>CM048665.1:10867500-12067500 GCA_026401315.1 Dysphania ambrosioides | reverse complement strand
ATCCTTTATTTATTCTTATGTATTCTTTAGCATCTCCTCTCTTATTGTTTAAAAAGTTTGATAACTATCAAATGATTGTCTCATGGGTGCCCACTCATTTCATCTTTCTTTTATTTCCTTTTGTTTCTCTTACTTTCTCTTTTTAGTTTATGAAATTCTTGCCTTATTTTACATTTGTTTAGAGAGTATGGTTCACCTCCCAAGAAAGACTTATGAGAACACACTCGTCCTCCTAAGCTATTAATAGGTTTAAAGGGATTGTTAATCGATGCTAAAATCAACCGTGAATTCGACAAAAAATATTTACATTTTTAGTTTTGTAGTTTATAAAGTAAGTGCATTGATGTTTAATCTCCTTTGTCCTAGAGTCTTACTTGAGGACGAGCAAGGACCAACCTTAGGAAAATTTGATGTGTGACATTTATGTCAGTCAAATCTGTCATCCTAGTAGAGTCATTGTACTCTTTTGGCCCCAATTCATCATGTTTTTTGTCATTTTGCATCACTTAATACATGATCTAAACTTAGGAGCATTTATCGTGATTTTATCCTTTTTCCTTTATTTCTCTTGTTTTTTTCTACTTTTATGCGTGTTTTTGTTGGGTTGATGCATGCATCTAGTTGTCATGAGTACGAGAACCGAGAAATAGAGATGTATAGTAGAAAAGACGGGAAGAGAAGCGAAGAGAACGCTTAAGAAAAGAACCAAGAGGCCTCTCAATCAGCCACTAGTTTGAAGTGGGTTTAGGGAAATAAGAATACAAGCGGCTAGAGAGTGATTATCGAGAGGGCACTCTAAAGGCATTTTCCCCTTCGTAGAGGGCATTCACTATGTGAACAGAGTGGCCACTTAATTCACTAAAACATAGAAATTCAGCTTATGAGCAGACGCTTAACATTCCTTTTGAGTGCACGCTCAAGTCTTCTACGGGGATTTGAGAAGCAGTAAAGGGAAACGCATAAGAAGAATTCATTAAACATTATTTTCTATTAGTTTAGCCTTGTTTAGAGAGTAGATAAGTATAGTTTTAGGGTTTACTTTTCATTCATAAAATATCTTAGATTAGTTGAAGATTTATTATCGATATTTGTTGTATTCATCGAAATCACTTCGAAGCTTGTTAAACATCAGTTTCATATGTTTGGTATTTTCTTTCCCTTCTCTTGCTTTATTTTTTGTTAGTGCTTATTGTTTTCTGTTTTTCCTTGATTAACGCTTCATAATTCAAGGATTATTTGATAAGGTAGTTAATTATTATCAATATTTTACTAGTATGTCTTTCTTTATCAAGTTTACGATATATGTTAGCATTAATCATGAGTCGTTAGATTATTAGGGGATAGGATGAAAACTCAATCCCGAGCATTGATGATGCTTAAGGTTTGAAATTGGTTTCTTAATGAATAATTTGGTGATTTGATGTCGGGTATTGTTTGGCATCTAGATTGACCATTAAGGTTTCTCCCATTCACGTTCCTAGGTTGAATATGTTGAAAAATGAAAATTTGGGTAGTGATCTAATATTAGATTTATTTACTTTTGAGCTATTGGCTTATTGAGTTATTCTTATTGTGTTACTTGGCTTTCTTTAGATAATAGCGAGAAATCCTAATTATAGTGCGGTTTCCTTTAAGATAACTAAGAGGTTGGTTCCTCGATGAAACCCCGTTCCTATATAATATTTTAGGTTTGGTGCATAGGTTGATAGTGAGTTTGTGAGCTTTAAGTTATCTCATTTTAGTGCCCAATATCCAGCTTTAGAATAAGTCGAGGTTTTTTGATAGTATGTGTTATAATGACTAATTCATAACCCTATCATTTTTCTGTGTGGTTTTACTCTTGGGTTTTCTATCTGGCTATTCAAAACTCTTTAGTAGAATTCATTGGAATGATTAAACTCCCCTTAGAATTAGAGTCGTTTTTTCTCATACTTAGGTTATTTTTCTACTTAAATTGGTTTTCTTTTCATTAACTCTTACGATGAAACCCGTTGTGCCTATATTCCCTTTTTCATGATGCCTATCATTAAAAAGCATTAAAGAATTTTTGCTATGTTTATTTTTGGAGAAGACTATACAATTCTCAATGCCTTTCGTACCGAGTTGATCACATCTTGAAGAAGAGCTTCGGTTTCCATCCTCTTCTCTAGTACAAATCAAAATAAAAAGAAGAGTAGTAGCATGGAAAATAGAAAAACAATATGAAAAAAATTAAAAAAGTTAAAAAGAAAGAAAAACAGAAAAAATAGAAAAAATGAGAAGAAGAATAAGAAAAGTGGAGAATACCCAGGTCTATGAGAAGCCATATTTAGGAAGTACAGAAGGTTATAAGGTGGTTTTGAACCCGTACATAAATTTAGTAGTGGAGTATTATTTAGCTTGACCATCATTTTACTAAATAACATTACCCTACCCTATTTAACCATGCTTACTTAGAGAGTTATGACCTTAACGAGTTGACACCATACTTGATAGTTAAGAAAGCCAGAGTGTAAGCCAAAAGAGAACGATTTTGTAGAGTTGACGTGATTACTTGGTTGAGTGTTTATATTTTAAACCCGAAAACACATGAGTGGTTCATTTCTCCTATGCACACCTAAAGTGAGAAGTGTATAGCATATGACAGAGGCTAGCTTAGGGGTTATATACTTGACACACTTAACTATTGGCTTGTTTATGGATTTTATAAACTCTTATAAGTGCTTATTTGTTTTTTAACTATGTTTTCCCTTGGGTCTTTTAAAATTAAGGCATGTTGTATTTCCTAAGGGGGCATTATCTCATCTCTCTCGTTGCTCTTGAACGCTTGAGGTCAAGCATTCGTTTAGCTTTCGAGAATTTGATAAGTCCCAAATATAATCATATTTATATGATACTTTAGGTCATTTTAGATGTATTTTATTGCATTTTAGGTGAATGTTGCTTAATTGTTATCATATGATGCATTCACGGGTTTTTGTAATGTTTATGTTATTTTTTAGGTTTCCTACATACTTGTTCGAGTATGCAGATGACTTGATCGAGTAGGACCAAAAAATCTAGTAGAAATTGGCTTTGAGTTAAAAAAGTGAAGAAATCTAAGATACTGATCGAGTGTGTAGAGCACTCGATCGAGTTTCCTCTCTAGAGCACTCGATCGAGTCTCCCTATTTCAAAATCTTCAAAATCAAGGACTCAGTCAAGTGGCTTTTAAACTCGATCAAGTGCCTTACCTTTGGGCGGTTTTTCAGTGAGTGTTCGATTAAAGCCTAATCTATATATTTATATATTTAGGACTATTTGTACGGTTTTAATGGACAATCTAGGTTATGTTAAGCATAGTTTTAGGGTTTTTATCAAGGTTCAACAGCAGTACTCATTAGTTGAGCATTAGATATCTCAAAATTATCTCAAATTCTCTTAGTTATGTTGTTGTTCGTTTCTAAAGATGTTCAAGTTTCTATGTTTCTACCTTAGCGTTGTAGAAATTTGTTTTTGGTAGAATTATTAGTATATTCGCACTTTATATTATATTCTTATTCTGGTATTGTTCTCTATTATCATTTTTATATCATTCTAGTATATATTAAGGCTTTCATTATTGTATGTGTTGATTCTTTTAGCAATATGAGTGAGTAATTTGTTAGTTTAAGATCCTAATGAGCCCTACTATGAAATAGGTATTGAATAAATCCTAAAACCCAAATATAAGCGCATCAAGTTGATTCTTTTATTCATTGGTTGGGTTTAATTACATTAAAAGGGTAGACGTAGTTGATTAATGGCATGGCCTAAGTTCACGAAGAGAGTTAGTTCATAATCTATATTAGAATTGCTAATCAAGGTGTGATTGATGATATGAAAGTAGACATCAAGACCATTAGGATGGATAGAATAATGTTCTTAATATCTTGCTATCGCATGAATCCACGAAAGTTGGTAGGATTTCTCTAGGAGGAAGCTATTGATACTCGAGAGAGATCCTTAGCGTTTTTCCAGATGCGTTTATCCTAGGAATTACTTTTGGTATTTCCTTCGCGCAATTGGGATAGAAATCAGTATCTAAGTCACACTAGTGGGGATTCGTTGTCCTAGATGTTTATCTCATATCTATAATCTAAGTTTAGCAATAGTTCGTGTCTTAGCGTAGTTTAGCATAGCCATTAGTTAGATTAGATCCTTATTTTTTATGAGATTCCTAATAGAATTTAGAACCATCATAGGTAACATTTGATAGGGTAGCGACTGACCATTCAGTTATCCTTAAGGCTCATTTTATGTTCAAGCATCATAAAGTATATTTTGATCTTGTTTTTCCTCCCTATGTCAATGATGTTCTAAGACTAAAACATATAAGTCTTCATGAAATATATCCTTTTTGAATAGTTGAAGTATTTCATTAAGAGAGGTCTCTTTAGGCTTAAATCTTCATTTGAATTAATTCTTGAACTCATCATCATGCATAAATCATGCCTTGTAACTTAATAACTTTGAATCTTATTGTTTTCTTTCAAATTTGCACTTTTAATTATGCACTTTTCTTCATTATCCTTACTATGTTATGAATGTCTATGACTGCTTTTATCTTATGCATTGATCAAGACCTATTAAAAATTCAATCATGCCTAATAAGATAAATTTGGACGACGAGCCATTGTAACCCTTAATATTATGCACTCTTAACAAAGTGGCTACCTTATGAAGATTTATGTGCATAATTCTTAACAAGCCAAATCGACTAAATCTAGAGTGTGCTCTTTATCTATTTTGCATGCATACCTAGGAACTAAAATTGATTTTTTGTCAATCTTTATGCTTATATCTTTGAATACATTCTTGAATTAAAATACATTGCTCATTCTATAACCTTCTCATGGTTCGAAGACCACTAAAGTGAGTCATTTTGGGATTCAAGCCTAAGGGAGTCCGAGCAGCCCATAAAAGTTTGGTGGAAACTCCTTGACTTGTATAATTTTGCAAAGTCTCATATCCAAACCATAACAATGTGTAAATTAAATAGGTCACTAGTGGGGGAAATCCCCTTCCTTTCTCTTCACCGAAGAAGGAAGTTAGGTTATAAAACAAAGGGATCTATACTGGAGATTCACTCATCGAATTACCAATCAAAAACCTAGTTGGGTTCATTGACCCATAGCAAATTAAATCCCCTCCCACACAAAATTAGTTACTCCATTGGGGAATCGTATGCCTAAAGCATACTTGGCTACACCTTTGAATGAACAACCAAAAAATTTGGTTTGTGTTCTTGTAATTTGCTTGAGATTGTGTAACGCATACTCGCATTCAAGCTTGTAATTTTCCGAGTGTGGAAAATTGCAACCTAGGACTCAATCTCATAACAATGTGTTCTACATTTTAGAAAAATTTTGGGTGAAAGATTAGCCAAAAACCAATTAAGGCTTATGACCTGACCTTTGGCCTTTTTGAAGCTTACCAAATTATGGCACTTAACATGTGCTCTTCACATTGTGTTGGGGGCTTATTCTCTTAATTTGGCCTCCTTCAATTAGTGGCTATAATTAAATGGATCTTCCTCTAAGCCATGCACACTCTTGACTCATTTTCAACCAGCCTTAGTTCATGTCAAACATAAAACCTTGGCTGGATGGAGGCTTTTATATGTCGTATTCATATAAGCATGGATGCTAGCATGACTACATGAATTTGAATGTAATTTCTATGTTCTTTACACTAATGCATGGAATCTAGGGAAACCTAAAACTCTAAAAAATGAATTACTTGCATCCTTGGTGCATGGTCATTATAAGGGGCAAGGGAAGTTTTAAGGGTCAAAGAATTTAATTAGGTTTCGAGTGGATAATTTGACAAGTGAATCACCACAAAGAGAGCTCGGTAATTTTACATCCCAACCTTCGTTTTTTGCTGAAGATAAAGGTAGGTACTCTCTCCCACTATTTCCGTACAATATTTACATGTCATTAAGGATTAGCTACACTAGTTTACGAAATTGAAAGGGTCAAGGAGTTGACACCAAAGATTTATGAGATTAACTGACTCCCATTAGTTGTCTATGAATCATGAGAAGGTTTAGGAATAAGCAACTTAAAAATATGTGCAAGTAATTGACATTAAGAGTGAGAAAAATCATATTTAATCCTAGGCAAACATGTAAAAAGAAACTCTAGATTAGGTTGATTTGGGAAAATAGATTAATGCACATAAATCTAGATTATGTGACCACTTTGTTAATTGTCCATAAGATTAATGGGTACCTATGTTTGGTTGTCCATGTTTTATCTTATTAGGTGTGGTATTCACTCAATAGGTCTTGATTTTAAGCGTAAATAAATGGTGATCATGAATGTTTATTAAAAAGTAAGATTTATGCAATAGAACGCAACAATCACAGATAAGAGACAAGAGATAAGTGTTAATAGATTAGGTTAGTAAAATGCAATCTAAGTATGATGCATGATGAACTGGAGAGTTTGTATGATCAAATAGAGAAGAAATTCTAAACAAACTTTTCCCCATGATAAACTCCAACTTGTGTATGTGTATAGTTCATATGGCATATGTGATTTTTCCTTTTAACATCATTAACTTGAATATGTAAGATAGAAATTAAAATATGACTTATGAATCTGAAGTAAGAAATGAGCTAGAAGATAACTTCTAAATTGGTATTCAAGTATTATACCAACCTAAGGTTTGCTCGTGAAAATAGGTCAAATATGAAGTCTAGTTAGATTGGAAATGTTCAAATCTTTACATCATGGAATATAAGAAAAGAGGCAAAAGTGACATAAATAACTTGTAATAAGTAAAATGCAAGGGGAGGGGATTGATAAGATGTTTAGAGGAGACCGATCTACGATGATGGTTCCCAGATTAGGTTCCTCAAATTTAGGTGATGAGTGACATTCATTTCACTCATTTACATCTTCTTAGCATAGTTTTGTACTATTTGTGGCACACGTTCGTCCCACTTTATCCCATTTTGGATCACTTTGTGCATGATCTAGGTTTAGGAGTTTTCTTCATGATCTTGTCGCATTTTCCTTGATTCTGCTATCTTTTCTACTTTTATTCAATTTTTTGAGGCTTAATGCAGGAATTCAGTTGGCATGAACACGAGAACTAATAAATTGGAGTGCTCAAGAATTGGTCGTTTAAGAACTAAACCAAGAGGCCTCTAAAGAGAAAAAGACCTACGGGGGCGCTTGCTCAGTCTTTAGTGGTCGCTCTGTTCAATTGAAATTAGTGGACATAAATTCATGAGCGGGCGTCAAGAGGAATCCAAGAGGGCACTCCAAGGCTTAAGGGGCTGCTTATGGTTGAACTAAGCAGTCGCTTAGTTCACTTTAATCCAGGATTTTGGCTTTTGAGTGAGCGCTTGACTCTGAATTAAGCACCCACTCAATTCTATTTTGGCAATTTTTTGCTTTACTCAAACTCTTCTATGGGATTAAGAAAGAAGAAAGGCATGACAAATTTGTTTATTTCATTAGCACATAGCTTATCCTAGTTTAGTCTTTGGAAAGCGTAGTTTAGGGTTTTATTTTTCCTTCCACAAATTCTTATATTATTTTATGATTTTTGTTCCCAGTTTCCTATATTCGACGGGATTACATCAATTCTTGTTATACATCAATGCAGTCTATAAAATTCAGTAGGTCCTTGCCTTTCTCTTGATTATATATTTCATATTTTGTATTGTTTATACTTTTTTTAGGCTATGCTTGATTATCTTAGGTTTTTTGCATAGTATTGTTAATCTTTCTTTCTAATTTGGTTGTATGTTCATCATTAATTATATTGCGATGTTTTCTAATATTAATCATGAGTAGTTAGATTAGTTAGGGGATAGGGTGAACACCTGATCACGAGCATGGATGTTGTTTAAAATATGGAGTTGGTTTATTAAATAATTATGTGTGATTTGATGTTGGGTTTTGTTTAGAGTCTAAATTGGCTATATAGATTTCTTCCATGTGCATACCTAGGTCAATGAAATTTTAAAATGCACATTTAGGTAGTGACCTAATATTAAATATCGTTGACTTGCAAGCTAATGATTGTTCATTAGAATCTATTGTATTGCTTGAATATTTTAGAATACGATTAGGAGAGAATCCAAATTGTACACCCCTCCTTGAAGATGACTGAGAGGTTAATTCCATATTAAAACCCCTTCCTTGCCGCATGATTAGGTTAGATTCATAGGTTCATAGTATGTGTTAGGAATTGTTGTTGAATTGGTGTTGAATCCCAAACCCCTAGCGTTTTGAGTCTAATTCCTAGATTTAACTCATTCGCATTAGGAATTGGTGTTGAATACCAAACCCCTAGCATTTTACCTGTATCGAACAACTCTTTTAGAACCTTACAATAGATTTTAGTTAGATTTAACCTTAATATTTGCTTTAGTTTGAGCTAGCTTATAGTCAAACTGCTAGAATTTGGTAGTTATTAGAAGCCTTTCCATGTGTATTTGACCCTTACTTGCCCATTACTTATATAGGTTAAGTCGATGTTTTGATGATAATAGGTATCATGACGACCGATATCTAACTCTATCAAATGGGGTTGTTGTTGGGGAATTACACTAAGTATCGAGTTTTTAGTAGGTTTTACGAGTCTAGTTCGTATTACTATACTTTATTTCATTTTCTATCTTATTTTTCTTGATTTTTCATTGTGATTGTCAAAGCTAACCTTCTTTTTAGCTATAATTTTGTATGCCATCAAGTAGGAGCAACAGAGCACAACCATTAGCTCAATTGAATCTTGAAATCGAGAGTACATTAGAGCTATAAGAAAAGGATTGAGATCAGGAAATAGCTCACATCAAATACAAGGCAAAGAAGTTGATTTAGATTCATCCAGCCCTATTCCTATTGAAGCAAAGTATAGCGAGGATTTATTTTCCACTCACTCTAACCCATTATTTAATATAGATGATGGAGTAGATAGACACTTAAGAAAGTATGGAGCTCCTAGAGCTTACCAAGTCTAGAGTGGTTTAGTGCAACCCACTACAGAGGCCAACTACTTTGAGTTGAAGCCAACATTAATCAATATGGTGCAGTGCCATCCTTTTGGACGAGAGAAACATGAGTCATCTCATGCCCACCTTAAGCAGTTCATAAGATACAGTGATACAGTCAAGGCAAATTATGTGACTCAAGATTACATCAGATTAAGTATATTCAAGTTCTTTCTGATGGGAAAAGCTAGTGAGTTTCTTGAGAAGATGGAGCCTAATTGTTTGATAACATGGGAACAAGTGACTAGAGTATTCCTATATAAGTTCTTCCCACCATCAAAGACTGCTGAAATGAATTGTAATGTTCTGCAAAAAAGGAGATAAGACTCTAATTCAAAATATGAAAACGATTCAAGGGTTTGATAGAGCATGCCTACATCATGGAATAGAAAAGTGGTTACTTCTTCATAGCTTTTATAACACACTATCTCACCAGAATAAGACTAGCCTTGATGTAGGAGCCAGTGGACCTATAATGAGATTGAGCCTAACCAGAGCATTAAATGTGATTGAGCAGGCGATCGAAAATTTTGCTGATTGAAAAGAAGGTGAGAGAGTGTAGCCCAAACAAGGAGGAAGGTATGAAGTTGATTTGAACATTCCAATGCGTGGCATGTACTCCCCATAAGCATCTAGTTCTAATGCTCCTATTCAGGTGTAGTTTTGTGATTTTTGGGGTAATAATGACCATAACCCTTTGTAATGTCATTTACTAACCTTTAAAGGGAATGCCACTAGTAGAAAACACTTCAATTGTTTTGTCTCAAATGCTATGGTTAAATACATTTTGAAGCACATGAATAGGGAGAACATACTTTTAACCTAACTGCTGCGGTTATTTAAAATAACACAGCACTTATAACCACAAGTGTTGTGGTTATTTAAATAATCATAGCAGTTATTACAAATGCTACGGTTTTTTAATTAACCGCAACACTTGTGATTATAAGTGCAGCGGTTATTTTTAGAAAACCGCAGCATTTATTCCTGTCATGAAATGGTCTGGAAAAAAGGAAGTCTGTGAAAATATCATTAAATAAGTGCTATGGTTTTTTAAATACCTGCTGCACTTATAACCACAACTGTTACGGTTATTTAAAAAACCGCAGCAATTATTCAATGATATTTTCCCAGACTTCCCTTTTGCCAGGCCATTAATAAATGCTGCGGTTTTTTAAATAACCAAACCGTAACACTTTTTCATTAATATATTACCCCAAACTGCCCTTTTCCAGGCCATTTTAAAACACGAAAACTTTTCCCTAGACTCCTAGCACTTTAGCACATGAAAAAAAACCCTAAGTCTACCCTCTTCTTCTCTAGCCCTAACCTTCATCTTCTCAAAACCTTTGTCTTCTCTAGCCCTAACCCTTGCCTCTAGACCTAACCCCATAACACCAACTACCTAACTTTCTTACTCACGTAATTTGAAACCTACTCCTCTCTCCCACTCGTGCCTCCATGGATATGGCGTAGTGAAGCATTTTAAAGCTTACTCATCTCTCCCATTTTGAAGAAGTCTACATACTGTAAAGTTTAGAATCTTAAGGTTTGTATATGCTTTGAACCCTAGTATATATTTTTTTAAAAATTTTTGTTTTGTGATTTGTTAAAATAATAATGTAAAGATGAAAAACTCTTGTGTTTTCTGATCTACATGTTATATGTTGTGTTTATGAAGGAATAACCCTTAAAAATCGAAATTCATAGTTAATATGGTGTTAGAGGAATTTTTTGGAGAGAATAAGTGGACAAATCCCCCTTCAGAATATTTGCTGTCTGTAAATCTCGAAAAAATACCCAGTTTAGACATATTATAAGCCTCATTCGAAATCCTGTAACCAATTTGATGGTTTCTCAAATATTTTTTTCAATATCTCAAATAATACGTCATCAAGGCCACTAAAGGGTAACATAGTTGTGTAGTACATCCAAAAATAGGGGGTTTTTAAAAAAAAATTACGCCATTTGGACTACCGGGCTAAGAGATATGCCTCTCCAAAGTTTCCAAAACCTCGGAATAGCACTCAAAATCTATGAAGAATGAATTGGTTGTTTGTTTTGAGGGTAAACTATTATAGATTGCGATTTTGCATGCCAAAACAAGTGGTCATAATAGAATTTTGGATTTATACGCTTCACGGTTGATTATTTCTTAACTTTTTTTATCTTTTATGACATATTATTTAACACATTATGCATGATATTTGTAGCTTAGATCAGATTATGCTCTTGATTAAATGTGTTGTGTTGTAATAATATATAATAATTAGATTTGCAGATATGACAATTTTGAGAGATATTAATTATTAATAACATACTTTTATATGTCATTAACACATAAAATGACCAATTAAATTTTTTTTGTTCTGGAAACCATTAACTGCTGCGGTTTTCAAATATAACAGTAGTATTTAATTTATATGTGCTGCGGTTATATTAGAAAACCGCAGCACATATAAATTTCAGATTAAAATAAATAAATAAAATAAAAAACCAATTAAATGTTGCGGTTATTAGAAAAATCGGAGCAAATATACCTATTAATTGCTGCGGTTTTTTTCAAAAAACCGCAGCAAATAATGATCAAAAGATAATTTTTTTATTTTTTAAAAATATATGTTGGGGTTTTTTGGTAAAACCACAGTAATTAATAGATATATGTGCTGCGGTTTTTCTAATAACCGCAGCAATTGTTGTTTTTATTGCTATGACTAAAAAACTGCAACATTTGTTGTTTTTCCATGTGCTTCTCCTATATGTACTTCGTATCAATAACCGCAGCATTTAAAGATAGAAAATCATAGCATATAGACATTTTTATCTACTAGTGTACACCATCTAGCACGAAACAGGTTAATGCCATTAAGATATGGCCCTAAACCCCAAATTTGATCCATACTCTAACATTTTTAACCTAGGGTGGAGAGCTCACACAAATTTTTGTTGGAAAAATGGGCAAAACCAGAGGAATGGGAACTTCAATTGGCATAACCAAGGAAATTTTCAAAACTAGGGGATTAGGAATTTTAGTTTTCAAAACCAAGGGAATTTCCATGGTAATAGGAACTATGAGAACCAAGGTCATAGTAGTTTTAGAGGATATGGGAACTGTGGGCAAAATCAGAATCAGAATAGGTTTCAAAACCCGAATCAAGGATAACTCTAAAACCCTAACCAACGTAACCTACCTGGTTTTAATTTAAAACCTAGATCTAATGTCCCCTTCACCCAACCACCTCCTGAAATATTTAACTTAGAGTCTTTGGTTGAGAGTTTTATAGATACCTAGACTCAAAAGAATAGCCATATTGCGGAAAGCCTAAGGTATATGCAAACCCATAACAAAATGCTTGAAAATCAAATTGCCCATCTTACCAATTCCCTTAACGGTAGCCCGAGACCTTCAATCCCTAGCCAAGGCATAGATCCCACCGAGCATGTTAATGCATAGTAACTAGGAGTGGAAAGACTCTAAAAGACCTTAGACCGATGACTAGGATGAGTGAGAAAACACCCAAGAATGAAGAGAGTAGAACTGATAAAGATCCTAAGGAAGAGAGTAGTAATCCTACATCACCTCCCCAGCCTTACATTCTACACATTCCCTATCCTCAAAGACTAGTACAGGGTAAGATTAAGGAGAACAATGGAAAGCTTTTAAAAATTGTTAAGGATGTTTAACTCTATATTCCATTTGTAGATTCCATAGCAGAAATACCTTCATTTTCTTGGTTCCTAAAAAATTTAGCTACCAGTAGGAGAAAAATCAATGGGGTAGTTAGCTTATCTCACCAGTGCAGAGTAGTCATCTCGAACCGGTTTCCACCTAAATTAGGTGACCTATGTAGTTTTTCTATCCCGGTTAAGGTTGGTAACTTCTCCTTTGATAGTTCATTATGTAATTTTGGAACTAGCATTAGTCTCATTCCTCTTTATATCAATAAGGGGTCGCTTAATCTGGAACCCTTGTGCAAGAAAGAGATAACGTTATGGCTTTCTAATAGGAGTACCAAACACCCCATGGGTGTGCTCATGGATGTTCCCATTTCAGTTGGGAAGTTAATTTTCCAATGTGATTTTATTGTTATGGATATGACTAAAGACATCCAAACCCCTATTATTTTGGGTAGACCTTGTCTAACTATTACATGTCCATTTATTAATGTAAAGAAAGGCAAGCTATCTTTTAAAATAGGGAAGGAAAAGGTTTTAAAACCCTAACCCCATGGGTATCCTTATATTTAAGCTTAGAAGGAAGAATGGAAAGTATAGTTGAGATTCTTAAAGAAAAGCTCATCATCTGTGGAGACCCTTTTGGTGCTCCTATCTCTCAAGTTGAACCTATGGGAGCTAAAGAGGAAGTCTAGAGAGATCTACGCCTCCTAAGGTAAAACTAAAACTCTTATCCCCTCACGATGTATTTTTGGATGACAATTCTACGTACCTGATTGTCATCGACTACAAACATCAGGGTGACGAATTAACTCAAATCATAAAACTTTCTCATGAGTATTTGAGGACCATTGGGTATGTAATTTATGATATAAAGGGGATAAGCTCCTCTTTCTGTTCTAATAGGTCATGCAGACCAGAGAAAGTGGACCAAAAGTGTAGAAACGATGAACTCATAGAGAAGTGTGGCATCATAGTAAAAAACCCCATAGTGGTGTGTAATACTCAATTCAAGGAAGAGAATATCATTTCTATATTGCTTGAGCATAATCCAGCCTCAAAAATCTAACAATCATGAATAATGTTAAGCTAGTGACACTGAAAGAGTGCTTGTGAGAGGTTACCCAAGTTTTCTAACCTTTCTTTTCATTTTCATTCTTTTAGATTTGTGATTTTAGCTTTAGATATAACTTTGCATGGATTCTATATTTCAGGTACAATGCACCGGGGGAAATAAAGTCTTGAATGAGAAAATAGTGAGGTAGAAGTTCTTAAGAGGAATGATCAAAGTTTGGGTCAAAAACTATGCCAAATAAGAAGTACAGAAGAAAACGCCGAAAAAGGTACTAAAGTATAAAAAATATAACTAAGAGGGCGCTTGACTTGTCTTGAGTGCCCACTCATGTAAAAACATTGGAGAAGGCAGAGAACTTTGAGCGGACAACAAGAGGTTAGAAAGCATGTACTCGAGAGGAAAAATGACCCAAAAAAATGAATTTAGCAGCTCATTAAATTCCTTCTGAGCAGCCACTAAGAAAAAAAATTATGAGGGGTTGTAGAGGTTTGAGCGGGCACTGAGAATGTAGAAAGCGCCTGCTCACAAGGAAAAAGGGGGCCTTTTGGTGCCTAAGACTTATGGGCGGGTGCTCATAATCCTTTTGAGTGCCTGCTTATACCATGTTTTGTGAGAGCATGACTTTTTGTTTAATGCATCTGACTAGAAGCGTTAGAGTAGATGAGCCTATGCATCTAAAGTTCAATTATTTGCACTGCCGCATTGGTAGGTGGTGCCTCAAGTACGGTCAGCATGTTGGACTTCTTATTCGGAAGTTCAACTTCTATTGGGAGTGGTCAGGTGTAAATGAGGGACTTCGGCAGACCTTGTGGGTGGAGACAATGGTATGCATTCCTAACTTAATCTTAATTATTTAAATATTTGTGTAAACTACCTTACTAAAAGAAACTAACCCAATTTAAATATATTTCAGGCTTTGTTTCACATTCTAGACAACTCCCAACTAAAGAAGCTTTTTCTATCTGTAGTCGCAGATAGATTTTGGGACTTCAAATCAAAATTGGTGACTGGTTGGATTACCAAGACAAGAAAGGTGTCCAAAAAGAACATAACAGGTTGCCTTATGAAATAGGGAAACATATTAAGGAAGGTGACTGGGCAAGCTTTGTTAAGAACAAGACTTCTGAAGCTGCAGTGGTAACTTAAATACTTCATATTCAATTTTGAAATTATATTTGTTGTAATTTAATGCTAAGTCAAGGTACAATGACGCAAGGCAACAATGGATATCAGAGGGTTTATATCCCTCTTGCTCAGCACCTTCTTCTATAGAATCAAGCACCATGCAGATAAGCCATGGGGATGACAAGTTTTGTTCTGAGCAGAAGGACAAGAAAACTGGGGAGGGAGTCATTCGAAACTCACAAATGCAGGCTATGGTAAGAAATACGTAAGATTTCTATTTACAAATCTTTTCTAATCTTTTCCTTTTTATTTCAGTTGGAGTTCTAAGATAAGCAAATTCAAGGGGAAATTGTTCCCGCGAGGGCCCAAGACGCATTAGCTATGGCCATTGGGAAGCCAAATCACTTCAAACACTGCGTTGGACTTATAGGGACTAATATTGGGTACCGATAAGTATTTGGACCTCCTCCACCGAGATCAAGCCAACGAAGTCAAAGCAGAGTTTTAATGGAAGATTGGGAGACTTTGAAGGCTCAACTCTCAGAAGAACTTAGAAAAGAGTTCGATGCCACTATAAACGATAAGTTGTTCTCCCTACTCGAAGACAATGGTATCAGCGCCGAGCAGTTAGCATCCCAAGGTGCACGCATATCTACTCAATGCTTCATGACGTATACACAATTGAACATTTCTATTCAATGCTTCATGAGGTATACACAATTTGGATATAGGTTACTTATGTGGTACTGTTAATAATTTATAAACCATTTGTATATATAATGCATTTTATGATTACGTAGGGCCTCCAAGATGATTGCGTGTCATGTGATTTACTCTCATTAATCGGTTGGTTGTGTCTTGAGGCCACTTCGGATGCAACAATCAATGGCAAATCAAGGAGGTAAAGACGTACGTCCATTTCACATTCACGAAAGCCCTACAAGCTAGTTAAAGTTCGTTTTTGCCCCTATTTTTGAACGGTACGTTTGAATCTGATGTGGGAACATAATGCTTATTACTTATACATTTAATTTAGAGTATAATAATGCATATAGTATGTAAATATAATGATAATTACTTATTTCTTATAATGTAGTGTAGCTAGATGTTTTTAGTTATTTCTGTGGGTAGTTGAAAAATATACTTCTTCAACTCGACTCGGTCCATTCGCAATACAAAGCTAAGAGTGATTATTAATTAGTTTGTATTATGAATAGATTTACATTACAAGCCAAGGTTGATTGAAATTGAACTTTTAAACTAATCAATGTTGTTTTCCAGTGTGTTAAAAAGAATTACATTGCAAGGAGAACGAGCCGAAAAGCAGACATCAACATGGATAGAAGTGATGGTAAGTTCATTAACTAATTAAAACATTTTAAAATAATACTATTATACGTATGGATAACATTTCTATTTTGTAATTCATAGTGTGCTTAAAAACATGGTGGAACTGAGTGCGGCTACTTCGTGATGTGTTTCATGCTTGACGTCCTCAATGGGTGCAGTAGTGGGATGCCCATGGAGGAGGTAAGATCTTTTTCTTTCATCATTTTGAGTATCTTTAATAGTGTATTCCCTCTTAATCATGCCTCAAACACTTTACATAGGACGGGTTTAGTTAATATAAGTCAATTAGGAGCAGTTTTGGGTAGATTATTGGCCTTCACACTTGAAATAAATCGATTTGAGTCAATATAGGCCAAATAGGATTGGTTTTGACTCACTATTGGCATATTTCCCTTTAACATGCCCCAAAAACTTCGAATATAACGGTTTCCTTTGTTACTTTTACCTGTCTTTCTGCCTTCACCGTAGTCCTCTACTTTCCTATAAAATTATCTATTTTCCTCTGTTCTTTTTGGAACTTTTATGAGAAAAAGATGGAGAATTTTTCTGTGGGAAAGAGAACAAGGAGTCAAAGAGCTAAAATAGTGATAAAATGAAACAAAAGGGCATGTTTTCTGCAGTTAGGAAGTAGCAGTCGATGAAAGAGACTGATGTGGGTGGTAGTAGCCAAATAAAAGATAAAAATATGAGGGTTTTGATGGGTGACAATCAGGCTATTATGATTGATGAAGAAGAGTATTTAAGAACGGTTTTTGGATTCATGAGATTTAACCCCTCTTGAAAACTCTTTTTCATCAATCACAACAGCCTTATTGACATTCATTTAAACCCTCAATTTTTTGTCTTTCATTTGGCTAATACCACCCTTATTAGTCTCTTTTATCGATTGCCACTTCCTAACCGCAGCAAAACGCGCTCTTTTGTTTCCTTCCATCACCATTTTAGCACTTAAACTCTGTGTTCTCTTTCCAACAGATAAATTCTCCATCTTTTTTTCATAAAAGTCCAAAAAGAACAAACCCTAATAGAGAATTTTATAAGGAAGTTGAAGAATGTGATGAAGGCAGAAGAGGAGGAAAACATAACAAAGGAAACGTTATGAATTACACCATAAATCGGTCAAATAGGAGTGGTTTTGGGTAGAAAATGACCTAAACACTTCAAATATATTGATATAAGTCAATATTGGTAAAAAAAAGGGTGGTTTTGAGTCGATATTGGCGTATTTCCCCTGGAGCATGGCCCAAACACCTCGAATAAGACGATATGAGTCAAACTAGGCAAAATAGGATCGGTTTAGGGTAGAAAATGAGGGATTGACCCTAGAACATGTTATAAACACTAGAAATACATCAATTTGAGTCAAAATCGGTCAAATGGGAGAGGTTTTGGGTATAAAATGACATATTTACTTCAAAACACAGATATAAGTCAATATAGGTCGAATAGGGAGGTTTTAGGTCGATATTGGCATATTTCCCCTAGAACATGACCCAAACACCTCAAATAGGACGATATGAGTCAAAGTAGGTCCAACGGGATCGATTTAGGGTAAAAATGACGTATTTACCCTAGAACATGTCAAAAACACTAAAAATACATCGATTTAAGTCAAAATCGGTCAAATGAGAGAGGTTTTGGGTATAAAATGACATAAACACTTCAAATACATTGATATGAGTCAATATAGGTCAAATAGGGAGGTTTTGGGTCAATATTGGCGTATTTCCCCTAGAACATGGCCCAAATGCCTCGAATAGGACGATATGAGTCAAAGTAAAATGAGATCAGTTTTGGTTATAAAATGATGTATTTACCCTAGTGTCATAGACACTAGAAATACATAAATTTGAGTCAAAATCGGTTAAATGGGAGAGGTTTTGGGAATAAAATGAAATATTTAACTTTATTACATCGATTTGAGTCAATATATATATGTCGGATTCGTAATTGGGACCATATGTCATAAGTTTGTGTCATATACAACGAGCTGTGGAAGATGGCATGTTTGAACTATACGTTTCAAATACATTGAAATTTATATATATACTTTAATGATACGGTAATCAATCTTAGGTATGCAAAGGATTCAACGAGTAGCCCTTCTCCACCAAAGAAATCGATGTCGTCCGCAACAAACTGGCCAAGTATTGGATAGATAACTTTTTCTAGATTATACACATTACCTTTTGTGTATTTTGTAGTTTTATTCAGCAAGTTCATTTATTGGGTCACTGTTTTAATGTCACTTAGTGGGTGTTTTACGATCCTATTAGTATATAATTGAGAGATGGATCCATCATATGTATATATGTACGTTGGTTGGTGTTATTACAAATGAACATGTTTAAATTCGGAAATTTGGGCGTAGTAGGGATCAAATTAAAGCGTACAAAAAAAACAGATATATGTGGTGGGTGTCCCCATGACCCGCCACGTATTACTCTATTATAGGAACTTTTCAATCCATAAAAGAACTAATTTGCGGCTTCATTAAGTCTAGAACTGCCGCAATTTATTAATTAATATGTGTCGTCACTTAGCATAGAACTATCGCATATTAATCATTAATATACGGCGTATTTTGTTGCACCCACCGCATTTTAATTATTTTTTTGCGGCGTATTTTGTATGCCGTAAATTAATTTGATTAATTTGGTGTCATCCTAAATGCTGCTAGCCTTTTGATGCCGTATATATTACTAAAAAAGCCCACAGCATATTGATCAATTTCTACTAGTGTACCTAAATCTATGTCTTTGACCTAGGAATGTGAATGGGAGAAACCTATATGGCCAAATCTAGGCTCCAACCAAAACTTGACAACAAATCACCATATTATTCATAAATAAACCAACTCTAAACCTTAAACATCATCCATGCTTGGGATTAGTTTTTCAACATATTCCCTTACTAAATTAACTACTTATGCTTAATGCTAAGAAACATCAAAAAATCAATAACAAAAGACATACTACCAAACCACGAGTAAGAATTAACTACTCTATGAAACAAACCTAGAGTTATCAAGCATAAATCAAGCAAAAATAGAAAACAGTAAAGACTTCAAAATAAAGAAAATGAGAAGGGGAAAAATACTTAATTTTATAGATGAATTGAATGTCTAACTAGCTTTGATGGAATTTCATTAATAACAGCAAATACCGAGAACAAATCTTCAAACTAAACTAGAGATTTTGTGAAGGAAAAATAAAACCTTAAACTATGCTTCTCTACTCTTTAAACTAGCCTAAATTGTGAATAATGATGTCTAATGAATGAATGATGCATCGGTGCTTTCTTCCCATTGAATAAGCCCATGGAAGAGTTTGATTTTGGCACGAAAGTTACCCAGAATAGACTTAAGACGGCGCTCAGGTCAAGTAGTAAGCTCCCACTCATAAGAGGGATTCAGGTGCTCTAGTGAACTAAATGGGTGCTTAGAAGGAAAAATTTCCTTCTTAGTTCCCCCTTAATGGCCACATCTATCTCTTAACTCATTTTGAACTGAGCGGACGCTCAAGAATCCTTCTAAGCAGCCTCTCAGGTATTTTTCTCTTGATAGGCCTCTCGGTTCTTTTCTTGAGCGATCTCTTGGCTTCTCTTTTCGACTTTTCTACTACACATATCTATTCCTCGGCTCTCATGCTCATGCCAACTAGATACCTGCATTAAGACAACAAAAACACGCATAAAAAGTAGAAAAGAAACGAGAAATAAAGGGAAATAGGACCAAAATACGACAAATGCTCCTAAGTCCGAATCATGCATAAAATGACGCAATATGACACAAATACGGAGCAACATCGAGCCAAAAGAGTACAAAAACTCTGCTAGGAAGGCACAATTGAGTTACATTACATGTCACTCATTAGTGCCTTATGTATCATTCGTCTAGATATTACCCCTTGAAGGTGCATTGATGTACAGCTTGGTATCATGGTTTAGACCATTATAGAATGTCTAAAGCAATAAACAATCCAATAACCCATGATGAGGACAACATTTCATCATCCTCTTAAACAGTCTCCATGTCTCGTAGAATGACTCGTCATAAAACTGCTGAAAGTTGATGATCTTGGCTTTCAACTTGGTCGTCTTATCCTGATTCAAGAACTTCATGAGAAAACCTTTAGTAAGCTTGTCCTATGTATCGAATGTATTCAGACCTTCTTATCGTATCACACTTCTCCATAAAGTTCTAAATGTGTAAAATGAGGCACTCTGTAGGGTATCCTGCGAATGCATTACTAGAGACAAAATGAATAAACTTCGTCTTTAGTTTAAATTGTGCATCTGTAACCTATAACCAAGAAATGGTTAACATCGTTTAAGGATCAGAGATGCAATACTCCAACAGAGTTTTCTAAGGTGGGGTTTCATCCATGTTGATCGGTTTCTGTGCTTTCATTTATTGTTTCGTTTGTTTCCTTATTGAGTTCTCAATCTCAAGATCTACATAAATAAGCTCTTTAGAACATATACTTCGAGTATGCATGAAAAGAAAAAAATAGAAAGGAAAAAGATCATAACGACAAACACAATAGATGAAGCAACTACCTACTAAAATGGAAAATCCTAATAGAAATTTAAACTAAAAACAATAGAAGAAATCATTGTTTGTCCACTACAACGGCGCGAAATTTTGATCGGGTTATCACTACCCTATCAATATAACTTATTCACCTAAACTAATGTAGCTCATGTAAGTAGGGTCAAAATCCTAAGAGACTAACGAACACTAATGTTGTCTCTGCTAGTTTTAACTTCTATTAGGAATGTCAAAAACTAAGAGAGTCTATTCCAGCTATTGACTAGGCTAAACTAAGCTAAAAAATGAACTATAGCTAAAGTGGAATACCGATATAAGACAAACATCTAGGACAATGAATCCCCACTAGTATGACTTAGATATGGATTTTTTATCCCAATCCTGCGAATACAACACATAAAGTAATTTCTAGGATGAATACAGCCTAAACGATCCAAAGGATCTATCTCAAGTATTAATATCTTCCTCCTATGGCAATCCTACCTACTTTTGTGGATTCATGCGATAGCAAGACAGTAAGAACATCATCCTATAAGTCCTAATGGTCATGATGTCAAATTTTATGATCTCAATCACACCTTATCTAGTGATTCTAATATAGATTATGAACTGACTCTCGTCGAGAACATAATCCATGACACTAATCAACTATGTCTAGCCTTTTAATGGAATTAAAGAAAATAAAATATTAAAAGAATCATCTTTATGCATATATATTTGGGTTTGGGAATCATCAATACATATTCCATACTAGGTTCATTGGGATCCTAGATTAATGAACTACTCACGCATATTGATGGTAAAATCAACACAAACAATGATAACATCCATAATCTATGCTATAAAAATATGAAAGCAATAGTAGAAAAGAAATACTAGTATAATAATAGAGATTTAAGTTCAAAAATACTAAACAATGACAAACCAAATAAAGTCTGCAATAATAGAGTAGAAATCTAAGAATTTCAATGCAAAATCAATAATGAAAAACCTAATGAAAAACCCTAAATAAAGCTTAATATAACCTAAGAAAACTGTGGAAATAAACCTAAATATATATACTTAGAGTTTGGACTTCGATAAAACACTCGCTGAAAAAGGTCCAATGACAACGCACTCGATTGAGTTTGAATGGCACTCGATCAAATCCTTCTCCTTTCTTCAGATTTTGAATCAGGTTAAAAATTAGATGCTAGAGAGGAGAATCGATCGAGGGCTATTCACACTTGATTGAGTGGCTTAGATTTCTTCACTTTTTCATCTCAAAGACACTTTCTGCATGAATTTGCGCTTTCACTCAATTGAGTCCTCTATATACTCGATCGACACTTCTTGATTTTGACACTGATTCTGCTCCTTTGTTTCATCCTATGTTTAAGTTTTCCTAGAAATGTATTCTTCACTTAGTTGGAGCTCTATTCCTTAGGTCTTGAACTCGTCCAATAATACTGCTCATGTATGAACCCTAAAAAATAATACTAAAACCCATGAATGCATCGTATGATAATAAATGAGCAAAATTCACTTAAAACAAACTAAAATGAAATGAACTACATGAAAAAGCCTTAAAATACTATATAAATATGAGTATAATTGGGACTTATCAATAATGTTTGCGAGTTAATTAGGGTAGTTTTCAACTTTGATGAATCTGGCTTCCAACAATATCTCTGTCTATCCTTGGCATATCTCTTTAAGATCAAGCAAAGACATTGATACAATCTCTAAGCGATTGTATCTACTTTGCGCATTCTTCTAGGGTTAGCACTAGCGCGGTTTTGTATATGTTGTAGCTCCTGCTTAGAACCTGTTAATCTTTTCAGTTTCTTTGATTATAGGTGTTTTACTTTAATGTTCTTCCATTGCTTTAATGAATTCAAATTCATGTTCACTAGAGACATGGAAATTGGTAGGAATTGGGGTGGAAAAGAAAGAGTAAGTAGAAAAAAGCAATGTTCATTGAATTGAGGGGTTGTTACATTAAAGGAGGATTTAAGTATTTCTCTAAGTGACACAGCTGACATAAGCCTAGAGTCAATGCATTTAGACTCAATTGACTTAGATTTAGACTCAGACTCTGACTCAAACGACTTATTCAGCATTGGGCCTTCTCCAGTTACAATCTTCAGTATCTTGTCACTAGGAGTTGCGATTTTTTATATCTTTTTTTTTATCCATGTATCATGTCGGGAACTGGAACTATCAGTTTTGATGTATAAATTTCACAACTTGGGAGGGAGATTTGGACTTCTTTTTCAGTTTTCTCAAGTCCAAAAGCCTTGTGGTTGACGCATTTATGTGGCTTTGACGATCCTTTAGTTTTATCATTATTTCCATATGCACAATGTATTAAGTTTTGTGACAACATGATTTTCCCGTTCAGTTATGGGATCCCATGGGGGTGATCGAGTATTTAAGCTTCAATGCAACACTTTTATTGAAAGTAACTAAAACAGATGTTATTTTAACCTTAAATTAAGTGAAAGTTTGTTAAATAAAGTCATAGTTAATTTAAAGGTTGATAAGTCACACAAGATATTCCTCGAACCAAAATAAATAGTCTATACCCAGCAAAATGGTCCAACACATCATTCTCATGATACTTAATTGGCAAATAGAACTTTATTTCAAAACTTTTAATTCCAATTTGATCTATTAGACCTATCAATCAACCCTATATGAGAAATAGGGTTTTTGTGATTTATATCAAGTAGTAACTCGCTTACCCTTCAAGCTTAAAAATTGGTGTATTCTCTTCCCTAATTCAATATGATGCGAGTTAACAAAGATATTTCCAACTATTTATATCCACAATTTTCTTTAAGTTCATCGAAAATTTCATATATGTGAATCCACAATTAGTCGTTTGGTCATCAACTATTTTTACGTGAATAAAATAATATTATTTGTTTCTTCTTATAATAAGAAAAACTAATTATAAGTAGTAGAATCATTCATTTTGGTTGAGTTCCCTATTATAATATTACCAAATACATTAACTCTGAGATCCACTAAAGCTACTTTGCCACTAGCGAAACAGACCCGAATTTGACCAAATCAAACTCAACCATGATGACATTTTCTATTTTCTATTGTCAGTTTGTCACCAACCTCACCATCACCAAAAAAAAAAAAAAAAAAAAACTCAGAATAAAATATTGTCTGATAAAACAGAGTTGATTCCAACTCATAGTCATTAGCTAGTAGAGTAGTAGCTACCACATCTCACATCATCCATCATTTTTTCTGTTCATGAATCTCATAACTACGAAACATTCATACTTACCCTATATAATTTAAGGATCTTCTACCTTAAAATTTCAGTGAGATTTAAGGGGAAAAAACAAACCAAAATGGGAACCGTGACATTAAAGTCTGTTTTGATATCAATTGTGTGCGTAGTTTTGGTCACAATGTTGATCAAATTTGTGAATTGGGTATGGCTAAAGCCTAAGAAGTTAGAGAGATTGCTTAGACAACAAGGTTTCTCAGGCACTTCATACCAACTCTTGTTCGGAGATCTCAAAGAATTTGTGTCGATGGGTGCCATGGCCTTAAAAATTCCAATGAGTAGTTTCTCCAATGATTATTTTCCGCGTGTCGAACCGTTCCGCTATCACCTTGCCTCCAAATTTGGTATGTTAATCTTTTCTAGTTTTGATCGTTATTAGTTGATACCATACTATATTAATATTATAACTGATCGAATAATATTTTTCTTTCTTTTCTTATTTCTAATTATAATTTGAAGGTGTTTTTTCTGTTCATCATATTTTATTTTATTTCTTTACAAAGATAAGAAAATACTCATTTTATCAATCATAAGTTCATAACACAATCATATGGGTTTGTTTCTACTATTAATATTAATATTTATAAACAACTATCTTTTTCCTGCTCAAAAAGTAAAAAGAAAAAATTAATTTCTCATTTCCTATTTTTTAAGAAGCTAAAGTACGAAAACACTAAAAAAAAAAAGTTATGGCGCTATATTATGTTACTCCACTATTTCGAAATAAATACTTGGATCATTATATTTGTCAATTTACAAATTTGACAATTGTGATACTATCTTTGTCCCTATCCCTAGTAATTTACTGCCTTTTCATATGTTCAATTTATTAAATTTTGGTTTGGTAAGGTTAGTAAGAGAAAAAATTTATTGGACCACAAATTATATATGTGAAAGTAAAAGTATAGTCCTCAAGGATCATTTAAGGTACGATACAACCTTTTGAGGATATATAATATTTTTATATGGGGAAAATAACTAGGGAAAGAGGAAGTATTTGTTAAAATGACACACTTACTATATCAGTGTCTCAGATTAACTAATACACTTTCTATTATGGTATAAACCCACTAATATATCATTACATCTCTCTTTCTACTGCTAAAAGTTTTGGCCACTCTCATTTAGTTAAAATAATATTTCACTAATTTCCATCTAATTCACTTTTTTGTTAAAATAACATTAAATAATATATCTACTATGTATATATCTTCTAAAATTATATGCCTAACTCATTATTTTGTTTATATGGAACAGATATAGTAGTAAAAATCTAAAATGTCGAAACTACGAAATTATATATATATATATATATATATATATATATATATATATATATATATATATATATTGACTAATCTGACTATAATTTATGTATTACTTTTATTTTTATGGATATTAGTTATGCTATATTTGGAATAAAATTAGTAAACAAAAGGAAGGGAAGAACAATGAAAAAAAAAAAGAGAAAAAGAATAAAATTTTATTCTCTTATATTTGATATGATATAATAGAACAAAGTGAAGATAAAGAAATGATAAATAAAATATTTAACATTACTTTTTACTTTCTTTTAAATAGGTAAAAAAAAATTATAGAGGGCATTTTATGCATCCTCCTTTTTTTTTCCTCTTAATTCTCTTTAACCAAAAACTCATTACGAAGAGTCAATATTAGTAATTTTATATATGTTATTAGGTCCAAAGTTTCTAAGTAATGCATTTACTCATAATTGTGGAAAGTAGTTGTAAAATTAAATTACACAATCCCTTGTAGGAAGGATGAACATCTAGTTGACAGAAAAAGTGTTAACAAATTACATGAAATCATGAATGATGACGATGCAGGAAACGAATTCTTCTTCTGGTTTGGGCCAACACCCATGTTACAAATCTCAAAGCCAGAGTTGATTAGAGAGGCATTGAACAAGACAAGTGAATTTCAAAAGGCAAAGTTGAACCCCCTTATTGACAAGCTTTTGCCAGGGATGGTCAGCTATGAGGGTGATAAATGGGCAAAACATCGAAAGGTGATCAGCCCTGCCTTTCATGTGGAGAAATTGAAGGTTAATCCCCAAAACTCTACAATTGTTTGTTTTTCCATCATGTGGAGGATACATATTTTGTTTCGGAAAATGGGGAGATGTTTTTCTGTTTTTGAGGAAAAGAAAATAGAGAAACCGAAGACACGGGACACATTTAGAACTATAAGCTAGCTAACATAACATTTTTGATATTTTGATTATCCTATAAAAATAAACTAACATTTTGACGTGTGTGTTGTAAGAGAGCCCTACGTAGTGTATTTTAAAATGGAATTGATGTATTGTACATTTGTGAATAAAAACTATTACCACAAGATAAAAATAAATAAAATGAACATTCTCTGTAGGGAATATTTTTTGTGCACTCGTGAGATTGTTTGAATGTCATTTCTTTATAGGGGAGGGATCTAATGAGAAAAGTGTTTAAAATAAGAATAATAAGAAGAGATCTTGGTCCTTTAAATAGAAAGAATCAACGCTAAAAATTTTGCATAAAAAAATGGTTATTATAACAACAAAAAACGGTCATTATAATAATAAAAAGAGTCACTATAACAATAAAAAGAGTCATTATAAGTGAAAAAATTATTTTGTCATTATGAGTTAAAAAAGGGTCACTATGTATATGTAAAATATCATCCATTGGATTTAGAAGATGAATAGGCAAAATGTTTGCTCATTCTTCTCATTTTAGATATTCTTCCTATTTTAACTTTTATATATATATATATATATATATATATATATATATATATATATATAATATTCTAATGAGAAAAACCAGAAAATAACAAGAAGAAAAGGCAGCAAAGAAAATCCTAATTTAAAAAAAAAAAAAAAAAAAAGAGCTAAGGCCGGACAAACGTAGGAGTGGTCACCTTATTGTCCTCGTCTAGAATTTTTTCATAACCATTGATATGTTGTGTGGGCCTGTGGGGATTGTTTCTCTTCTTCCATCGGATGAGCCCTGGGAAGGGCAAACTGGACGATGGGTCGATCTGTAGCCCCCGAGGATATCACACGATCCGATCAGCTTGAGGACATCCACGGCGTTTGGTAGTAGCAATTGCTGTTAGTTAACAATCCAACAGGTGGGCCGACCGTTTCTACTCAAAAATCCGAATTAGGGGGGTTGCCAAAAATAGCTTTGCCTCGGAATCAGTTTGTCTTAGGGGTATTTTAGTGGTTTTCCACTAAGGGCATTATTGTAGTTTCATACTTAGTGGGAATTGCAACGTAGGCTGCCAAACAAGTATGAATGAGTGCGAGATACTCATAAATAATTAATTCAGGAAAGGAAAAGTAATAATTAATTTTTTCTTTGATTAATTATGTAAGTGGATGAGAGCCAGAATTTATCCCTCGTTATTTCTTGATGGAATCTTGTTTTGCATTGCATTGGATTTTTCCATGATTAAAAAAAAAAACAAGAGTAACGCGCTTACCCCAAGTATAAACTATCATACTTGTTTGTAGTAGTAATTTACTTTCATTTCTTTTACAGCTTATGTTGCCGGCATTTCGTGTTTGTTGTGAAGAAATTATCAACAAATGGGAGATGATAGTAGCTGAAAGGGGCTCAAGTGAGCTAGACGTGTATCCTGATATGATGAAACTCACTAGCGATGTGATCTCTAGAGCAGCATTTGGTAGCAACTATGAGGAGGGACAAAATATATTTAAACTTCTCAAGGAGCAGACTGATCTAACTCTTCGCGTCCTACAATCAATATATTTCCCAGGAATGAGGTAACTAAAGCATCCACTAATTAATTTTTATTCGAATAGTTAAGGATTAACCATATCGATTGCATTCAGATACATTCCAACAGCAACAAATAGAAGGTTTAGGGCCATTGAAAATGAATTAAGCACTTCATTACATGCAATAATAAACAAGAGGAAGGAGGAAACTAAGTCTACAGAAGATACCAAGGCTGACCTATTGGGCATACTAATGGATTCTAATGCGAAAGAAATCCAACAAGCTGTTGGCAATAATAAGAAACAGTATGTGGGGATGAGCCTTGAAGAAATGATAGATGAGTGTAAACTATTCTACTTGGCTGGACAAGAAACTACATCTTTATTACTGGTATGGACTTTAATATTGTTGAGCAAACACCAAAATTGGCAAGCACGAGCACGGGAAGAAGTCTTGAAGACATTTGGGGATAATGTGCCAGACTTTGAAAGTTTAGGCCATTTGAAGATAGTAAGTTCTCATCAATTGACTTGATAAGATGCTCATTTTTATAGAATATGAGACTTTGAATGTACCGTATGTATGCTTTTGTAGGTGACCATGATATTGTTCGAGGTCCTCAGACTCTATTCTCCTGTACCGGAGGTGACTAGACGAGCACATAAGGATGCAAAGCTAGGTGGATTATCACTTCCTTCGGATGCTTTGATCACTTTCTTTGTGCATGCAATTCATCGAGATCAGAAATATTGGGGTGCTGATGCCCTAGAATTCAACCCGGACAGGTTTGCTGAAGGGATTTCCAAGGCAACTAAAGGGCATAACTCATTTTTCCCCTTCGGTTGGGGGCCAAGAATATGCCTGGGAGAAAAGTTTTCCTTGACTGAATCAAAATTGGCGGTAGCTATGATTCTACAACGCTTTTCCTTGGAGCTTTCACCATCATATGTTCATGCACCCTCGACTTTTATATTTCTACAGCCTCAGCATGGTGCTCAAATAATCTTACACAAGTTGTGATGGTATGCACTTAGAGTGTTAATCATTTGGAAACCATTAGTAATACTTGTAACTGGATTTCATATGTATGTTTGATTACCGTACATTTTCATATTAAGTTGTTGAACCTACGTACTATAAGAAAAATAAATTATATATGCATCTTCACCACATATGGTCATGCACCCTGGACTTCTGTAATTCAACAGCCTCAACATGGTGCTCAAATATTCTTAGTTGTGAAGGACTTAGAGAGTTAAATCATTTGCGCATCATTAGTAATACTTGTAACATGGTCCTCAACATGATACATGTTTGTGCAATCTTGTGATGAGATTAAAGTCTGTTCCTTTAGCTTTTTTAATTAAAGTATTGAATTCTCTAATATAAAACAAAACACATATAGAACAGATGAAGCAATGATTCTTATGGTACGTGGTTTAAACCCAATGACACAAAAACCTAACTCAAAGATATAATTTAACTTGATAATCATAAGCAAAGTTTAAGCGTGATTTCGACAGAAAATATCTAGCTTAAGCGTGATTTCCTCTGTTTGGAATTGCGAGCCTTAAAGTCCAACACGGTTAGTGGGATGAGAAGGCAAGTTATGGGTTTCGATTGCTACGTCATGAAGGAGCATTGTAGATGGGGAAGAAGAGTATATTCCAGAGGGGAGACATTATTCTAGTCCACTGCCTGCCTGTGACCAACTAAGGCGTTCCACAAATCAATCATGGCTTACCTGGGGCCAATACACAAGAGATGGAGATGACATAGGTTTCTTACGTATAAATATTGCTTTATTGTAATATGGTTTCCTTATCATGGTTTGATTTTAGGATTCGTTATTATTTATGTTTCTAAATAACTGTATCAGTTTAGGAAGATAATATTTTGTTTCCATCGAAATCAGATATCAATGCTAAACATGAAAAGGGTTGATAGAAAGAGTTAATGTCTCTAGAGTAGAGCAGTAAAGAACCGTCTGAACTTGTGAATGAGTAATTGTTAATTCCTCTAAATGTTTTGGTTATGACAAATATTATTTCTAATGAGTTTGATGCTTAGATTTGTGTAGAACAATGTTCTTAGTTTCGAAGTAGGAGCCCATTGAAGTTATGTTGTATCAACCTAATCTAGCCAACCCATAAGATGTTTTAAAGATTGCACCCATGGAAGCACGGAAGCAAAGCAATGTTTTTGAAGAAGTTTTGAGGAAAGTTCCATTCTGCTACGGTGACCTGAGGGAATTGGCGTTGGACTTCGAGTGAAGCCCAGGCTTAATGGAGTAGGAGAAGCCCGTTGCATGAGTTTGCTTTAGGATATTTGTGAGCACATGAGAGAGGACAAAATTGGTTCAACTAAGCTCTAATCGTGCCTTGCATCTAAGGAGTTTTTTCCTTGGAAATCTCTAAACTAAAATCAATGTGATCTTTGCTTTACTCAACAAAAAGATTTTCAGTAAAAAAATTTCATCATTCACTCCTTGTTTTACTTCCATGCAAGCATGGTGTGGTGTTGATTTTGAAGACTCAATAAAGATAGCAAGGGTCACCAAGTTAGGCAGTCAACCATACTTATGTCTACATTTAACTACCAACTATTTACTTGCTTCTCTAATTTTTGCAATACTGGGAGTGAAGCATCTCTAGGCCTTGTATGAAACACTCACCCTCTCATTCCACAAGTGCATTTAGTGACCAAGTTCTAAGGGCTATTCAAAAACAATATTTTAAGTGACAGTTGGTACATTCAATAGAGCTGAGAATCCTCTTGTAGGGGCTTTTTTGCAGCATGCTAGGGGCTTGAAACCTAACTAGGTTTTGGGTGGACAATTTGATGAGTTAATTGCCACTAGAGAGCTCGATTTTTTACAACCCAAACTTCCCTTTTCGGTGAAGAAAAGAGGAAGGAGCTCTCCCCCACTAGTGCCCTACTATTGTGCTCATTAGTAAAGATCGACTATGCTGCTTTTAGAGATATTGAACGGGTCAAGGAGTCAGCACCAAACATTTAATAGGCTATTCGAAAACCCTGGGGTTTTAATCCCCATATGACTCATGTGAATGGTCTGTGAACCATGAGAAGGTCAGGGAATGAGCAGCTTATTTAAATCCAAGGGGTAATTGGCTTTCAAGAGCAATCCTCAATGAAGAAAGTTCGAGCTCAATGGGTTGAACAACTTCCATCCCGTACACCAGCGAATATAGGCTCATGCCTTTCGACGTCCTAATTTATGTTCTGCAGCCCCATAGAGAAGTGCAATTTCAGCAGCCAATCTTTGTAATTTTTGGTAATTTCTAGATTATGACCTTGATATTTTTGTTTGCGGCTTCAAATTCCCCATTTGCCAGCGGTCTATGCGGAGACAAACAATGGTGTTGAACTTTGTATTTGGTCAACATGTCTACACATTCACCCTGAAAGTGGACCCCTTGGTCTCTTATAAGTACATGAAGCACATCATATCTGCATTTTACGTTCTCTTCTAATAACTAGACCCCTTGCATGGAACCCAAGGACTTGTATGATTTGGCTTTGACCCACTTTGTGAAGTAGTCAATGGCAACCAGGATGAACTCATGACCCCCTATGCCTAGAAGAGCTATTTTGCGGATAACGTTAACACCCCATGCTAAGAAATGCTAGGGTGACGAATATGGGTTCAGGAATGATAGAGGGATGTGATAAAGATATGCGCACTTTTAGCAAATCACACATTTTACTACGTACCAAGCAGAATCTCCTTCTATAGTGGTCCAATATTAGCCAAGTCGTGCTATTTTCTAGGCTATCATATGACCGCTCATGTGAGTCCTACATACACCATCATGGACTTGAGACATTACAATGTCAGCATCTTGTTTACTTATGCACCTGAGATGGATGCCATTACGGGTATGCTTGGTCGATAAACTGAGCTGCAAGGAGCCTTAAGGCTCTCTAATCTTTTTTAGAGGAGTTTCGAGGGTACTCCTTCTACAGTATGTTTCTTAGGATGTCCACGTACTAGGGTTTTCCATCCTCTACATAATCATCTAGAATGTTGGCATGCGCTGCTTTAGACCTCCCACTGGTCGGACACCCTAGGCGAAGATGTAGGCAAATTGTTGAACTTTGTAACAAATCCTCGTGCCTTGTCTCTTTTAATTATTTTTTTTTTCGTACTTACGTTTATGTTTATTTTGTTAAGTGTTAATTAGTTACAGCGAAGTTAAAGCCTAGCAACAACCTTTGAAACATACTTTAAGGCCTTGACATCAGTTCAATCTCAAAGTATTAATTTCGCACTTGAAAGCCATCTCAAAGCCTAATCTGTAAAAATTGGTCATACTCTATTCACCCACCCTCTAGAGTATATTCGATCCTAGATTCTTCTTCTATTGATTCTTCAAGATGGAGAATCTTAGTCGCAGTAGGAAAGATCTCATTTCTACATGGAAAGGTCTATAGTTAGGTTTTTTATATTCTTTTGAATGTAAGAATGGTGAACCAACAAAATATGAATTTGATCCGAAAAGTTTGCAGACCTTAATTTAGGATTTCAATTTGATTCCGACTCTGCGAACTTCGACTCTGACCCGATCAGGGTCTCTAGTAGAAAATCATTTAATTGCTTCGGTACAAATGATGCGGTTATATACAATTTGAAGCACTTAATGGTTTGAAATATATCTTAATACCAAGTGCTACGGTTTTTTAAAAAAATGCTGCACTTGAAACAATAAAGGCTGCGGTTATTTTAAAAACCGCAGCATTAGTACAAAATGCTGCGGTTTTTCAAATAACCGCAGCACTTGTGACACACTATATATACTCTTTTTCCTGCGCTTCCAGTACCATTTCAAACACGAAAAACAAGCATTTCCCTCTTACTCTAACCCCCAACTTCCCTAAACCTAAATACATATAACACTTAGATCTTCCACTCCTGATCCCTTGTACTTACTACCTATGACCCTAACTTCTTTCTAAAGTTCCCATAATTCATTCTTCCTCACGCATTTCAAAGCCAACTCCTCTCTCCCACTCATGCCTACTCATCTCTCCCATTTTGAAGAAGTCTACATACTCGAAAGTTCGGAATCTAAAGATTTTGCATATGCCTTGAACCCTAGTATATGTTTTTTCTTTAATTTTTGTTTTTCGTAATTTGTTAAGATATTAATGTAAAGATATTTGCGGGTTGTAGATCTCGTAAAAGTACCCAATTTGGACATATTATAAACTCCATTCGGAGACCAAGGGGAAATATGGTTATGTAGTAGCTCTAAAAATAGGGGGTTTAAAAAAAAATTATGCCGTTCGGACAACCGGGCTAAGAGATGCCTCTCTGAAGTTTTCAAAACCTTAGAATACACCCGAAATCTATGAAGAATGTATTCGTTGCTTGTTTTGAGGGTAAAATCTTGTAGATTGCGATTTTGCGTGGCAAAAGGAGTGTTTATAATAGAATTTTGGATTTATATGCTTCACGGTTGATCATTTCTTAACTTTTATAACATATTATTTCTAACACATCTTTTATGACATGATTGAATGTGGTGTAATAGTATATAGCAATTAGATTTACAAATATAACAATTTTGAGAGATATTAATTGTTAATAATATACTTTTATATGTAATTAGCACGTAAAATGACCTATTAAAACTTGTTTTTGATATGGAAACCATCAATTGCTACGGTTTTCTAATATAACCGCATAATTTAATTTATATGTGCTGAGGTTATATTAGAAAAACACATCATTTAATTTATATGTATTGCGATTAAACTCGAAAACCACAGCACATATAAATTTCAAAATTAAAAAAAATCGATTATATGCTACAGTTTATAAAAAAACCGCAGCATATATATCTAATAATTGTTGCGGTTTTTCCAAAAAACTGCAGTATATAATGATAAAAAAAATCATTTTTAAAAAAAATATATGCTGCAGTTAGCATTAATTAGATATATATGCTGCGATTTTTTCAAAAACCACAGCATTTGTTGTTTTTTATTGTTGCGTCTAAAAAACCAAAGAATTTGTTGTTTTTTCATATGCTTCGCCTATATATGTGTCGTATCAATAACCGTAGCATTTAAAGCTAGAAAACCGCAATAAATAGACATTTCTCTACTAGTGGGGTTTTGGACCTCCGAATTTGATCCGACTTGCAGACCCTTGTTAAGATCCAAAATTTTATCTATTTTAATTTTGGATTTGTCTTTCCTATATTTTTTGTTAATTCCATTACTAGATAATATTGTAATTCCATTACATTATATAAAGTAAAATAAACACAAGCATAATATCGTTGATCTAAGAGTTTGATAATGTTTGGTCTAACATATAAGAAATAAGCTTTGGTCTTTCAAGCACAACAACCATAGGTCATCATACATCCCAAGACCCCGATGTGGCCATTTTACCACATGTCCATAAATCAAAATAATAGTAACAAAATGTCTTTCAAACATAACAAGCAAAATGGAACAATAAAATTGTTATCAAAACACAACCACATTATAACAATACAAACTAACTTAGTAACTTACCTTATACTATTCTGGTGAATGTGATGCAATAGAAAATTGAGCATGTCCAATTGGCTTTCCAATTGCTCATCTTCTATATAGGTATCCTCATCATTCATTGAATACCCGACTTCTCTTTCCCTTTGACAATCCTCAATTTCCCTATCATCCATTTCAAGGTGATAGACTTGTTCAACCATAGGTTTCTTTAAGAGTGGGGAAATTTTGAAGACTATCTTTACTTAGGCTACTTCTACCATTATGGTGTCATCATGGCAATTAATAACTGCCCGAAGTGTTTTTAGAACGGCTCTTCCCAAGATGAGCACGTATAAGGGTCCTCTTCCATTTCCATCACTACAAAATCGGAAAGGGCCACTAATTCTCCCACTTAGATAGGTATATCATCAAGCTCTCTACACGGCACTTTTATACTCCTATCTGCCAATTGGATCATTTTCCTTGAAGGTCTGAGGCTGAAGGGTAGCTACTTGGCGATGGATAGAGGCATAAGACTAATCAAAGCCCCTACATCAGTTAGTGCCCCTTTGGGATCAAGATTCCCCAACTTTATTAAGAGGTTATTTGGACCGAGATCTCGCTCTTTCATAGGCATTTTTCCTTGTAAAATGGAGCTAACTTGATGGGGGAGACTCATTAATTCTTCCTCAAGCTTTTTCTTATTGGACAATAAGTCCTTTAAGAACTTAGCATACTATGGCATTTGTGCCATTGCATCTAGGAATAGAATCTTCATCTCCATCTTTTGTAAGTGTTCTAGAAACCTCTTGAACTTCTCATCAAGCTGCTTCTCTACTAGCCTATAGGAAAAAGGAAGTGGGGGTGCATATAAGAGATCTAACCTCTTTCTCTCCTCAATCCTCTTCTTCCTCTCTTCCTCACTTTCTACTAACTTCTCACTCCTTATCTTTTCATCCTCATCATCCCCACTTCTTTCACTTTCAACTCTTGACCCTTACCTTGTTCCTCTTCTTTTTCATTTACATCCACTATCGTCTCATCACCCACCTCTACCAAAGGTACGTCAACCGGATATGAAGGGCCGTCATACTAAGTCCCTGATCTCAGGTGGATAGCTTTTGCAGTATATTGGTTTGGGTTTGGGTGCTGAGGTGGAGGTTATGTAGAGGGGTTAGGTTGAGGGTGAGATAGGAATAGCAGAGGTGCAAGAGGACTAGCCATTTGGGCGAGTTGAATTTCGAACAACTTTTGCTGAGCTTGGAGTTGTTGCATATGCTAGATGAAAGTCTGGTTTATCTGAGTGAGACTCTGGTTTTGCTGAGCAAGAGATGTTACTTGGGAGGCTAAATGGTCATTGTTTGAGGTATGACTTTGTTGTGGTTGAGAAGCCACGTGATAAGGTTGACTAGGTGGGAAAGGCAAATTTGAACAATTTTTAGGCCCTTGATTAAACCCTAGTGGTCTATATACATTTGGCCTTGGTGCATGTCCGCTTGATTGGTTCCCTTGAAAACCTTGGTTGTTGAACCCATTATGAGCATTTTTGTTATATCCCGGGTGGAAGTTTCCTTGGTTTTGGTTCGAATTAAAAGGAGGTTTGTATGGTTGATTGGGGAAAGGTTGTTGCCCATACCCTGCTCCTTATCCTTGTCCACCATAGTTAAGGGCTGCAACATGATCAGGATTATACCCATAACCATCATAATTCATCACCTGTGTCTCTGGGTTATAACCTCTATAATCAACTACAGCGACATGCTCGGAGTGCGAACCACCACAATAGGAAGTATCATGGTTGGTACCTCCACATATGGCACATGCAAAGTGCTTTTCACGCACTGGAGGGGTGTTCGAACTACTGGCGAAGCTTAACTTAGACAGCTTCTTATCAATAACTGCTTCAATTTTAGCACTAATGGTGTCCAAGTTGGTTGTATTAATCATCCCTCTTGGTAAACCCTAACTCCTTGTTCCTCCCCAGGCACTATTCTTAGCAACTTCCTCAATTTTGGCTTTTATCTGGGTGCATGGAATTTTAGAGAGTTGGCCACCTACTGTTGAGTCTAGAAGTGCCTTGGTGGAGTCATTGAGACCATCGTAGAAAAAGGTGTTGAGATGCTTCTCTCCGTACTCCTAGTAGGTGCATGCTCTAATCATTCTCTTAAATTGACTCCAAGTAGCACTAAGGTTCTCATCATCCTCTTGAGTGAAGGATGCAATTTTCTTACGCCAATCTTAGGTTCAAACTGTAGGATAGAACCTCTCTAGAAAAACTATTTTTAGTTGAGCCCAATTAATAATTGAGTTGGGTTCTAAGCATTTATACCAATCTTTCGCATCCCCTACTAGACTTAAGTGAAATAGGTGCATCCGCACATAGTCTGGGCTATTGGGGCAAGGAGGGATAAGTCCACAAATATCTGAGAATGCCTCGAGATGTTAAAGAGGACATTCATTTCTTAAACCGCTAAAAGGGGTTTCCTTAACCATCCTTGTGAACTGGGGGTGTATTTGGTATGGTGTAGTAGCAATAAGAAGTACTACACCTCCTTGGAACTCTTGTGAGCCCAGAGTCCCGAACTGAACAAACAACTGATGTTCGTCGGCCATTGTGGATAGGGGTGGGTTTTGAACAAAATGTGAGGTTTGTTTTGATCGGCGTTGTCTACTCAAGCGTTGGATATCAGGATTATAAGGTGTTATTGGTTGGTTTGACCTACGCATGCTATGGGGCATGCAAATAGCAAACTCAAAGGTAACTTCTAATAAAAAGAAAACAAACAGCAACAGAAATGAAATAGAATAAAGCTATATCAAGAACAGAAAAAGTCTAAATATAATGCCTTGTCTCCAGCAATGGCGCCATTTTGATATGAAAGGTTTTAACAGTCGTTTATGCTAAGCCTTGAACCAAACAATATGTATAACAACCTACAAACTATACGAGTATAGTGGGGTAGGGGGTTGAACCACGAGGACAAAGGATATCAAGACACCCAATTCTTAACACAACTGAACTTTTTGGATTTAAAAACAACTAAAACTAATAATGAAAATATAGATCACGATGAATTAAGAGGAAAATCAAATGGAGAAAAACGAGGACGAGATTAGATACACCCTAGGAATGATGCTTTCAAAACAGAACATGATAGGTTAGAGAAAATCAAACAATAACTAACATGGACACCCAAGTAAGCGAGAGGAAGTTGGTGATTCCACAAATCACATCGAAATACCTATAATCGTCCTATGTCTCCAAAGGAGTTACAGGACAAGATTCGCATTGGGTTTCGAAAGCCACTTATTGTCATCATTCTTGTAACCTTAGATAATAAAGAACATAGCTTTTCCTAGGGTTTCACTAATCAAACCCCTAAGAGAACTACTCACACATATTCAAGATATACAACATGATGATATTCAATAAAACAAATGCAACAATCATGAAAAGAAATTAACAAGAACAAAAGAAAATCAGAAACTATTCTAGATGAACGATAAACACTAGGCTAAACATCAACTGAAATATAACGAATGAATTCAAAAGTAAAGAATACATTGATAATCACAATAAAGCTTCAATGCAATATCCACCATCAGAATCCAATCAATAAAACCGAAAACTTGGAGTACATGTTTTGAGAAAACAGAAAATGGAAAGCTAGAACTAAGAGAATGTTTAGAGGCTAAACAAAGCTAAAGCTAATAAAACTACTGAATAACTAGGGTTCCCCCTCTCTTCAGAGAGAGGGGTATTTATAACAAAGAATAAAAGAAGTCTGGAAACCCTAAAATGCCTTTGGGCCGGCCTATAAAAGAAGTAAATTATCCGGAGAAAACACCTCCCTTCGACCGAAGACATGACCCATTCGGCCGAATGTAGCATCATTTGCTCGAATTCTCCACCATTCGCCCATTCCAGCAGCTCTGTTGAATTCCTCTCTGTGAACGATTCGCCCGAATGGAAACATCCATTCGGCCGATTGGATGATGATTCGCCCGAATGAGTGTCATTCGGCCTTCCCAATGACAATGGAACACAGGCCTCTATATTGAAGTGCTATTCGACCGAATCATTGTCAGATTCGGTCAAATCTGACTCTGAAATCCTCTTTTCAGCTTCTTCAAGTGCTTGATGTCTTGTTAACTTCGTGGGATCTTCGTGATTGACTTGAAATGTATGCCCAAGCTATGATACATGTGTCTAAGAGTGTCAAAGACTCGAATACGTCGTATTTCACCTCGAAATCATCAAAAACACCTGAAATGACCTTAAAACAACTGGAAGATAAGATCAAGGTGAAATCAAGCGTAATATGTATAAAATTAATCTAAAACTACAAGATTTAACACTAAAACGGGGTAGTAAACGTGCTCTAAAACGAGCACATCAATACACAATGATACAAGTGCAACGCACAAAATTTCGAGTGCCTCTTGTCTATTATCCTAATGCTTAAAAGTACAAATATAATTTAATTCTTGACAGAATTAAATTAATATTCATATTTGCACGAATAACATAATTTGGTTCAATTAATGACTCCATGCATATAATAAGAACTTTAAGAAATAATTTCCAAATTATTATTTGGTGATGACAGGATTCTAAGATAACTAACAAAATTGCACCATATGACAGGAAAGCTCCTCTAATGAAGTGAAACTTTAGAAAGTTATATTCTGCATCATTTCAAGCACTTAAAAGCATTGTAAATGAACAGCAAAATACAAATACGCACAAAATTGAGCCTTATAAACGACTACCATAGTTATGAGTTCTATAATACATATTCCTAAAGTTTAGCAGTAAAACAGAAAATGAAAATAAGACAAAACATATAATTAAATATGCTCATTAAAGTAAAATTCAATGCGGTTTAATGTATAACTATTAACAAAGGTCATGAATTCAAGCCTATATAATACATATCTTCAAGCTATTTGTTTTCTAATGAAACTACAATATTTTATACGTGTGGAGCAGTGGAGAAGGTGTCATGAATTCAAGCCTATATAACACATATCTTCAAGCTATTTTTTTTCTAATGAAACTACAATATTTTATTCGTGTGGAGCAATTAAGAAGGTGTCATGAATTCAAGCCTATATAACACATATCTTCAAGCTGCAGTTGAATGTACGAACTTTCTTGAACTTTTTAATCTTTTATAAATGAGTATACAAACTATCGCTTAGGATGAGAAACTGCCCAAGTTGCTTTAACATCACCAAAACTAATTATGGGTTCCAATTCAATGAAGTGCAAAGGTTATTAATTAAAATAACTCATCTTCATGGTGGAAAACTAGAGACCTTCCAACACCTTTACAGAGTGTATTTTCTGTCTAATATTTTTCTTTTTCTCAACTAATATTTATTCCTCTTCTGAATTCATCATTTTCCAACACTACTAATCACATCAACAAATTAATAAGGTTGGATGTCAAAATAAAACACAAGTACACAATGACGCAAAGTCTACATAATTTAACCATGCTTTAGACTTATATTTAAAAAAAAGGAAATACATACCTCCAATTTCACGAAGAAGAATACAAAAGTCACTCAGTCCTTTAGCCCAGATGCGAATGCCAATCTCGTTCAAAGAGAGAGAAAGTTTATAAGTGGGTATTATGGGGTTAGGGCTAGAGACGTAAAGGGGGGGATATCAAGTTATGGGGTTAGGGCTAGCTAGAGAAGACAAAGGTTAGTAGAGTTAGGGTTTTTTTCGTGCGTTGAAGTGTTGGGAGTCTGGAGAAGCCTTTTCGTGCTTTGAAATGGCCTGGAAAAGAAAAGACTGGGTTAATATATTAATGAACAAGTGTTGCGATTAATATATTTATATTTCTAATCCATTAATAAATGTTGCGATTATCTAGATGACCGCAACACTTATAACACAAGAGCTGCGGTTATTTTAAATAACCGCAACACTTGTGTTATAAGTGTTGCGATTATATAAATAGCCGCAACACTTATTCATTAATATATTTATATTTTCTAGGCCATTATTAAATGCTGCGGTTATTTTAAGTAACCGCAGCACTTATAACACAAGTGATGCAGTTATTAAATAACCGCATCACTTATGACTGTGATATTTTTCCAGAATTCCTTTTTTCCATGGCATTTCATGACGAAAATAAATGCTGTGTTTTTTTTAATAACCGCAACACTTATAACCCATAAGTGTTGCGGTTATTTAAATAACCACAACTTTTATTACAAATGCTGTGGTTTTTTAAATAACCGCAGCACTTGTGGTGTTAAGTACTATAGTTTTTTTAATGACCGCAGCATTTAGGTTAAAAGTATGTTCTCCCTATTCATGTGCTTTAAAATGTATTTAACCACAACAATTGAGACGAAGCAATTGAAGTGTTTTCTACTAGTGTTAGGAGGCTGAAGGCAACAAAATAATTGATTTCATAAGGCTAATACAGACAGATTCACGTACTGATTTACTAAAGCCAAGATTATTATTAACCTAGGAGGCTAGAGGCAACAAACTACTTGATTTCCCTCTCATATTTTACAGGATAGGGCATTAGCATTATTAATTATCGTTGCCATACCAAGTTCATCTGCTATATAGTGTCATTTCATAGAATTCAATAAGAATGGAGCCATCAAGGGTAGAGAGAGGATGTACAATAAAAAAGCAGATAAAAATACTCCAATAAAACTAAAGGGACAAAACTGAGATTCTTACATATATCCACATTTATTTACCTATTTACTATAATATCAGCGAGAACAATCTAATTATGAAGATGTTAGTCCAAAGAAAAGAGGTAAACATAAAGGGAAACTTGAGGAGTACTCTCACAAATAATAAAAACACTCCCAGTAGTATATTTTGTAAAAGGGGGCTCTTTTTGTGGTACTTAGTCTAAATTTGCGGATGTTGTGTGCCAATATAATAAGTGATTTGAAGACTCCACCTTGATGATAATAATATGTTCATATATGCTCTATACGTTTAACTTAATTAAATGTAGGTGATGGAAGTCAAAGAACAACACCCTATAAGATATGTCATGCATGAAACACGGTTACTATGTTACTATGTGACTACTTGTATTATTTGTTTTGTGGCTTGGATTACTATGTTGTTGTCTAGATATAGTCGAAGAATTCAAATTGTTTAAGCTGCTGAATTCTTGCTGAAACCTCTCCTAAAATCAAGGAAGTAGTTACATGATGGACTCTTGAAGGTTTTGGTTTAAATTCAAATGGCTTAAAGATGAGTTTGAATTTCAAGACTTCCTAGCTTTATGGGATTGAAAAAATACTGCTGAAGCTATCCTCATTCAAATATTATTGATCGTGCCATTCAAAATAAGAAGACTTATTCAAATCTATAACGGATATTCGGTCAAGACCTTTGAAGCAGACTTTAGTAACTGCCCGAGCATCATGGAACAAATTCTGAAGCAGTTAGTCAAAGTCCTAACATCCGATTTAAGGGCAACCATATTGTTGAATACACTGAAGACTATCCATTTCAAAGACACTCTTTAAATAGAGTGAGCTGAAGCTTGAAGAAAGAGAAGTTCCTCAACGAGATACACAACACAAGCTGCAGAAAACTTAAACACTTTTCTGTCTAGAGCTTTATACTTTAATTGTATTTTAGATTGAGAGAAAATAAAAGAAAGTCTCTTTTGAGTGTGAAAAATAAAATATCAAAAGAAAAAGAGAGACATACTTTGAGTAGAATTATAATACTCAAAGATTCAGAAAGAAAAAGTGAGAAGATTTTTATTTTTAGGAATTGAGACGCTAGAATGTAGCTAGGGTAAGCTACGGTATAGAAGATTGAGTGTTAATATTTGAAGGTGGCTTTAGGTCTCTAAAGGAGGAAATAAAGATCGGTTAAATCCTATGGGTAGGAAACCCTAGGCGGAGACGTAGGCACATTGCCGAACTTCGTAACAAATCATTGTCCCCTTTAAACTTGCTTTACTCTTTCGTATTCGCTTTATTCTTTAATCCTGAAAATCAATTCAAAGCCCTTGAAACTTATCATATCTTATTTCTGCATCTAAAAGCTGTTTCAAAGCCTTTGAACACCTAATTGCGAAAATCTACCATACTATATTCACCCCCCGCTCTAGAGTATTTTGATCCTTTCTATCTCCTATTGAATCTTCATGATTGATGGTTTCTATTATCTTTTCAAAAAATTTAGTGTATTTTAAACAAAAGAGGGTGCAAAATTGTTAATTTTTGTGCGGATATCATATTGTTTTGGAGAAAATTTTGATCATTTTCTTTGTTTGTGTTTTTATTTGGTCACTTATCATATGGTTTTGGAGTTACTTTACATAAAATTTAGAATTACTAAACACAATTTCGAGAAAAAGACTTTGTACTCAATGTCACTGTCGATGTAGCAAATTGCGATAACCATTTCGATATTTATTTCTAAATGCTCTTTATTTTCAAGGAACTCATTCAAGTCTTACTCATTACTTGTAAGTCTTGATTAGTTAGAGGATGGCAAAAGATCATTCGTGGATGAATGGTAGCATTGAATCATCAGAATTTGTTGATGGCATCTTGGAATTTTGTAGTATTGTACTCGAACATCAAGCTAGGACAGGGGAAATCGGATTGTATTGCCTATATGTCAAGTATGGAAATGTATCAAAGGTCGATGGCATTGACATCCTAAGGGAGCATATACTTTCGTGTGGATTTAGGCCTCAATATCATATTTGGGTTTGGCATGATGAGGAGGGAGTTTAGGAAGGAAACACTGTTCATCAGAATGTCCATGAAAAATAAGATGTTGCTCATATGGTGGAGAATAATGAGTATGAGAATGACGAGGAGGATGTGAATGAGGAGATAGATCATGTTGATGAGTTAGGAAAACGTCCTCGTGTTTTTGAGTTATTGAAAGAAGCTTCTTAGAAGCCTCTCTACCCTGGATGTAAAAAATTCACTAAATTGACAGCCGTGTTGACACTTTTTAATGTTAAGTTAATGTTCAATTGGAGTATTACTAGTTTCACAAGTTTATTGGAAGTGTTAGGTGAGATGTTTCCTGCTGGAAATGAACTTCCAAAATTGACATATTATGCCAAAAAGCTCATGTGCCCTTTTTGCTTAGAGTACCATAAGATACATGCTTGTCCGAATGATTGTCTATTGTATTTGAAGGAACATGAGAACTTAGAAGAGTGTCCGTTTTGTGTGTTATCACGTTATAAGCGTAAAGGGTCTCGGGGTGCAAAAGGCCCCCCAACTAAGGTATTATGGTATCTTTCAATAATTCCAAGATTGAAGCGCTTATTTTCTCTAAAGAAAAATGCTATAAATTTGAGGTGCCACGCAAATAGGGTGAAGAATGGTCATCTCCTCACACTTCAAGCTAATTCTCCCAAGTGGAAGACTATTAATAGGTTGCACAAGACATTTAGGGATGAATATCGTAATTTAAGGCTCGGACTGTGCATTGATGGAATGAACCCATCCGGGACTCTTGGTTCTCAACACAGTACATGACCGGTACTCTTAGTTATCTATAATTTGCCTCCTTGCTTGTACATGAAACGTAAGTACATTATACTTATCGCTTCTAATCTCGGGTCCTAAATGACCTGGAAATGATATTGATGATGTATATCTTGCACCCCTCGTTGAGGATTTGAGAAAGATGTGAGATGAAGGGATTTCTGTGTACGATGCACATGCTAATGAAGTGTTCACATTGCATGCAATGCTTTCATGCACCATCAATGATTTCTGGTCATATGGTAACATATCCGGGTATATGAATAAAGGGAAGAAAGCATGCCCAATTTGTATCAATGACATGGAAGCTACGGGGATTCCTAAGTGCAAACATATATTAATACCCCATCGGAAGTTCCCCCCGTGATCACCCCTACCATAAGAAAAAGAAAGCGTTCGATGGAGAGGTTAAAGAGCATATAGCTTGTCGACGGTTAACTGGGTATGAGGTTTACGAATAAGTTAAGGGGGTTGAAAGGGTTTTTGGTAAACAAGACAAGGGGTTGAAGGGCTATGGAAGAAAGAGTCAATCTTTTGGAAACTTCCATATTAGAGAGATCTATAGGTTAGACATTGCCTCAACGTTATGCACATAGAAAAAAATTCATGCGATGCAATACTCGGGACGCTCATGAAAATTCCAGGTAAGACAAAGGATGTGAATGCCGTGCGAGATTACTTAGAATGCAAGGGGTTTTGCCTAGAGTTATGGCTAAAGGATAAGGAGGTCAGGAAAAGAAATAGAGCCAAAGAAGGAGGTGACAAGAATAAGGGAAAGGGTAAATAAAAGGTGACAGGTGACAAGAAACAGAAGGTTGAAAAGAAGATTGGTAAAAATGCTGAAAAGATTTATTTACCTCCGGCTTGTTACACAGTGTCCAAAGAAGAGAAGCGATTTTTTTGTGAGTCTTTGTATGGCATTGAGGTTCCATCGGGGTACTCATCTAACATGAAGAGATTTCTGTCCCTAAATGGTGAGTTAAAGTTGGGAAGCATGAAATCCCACGATTGCCATGTCATGATGCAAGTGTTCTTACCAATTGCAATTCGGGGATACTTCCAAAACATGTAAGATATGCTATTACTGAACTATGTTCATTCTTCAACACAATATGTAGTAAAGTGCTTGATCCCTTAAAACTCAATGCCCTTCAAGCAGATAGGATTAAAAATTTATGCAAGTTTGAGATGTATTTCCAACCTTCATTTTTTGACATTATAGTTCACCTAATTGTCCATCTTGTTCGTAAAATCAAGCTTTTAGGTCCCATTTATTTGAGGTAGTGTTATCCTTTTAAAAGACATATCGGGGTTTTACAAAACAAAGTGAGGAACCCAACACAACTAGAGGGTAGTATGATTCAAGGTACTGTGAGCGATGAGATTGGTAATTTTATAGCTGAGTACACTAGTAAAATAATAATGATTTGCGACTAAAAATATGCGGCGTAAAACAAAAAAATCCGCATTTTAATAACAGAAGAATATAATATGCGGCGGGTTAGCCTATAAACCACCGCATTTTAATACTAAGCTACATTAATGTGTGGCGTATTTACAAGGACTCGCAGCATATTAATACTAAGCTCAATTAACATGCGGCGTATTTACAAGGACCTGCCGCATATTAATCATACCCTAGGAGATAACCACTAGTACGCGTATACCCCCGCATTTCTTCAACTTTTACTTGTATTCCTTCAGTTGTTGCTGCCTAGCCCTCACCGATACTCACATTCGTAAATCATTCCTTTGTTGGCGCCCCATTCTAACCCAATTCCCACCGTCTCTTTCATTTGTTCCCTAGTCCTCATCGTCGAGAACACCCCAATGTCCCCCTGCCTATAAACCGCCGTTCATTTCTTCAAGGTGATTCTCCCATTTTGTTCTTTTGTTTTTTTTAAATTTTTAGTAATGTATTAGTTTTGAAACTCTTAAGTTTGCTTTCTTAACTTATATTTGGAATTGAATTAGGTAACTTATATGAATTTTGTGTTGGTTGTGGTTGTATTGAAATGCATATACATAGGTTTGGATATTGATTTTCAAAAATGGGAAATGTTGGGTTTACAAAGGAAACTCTGCCAAATTTTTTGTAGAATTTGTAGTGATTTACAAAGCATAGAATATAATTAATATCGCTAGAAGAATTTAGTACTTTAAATATAGAGCGAGTGTTTGTAGGTCATTGTGGAGTTTGCTTAACCTTATTTTCGGTAGGCTACTTAAAGACCCTTTAGGTGCAAATATATATATAACTATGCGTAAACTAAGTGTTGATTAGATTCTTATTTTATATCTTACATGTCAAGTAGGGCATAACACAAATTATGGTTCGAAATTGGATGTATGCTAATCGTGCTTCGTTGGAGTTCATGAATGGAGTTGAGGAGTTTTTGTAGACAAGCGTTGAAACACCTAAATGATATTGGAGATGATGAGGTGCGTTGCCCTTGTGTTGATTGCAATAATATGAATACAGTTAGTAGTATAAGAGAGTTGAGGGACCATGTTATCTGGCGTGGGTTTAGGCAACAATACCACATATGGGTACGGCATGGGGAGGTTCCTGCTTCTAATGACATGGGGTCGTGTTCTAATGAAATTCCCATTCATCATGTTGAGCTAGACCATCATGGCCAATTAGAATCTGATGACAGGGAAGATGTTGATGCCGAGAAAGAACATGACGGGGAGGATGAATTGGAAGATAATGACCCCGAGGATGAAGATCGAATAGATGAAATGCTTAAAGGGGTTGGAGATCAATTTGGTAGTCAATCTCGTACTTTTGACCATTTTTGGGAGGCTGCTGAGAAACCGTTGTATCCTGGATGTACTAAATACACTAAGTTGTCTGCCATATCAAAATTATTTAACTTAAAAGAAAAATATGGTTAGACTGATACAAGTTTCACGACCTTGTTAAAAGTAGTAGGGGACATGTTTCTAGAGGGAAATGATTTGCCTATATCCACATACTATGCGAAGTAGTTAATGTGTCCCCTTAGTTTAGAGTATAATAAGATTGATGCATGTCTAAATGATTGCATATTGTATTAAAAGAAGTATCTAGAGTTCATTTAATGTCCTAAACATGGGCAATCACGTTACAAACTTCCACATGGGATAGAGCCTATAGTGGGGATTAAAGGTCCTAGTGTAAAGGTGTTGTGGTACCTTCCCATAATACCAAGGTTTAAGCGTTTGTTTTCAATTAAAAACGATGCACAGAATTAAGATGGCATGCAGAGAAGAGGAAGAAAGATGGGATGATTTGACATCCTACTGATTCTCCTCAGTGGAAAATAATTGATGAATCTTTCAAGGCTTTTGGTCGGGGAAGATACGAACCTAAGACTTGGTCTCTGCGTGGATGGAACCTTTGGTACTTTTACCTATCCTTTTTCCTTCATCATGGTCCTCTGCTTTCCTATAAAATGATCTGGTTTACTCTATTTTTTTTTAACTTTAGGAGATAAAGATGCAGAATTTTTCTGTGGGAAAGAGAATAAGGAGTCAAAGAGCTAAAATGGTGATGGAACAAAACAAAAGGGCGTGTATTACTGCGGTTAGGAAGTAGCTATCGATGAAAGAGACTGATGAGGGTTGTAGTAGCCAAATAAAAGATAAAAATATGAGGGTTTTGATGGGTGACAATGAGGCTGTAGTGATTGATGAAGAACAGTTTATACAAAGGGTTAGTGGATTCATGAGATTTAACCCCTCTTGAAAACTCTTCTTCATTAATAACAACAGCTTCATTGTCAACCATCAAAACCCTTAAATTTTGATCTTCCATTCGGCTAGTTACACCCCCATCAATCTCTTTTATCGATTGCCACTTCCTAACCGCAGCAAGAGGCACCCTTTTAATTTGTTCCATCACCATTTTAGCTCTTTGACTCCTTGTTCTCTTTCCAGCAGATAAATTCTCCATCTTTTTTTCATAAAAGTCGAAGAAGAACAGACCATAATAGAGCATTTTATAGGGAAGCTAAGGAATATGATGAAGGCGGAAGAGCAGGAGAACGAAACATAGGGAACGTTATGAAATACACCATTAATCAGTCAAATGGGGGCGATTTTTGGTAGAAAATGACCTAAACACTTCAAATACATCAATATGAGTCAATATAGGTCAAATGGGGTTTTGGGTAGAGAATGACATATTTACCCTAGAACATGTCATAAACACTAGAAATACGTTGATTTGAGTCGAAATTGGTCAAATAGGAGAGGTTTTGGATATATAATGACCTAAACACGTGAACTACATTGATATGAGTCAATATATCTCAAATAAGGCAGTTTCGGGTAGATATTGGCGTATTTCCCCTAGAAATTGGCCCAAACACCTCGAATAGGATGATATGAGTCAATATAAGTCAAATGGGATCAATTTTGGGTAGAGAATGACGTATTTACCCTATAACATGTCATAAACACTAAAAATAAATTTATTTGAGTCAAAATCAGTCAAATGGGAGAGGTTTTGGGTATAAAATGACCTAAACACTTGAAATACATCGATATGAGTCAATATATCTCAAATAGGGGGTTTTGGGTCGATATTGGCGTATTTCCCCTAGAAATTGGCCCAAACGCCTTGAATAGGATGATATGAAACATTATAGGTTAAATGAGATCGGTTTTGGGTAGAGAATGATGTATTTACCCTAGAACATGTCATAAACACTAGAAATACATTGATTTGAGTCAAAATCGGTCAAATGGAAGAGGTTTTGGGTATAAAATGACCTAAACACTTGAAATACATCGATATGAGTCAATATATCTCAATTAGGGCGGTTTCAGGTTGATATTAGCATATTTCCCCTACAAATTGGCCCAAGCACTTCAAATACAACGATATGAGTCAATATAGGTCAAATTGGATCAATTTTGGGTAAAAAATGACGTATTTACCCTAGAATATGTCATAAAAACTTGAAATACATCAATTTGAGTCAAACTCGGTCAAAAGGGAGGGGTTTTGGGTAGTAAATGCTATAAACACTTCAAATACATCGATATGAGTCAATATAGGTCAAATGGGATCAGTTTTGGGTAGAAAATGACGTATTTAGCTTGATTACATCAATGTGAGTCAATATATATAGGTCGGATTTGTAATTGGGACCATATATGTTTGAACTATACTTTTCAAATACATTGCATTTTATATATACTTTAATGATATGGTAATTAATGTTAGGTATGCAAAGGATTCAACGAGGAGCCCTTCTCCACCGAAGAAATCGATGTCGTCCGCAACAAACTAGCCAAGTATTGGACAGATAACTTTTTTTAGTTTATGTACATTACCTTTTCATGTATTTTGTAGTTTTTATACATCAAGTTCATTTATTGGGTCGTAGTTTTGATGTCACTTAATGGTTGATTTTACGACCCTATTAGTATATATAAATGAGAGATGGATCATCATATGTATATATGTACCTTAGTGAAATTGCAAATGTAATATAGCAGGATTGAATTTGGAAATTTGGGCGTAGTAAGGAACAAATTAAAGCGTACAAAAAAAAAACCATTTTTATGCGATGGGTGTCCCCAAGACCCGCCACATATTCCTATGTTATAGGAACTTTTTATAATTTGGAAAGTTTAATATGCGGCGTCACTTAGTCTAGAACCGCCGTATATTAATGATTAATATGCGGGGTCACTTAGCCTTAAATCGCGGCATATTAATCATTAAAATGCGGCGTATTTTGTTTAACCCACCGCAATTTAATTATTATTTAGCTGCGTATTTCTTACGCCGTAAATGAAATAGATTAATTTGCTGCTATCCTAATTACTGCTAGCCTTTTGATGCCGCATATTATACTAAAAACCCCGCCGCATATTGATCATTTCTACTAGTGGCATATGGCCAGTGCATAGCGTATTGGACTTCCTACCTCTCGACATGAAGGGAGACTTGAGGGAAAGAGAACAATTGGCTTAAAATTGATCACACCTCCAAGAGACCAGTGCCTAAAAGCACACTTGTTTGTCTTACATCATGTTCCAGAAGTCCATCCCTTTTTGAATGAGCATTATGAGGAATTACGTGTCAAAAATACTTTTAAAGGGGATAGATCCTTGATGTAGTTACATAATAAGACATATATTAATTGGTTTCATATCGAGTAGTATGTGAACAACTCGAGGATGTGTCTAAAACTGTGTAGTGGGTAGCTTTTTGGTCCTCACGAAGATGTCAACAAATATGAGGGTTATGATGTCAATAGGTACACCTTTTGGACTGAGGGTCAAGATCAGAAGTCCACTTTCTTGTAGAATAGTGGTATTTCTATTTTGATGCCATCCACATTTTACGCGAGTGCCAAGGATTAGTCATCGGTAGATGCAAAGTTGTTATACTTTGGTAGAGTACAGGAAATATGGGAGATCGACTACTCTAGTATCATAGTTGGTCTTTTTAAATGCAAATAGGTAGATAACAATCGACGATGTGATAAAAATTGTGACCCTTGTGGATTTACTCTTATAGACTTGAGTTGTTTGCGTGATAGTGAAGAACCATTTATACTTTCCACACATGCTACGCAAGTATTCTACATAATAGACCCCAATGATAAAAATAGTCTATTGTTATACCCGGGAAAAGGAGTATATGCTCGGTATAGGTGATGTTTATGATGAGGAAGAGTACGATGCTTTTAAGGATTCCCCACCTTTTACTAATCCAAAATCTGGTGTGAAAGACGATGAAGATACTGACATAGGTTCCATGCGTATAGATCACACAGAAGGAATACATTTGAATTTTGATAAGTAATGTACAAGGTATGATAAACTTAATTGGTTTTTCTCAAAACTAGCTTGGTTTTAGACTTATTGTGTCCAGTTGTTTTATACTTTCTTTTGTGATTGCGTAATTTGTTTGGATATACAATTATCTTCCTTTATGATTAATTGATACATTGAACATAAATATTTGCTATTACTCACACTGGGATTCTTTTGTCAGTTTTTGCTGCAGTTTCTTTACTGTCACTCACACTAAGATCTCTTATACGATGGATCTCTTTAGAGATGGTGTACTTCCTAAGGAGGAAGATGTTGAGTATAGGCATAGCAATGATGATAAGGAATACAATGTAGATATGGAGGAGGATAAAGGAGACTCTGAAGATATGGCTTACGATGAGGTTTCTTTAAGTGGGATCAGTATGAGTTGATTGCAGGCCAAACCCCACCAATTGATGGTATGCTTGACACAACCACAAAGGAACCTGATTTGATGGTGACACCCCAATAAACACAAGTTTCCCATCAAGTTTCCACCACTATTAAAGAGGGTTCTAAGAAGAGAAAAGGGAGAGGCCCAACAAAGAATCTAAAAGTGACAGAACCAATGCACCTTGAGTACAATAGCTTGGGTCAACTATGTGGAAAGTGGCGTAGATAGTATGGAATATAACTTACCATTTGTATGCGCAAAATTTCCATCTTGTACACATGGTTCGAGGTGCTAGAGGGTTTAAAGAAATTAATATGGGAAGATACAGTGGTAAGCAAGTACTTAATGTTAACCTACACATTGTTGCTAGATTAATTGAATTCAATTTTTTTGAGTGCATAGTTAAATGCTAACTATCCAAATTTTCCTTTTTTGTAGAATTTATTTCATATTCAACCCAATCAAAGCAAGAAGGATATTTTCCTTTCAACTGTTGTAGAGAGATTTAGAGATTTCAAGTGAAAGTTAGTGAGTAGATGGATTTCTAAGAAGAGAGATAGATCTCATTCAAGTAAGAAGATGAAGACAGGAATGGAAAATGAAGAGGGAGATCCGAGTAGTAAGGAAGCACCATAATCAATGCCTTATGAAATATGGGGTAACATCACTAAGGATGAATGGGAAGCATTTGTTGTAAAAAAAAAACAACTCTGAAAGAAGTTGTAAGTCTAAGCAGTAGCGTTTAAAATGGTATTTACTCACTTAAAAACTCATTAAACTAGCATTTAACTTTAATCTTTTGATTGCTATTGATTCATCATGAAAAGCATCGTAAAGCTTCACAATGTTCTAGCTAAAAGAAGTTTTACCATCACATGGGTCGTAGAACTTATGATGAGTCCCAACAGGAATGAAAAGATACTGGGTTTTACCCTATTTCGAACTTATCCTCATTGGCAGCAACTAGTTCTATAGTTACGAATCCGGGAGATCGGGTTCTTGATTTGTAGTGTTCGCTTCATGTTTGAGATTCAGGTGGTAGAAGAACCATTTTTGAGTCTGGAATAAAGAAGATAGCTGATGTAGTGGTTATTTTTTAACATTGTGACCTATATTAAAGACACTTTATTATAATGTCAAATAAGAAATTCCATATTTTCTTTAAGTAGATGGGATGAAAGGCCATGGAGGCTACATACAAGTTCACTCCTAAAGACAATGTTGATTCCTTACACATGGTTCTAGGAAAAGACCATAACGGACACGTGAAAGGAAAAGGAGGTTTGCGTTTAGGGGTGAAAAAATCCTTTGGAATAGAGTGAGTTGCATCATAATCAAGTACAAACATAATGACAACACAAGATTTGGAGGCCATAACTTCTAAGATAGAAGAGCAAGTTATGGAGAAAATGAACAAGAAATTTGCTACCATCTTGGAGCGAATGGGATTACCCATTATTGACTTCTTGGATGTTAATCCTTGAGACAAATTAAGCCAACAAGACCTAGAAATGCCAGTCGAGAGAGTTGAAGACCGACCGAGACCCCCTATAGATTTATGTGGTATGACATTGTATTGTTGCTGTGTGTTGAATTGTGGAATTGTGTTGAACAAGTTTTTTAGATTAAAAATTGGGAAAATGTTTATTTTATAAAGGAAACTCTGTCGAATTTTTTGGAAAAACTTTTATTATTAATCATAAGTATATATTCGAACCGTATGAATTTCACTCGATTGGTAAGTATATATTCGAACTTAGGACAATCATAAGTAATAGAGATAAATGAAGAGCTTTTCACAATGGTATTACTTTTAAAACAAGCTGGCTTTTGCTTTTATCCTTCATTGTAGAAATCAAAGAAATAAGAGACAAGTTTGCACGATTCCTTGCCAATAACTGCATTTAGAAGTTAGATTTTTGTATACGATCCCTATTTATATTTGTTATACATTGTAGAAATCTCTGTATATTCGTAGTTGTTATGTTTAATTTAGTTTGTAGCTCAAATCATTATATATATTTGAAAATATATACGTATAGAACTTAGTTTTATATGTATTCAAAGCCTTTGAGCTTGCATTATTTTAATATTTGCATTGAATAATATTTCCAATACCAATATTAGCATTTGTAAAAATTAAAAAAAATTATAGACTTTATGCTCCGGTCCCCTACAAACCGGAGCAAATAATGAGTATTTTATGCTCTAGTTTTGTGAACCGGAGCATAAAGTGTATAATATGCTCCGGTTTGAACCGCAGAATAAAGTCATTCGGACTATGTTCCGATTACATCTACTTTGGGTCAAAACCAGATAATAAGCCTTCAAAAAACCGGATCATATAAGGTTTTTTCCACTAGTATATACCGGTTATAAATTAGGAATTCCCCGATTAACAACCATGCAAATTGTGGGCATTTTTTACACCTAATTAAAAATTTCTTCAAACAATGCATATCCACGTCATCGGTTATCTATGCACCAAAGTCAATGATTTGAGTACTATGTCATGCTAGTGATCCAGATTAAAATGAAGGGCGATGTGTTAGATTAAGAGCCACGATCTATGGAGCAGTTATATTAAAAATTGTGATCTTTTCCAGGAGTAAAGCAGTAATTATCAAGAATAATTCAAAGAAGAAAGCAGGAAAACGAAGGAGAAACTAGCACTCTACATTTTATAAATGCCAAAGGCATCATTGGGATTAAGAAGACAACTCAACACAACAAAGTAGATTATTTACTGTGATACTTGTCATTACTAACTTGTTAACCTTTAAAATTTGATACAACGTGTTATAAGTGGATTCATGGATCCTGTGCTCGAAAAATGGATGTGAGAATCGTGGGCCTAAATTTATGAGAAAATAAGCCCGAAAAGGAAAGTTGGTGATGTGCTCATTTTAGTGTTATGTCTCGTGGTTTCAGATTGATTCTATACATATTACACTTGATTTCACCTTAATCTTGTCTTCAAGTTGTTTTCAGGTCATTTCAGGTGTTTCTGATGATTTCGAGGTGAAATGAGACGTATTCAAGGCTTTGACACTCTTATCAAGATTAGACACGCATATCGTAGCTTGCGCACACATTTCAAGCCACTCCTGAAGATCACAAGAAGTTCAAAAGCCATTAGACACCTGAAGAAGCTCAAAAGAAGAATGGACAGTCAGATTCGACCGAATCTGACAGCCATTCGGTCGAATGGCAGTCCAGCATAAAGGCCTGTGTTCCATTGTCACTGGGAAGGCCGAATGGCATGAATTCGGACGAATGAGCATCCATTCGGTCGAATGAAGATCCCCATTAGGGAAAATCATGTACAGAGAAGAAACCACTAGAGCTACTGGAATGGGCGAATGGGGAATAGTTCGGGCAAACGGGGTTGCATTCGGCCGAATGGGTCATGCATTTGGTCGAATGGACCTATTTTCTCCAGAAATTTTACTTCTTCTTTAGGCTGGCCCAAAGGAATTTTAGGGTTTCCGGATTTATTTTATTTTTAGTTATAAATACCCCTTTTTCTGAAGAGAGGGGGAACCCTAATATAATTAGTTTTAGTTTCATTTTAGCCTCTACACCTCTCTTAGTTCATTAAGCCCTAGTTTTCCATTTTCTGTTTTCTCAACATATGTACTCAAAGATTTTGATTTAATTGTTTGGATTCTGATTGTGGATATTACATTCAAGCTTTATTATGAGTATCAATCTCTTCTTTACTTTCATATTTGTTTTATTTCAGTCAATGTTTAGTCTCATGTTTATCGCTTATCTAGAATAGTTTTTGATTTATTTTTGCTCTCGTTAATTTATTTTTATGATTGTTGCATTTTTTTTATTGAATATCATCATGTCGTACATCTTAAACATGTGTGAGTTGTTCTCTTTGGGATCGATTAGTGAAACCCTAGGAAAAGTTATGTTCTTTATTGTCTAAGGTTATAGGAATGATGACAATAAGTAGGCCTCGAAACCCAATGCGAATCTTGTCCTGCAACTCCTTTGGAGACATAGGGTGATTATAGGTCGTTCGATGTGATTTGTGGAATCACCAACTTCCTCTTGAATACTTGGGTGTCCATGCTAGTTATTGATTGATTTCCTCTAACTTTTAATGTTCTCTTATGAAATCACCTTCCTAGGGTGAATCTAATCGCGTCCCTATTTTTCTCTATTTGATTTTCCTCTTTAGTTCATCGTGATTTATATTTTCGTCATTAGTTTTAGTTGCTTTTAAAATAAAAAAGTCCAGGTATATTAAGAAGCAGAGTGTATTGATATCCTTCGTCCTTGTGGTTCGATCCCCTACCCCACTATACTCGTGTGGTTCGTAGGTTGTTATTAATAATGTTTGGTTCAAGGTTTAGCATAAACGACTGTTAAAATCTTGCTATCAAAATGGCGCCGTTGCCGGGGACAAGGCGTTATATTTAGACTCTTGCTGTTCTTGATATAGCTTTATTTTATTTCATTTTTGTTGCTGTTAATTTTTTTAGTTAGTAGTAGTTTGTTGTTTGCATGCCCCATAGCACGCGCAGATCAAACCAACCAATAGTACCATATAATCCTGAGGTCCAACGTTTAAGGAAACAACCTCCAACAAAATAAACCTCACAATCTATTCAAAGTCCACCCACATCCACAATGGCCGACGAACATTAGTTGTTCGGTCAGTTCGGGACTCCTGACTCACAAGAGTTCTAAGGAGGTGTAGTACTTCCTGTTGCCACTACATCATACCAAATACACCCCCAGTTCACAAGGATGGTCAAGGAAACCCCTTTTAGTGGATTAAGAAATGAATGTCCTCTTCAACATCTTGAGGCATTCTTTGATATTTGTGGACTTATCCCTCCTTGCCCCAACAGCCCAGACTATGTGCGGATGCACCTATTTCACTTGAGTCTAGCTGGCGACGCCAAAGATTGGTATAAATGCTTAGAACCCAACTTAAAAATTAATTGGGCTTAATTGAAAACAACTTTTCTAGAGAGGTTCTATCCTATGATTCGAACGCAAGATTGACGCAAGAAAATTGCGTCCTTCACTTAAGAGGATGATAAGAACCTTAGTGCTACTTGGAGTTAGTTTAAATGAATGATTAGAGCATGCCCCCACCATGAATACGGGGAGAACCATCTCAACACATTTTTCTACGATGGTCTCAATGACTCCACCAAGGCCCTTCTAGACTCGGTAGTAGGTGGCCAACTCTCTAAGATTCCATGCAACCATGTAAAAGCCAGAATTGAGGAAGTTTATAGTGCCTGGGGAGGAACAAGGAGTCAGGTTTTACCAAGAGGGATGACTGACACAACCAACTTGGACACCATCAGTGCTAAAATTGATGCAGTTATCGATAAGAAGCTGTCCAAGTTAAGCTAAGCCGGTAGTTCGACTAGCCCTCCGTTGCATAAAAAGCACTTTGCATATGCCATATGTGGGGGTACCAACCATGATACTTCCTATTGTGGTGGTTTGCACCCCGAGCATATTGCTACAGTTGATTATATAGGTTACAACCCAGAGACATAGGTGATGAATTATGACGGTTATGGGTATAATCCTAATCATGTTGCAGCCGTTAACTATGGTGGACAAGGATAAGGAGCAAGGTATGGGCAACATTCTTTCCCCAATCAACCATATAGACCTCCTTTCATTTCGAATTAAAATCAAGGAAACTTCCACCCGGGATATAATGGAATTGCTTAGAGTGGGTTCAACAACCAAGGTTTCAAGGGAACCAATCGAGCAGAAATGCACCAAGGCCAAATTTATATAGGCCACCGGGATTTAATCAAGGGCCTAGAAATGGTTCAAATCTACCTTTCCCACCTAGTCAACCTCATCATGGGGCTTCTCAACCACAACAAAATGACACCTGAAACAATGACCATTTAGCCTCCCAAGTAACATCTCTTGCTCAACAAAACCAGAGTCTCACTCAGAAGAATCAGACTCTCATCCAGCAGATGCAACAACTACAAGCTCAGCAAAAGTTTTTTGAAACTCAACTCGCCTAAATGGCTAGTCCTCCTGCACCACCGCTATTCCCATCTCACCCTCAACCTAACCCCTCTACACAACCTCCACCTTAGCACCCAAACCCAAACCAACACACTGTAAAAGCTATCCACCTGAGATCAGGGACTCAGTATGATGGCCCTTCATATCCAGTTGATACACCTTTGGTACGGGTTGGTGATGGGATAATAGTGGATGTAAATGAAAAAAAAGAGGAACAAGGTAAGGGGTCGAGAGTTGAAAGTGAAAGAAGCAGGGATGATGAGGAAGAAAAGATAAGGAGTGAGAAGTTGGTAGAGAGTGAGGAAGAGAGGAAGAAGAGGATTGAGGAGAGAAAGAGGTTAGATCGCTTATATGCACCCCCACTTCCTTTTCCCTATAGGAGAGTAGAGAAGCAGCTTGATGAGAAGAGTTTTCTAGAACACTTACAAAAGATGGAGATGAAGATTCCATTCCTAGATGCAATGGCACAAATGCCATAGTATGCTAAGTTCTTGAAGGACTTATTGTCAATTAAGAAAAAGCTTGAGGAAGAAGTAATTAGTCTCCCCCATCAAGTTAGCTCCATTTTACTAGGGAAAATTTCTATAAACGAGCGAGATCCCGGTCCATACAACCTTCCAGTAAAGTTTGGGAATCTTGACCCCAAAGGGGCGCTCGCCAATCTAGGAGCTTCGATTAGCCTTATGCCTCTATCCATCTCCAAGAAGCTACCCTTTAGCCTAAGACCGTCAAGAAAGATGATCTAATTGGTGGATAGGAGCATAAAGTTTCAGTGTGGAGAACTTGATGATATACCAATCCAAGTGGGAGAACTAGTGGTCCCCTGTGACTTTATAGTGATGAAAATGGAAAAGGACCCTTATACTCCACTCATTTTGGGAAGATCCGTTCTAAAAACACTACGGGTAGTTATTAATTGCCATGATGACACCATAACGGTAGAAGTAGCCCAAGTGAAGGTAGTCTTCAAAATTTTCCCACTCTTAAATAAACCTATGGTTGAACAAGTCTGCCACCTTAAAGTGGATGATAGGGGAATTAAGGATTATCAATGAGAAAGAGAAGTCAGGTATTCAATGAATGATGAGGATACCTATATAGAAGATGAGCAGTTAGAAAGCCAATTGGACAGGGCCCAGGATTGTAAGAGCAAAGAAGCAGAATCTGAGCCACTGTGTGAGGTTAAAGAAGGTATTATCTATAAGGGGGAGAGTTCTAAGACTTCTCCCCAAGTAAGTTTGAAACCTCTACCTCCTAGCCTTAAATATTCCTATCTTGACGATGATGAGGGGAGTCTAGTCATAGTGAGTTCTAAGCTTGATGACACCTCATTGGAAAAATTGCTTGTTTTACTAAGGAAATATTGAGGTGTCATTGGGTACTCACTTGGCGATTTAAAAGGGATTAGTCCAACCCTTGTTATGCACCGAATTCATCTTGACGATGAGAATTTCTACTCAATTCAGCCACAATGAAGGCTAAATCCCAACATAAAAGAGGTAGTTAAGGATGAAATCCTCAAACTCCTCAAGGCTGACATCATCTACTTAATTTTAAATAGTAGGTGGGTTAGCCCTGTTCATGTTGTCCCGAAAAAGGGAGGAATGACCATTATCGAGAATGACAAAGGTGAGATGATCCCAACTAGAGCCACTACAGGATGGCGAGTTTGTATTGATTATCGCAAACTCAACAAGGCTACAAGAAAGGATCACTTCCCTTTACCCTTCATCGACTAGATGCTTGAGAGATTGGCAAGGCACAAGTACTATTGTTTTCTGGATGGTTACTCGAGTTTCTTTCAAATTCCAATCCACCTCGAGAATCAACAGAAAACAACGTTTACTTGTCCTTTTGGGACTTTTTCTTATAGGAGAATGCCCTTTGGTTTATGTAATGCTCCATCCACTTTCCAAAGGTGCATGTCTGCTATATTTGCTGATATGTTAGAGGACTTCATGGAAGTTTTCATGGATGATTTTTCTGTTGGAGGTTTGTCTTTTGACACTTGCTTGACACATCTCGAGAAAGTTTTGTTACGGTGTCAAGAAACGAATCTTGTGCTGAATTGGGAGAAGTGTCACTTTTTAGTCCAAGAAGGCATTGTCCTAGGCCATAAAGTGTCTTTCAAAGGTATAGAGGTAGACCCTGCTAAGATAAATGTGATAAGGAACCTTCCTGTGCCTACCTCGGTTACAGGAGTACGGTCCTTTCTTGGACATGCAGGGTTCTATAGGCGTCTTATCTTAGGATTTTCGACTTTAGCTAAACCCTTAAATGAATTGCTTCAGAAGGATGTCGAATTTCACTTTGATGAGAAATGCCTCAATGTGTTTAATTGTTTAAAGCAAGCTCTGATCTCTGCGCCCATTGTGCAAGCTCATGATTGGAGTTTGCCATTTGAATAAATGTGCGATGCCAGTGATATCTCTATAGGTGTTGTTCTTGGACAAAAAAAGGAAGGTAAGCACCATGTTATATGCTATATCAGTAAAACACTAGATCCAACATAGTGCAACTACTCTATCACGGAAAAGGAGATGCTGGCGGTAGTCTATGCTTTTGAGAGACTGCGCCAGTATTTGATATGTTCTAAGGTTGTAGTTTTTATGGATAACTTGACCCTGAAATTCTTGATTACGAAGAGAGATGCAAAGCTGAGGTTAATTTGTTGGGTGCTCCTATTTCAGGAGTTTGATTTTGAATTAAAGGATAGGAAGGGAAATGAAAATGTGGTCGTTGACCATTTGTCTAGGTTACCTGAGCTTAATAATGACTCCTTCCCTATCTAAGATGAAGTGGTTGAAGAAACTTTGATGACGTCATTAGTTGTTGGGAAAGCCCCTTGGTTCGCAGATGTTGCGAATTATTTAGCTTGTGGGGACCTTCTAGAGTTTGAATCAAGGGAAATGAAAAAGGCTTTCTTTGGGAAAGTTGGAAATTTCTTTTGGGTTGACCCCTATTTATTTCATGCCTGCGCCGACGGCATAATCCGCCGTTGTATCACTAAAGAGGAGGTTGCTAAGGTTTTAACTCACTGTCACTCATACGCGTGCGGCGGCCACCATGGGATAATGAACACTACTGCTAAGGTCACCACCATGGGTTTCTATTGGCCAACCTTGCATAAAGATAAACATTTGTGAAGAGCTGTAAAAGATGCCAAAAGGTTGGTAGTATCTCATTGAGGAATGAGATCCCTCAAAATTACATCCTTGAGTGTGAAGTCTTTGATTGTTGGGGTATTGACTTCATGGGCCCCTTTGTGTCATCTCATGCAAACCAATACATTTTGGTAGGGATCGATTATGTATTTAAGTGGGTGGAGGGCATCGCCTCGCCTACAAATGATCACAAAGTAGTTATGAAGCTTTTTAAAAGCATAATATTCCCTCAATTTGGTGTTCCCAAGATAGTCGTAAGTGATGGGGGTTCCCACTTTGCAAAAAACAAACTAAACAAACTGTTGAAGAAATATGGAGTCCTACACTAGGTCGGTTCACCCTACCATCCCCAAACTCAAGGACAGGTGGAAGTAGCTAATAGGGAGACTAAGAGAATATTTTAGAAAAGGTGGTTAAACCAAACAGGAATGATTGGTCTCTCAAGTTAGACGACGCTCATGGGCACACCGTATATGTTACAAAACCCCAATTGGTACCACCCAGTTCCGGCTTTTGTATGGGAAATCTTGTTATTTACCGGTGGAATTGGAGTTTAGGTCTTAATGAGCGATCGAAACCCTTAATTTGGACGCTACTTATTCTACGAGAAGCGAGCCGCCCAATTAAGGGAATTGGAAGAACTAAGGCTAGACGCATTCCACAACATGCATATCTACAAGGAACGAACTAAGCGTTGGCACGAACAACGGATCCTTCAACGAGAATTCCTTGTTTGAGATTTACTCTTCCATTCCAGAGCAAAGTTATTCCCCGGGAAACTGCAATCGAGGTGGTCTCAGCCATTCAAGATCTTGCAAGTATTTCCTTATGGAACGGTAGAGTTGAAAGATTATCATGGAGGTAGTTTCATTGTGAATGGACATCGACTTAAACTCTTCCATGAAAGTAGCCTTCACGAAATTAACACTGTCGAGCGCATAAGGTTAGGTGATGTTGATGTTAAAGTCCGGGCGAATGGGATTGCATTCGGCCGAATGGGTCATGCATTCGGTCGAATGGACCTGTTTTCTTCGAAAATTTTAGTTCTTCTCTAGGCCAGCCCAAAGACATTTTAGGGTTTCCGGATTTCTTTTATTTTTAGTTATAAATACCCTTCTTTTTTAAGAGAGGGGAAACCCTAATATAATTAGTTTTAGTTTCATTTTAGCCTCTAAACCTCTCTTAGTTCATTAAGCCCTAGTTTTCCATTTGCTGTTTTCTCAACATATGTACTCCAAGATTTCGATTTAATTATTTGGATTCTGATCGTGGATATTGCATTCAAGCTTTATTGTGAGTATCAATCTCTTCTTTACTTTCGAATTCATTTTATTTCAATCAATGTTTAGTCTCACGTTTATCGCTTATCTAGAATAGTTTCTGATTTATTTTTGCTATTGTTAATTTCTTTTTATGATTGTTGCATTTGTTTTATTGAATATCATCATGTCGTACATCTTAAACATGTGCTAGTAGTTCTCTTTAGGATCGATTAGTGAAACCCTAGGAAAAGCTATGTTCTTTATTGTCTAAGGTTATAGGAATGATGACAATAAGTAGGCCTCAAAACCCAATGCGAATCTTGTCGTGCAACTCCTTTGGAGACATAGGGCGATTATAGGTCGTTTGATGTAATTTATGGAATCACCAACTTCCTCTCGCATACTTGGGTGTCCATGCTAGTTATCGATTGATTTCCTCTAACCTATCATGTTCTCTTGTGAAATCACCTTCCTAGGGTGACTCTAATCTCGTCTCCATTTTTCTCCATTTGATTTTCCTCTTTAGTTATCGTGTTTTATATTTTTTTCATTAGTTTTAGTTGCTTTTAAAATCAAAAAGTCCAGTTATATTAAGAAGCGAAGTGTATTGATATCCTTTGTCCTCGTGGTTCGACCCCCTACCCCACTATACTCGTGTGGTTCATAGGTTGTTATAAATAATGTTTGGTTCAAGGTTTAGCATAAACGACTATTAAAATCTTGCTATCAATTGGCCTAAAAATGGAAATGGTAGATCCAAAAATAGAAATGGTCTAGAATGGAAAGTGGGTCCCGAAATGGAAATGGACCCAAAATGAAAAGTGGGCCTTATAAATGGGCTTGTGCTCGAAATTTGGATTGGGCCCATATATGGGCTTGGGCCTATGTGAGCTTGGGTCTTAACCCATTGACTCAGGCCTTGACTTGGGATAGGTCAAAGGTGGGCTTAACATTGGGTTTGACTTCTATGGGTTAGATCTTGACTTTGACCATCATAGGTTAGACCTTGACTTTTGATTTAACTTCCATTTGGATGGGCGTTGGTTATAAATGGGCTAAGCATAGATATGGGCTAAGGGAGAAAGGATTTGAAGCATGTGTTCAACAATGAGCTAGATTTGAGTGGGCTAAAATAAGAAGAAAGGCAACAAGTTAAGTGGGCTTGATCCAAGAGCTAAAAGGTGTGCATATGAAGCATATGGATATGATTTTGGTTCCCTAAAAAGAAAGTGCAGACCAAAAGTTAAAGGAGTCCAAGCACTTTAAATTTCTTTTTATTTTTCCTTCATTAAGAGCTTTTGTTAGAGTAAACTCCTATTTTCGTGGGATTTGGTTTTTGATCAGTTTGTTGTGTTTTAAGCAAGTATTTTAGTTAGAATGGACTTAGTTTAGGTGTGGAATAAGAGTGCTTTTTGGCGGACCTTCTTTTGCACGTGTTTGGTTAGATATCTAGGGTTTTCACGAGGGTTTTTGCTTGTACTTTGTGTTTATATTAGGCAGCAGCCCAAGTTAATAGTTAGTTGAAGAATATTAAAAAAAAACATGTGTTTTAGCTTAGAGTTTTTACACTAGATTGGTGAGGCTTTAAGTGTTCCATGCTATTTCAACTTCCTCAAGTTGAAAGGTAATCTTGGAGACCTTACACTACAAGAAATCCCTTCTTTTCTCGACGCTTTGTCCTAGACGCTTTGGAGAAAGAGTTGGGATAAAATTTTACTCCTTGTTTTCTCGACGCTTTTTTGTGTAGAGGAATATCTCGGCAAATAAAAGCGTCGAGAATTGTGGACTTATGCTTTGAGTCCCCTGCCCCAAATAAAAATGAATTATAGTCGTGGTTTTTAAATTATTGCCGAAACATTTATTTATGAACATGGAAGGTAAGAATGGCGTTCGTTCGTGTAAAAGATGAGAAAAGTTAAGAAATGACCTAAAATGAAGCACATAAATCCAATATTCTATTATGACCACTCATTTTGACACGCAAAATCGCGATTTACAAGATTTTACACTCAAAACGAACAACCAATCCATTCTTCATAGATATCGGATGTATTCCAAGGTTTCAAAAACTTCGGAGAGGCATTATCTCTTAGCTCGGTAGTCCGAACGACGTAATATTTTTTTTGGAACCCCCTAATTTTAGAGGTACTACATGACCATATTGCCTCTACGGGGGATTTGTCCACTTATTTTCTCCAAAAAAGGCCTCTAACAGCATATAATTTATAACATTTGATTTTTTAATTCATTCATTGCTTAATTATAATCACCGTTTACTTAGAATCACTACAACATGCCCTCCAAAAAACTAAATAATTCCACTTATAATCACCGTGAATTTTACCCCTTGTTTTCTCGACGCTTTTTTGTGTAGAGGAATATCTCGGCAAATAAAAGCGTCGAGAATTGTGGACTTATGCCCAAAAAATAATTAAAAAAATACCTCTTTAATCTGCTTTTCTTCCTTGCCCCAAAATTCGTGAATTACAAAAAATGAATTTATTTAATCAATAAAAAAATAATTTCTTTAATCTTCCCACTTCCTGAATTTCGTCAATAGCAGTTCAAAGACACTTCGCTAATTCCCACTTCCCACTTCCCACTTCCCACTTCCCACACAACAGCAGTTCCTAACCTTTCATCGCACTTCGCTAATTCCTCCACCCACCGACCAATTTCTTCCCCCAACAATCTCGTGTTCATCTACAGGCCAATTTCTTCCACACATTCAACTCAATTGTTCCATGGTTAGTTTTTTCTTTGTTTTGCGTAAATTCGACTGTAATTGCTTGCTTTGTTTTGTTGTAATTCGACTGTAATTGCTTGCTTTGTTTTGTTGTAATTCAAATGTAATTGCTTGCTTTGTTTTGTTGTAATTCGAATGTAATTGCTTGCTTTGTTTTGTTGTAATTCGAATGTAATTGCTTGCTTTGTTTTAGACATTAGTTGATGTATTGATGTTTATTGTCTGTTGGATTGGTCAGCTTCGGTGCATAATTTTGAGTTTGTGTATGTTGTATTTAGGTTATTTTTACGTCCTTCATAAGTAGTTTTTAAAGGTATATTCAGCTTTTGGTGAAAAATCTTCTCAATGGCTGTTGGCCCTGAATATTTTGGCAGATTTTGGATAGTCACTTTGGGCCTTTGTTCTCAGTGGGAATTGTCATTTTCATGTACAAAAACAGTTTATACTCGTATATATTTAATTGATGATACTGAATGAACAATTGAAATTGTCACATGCACTAACATCAGAGAGAAGATGTAGAACCCAGAGAGTAAAAAGACAGTGTCCTAGTCTGATAACATGCATGACAGAACTCTAAGTTAACTCACATTAGAGAGGAGACACAGAAAAAAGGGTAAGCAATTCTTCTATATATCATGTCAAAGAAGATAATTACAAGTGTATGTATGCCTATTTATACGTACAACAAACCCAGATGCTAACATATAAACAACTGGCTGTCAATTATGTTACAGGGGGGAAACTGCTGTCTATATGTGAATGTATTGTAGAATCGTGGATTTCATCAATAGATAATATGATTATTCAGTCTCCTATCAATATTCAACTCAGTTGACTAAGATAGTATTTGATCGAACAATTACATTGTAGCCTTTATTTTGGATTACTTTTCACATGAAAGTATTTTACACCCTCACCTGTTTCAAGTTTCAACTATATTTTTACTGCATGATCCTTCCAACCAAAAACATCTCTTTCAAGATGCCACTATTTAGATTAGAATTAACCATTCTCAAGGGAAGGTATGAATTTCAAGACAACAAAGCCCCATAGTCCACATTGGCGCAACCAGTGCAATTCATAGACAAATATCATATTAAACTATTGACGAATCTCATTGCAGCCCAATTATAGTAGCCATCCTCGTTACTTGAAAGGTGATTTCATGCACTTAGCTTGTTTTTGAAGCCCACAATAAATCCCCTTGAAACTTTTCAGATTGCACTTCTTACACCCATGTGCTAAACTTATAACTCATCAGTTTGAGCTATTAATGAAAAAATTCAGAACCTCTTTATAATTAGCTGTTTTGCTACAAAGAGTAATATAGTTTAGCTAAATTCTCTGTATTTTTCTCTATTCTCTTACTGTCCTCTATCACAAATCTCATAATTTCCCATGGAAACTAGAAATTGACCTCATGAGTCATGACTGATAATGGGTAAAGGGATAAATTGCATTCCTTTTTACAGTAAGCTGAATTTTCATGTCTGAGACAGTTGTTTATTTCTCAGGGTAAATGCAAAAAATATAGGAGGAATAGATATAATTTATATTAAAGGGCAAAAGCGATGTTTCATAAGTATGCCTTCCAAAAGAAGGGGATACTTGCTGTTGTCTACTACATGAACCATCTTTGTCAACTGCTGGCCACTTGTAACATGTTTGTGGTTGCATGCATGTAACCCATCTAATATAATCAAATTGAATAGAAAAATAGTACAAGTATAGCTGTATATTTCAATTCTTGTTTTACTGTCTATAAAATGAAGGAAGTTGCTTACTAGTCCCCCTTAGGGGAGTTTAGGGGAGTTTTAAGCTGGAATTAACTTGGATATAATGATTGCTGCCATTGCATATAGTTTATAATTTGAGTATGTTCTGTTAGCCGGTGTTATCATGCTATTTCCTTTTATACTTTTATACAGTTTGGTATTTCCACAATTTTACATATCAGACAGGCGTTATAGGTGGAATTTTCATTTTTAGATCTTGTCATTTTCAGGAGAACTTTAAGATCAAGGTCATGATTAGCTGATTCTTTGTTTTTTGTTGTTTTTAATGTGAGAATCATGTTCTAGAGCCTAATTTACTAGGAATAGTTTAATAAAAGTTTTGTTCCTAGTGTTGGGATTCTCTAATATTCTAGGAACATGAGTGAGGAAGTTAAGTCTCACAGAATATAATTGAAGCTTTGAATTTTGGCATGAATAACTGAATTGGACTAATATGAATTGGGATTTGGGGGGTCATATTGGGAAATGTTTTGCTTGTAGTTGAACTTAATGTATAATCTTTTAAATGTATTTGCACTCTAGAAAATACAATCATAACATTTTATTATAATCTTTTTTTAGCAGTTCTATTTTTTTAACATGTATTTTTTTAACATTTTATTGGTCATGGTTCATAAAGTTAATCTAGTTATTTTTTGTAGATATGGATATTGGTTGGATTGATTTGCCGAAAGGAAACCTTGCTTATTATAATGGTTGCATGAAATTCTTAGAGCTTACTAAGGAGACTCATGTAGAAGGAAATACTCGATGCCCATGTAATAAGTGCAAGTTAAAGAAATGGTTTTCTACAGATGAAGTAGGAGGACATATTTTGTTTAATGGTTTTTATAAGAACTATAGAGATTGGGTTTTCCATCGTAGAGATGAAAGAAGCACTATTTTAGAGCCTTCTAGTGACCATGCAATGGTAATAGGTCGAGATGATATGGGAGGGTTGCTGAGAGAGGCTTTTGGGGTTGATATTCCACAATCCAATTATGAACCCGAAGACCAATCATTAATGTTGATCCTTATGATGTTTTGATGATGACCCAAAGCAAACTTGACTAATGTCTTTGTTAAGTTCCTGTGCATTACTGAGTTCCTGAGTAGGAACACACTGAGTTCCTGAGTAGGAACACAACTGAGCAGTGAAGAGAAGATGCAGCAGCCTTAACGGAACAAGAAGTTATTCAAGCCAAGCATCACATTGTTCCTGAGTAGGAACAAGAAGAGAACCACTTGAAGTTGCTGAGCTGAAACTTCATAGAAATGAAGACATAAAGACTAAATCGAGTTTAGGATTTATGTAAGTGTGAAGGAACTTAGGTAATGGGAACTTGATTAGGAACTCATCTTGACATGAACTAAAACGTCAGTTTATTAAAAAGCTTGAGAAAATTTATTTATTCTGTTCTACTTAAATAATGGGATTTGATATAATCTGCTTTCGTAAAAAGAATTTATTATTATTGGAAAATAAGTTTTAAAGATAATATTTTACAAAAAGATTTTTTATCATTTTTAAAATAATATATCCTAATTCCAAGATTATCTTTTTACTACTCAACTGATGATGTTAAACGTGCATATTGTTGGCGAGATTTTGGGAAAACATTCAAAGTTTTCTGGAAACTTGGAGAGCACTCACCCCACGTTTCTCGCAACTGCTTGGACATGGGAACATGTCCTAAAACCAAGGAAACTTGGCAGTTGTGGGAGAAGTGGAGAGTCAGTTAAGAGATTATGTTTTTCTATAAATCCAGACTTGATTTTTCAATGAAAGTACACAGACCTACAATATATTTTCTCAAGAGCTTTCAAACGTTTATCCTTAAGTAGAGTTCCCAAGTTCCTAATTACTTCTTCTTGCACATAGAGTAAATTTTACAGAGTTGTAATTGGGAGAAGGGTTTGAGTGAACCTTGTAGTGAGACTTGAGTGAGTCTAGAGTGTAAGTTTCAGAGTAGAAACTAGAGAAAGAGAGAGCACTACAATTGAGGGATTGTAGTGGGGAACTTAAGTTTGTAGAGGAACTTAAGTTGAGAAGAGTTCCATAGGTTGTAACTGAGTTGTTGCCCTATTAGTGAAAGTGTGTTAAAATCCCGAGTGGGTCGTGGTTTTTCTCCTTGTTGGGCAAAAGGAGTTTTCCACGCAAAAATCTCTCTCTTTACATTCTTGTTCCTTATAGCGTTTTAAATTCCGCAATATTTGCTATAAGTTCCAGAAGTTGTTCCCATCTACAATTCACCCCCCCTCTTGTAGAATTCATCAAGTCAACAATTGGTATCAGAGCAAGGTTCTCGGAGTAAGTAGGCTACCCTGTCGAGTTAAGTTCCTGTGAAAGATGAATTCCCACGAGAAACTTGAAGAAGGTTACTCTACGCAAAGACCTCCTATGTTTAATGGCAAATTCTATTCATACTGGAAGAACAGGATGGAAATCTTTATCAAGGCTGAGAACTACCAAGTTTGGCGTGTCATAGAAGTTGGAGACTTTGAAGTTACTTCTACCAAAGAAAACAATGAGGTAGTTCCTAAACCTATTTCTGAATTTGATAAAGAAGATTTTGAAAAAATGGAAATTAATGCAATGGCTGTAAAGTTGCTTCACTGTGGTCTTGGACCCCATGAACACAATCGTGTAATGGGATGCAAGAATGCGAAACAAATCTGGGATTTACTCCAAGTAACACATGAAGGAACAAATGAGGTTAAACGTTCCAAAATTGATCTGCTAATGTCTAAATATGAAAGATTCGAAATGAATCCAAAAGAAACTATTCAAGAAATGTTTACACGTTTTACTAACATAACAAATGAGTTAGTTTCCCTTGGAAGAAATATCCCTACTGATGAACAGGTAAGAAAGATATTGAGAAGTCTTCCCCAAGATGAACGTTGGAGAGCCAAGGTGACTGCTCTTCAAGAAACAAAGAACTTCACCAAGTTCAACATTGAGCAGCTAGCTGGTTCCCTTATGACTCACGAGCTACACTTAGGAGCTAACAACACTGAAAGTTCCAAGTATCGTGGGCTAGCACTCAAAGCTGAGGAACTTGATGATTCCGAGACTGATGAGGAAGAAGCTGCTATGCTGGTAAGAAGACTCAAAAAGATGTATCGAAATTTCAAGACTGGTGACAACAAGGGAAGGAATTTTAAAAGAAATCAAAGTTCCAAAGGAGAAGGTGCTTGTCACAAGTGTGGAAGCCTGGATCATTTCATCAACAAGTGTCCTTTATGGGAGTCAGAAAAAGGAAAGGGTAAAGGGAAGGAACAAGCCAAGGAAAGATTCAACAAACCCTCCTTTTCAAAGACTGACTACAGAAAGGCTATGATTGCTGCATGGGGAGAATCTGACTCGGATCAAGAAGAGGAACAGCCTCAGGAAGAAACAGCCAACTTATGTTTAATGGCCAAACATGATGATTCAAACACAATCAATGATGAGGTAACTATCAACTCAGACTATCTTAAGTCCTTGTCCAAAGAAAAACTTATTTCTTTACTCTTAGAAACTCTAGACAATTATAAAGAAATATGTAATAAGAAAGCTCAAAGTGATAAAGCATTAAATGTTTGCAAAGATCATATTAATTACTTGAATAATATCAGGTCTGATGTTCAACAAAGATTCTTTAAGATACTAGACAAAAATATTTTGCTCAAAGAAACAATTGAACGAGTCAAAAATGATAATGTTATATTAAATGTCGAATTGACTCAATACAAGCTATTGTATTCTAATATCAATTCTTGCAACTCTATTAAAGTTCCTCTAATCACCCTTAATGTTGATTTAGAAAATGTAAAAAATGATTTGAAATTAGCTAAGGAACAAAAGGAGAAACTTGAGAAGGAACTTGAGTGTGCAAGAAAAGATAAGAAGATCGAACAGTTGGGTGTTCTTAAATGGATTCTTGATGCCCAAACCAAAAGGACGGAAGGTCTTGGTTACAAAAAGAAAAATGGCAAAAAGAAAAAGTATGTGGAACTCCCAAGCAGTAAAATTTGTTCCTTTTATGGTCATTGTAATCACTTGAATGGAACTTGTAAAAAGAAAGAAAAAAGTACTGCTAAAAATGAAAATCATGCTAAACAAATATGGCAAAAGAAATATGATTATATTGTAACAACAAAGGAACCCAAGGAAGACTGGGTTCCTAATCCTAACAACTAATTCTTTTGCAGGTCCTAGTGAGGGGGAACAACTCGTGGTACCTCGACAGTGGTTGTTCCAAGCACATGACTGGAGACAAATCAAGATTTCTCTCACTAGCGGCCTACAATGGAGGAACTGTGACCTTTGGAGATGACAAAAAGGGTGAAATTATTGCCATAGGCAAAGTCGGAAGGTCAAGTTCCCATTCAATAGACAATGTGTTCCTAGTCGAAGGATTGATGCACAGTCTGCTAAGTATATCACAATTTTGTGACAAAGGAAACTCTGTAAGCTTTACTTCTGAAAAATGCAAAATCATCAACAATAACACTGGAAAAGTTATTTTGGAAGGAACACGAAAAGGGAACACTTATACAGTGGGCCTCAATACTGTTCCAAGAAACAATCTAACTTGTTTGAGTGTTATTGAGGATGATCCACTTCTGTGGCATAAACATTTTCGACATGCTAGCTTCTCATTAATTGACAAACTAAGATCAAGGAACTTGGTAGTTGGCCTTCCTTCAATTAAGTTCCTTAATGACAAAGTTTGTGATGCATGTGTGAGAGGAAAGCAGGTTCGTTCTTCTTTTAAATCTAAAATGATGGTGACCTCCACAAAGCCACTGGAACTCGTCCATATGGATTTGTGTGGTCCCATGAGAATTCAAAGTAGAAGTGGAAAAAGATATGTCTTGGTTTTAGTTGACGATTTTTCTAGATTTACTTGGGTTATATTTTTATCCAGCAAAGATGAGACTTTTGATGAATTTGCAGCATTTGCTAAGAAGATTCAAAAGTCTACTGGTTATCAACTAATACACCTAAGATCTGACCATGGAACAGAGTTCGAAAACTCCAAGTTTGATGATTTTTGCAGGGAACATGGAATAAATCATAATTTCTCTGCTCCTAGAACACCTCAACAAAATGGTGTTGTGGAAAGAAAGAACAGAACGTTGGAGGACATGGCTAGAACAATGCTTATCTCTAGTAGTCTTCCAAGGAACTTCTGGGCAGAAGCTGTTAACACAGCCTGTTACATCATCAACAGAGTCATGCTCAGACCACTGATAGACAAGACTCCCTATGAGCTACTAAAAGGAAGAAAACCAAATATCTCACACTTAAGAGCATTTGGATGCAAATGTTTTGTACACAACAATGGCAAGAGGAACATAGGGAAATTTGAAGAAAGAAGTGATGAAGCTATCCTTCTTGGATATGCAACAAGTAGCAAAGCCTATAGAGTCTTCAACAAGGAAACACTGTGTGTCGAAGAAAGCATACACATAATTTTTGATGAAACTAACACACGCTCTAGTATGCAGGAACATGAAGATCACAACTTTGAAATTGGTCTAATTCGTCCCACAGACCAAGATGAGGACACTTCTCAACCACCTAAGCAACACATAATAGCAAATCAAAATCAGGAGCAGGAACAACCTGTAAATAATGAAGTTCCTGTACCTGATCCTCAAGATGAAGAGCCTGCAGAGGAACAAGCTCAAGATTTGAATGAAAATGAAGAACCTGATGCTGAAGAAAATTCTGGTCGAATTCCTGTTTTAAGTTTCCAACCCAAACCATGGAAACATCAAAAGTCACATCCAGTATATCTCATCATCAGTGACATTAGCAAAGGAACACAAACCAGATCTCAACTGAGGAACTTCAGTGCTTTTCATGCCTATCTATCCATCATTGAGCCTCGAAATCATAAAGAAGCCTTAGAAGATGCTGACTGGATAAATGCCATGCAAGATGAGTTAGATGAGTTCGAAAGGAACAAAGTCTGGCACCTTGAGCCCAAGCCAGAACATCAGAAGGTGATTGGTCTCAAGTGGGTATTCAGGAACAAGCTGGATGAACATGGCACAATTATCAGGAACAAGGCAAGGTTGGTTGTTAAAGGATATAACCAACAGGAAGGTATTGATTTCGAAGAAACCTTTGCTCCAGTTGCTAGACTAGAAGCTATTAGAATATTAATTGCTTTTGCTGCTTTCATGGGATTTAAATTATATCAAATGGATGTTAAGTGTGCCTTCTTAAACGGATTTTTAGAGGAAAATGTTTATGTGGAATAGCCTCCTGGATTTGAAAATCCAAACTTTCCTAACCATATCTTTAAGCTTGATAAGGCTCTATATGGGTTAAAACAAGCTCCAAGGGCATGGTATGAAAGACTTTCCAAGTTCCTTTTGCAAAATGATTTCAAACGAGGAAGAATAGACAAAACTTTGTTTTTGAAATCCAAAGGAACTGATCTCTTAGTTGTACAAATATATGTAGATGATATAATTTTTGGTGCAACTAACGAATCTTTGTGCAAGTATTTTGCTGATCTAATGAGCAGTGAGTTTGAAATGAGCATGATGGGGGAACTCAACTTCTTTCTCGGTTTACAAATAAAACAAACTGAGAAAGGAACAATGATTCACCAGCAAAAATATGTCAAGGAACTCCTTAAGAAATATGAACTTGACAATGCAAAGATTAACCACACTCCAATGGGAACAGCCACAAGACTAGACGAAGATCCCAAAGGGAAAAGTGTGGATCAAACAAAATATAGAGGAATGATTGGCTCACTGTTATATCTAACTGCTAGTAGACCTGACATTGCATTCAGTGTTGGTTTATGTGCAAGGTTCCAATCAAATCCCAAAGAATCTCATTTAACTGCTGTAAAAAGGATCTTGAGATACTTGAAAGGAACAGATGATCTATGTCTGTTTTATCCAACAAGTGACACATTTGATCTAAAAGGTTATGCTGATGCCGATTATGCTGGAGATTTAGTCAATCGCAAGAGTACCTCAGGTATGGTTCAATTTCTTGGTCCTTGCATGGTTTCTTGGAGTTCCAAGAAACAAAATACTGTTGCTCTATCCACAGCCGAAGCAGAATATGTGGCCGCTGCCGCATGCTGTTCCCAACTCTTGTGGATAAAACAACAGTTACGTGACTTTGGCATTATTCTTGATTGTGTTCCCATCTACTGTGATAATACAAGTGCTATATGCATTTCAAAGGATCCAGTTCATCACTCTAGAGTCAAACACATTCATATTAGGCATCACTTTTTGAAGGATAATGTGGAAAAAGGCTTAATAAGATTGACCTTTTGTCAAACCGATCATCAAATAGCTGACATTTTAACTAAGCCTTTGAGTAGAGACAAGCATGAGAAAATGCGACTGGAACTCGGAATGATAAAGCTTAATTGATTGTCCTTGACGTTCCTCCAAGGTACGCAATAATCTTTTAGTACAAATGATTATACACAACATTGATGTGGAAACATAGTTTAGAATTGTACTTTGTGATGGAACTCCTAATTATAAGTATGATCAGTGCATGACTACTTGTACAAATTAGTTAAAAAGGAAAAAGAGTCATAAGCCATGTTGATTTGTTCCATGTTCCTAATGTTGTAGGTACAAGCATTGTTTCTTTATTTATTTTATTTTTTTTATTTTTTTTCTTCTGTTTACCTTTTCCCTTATATAATTTTTTTTTTCTTTCTTCCTTGGATAACAATTCCTGAAAAATATCTCTAGACTTGCTATTCCAACTTTCCTATTTTTCCTCACCCACACAAACCGTCCATATCCCACTTTCATTTATTTTTTATTTATTTTTATTTATTGTTTTGAATTAATCACAAATATCTACCATAATTGAAGTCAAAAATAAATCTTTTTACCTCCCTCACCATAAATCTCTCCCTCCTAACCGACTCCTCCCCTTCCTCCTCCTATCCTACCTCAAACCATGAAAACAAGCCTCAACTCACCTGTTCCCACACGGAAAAAGCCACAAAAATCCCAACCCCAAACCGCAAAATCAAACGCTCCCATGGAACTCACCATCATCCCATCACAAGAAGACCCAACCCTGATGGAACACCCTCCACTCCAAATGGTACCTCCTCCAAATTCCCCAACAAATCCAAACTCTCCCCCGAACCCTCGCCGTGCACAAAAGAGAAAGGTCGCCGCCGCAGCCAGCACCGGTGACATCTCCGAGACCGAGGAACCAGAACCAGAGGAACCCCAAAAGCCTACACGCATAAAAAGGGATAAATAAATGCTAGGGTTTGCTCTCAATTTGGACTGGTGCATGTTTTGTAAGTTTAATGATCTCCTTGATCTATTGACATTTCAAAATTGGATATATTTGTTGGATGTGTGTGCTAAGAATGTTGTGTTCCCTGCTGTGATGGACGAGTTTTGTTCATCTTTTAAGTGTATAAAGGGAGTATGTACAGGGATGGTAAAAGGAACCCAAATTTCCTTTGATAGTGCCTATCTGGCCGAGTTGTTTAAAGTCCCAAATACAGGACATTGCTCATATTTTAAGGGTCGGATAAGCTTGTCAATCAATGGTGTTCCCGACACTGAGATGATAGAATACATTGGAGGAACTCCAAAGGTCTCCTCCACTGATCACAATGTGCTCTCCCCTCTACACAAACTGCTTTTCAATTTAGTACGAAGAGGACTTCTTCCTAGACCACAAAAACGCAGCCTTGTCAACCTCCTAGACACTACCATCATCTACTGTCTCGCTCAAAAAATTCCCATTAACTTTGCTGCCTTGATGATCCGTCACCTAGATCACTGTGTTCCTCATCTCTCTATCCCTTATGGATCGCTCCTAACCTTTGTTTTTCAAAGTTTTGGTATTTCTTTTAATAATGAGGATGAGTACATTGATCTAAAACCAGAAAATTTTATACAAGAAAGTACCCTTTTGGGAATAAATCTCAAAATTGTTGAAGGGCTCATCTGCTTTGCATCCGAGGCCCACCCGGAAGTACATGTTGAGGGGGAACCTGCCACAGATATTGATGATGCAGTTGCCACAGAGAAGATTGTGAGGAAGAAAAAGAAGAGGGTTGTTCTGGAGGATAAACAGGAAGTTCCTGTGAAAGGGACAAGGAAGAGCATGAGAATAGCTTCCCAAGGAATTAAAATTCCCAGGTCACCAGTCATGGTGACTCTTGATGACGATGAGGACGAGCCTGTTCCTCCTACCGCTGAGGCAGAGGATTTACGGATTCCTGAATCCCCAGTTCCTCTTCCTCAAGAAACCTCATCTACTACTCCTGCCGTTCCTACACCCTTTTCAACATGTTATGGTTTTGATGCCTTTGGGGGTCCTCGTTCCACCAATTCAGAGATGGACAATTTGGTGGTGGAACTAAGGAACTCCCTTGCTGAAGTGTTGTCTTCTAATGCTCTCTTAGTGAGCAAGGTCACTGCTCTAGAGGACACTATTGCTTCTTTGGCTACCAAACTAGAGGAACACAACGATCAACTGACAAAGAACCACCAAGTGATCCTCGACACACTCCACAAAATGGCCTTTGAGGAAGTATCAGAACACGAAGCCGACAACCTAGCTGACTCTTAGCCTTTCCTCCCTCCTCCCCCTCTTTTACTGATGTTTGTGTTACTTTGAAACAATTTCCTTTGTTTTCTGTTATTTTGTGTTTGGGTGAACATTTTCTTTTGGCTTGTATCAATTAGGAACTGGCTTATGACATCTTGGAACTTTATGACTATTTATACTTGCTATGACTGCCTGATTATTATGCATATGCAGGACTCTTTCCCATTGTTTCTGATTCTCACTAACTGCCCTTTTAAGAGTAGTGGTGTGTTTAGTTATTTGTCTCTATTTGTACTTTTTGCTGATGCCAAAAGGGGGAAACGATCCGACAAACTTGAAGGCTAAAGTTCCTTGTTCCTAGCTGCAATCTCTCTGGAAAATAACATTCGGTTTCTGCTTAAGTTTATTTTTCTGTATTTTTATTTTTGCATAATTGCTTGCTTGCTTGAAATTTTTCTCCTTAAGTTCGCCTAGGTTTGTCATCATCAAAAAGGGGGAATATTGTTGATCCTTATGATGTTTTGATGATGACCCAAAGCAAACTTGACTAATGTCTTTGTTAAGTTCCTGTGCATTACTGAGTTCCTGAGTAGGAACACAACTGAGCAGTGAAGAGAAGATGCAGCAGCCTTAACGGAACAAGAAGTTATTCAAGCCAAGCATCACATTGTTCCTGAGTAGGAACAAGAAGAGAACCACTTGAAGTTGCTGAGCTGAAACTTCATAGAAATGAAGACATAAAGACTAAATCGAGTTTAGGATTTATGTAAGTGTGAAGGAACTTAGGTAATGGGAACTTGATTAGGAACTCATCTTGACATGAACTAAAACGTCAGTTTATTAAAAAGCTTGAGAAAATTTATTTATTCTGTTCTACTTAAATAATGGGATTTGATATAATCTGCTTTCGTAAAAAGAATTTATTATTATTGGAAAATAAGTTTTAAAGATAATATTTTACAAAAAGATTTTTTATCATTTTTAAAATAATATATCCTAATTCCAAGATTATCTTTTTACTACTCAACTGATGATGTTAAACGTGCATATTGTTGGCGAGATTTTGGGAAAACATTCAAAGTTTTCTGGAAACTTGGAGAGCACTCACCCCACGTTTCTCGCAACTGCTTGGACATGGGAACATGTCCTAAAACCAAGGAAACTTGGCAGTTGTGGGAGAAGTGGAGAGTCAGTTAAGAGATTATGTTTTTCTATAAATCCAGACTTGATTTTTCAATGAAAGTACACAGACCTACAATATATTTTCTCAAGAGCTTTCAAACGTTTATCCTTAAGTAGAGTTCCCAAGTTCCTAATTACTTCCTCTTGCACAAAGAGTAAATTTTACAGAGTTGTAATTGGGAGAAGGGTTTGAGTGAACCTTGTAGTGAGACTTGAGTGAGTCTAGAGTGTAAGTTTCAGAGTAGAAACTAGAGAAAGAGAGAGCACTACAATTGAGGGATTGTAGTGGGGAACTTAAGTTTGTAGAGGAACTTAAGTTGAGAAGAGTTCCATAGGTTGTAACTGAGTTGTTGCCCTATTAGTGAAAGTGTGTTAAAATCCCGAGTGGGTCGTGGTTTTTCTCCTTGTTGGGCAAAAGGAGTTTTCCACGCAAAAATCTCTCTCTTTACATTCTTGTTCCTTATAGCGTTTTAAATTCCGCAATATTTGCTATAAGTTCCAGAAGTTGTTCCCATCTACAATTCACCCCCCCCCCCCCCCCCCCCTTGTAGAATTCATCAAGTCAACAATTAAATTTACCATGTCTTGAAAAGGAAGGTTCATATGACAAACATGAGGATTTTGATTTTCAATATGAGGTAGATGGTGAAGTTCCATCGCTCGATGCCAGTGAAGAGGAGTCTAAGTATGAAAGGCTCATGAAAGCTTCTAATTTGTGTCTATATGAGGATTGTACTACTTTTTCAAAGCTATCATTTTTGTTGCACTTGTTTCACATTAAGTGTATGTTCCATTGGTCAGCCGAGTCTTTTACTAAGTTGCTCGAACTTCTCTTAGATGCATTTCCTCAAATAAATGAGTTTCCATCATCCTATTATGAAGGGAAGAAGATAATTTACAATTTGGGATTAGGATATGAGAAAATTGACGCTTGTCCTAATGATTGTATGTTATACTGGGGTGAATTTGCAAATCAAGTTGATTGTCATGTTTGCCATACATCAAGATGGAAGGTGGTCAAAGGTAAGGAGACATGTAAGAAAGGTGAAGCAGCTAAAGTAATGCGATATTTTCCACTTATTCCTAGGCTAAAGAGACTTTATATGTCCTCAAAAACTACAAAAGACATGACATGGCATTATGATAATTGCAAGGATAATAACAATGTGTTGAAACATCCAGCAGATGGTGAGGCTTGGAAAACTTTTGATAAAAGATATCGTGAATTCTCTGATGATCCTCGTAGTGTTAGGTTGGGGCTTGCAAGTGATGGGTTTAATCCTTACCGTTTAATGAATACCAACTACAGTACATGGCCTGTGGTCTTGATCCCTTATAATTTACCACCATGGCTTTGTATGAAACCATCCTCATTTATTCTTTCGTTGCTTATTCCAGGGAAACACGATCCTGGGATTGATATTGATGTGTACTTACAACCACTAATTCATGAATTAAATTTGTTATGGGATGGTGTAGATGCATTTGACGCTTATAGCAGAAATAATTTTATGCTAAGAGCTGCCTTACATTCCACTATAAATGACTTTCCAGCATATGCCATGTTGTCAGGTTGGAGTACAAAAGGTTACATAGCTTGCCCTTGGTATGGTAATCATACCTATTCATATATGTTTGGTAACAAGATTTGTTATCCTTGTGCTCGAAACTGGTTACCAATTGATCACCCCTTTCGCTCTCAAGCAAAATTATTTGATGGTAACATGGAATATGGTCTTCCTCCAATTTTGGCAACTGGAACAGACCATTTGAAGCAACAGGAAGAGGTTAATTATGTTTATGGAAAGTCGAATAAGTATTCTAAGAAAAGGAAACAACTACAGGCCAACACATTATTTATAGAAAGTGTTCCTGATAGGGATAATGGTAATAATGTTGTTCTTTGGAATAAGAAAAGTAGGTTTTTTGACTTGGTATATTGGGAACATAATCTTTTGAGACATAATCTAGATGTTATGCATATTGAAAAGAATGTGTGTGATATTTTGTTAGGAACTCTTCTAGAAACAGATAAGGGTAGAGATGACAAGAATGCTAGATTAGCACTGAAGGCAAAAGGGATTAAACCTCATCTTTGGCCTCAATCTCATCCAAATCGAGCACATGAATACATACCTCCAGCTTCATACACCATGTCAATAGAAGAGAAAGAGCGATTTCTGAGAGTTTTACAAAAGATTAAAGTTCCTGATGGTTATGGGTCTAATTTGCAAAGGTGTGTAAACATAAAGCAACGAAAACTTATTAATATGAAAAGCCATGACAATCATGTCCTTATGCAAGATATCCTTCCGGTTGCTTTAAGAGCATCAAATGCTACACATGTAATTGATTTGCTTGAGGAGTTGTTTGACTTCTTTAAGAAGCTTTGTGCGACTTCCATTGAAAAAAAAGACTTGAATACCATTCAATCAAAAATTGTATTGACTCTTTGTAAGATGGAGAAAGAGTTTCTACCAACATTTTTCACAATTATGGTTCATCTATTGATCCATTTAGTGGAAGAAGTTAAGCTCGGTGGACCTGTGCATTATAGATGGATGTATCCCATTAAGAGGTATATAACTTCAACCTTTATTTCTTACCTCTATTTCTTTTATTCCTTTCGTGTTATTATTTTTTTTAAAAAGATATAATATTTTTTATCTAAAATTAACATCCTTTATGAAGGTACTTGTCCTTTTTGAAAACTCACGTAAGGAATAAGGCCCATCCCGAGGGGTCTATTGCTGAAGGGTACCTCTTATGGGAGACAATTGCATTTTGTTCGAGATATTTAGAAGGTGTTGAGACCATATTTACTAGACCTAAAACGAATGAAGATGGTGTTCCAGATTTCCATACATACTTGTTTAACTCAGGTTGTCGTGTGATTGGAATGAAGGAAAATATTCGTTTTGATGATAAAAGTTTAAAGCAACCACATCGCTATGTATTGCTTCATTCAGATGAGTTAAAACCAGCTATAAAGTAAGTATATTCAATGGTTATATATTATTAATTTCATTGTAAGAATATTAACATTCACAATTTTTGTTAACCAAGTTTTTAATCTTTTAAGTGAATTCATTGTCCTAAAACGACGCGAGACTCAATCTAAAGGAATTCATGTAGATACAAATCTCGAAAATCAGTGGATAGTTAATGAGTTTGCTGATTGGCTGCAAAACCAGGTAGAGGCTATGAAATTTGGATCTAGTTTATTTTATTATTAAATACCCTTTTAAGTTTAACTTTTTTTTTATGAAGACGCACAACCTTGATGATAGTACTGAAGAAGGAAAGCTACGAATAGCCTTAGCTGGTGGTATAAGTGATCGCGGTAAAAGGATGAATGGTGTCATTATGAATGGCTATAAATTTGATACCATGGATCGTGAGCGATTTCGAAAGACATAAAATTCTGGAGTTATGGTGGAAGCCGATGGCCAAGAATATTATGGAAAACTCAAATCAGTAGTTGAATTTAGCTATCGTGGTGCTTTTAAAGTTTTAATGTTTCATTGTGATTGGGTTGATATATGTGAGGGTTACAAAACGTACCCAAATGGTAGTGTTCGTGTCAATTTTTCGAAGTTGATGCACACAGGTCGAAATTTGTATGATGATCCATTTATTTTCTCATCTCAAGCAAAACAAGTATTCTATATTGAGGATGAGATGTGATGCGTGCATCAATGTGAATGACGAGCATGTTGAAGAATTATTCCAAGAAAGTCAAGAAAGCATGAATCTATACTTGGAAGCTTCTTCAATAGGTCAAGCGTACTATCTGGGGCATCAAGACAAAGCCACGTTTTGTATGGTGGCGTTCTTGGGAGTTCTTGAAGCTTCTTGATAGTTCTTTAAGGTTTCTTTAAAAGCTTTCTTAGTTTTTTATCTACAAGTTTTTACCTTTCACTTGAAAGGGTTTTTCTTGGTTTAGACCCTAGGTTTCTTTATTTTCTTTATGTTCTTGATTATTTTGTACGTGTAAGTAAGTTAGAGTAGTTAGTTACGAAACCGTGTAATGTTACTTGGCGCCCAAGGTTACGTTTCCTATTTCAAGATGGATTCCTACTCAAGGTTATGTTTCCTATTTCAAGAGGGATTCCTACTCAAGATTGAATTGCAAGGTGGCGGCTGCTTGGAGATCAAGGCGAATTGAAGGAGTTTTATTCAAGCTAGAATTCTAATATGTTTAGGAATTGAAGGAGTTTTATTCAACCTAGAATTCTAATATGTTTAGGAAAAGAAGGAGTTTTATTCAAGCTAGAATTCTAATATGTTTAGGAAAAGAAGGAGTCTTATTCAAGTTAGAGTTCTAATATTTTTAGGAAAGGATTGCTATAAATATTCCTTGTAATTCACGATTTTGAGAGACATTCACGAATTTGATCAATAACAAACACATTTATTTATGAGTGATATTTTGGTTGGATTACCTAAATATTTCTTTGGCTAACTTGCGAGTTAGTTGCTGTTTTGGGTGTTTTAGTTAAAACATTCATTGGTTTGATTAATTAGGTGGACTCTTAATTAATTAAACTCGGTTCTAGCCTAGTTCTTGGTGATTTATCTGTATAGGACGAAGCTTAGAACAAATCCTTGTGAAAACTTGGTTTTCGGATCAAGAATCACATCAAGATGCAAAAAGGATGGCTTTATGTAATTAAGACTAAGCCCAGGGACTTGTTTAATATAACTGATGATGGGCCTTGATTATTGGGTTTTGTGTTTAAGAAGTGTTATACACTATATAGTTGTAATCTTGTGGTAGGCTGGTTTTTCATGCATTTTTTGTATGGATGTTTTCTTTGTTAGACTTCATGCTTATTCATTTGTTTGTTGTGGTTTTTGCATCAATTTTATTATACATGAAGATCTGATTTCGACAAAGATTATGCCATTCTATATATTGTATCATAGTTTTTTTTTTCTACACATCTTAATTTAATATAAAATTATGACCTTTCTTGTAGTGAAAGATGACTTATCCAAGCAAGAGAAAGAGAGTTGTGGCTAATGCAGGTACGACACCGTTGACTGATGATGCACAACCGTCGACAAAAAGGTACACTATTCCATCAAATCATGTCGCTCCTAAGGCAAGTTTTCAATATGGGCCTTTTGTACCCCCATCTTCAAATTCTATAAAAAGTACACATGCCACACCTATTGTCAACAAAATAGAAGGTATATGGAAAAAGCAACCTATCGGAACAATATCAAGTGCACTCCCTCCACAAACTAAAGAGTTCCCTAAGGTCACAAGTATAATTCCGCCTAAGCTTTCACCCACAATTTCACCTAATATCCCACTACCTACTACATTAGATTCACTTACACACCCTTCTACGTCCTCTTTTTCTTCACGCCCACCAGCAAAACACTCGATAGATACCTTGCCCCAATGTTCCAAAGAGATTGTGAAGAACTCAGTGAAAAGTGGATTAGAAGGAATTGGTGGTACTCCTAACCAAACTGAGAAAAAGAGTGCTGAAGAACGAGAAGATAAATTAAAAGCACCAAAGTCTCTACGGGTAAAGTCACTTCCTGATTGGCCTTCAAATGTTGAATTTGATGACAAAGAGGAGGTTATGACCATTGGTAAGTTTATTTTATCATTATATTTTTTCCATTTTATCATTTTATGACCATTTCTAATGTTTTCCTATTTATACTTTTCAATGTAGATGCTAAGGATAATATTGTGCTGGTGAGCGGTTCAATACAACCAATTGATGTTTGGAGTAACAATGGCATAAGGTACTTTGTTGAATTCAATGACTTGTACCAGCCTCTTAGGAAAGGTGGGCATATATTGGTCAGATTCATTAGTAGTATTGCAAAGGTTGAGGACTTTTGTCTAGTTGGAGAAGTGGATTGGCATAAAGTTGACAAGTATTTGAAAGCTAGGATTATTAAAGAGATTAGAGTAAGTAAAAATATTGGTTTCTTTGAGGTTTTTATTTTTGTCATCGTTTTATTGTGCATGGTGTCATTATCATATGTTTTTTTCCTTTAATTCTATAAGGTTTGTGGCTTATTGTCTTGAATCTTTTGTGCCTTTTTTCCTCAAGGATCGATTCGTGATTCCCGATGGTGTGGAATATGACAATCAAGCCTTGAAGCATACTAGTAAATGTTGGAGGCAATATAAATATGATTTGAAGCAGGCATACTACAAACCTAATGAGAAGACAATCGGTGAGATGTGTAGTGGTGTGCCACATGGAATTAGTAGTAATAATTGGTGTAAGTTAGTAAGGTATTGGGATTCCGAGAAAGGAAAAGTAAGTACACGGATCTTTTTTCTTTATTGATGTCACATCAAATGTACTTTTTTCCTTCCAGCTCAATTTTATGATCTTTAGTATCTTTCTTAACAAATTTTATTGAACCAGAAACTGTCAATTTCTGGAAAAGAAGCTTGAGCCTCCCAAAATCAATTCCATAGAACTGGTTCTAATAGCTTTGCGAACCAACAAACTGATTATGTAAGAATCATTTTGTTTTTCTATGTTCTCCAACTTCTAGTGAGGTTATATATAACAAGATTATCCCTAAAATTTATAACATTATTACTTACAAGAGGATGCGCATGGTAAGAAAATGAGTTTATTAGCTCTTTGGAGGAAAACTCATATGGGAAAGGACGAAAGCTTCCTTCCTGGCATGGTCACTGAAGAATTTTTGGTAACAATTATGAATGGTGTTCTTTTCTGATTGCAATAATACAAAATAGATCTAGGATGGAGTAATAAGTGGCTGATAAGGCGGGTAATGGTGCATCTCCATTGAATAGTAGAAATTGAAGTCCACACTCCTTTGATCTATTTAACTTGCACTAAACTTCACAAATTATTCATTGCTTAACCCAATCCTAGCTACATAGCAGTTGATTTTCTACTCTTGTAGTTCTATTTTTTCTATAATTGTTTGTATATACAGGAGGATGTACACGCTAAGTTGGAAACATTGAGGCGAGTTCATCCTTCAAAGTCTCAGCAAGAACTTGAGGATGAAGCCTTCGAGCACACTATGTATGGATCAGACACTCCAGATCGTCCTATAGGTTATGGATTTGGAGTACGAAAGGGCGATATTTATGGGGTCAAAGGTGTGTTGAGAAAGGAAAGGTCTGGACAAATTCGAAAGAGGCCAGTGCAAGTAGTGTCGGAGATAAGGATGGAAGAAGTGTCAAAGGAAAATGGAATGCTAAAAGCCCAACTTCAGGAGACTAAATTCATGTTTAAAACTATAATGGGACAATTTGCTGAATTTCTAGGAAAAGTTCGTAGTGGAGATGCTTCAAAAGAACTGCTTGATGCTACACAATCAGTCTTAGATGCCGCAAACCCTTCGGTATTTATTCTATACTCATTTTCTCTCGTATGGGATCAGTGTTTTTACAAAACTTTTAATTATATGTTGGTTTATGTGAATGATTGTCTGAAATTGGAGGATGAGACTGTTTGGCCGGCGTTAACCACAAGGTTAACGTGGTATGGCATTATTTAGTTGTTTGTAATTGATTTGGATTGCGAATAGGTTTGAAATCAATTTTTAAAATGGAAATAGTCAATAATACAAAGGAGACTCTGCCGAAATTTTTAAAAATGTCTATATTTGATGATAACATATTGTTTTTGAAATCCAATTGGCATTATTAGGCGTATTTTCTATATATTTGATATGATATATACATTCTCCTCTTATTTTAAATTTTTACTTATATATACATCGCTTTGAGTCAAACCCGATAAAACGGGAGAGGTTTTGTGTATTAAATGACCTAAACACTTTGAATCGCACGTTATGAGTCAATATAGGTAAAATAGGATCAGTTTTAAGTAGAAAATGACGTTTTTACCCTTGAACATGTCATAAACACTTGAAATACATCAATTTGAGTCAAACTAAGTCAAACGAGAGAGGTTATGGGTATAAAATGACTTAAACACTTCAAATCGAACGATATGATTCACTATAGGTCAAAAGGGATCAGTTATTGGTAGTAAATGAAGTATTTACCCCTGACCAAATCAACAAATTAGGATCATGGAGGCTATCAAGACCAAGAAGGATAGACGGAGCCCTTAAACTCCCCTTACTCGGATGGTGAACGAGCTAAGTAAGGATATCTTCGGCCTGCCTTTGCCGCCTCTTGGGAGATCTTCTTTTGTAGGTTGCTCTATCTCTATGGTTGATGGTATTGCAAGGTCGGGTCTCTAGCTTAGCTTTTTAGGTTAAGTTTTCCATTAGCTTAGCTTATGTTTGGCATACTCTGTGATTTTTATTTGGATGTTTGGATTTGTATATGACATTTTTAGGAATTGTGTTTGGATTTTATGCTTGTACTTGGTAGATATAGCATGATATGATGCATAAGTCTAAAGTGTGACTCCTAAATGGTGATTCATGAGTGAATGCATGTATGTTGTAATAATAGGTACACAAAGGAGTACTGACTCTCTCCTAAAAAAGGATAATGTGAAAATTTAGGAGAAGCTGTGGCGAAAATTTTCATAAATAAGAGGGTGTAGGGGTCTTCAAGTTACAACTAGGTTGCTACGCAGGAGTGTAAGAGGTAAGATGAGCTTGCATATGTTAGATGCTTCACTTTTCAAATGTGAAAAGGAAACGCTAAATTTATTCATTCAGGAATTTGCAAGACTTGTACTTATGAATTACGCCTTAACATCACAATAAGCAAGACGAATGACTCATAGTCTTGCTCCTTATCCAAATTAGACTAGGTCTAGACAACTAGAGTTTAGGAGTATAGGTTGTCCCATCAATGGAGAGGTTAGGGAAGAGGGTGAAGCTGGCCAAAGAAAAGGGGCTAACTAATTTATGTTTAGGTTGGGGGAGAATTTTGTTAATAGAAAGAAGAAATGGTTAATTAGGGTTGAACCATTTGTTTTGTCTCCTTCTAATTAGACTTTTCTTTCATTTAAGCTTTATCAATGAAGGCGTATAGGCCACAATTTAGGGATTTTGCAACCTTTTCTTTAATGAAATGAAATTAAGTTTGCTTTAAATTGAAATGTTATCAAATACTTTAAGGATTACATTGAACTTGCAATGTTTACAAACTTACAACTTATCACTAAGGCCTAAGTGAGCCAAACAAATCATGGAAAAACATGGCTAAACTTATGTACGAAGTTAAACCAAATTTATAATTAAAGAAACTAAAAAGACATACATAAGGACATGAGCTATTTTTCTAGACGTTGAACCCGACCAGATGAGTTAGGAGAAGTTTTGGGCAATGCTTCATGCTGAGCGTCCAACACTAACCTTGAGCGTCAAATGTTTTATGTAGGACCAAGATGTCAGGAGTACTTCTTTTGGAGGGTGTAGAGGAAATAGATGTCCAACGCTTGGGATGAGTGTCATACGCCTTAGCTGTGGGCGTTCAATGCCTCTGCATTGGACGTTCAACGCCTTACCCTTGCATCTAACGCTTTTATTCTAAGGGTGAGGAGGCTTCTAAGGGTATAAAGCTTGATTTTTTTTATAAAATTATAGCGATCGAGCCTTAAAAGAGGTTGCCTATATATCCCTTTTGGGAATCAAGCTAAACGTATCTCTAAGTCGACAAGAGCTAATTTTACTTGTGCTTTAGGAATTTTATTGCTTGGAGGTCAAGATTATACTTCAAGAGTTTCATTTAAGTTTTTGAAACTCAATATGGTGTCTATGGGAATCAGGCCCTAATGTAGCTCTTGACATGGACTATATCGGGGTGCTAAGTATAGAAATTTATCAATTGGTTGAGGTTTGTCTGTGTGTTAGAACACCCGTGCAAAGAGGATCTTCTTTACAAAATATGGTCTAACCCAATTTGGTCTGAATTTTTCCTAGGGATGAATAACAATTTTTTCGTGGTGCTTTAAGCACTAGGTCACCCTTTTTGGTGAATCAAGTGTAAACCTTTTTGTTGTAATGATAAGAGATTTGTTTTTAATAAACTTCCAAATTATTACTCAGAAGGATCAAGGTTGCACCCTTAAAGAGTCATTTGTATATCTTTCTTGGTTTGTTTAAGTACATAGAGCAATGAGAAAGCCTTGTGACTTACACGTTCAAATGACTTCTATGAACATCTACTTAATCATCAACAAGGAAGTAGAAATCAAGGAAGTTTTTAATGTTTGGGTAGTTACTTCCTTGGTCTCGCTTGAAGAAAGGCTACCTTCCTTGTTGAATTACCCAATAAAATGTAGGGGATAAGGTTTCAGTTCACATTTTGCTTGGCCTTGAGCCTTGGCAGCTTTGTGAGACAATGTACTCATAAAGCTCATGTGTTGTCGGCTCGTACCCGAGACCAAAGAGGTTTGTTAAGGTTTTGAAAGCCAAATATGTTTTGGGATGATGGCTTGATGAGAGAAAAGGAAAAGGGCCATCCCTAACCAGTGCCCTACATATTATACACATTGTTAAAGGTTAGCTATGTGACTTTAGCTATCCTTCTATGGGTTTGAGTCTAAAGGGTTATGAGGGGTCACCATTATACCTTTAAGAGCAGTTTGGACACCTAATTGGGTTTAAATACCAAAATGACTCACGTAAGCAGTCTACATACAAAAGGTGGGTTCAATAATAAGAAATCTACGTAATTCCAAACATGATACACAAGTATTTTTATTCAGATATAGCAAATTATGACAGTTCCTAGGAATTCATGCACAAACAAAAGAGTGATCACTTCTTACAATCATCAAGGTTAAGTGGTCATAGATTGGCTGTCTAGATTTATCTTATCATTCACGAGAGAACATCAATAAGTCTTGATTAAGTGCAAAAAGATAAATATGGTTACACAATTAGAATATAATAAGGAGCATGTTAATAAAGGTGAAGTGTAGAAAATTAAATAAAGCAATGAAAGAGAAAAACTTAAAGATACTAGGTATGGATTACACATATAAATGAGTTGAAGGTTTTCTTATAAAATAGGGAATTAAGCTCAAAAAAGCTATTCCATATGACATACTTTAACTCAAAATAGAGTCTAAAGGACTTATATGGTTTATTCCTAAAAATTATTGACTTGAAAATAAAAAAAACATCAAAGTATGCTTTATGATGCTAGGAAATGAGCTTTTAGACAACACCCAAACATTCAAGAAGCAAGCTAAGGATAGGAGATTAAGAGGAATCCTTCCCATAAGAGTGGATTCTTTAACTAAATGCTCAAAGAAAGGCTTATGAGACTTAACCTAGTGAAAGAAGAAGTTTCTCCTTGCCAATCACATTATATATAGGTGCGTGAAAAGAGATATTAAATTAATTGTGTGAGTTGATCACCATAATTCATCAAGGGTGATGTCTCCTTGTTTAATCAAGGCTCGTCAAAGATGCTTAAAAATATATAATTTCATGTAGAAAAAGCATCCTCTACAATCATTATATAAAAATGACTCAACTTGAACCTGTGTATGGATAGAAATCACTAGATACCAGGAGGAGTGGTGAAGGGAGTAGAAGTAGACAAAATAAAATAAATGTAGATTTGAGATGGTCCACGACTAGTTACCATTAAGAATGAGCCCTTTGCTTTGAGTCTTGGATGAGTGCTTGAAGGAGTTATTTTCCTTTTGTTAAGAGGCAAAGATTTTCCTTGGTTTAAGCCTTGTTGAGGGTTAAGGGTGTTTAGAGAGTGTTTGATAGGATATATGGGCAAAGTAGTAGCCCTTAGGATTTGTAAAATTTTTGGACCTTTTGCTCATTAAATTTTAAGGTATTTATAGGAAAAAAATATTGTTATCTAAGCTATAGACTTTGAGTTGAGCATCCAATGATAAGCATGGGTATCCACCACCCATGGTGAGCATCAAACGACCAAAAGACATCTTTTGCTTAGTTGCTTCCGAGGTTGTAACCGACTAAGAGCGCTTTTTGAGGGGCGCCAAACCTTGGGGAGTCCAATGCTTAAAATGGGCATTGGATGCCTAGACTTTTTAGCATCTGGCGCCATTCCTTGGGGTGCTTGACACTCAGATCTAGCATTAGTACTTGAAGCAGTTTTCACTAAATTTGGATTTCTAGGAAATCTTGGGGATTAAGGATGTGAATTTAAGGTTTTGTCAGATTTTTTGAGGTTTTTTTTTGGGCCAAATTTGTGGCTTAGTTATACTTGATGTTTTGAGGGTTTAGGAATGTTTGAGGGCTTCTCACGTTTTCGCACACTCATCCTTGAGCCAAGATAGGTCCCATCCAAGCTAGAACTATGATCAATATATTAAAAAAATCTAGGATAACGAATCCCCACTAATATGGATAGACATAGATTTTACACTATAGATTTTACACCCAACCCCTCAAATTCAATTCATTAAACAATGCCTATGACGAATGCACCCTAAATAATATTAGAGACCTCTTTTAAAATCCTAGATTAAGGAGACTACTCAAACATATTAAACATAAAACACAACATGTAATTGAAGTAGACATGAGTGATAAACAAAAAATAAACTAAAGAACAAAGGAAACAAGTACTTGAATTAATAAGAAAAACAAACCCGGAAATTATGAATTAAAATACTAAGAATGCTTGAATTCTTCAAAATGCTTGAAAGTTAATGCTAAAACTATGAGAAACTACTGTTAAATAGTGTTTTTCGTCCTCCCTAGATACTAGAAAACATGCCATAATATATAAGAATTACAAGGGCTTAAATAAGGAAAGCGCTAAAACTCGGCCTTAGGAAATTAGACTCGGGTGAGTGCTCCGCACGCTTGTCTGAATCCCCTCTCTTTTGGTCAGATAAGAGGGAAAAGAAAAATTGGCAATTCTAACATGGACCCGGGTGAGTTCTCTACACACTAAATTGAGTCCTTCTTCTTTCTTCATTTTTTCACCCAAAGCCAAGGTTCTACCTGAATGTGCTCTTGAACTCCAACGAGTCCTTTGCAATATTCGTCCAAGTCTCCTTTATTTAGGTTCCATGAAATTCAATTCTTCGACTCCTTTGCTTCACGATGATTCCGCCATTGATCAACAACTCCTTATGGCCTTGCATTGCTCCATAATGACTCTAAAGACTTCATTAATTGCTCCACTATATCTCGAACTCATATCAACACCTCGGGATTGTTCTAGTATTCCTAAAAAAGATAAAAAAAACACTACAAACACCCATGAATGCATTACATGAAACAAAATGAGTTAAATACCTAGAATGCATCTAAACTACATGTAAATGACCCTAAAAAATCCCTAAATCATAGACTCAAACGGGACTTATCAACCCACTTCAGTTAAATTTGTCCACCCATAAATATTTACATGCCTTGTCAACTAAAAGAAATCCTAACCCTAGTAGAAAAAGAATGATCAATCCATCTAAGTATCAATCATCATCAAATTAAGGATGAATCTCTAACTTAGGGGTAATAAGTAAGGTTGATGAAGGAGTTTGGTAAAGAATGTTAAAAGTGTGGGTGGTGTATGCTCAAGTGAAGGTTATGGAACATCATTTTCATTTGATAAGGAATACTTATATAAACTGTTGGAAGTTCATATCTATGGTATAATGTTGAAGTATGGTGCTTGTGAGAAATGTAAGGGAAATAGTGAAGGTCCCATATTTGAAAAATTTTTTTACGACAATTTCTCCAAAAAAGTCTTCCATGTAAAAATCATACCTTTAAGTAGTTACAAGGTAGATTTATGCATTTTCAAATGTAAAAGGGAATGCAGTAAAAAAAGAAAAAAGAAGAAAAAGGGGAAGGGAGAAGAAGAATATTGAGAAAATAAAATGGTGATAAATGAAAATTAAAGTTATAGAGCAACAAGTACTTCTATATTTATGAACTAGAAGAATGAGAGAAGGAAGGATTAGGTGTGATGCATACATTTGAGAAAGAGGTCATGGAGAAGGTGGAATGAGTTCTAAAATTCTAAGAAAGCACAAGTTCCTAAGATATTTCAAAAGAAAATTGTTGGGTTTTAAACACCTGCTACTTATGTTCTTGTGCTAACCACATAAACCTACTTCTACTACACTTACCTTTCTGCTTTATGTTTGTGTTTAGTCTTGATGATTTTTGGGAACATTTTGTTCTTCTTTTTTTTTATTTCAATTTATGAATGAATTCTAATATTTTGGTTCTTAACTTTGCTTGAATCTAGAATGGTATTTATATACTTTATTGTCTGTGCATTTTAAATTGCTTTGTTTGAAACTTTGACATGTTTGGAAGTTTGGTTGGCATTGTCTCTAGTTGATCTCTCTTTTTAATGAGATAATATAAAAGTATTGTTGTTTATGTTTTGTCTTTTTGTTGATGCCAAATGGGGAAAGATAGTGTAAACATTCGAAGAAGTAAATTGCTAATAAGTTCCGAAATCTATATTGGAGTGCCTATTCTTAACAAGGTAAATTAGTCCGCAAAAATTCTTTTTAATTTACATTAATTTTTTATGCTTTTTAAATTTTATGTCTTTTCATTTTTTCTATTTTTGTTTTCTATTTTTAGTTAACTTTACTTCTTTCTTTTGACTTATATTTCTTGGTAAAAGTTTGCAAGTTTTTCATCACCAAAAAGTGGAATATTGTTGTTTCACCTTGTGATGAGTTTTAGTGAAGACAATGCTAGCACATTTGATGCTGTTTTTCTAAGATTGTGTATGCTAAGTTCCGGAGTAGGATCAAGGGAGTTCCTAAAGCTATTATACTAAGTCAAAGAGGACATCAATCATTACAATAATTATGAAGCTAGGCAAAGAGTAAAAAGTCAGTCATCCATAGGAACTTAAGTATGAGTTCCAGTAGATTGAGCAATTGAGTTCCAGAGTTGAAATTCAAGATGGAGCATCAGAGGAGAAGCTTCAAGCAATGGAGAGCAAGAAGACTAAACTTAAGATTTATGTAAGCATATAGGTCTAAGTGTTTGGAACACACAAGGTATAAAACTTAATTGGTGAAATTTAAAGTTCCTTTTAAAAAAGTTATAATGGAGTTTTTATGGAAAACTTTTTTATGAAAAATAAATCATTAGACTGGAGTTTTTAGGAAAATATTTTTATGAAAAACTTTTGATAAAATGAACATGATTTTATAAGTGATCTTATTATAAAAACTTGATTTGAAATATCTCTATAGGGGCTTTTTTCTACTTTTAAAGGGTCGATGAAACCAACTAGGTTTCGGGTGGGTGATTTGAGGAGTAAATCAACACTAGAGAGCCTGATTTTTTTACAATCCACCTTCCTTTTTTGGTAAAGAGAAAGGAAATGGCTCCCTACACTAGTGCCCTATTTAATTTACACGTCATTAAGGGTCAACTATGCGACTTTATAAAGTTATTATGGGTCAAGGAGTCACCACCAAACATTTAAGGGCAGTTCAGACACCCAATTGGGTTTGAATCTCAAAATGACTCGCGTTATTGGTCTTTGAACCATGAGAAGGTTCAGGAATGAGCAACTTATTTTAACCAAAGAAAAATGTGAAAACAATTTGATAAAGAACAAGTTAGTTTTAGTTCATGCAAACATGCAAAATATAAAGGAAAAGAACACTCTATATTTAGTGGGTTTAGCAAGTTAAGAATTTTGCACATAAATCTAGTTTAACCCTTTATTAAGAGTCCACAAGATTAAGGATTCTTATGACCATTTTTCTAAATTTATCTTATTAGGAAGAATTACATTTCAATAGGTCTTGAATTAAGGCATAAGATAAAGGTGAACATTCATATTCACTACATAGTAACGATCATGAAATTTAAGTGCATAATTAAAAGCGAAAAATTGGAAGAAGTAATAAGAGTCAATATAAGTAAGATGCAAGGTATGATTTATGCATGATGGTGAGTTGAATAATTACTAGTCAAATGAAGATTTAAGCCTAAAGATACCTTTTTCCATGACATACTTCAACTAAGAAAAAGTCTAGTTCATTAAGTCTTATGTGTTTTAGTCTTTGGGCATCATTGACTCAAAAATGCAAAAAAAGATCAAAATATACTTTTTGATGCTTGAATAAGAAATGAGCCTTTAAGATAACACCTAAATATACATTCAATTATGATGTACACCTAGAGTTTGCTCAAAAGAAAGTGTCAAAGATTGGTTGAGTCTAGAGAGATTGGAGATATCCAAATATCTTCATCATACACTAAAGAAAATGAAACTTATAGCATAATATAAGTAGATTACAATAAGTAAAATACAAGAGAAAGGGGTTATTTAAGAGATTAGGTGAAGACCAATCTACGAAGATGGTTCCTAGAATAAGGTGCTCTAGGTTAGGGTTTTGAGAATTAACCTAGTGAAGTAGGAGTGCTCCTAGCTCTACACATCAAAGAGAGATATAAACATAAAGTATTAGAGTTGATCATAAGAGAACATTAAGAGTGATGTCTCTTTGGTTTATCAAGGCTTGCCAAAGTTGCGTAGAAATTGAAATAAGAGTTCATGTAGAAGAGGTTTGCACCTTCCACAATCATCACAAAAAAAGAGTCCAATCGAAGGCTCTTGAGTAGTTTAAAATTACTAGAACGAAAGAATGGAATGTGAATGGAGTAGAAGTAGACCAAAAATTAAAAAAATATTGAATTTGAGAGGGGTCCTCAATTGTTACTGTTGATGAGAGTTCTTTTACTTGAGTCTTGATTGAGCATATGTTGAAGGGGTAAGGCTTCCTTGTTTGATTGAGGCAAGATGTGCTTTGAGTGAGCCTTGGTAAGTATTAAAGGATGTTTAAGACACTTTGAGAGTATTTGGGAGTGCTTGAGAGTGTATTTTAGCAGAGTAATAGTGATTGGAAATGTGTGAAAATGTTGACCCTTTGCTCATATAATTTGGATCTATTTATAGGTAAAACGACCAGTTTCTTGAGCATTAGACTCCAGCTTAAGGCGTTGAACGCCAACGTAAGGCATTGAACACCAACGTAGTGCGTCAGATGCTTAAGTTAGGCGTCATATACTCAAAAAGGGAATATTTTTCTTAGTTGAAAAGAGTCTTAAAAGGAGTCAGGAGCTCTTTCAACGGAGGGCTCAAGCTTGGGTGTCAAACGCACAAAGTAGGGTAAGTTGGAAAGGTGAAAGCTACTAGGTGTCAAAGGCTTGACGTCCAAAGGGTGGGAATTTGATGCCATCCTTTGGCATTGGCCCAACAAGTGCTTGATGCCTTAAGTTGGCATCTAACACCCAAAGCTCTAGTGTGATTTAAAACACTAACTTTGAGTGTCGAGCATTAAGGCTTTGAGAACCTTACTTTTACTCGTTTTAAAGGGTTTTTTTAGGTGTTTGCTGTTGTGGTTTTTGTGACTTTTGTTGTGTTTTTGGGCTAAGGTAAGTGTCTTGGGCTTGGGTTGGTGTTTAGGGCCTTTTGGGGGTTTTATTTTATAGTGATTTTGTATTTTCACATACTTAATCTCTACCCAAGCTAACTCTACCCATAAAAATTGATTTATCATTAGACCGCTAGGCAAGGATACACAATTTTGTGTCTACAATCTCCCATATTTCTTTTTTATTGGTTGTGAGTTCCACTTTCCATGGACTAAATCTTAGCCATTTTCCTATTTCTATGGGGAAGTGTTGTTGACTTAGTTAAGATTATAAAGTAGTAGATTTGCAATCAATAACTAAATGATTTATATGGCAAGGATTCCCTCATGGTCAATTTGATTCAAAGGAGGATTCCTAATTTCATGGGATATTTTCCATAAATCAAGAAAATCATGGAGAAGTTGGGTCAATCCAAGAACTTTTATAGAATTTTATATGTAAACATATCTTTGAAGCTTATTTTCCACACAACTAGCATTCACTTAAACAAATTTTCTTAAGAGAAAATATTTTCTACTCTAGTTTTTCAAAAGGCCTAAATCCTTATTCCAAACTCTAAAGCCCTTATGCAACTTATCTATTGAGTTGTAATCTTTGAGTGTAAAGTAATGAGTTATACTAGGGTGATAAGGTTGAGGGACTTGTAAAAGTGCATAATACTGAATTGTATAAGGGTGACAAGGTTAAGGGACCTTGTATAGACTTAGAGTTAAGTCTAAGAGAGATAATAGGAAAAGAGAAATAGAGAATGCTTTGATTTGAGGGAGTCATTGCTTAAGGGAAATCCCAAGTGGGTCGTAGTTTTTCCCTTTGAGTTAGGCACAAAGGGTTTCCACGCAAAATTAAAATCTCTTGTGATCTTTTCGTCAAGTTCTTTTTTTGTTACAAGTTCAAGTTAAATTCCGCAAAAAGTTTTAAATAACTTACACTTCCAATTAACCCCCCTTTCATAAGTGTTCATCCCATTTAATATCCTCCTAGTAGAGTTTAACTTAAAATATTTAAGCAAGGATGTCTGCAATAATGGAAGGGAGTTCATTGGGACCAGCAGGGGTTCCTTTTGAGAGGATTGAAGAAAGGGTGTCTACAGTGACGGATTAAGACATCTTAGGGACCCACCTTCCTATTCTTGGCCCTTAGGCATTCCCATATCTCAGATTAAGACATCTTAGGGGTGGAAGTGCGGGCACTACCTAGAACAAAATGAATAAATGTCTAAGTAAAAAATGGAGAAAAACAAACCAACAAGCACAAAGTACAATCTAAGCGACATGAGCATACAATCACACTAAGCGTAAAGCCAAGCCTACCTACTGGAACTGACATGATGGCTACTAGAGAATGATCGAATGATTCGGTTTCTAAGAGTACTATCTTTCTCTTAGAAGAAACTCCGTCCTTAACTAAAGGATCTGTTGTTAAAACGACATGCTTGTACGTGAACACAAGGGCAATTATTTGGAAACTCCTCCGGTCTATTTCCAAACCTAAGAATGCGATGGTATAGATAGTCAAACTTGGTGCAAACTTGATTGACTTAATCTTCGAATCTATAAACCATAAGATTTTAAGATACAAATTAATAAAACCCTTAATTGAAAAACAACACAAAAATGAGTGACATTTATGGGATAGGAGGGCCTTCGGTAGTAATCCAAGCATTATCTGGGCATTGACTTGACTTAGGGATTAAAATTTAATGCTTAATCAATCCCTTATCATTCACTCTTGATTCAGTAACTAACACATATCGACCTAAGTTCAAAAATAAGGTGTACCACTTCTTCTTAACAACCTTTGAAGAGTAAGAAAAGGCGATATTTGCTACAGTAAAAGGGGTGGTCCACTTATTGGTTAAAACTTCAATAACCTTAAAAATAAGCCATATCCTTGGTATAATTTTTCAAGTTTTAAGGGAATAAGTCAACATAAACTCCTTATCCAAGGGAGAAAAGGGAAGCTTATAGACTAAAAAGAAGGGATACTCATAAACGGGTATGCAATCATATGAACATTCAGTGACTAAGTCATCGCTGGCCATGTAAAGTTTAATCTCCAAAAACCTAGCCATGGATTTAAAGGACTCTAAGTCTTCATAAGATTGGATTGTACTTACTTCTAGAGCCATGGAACTAGGAATGCCTTTCTTCTCTCTCCTAGCTTAGGTTTTGTTTTTAGACTCTGCCGCTGCTACCCTAAGAGAACCTCTAATTATGCTAGTTTACTTCCACATCTAGGCTAAAGGACCATTTAAAAAGAAGGAAAGAGGAAAAAGTTACCAAACATAAGAATGGGGGATGTGTAGAAAATCGGTGACCAGTAAGATTTGAAGATGTAAAAATAAAAGTAGACAATGAAATGATGTTTCTAACAAACTGTAAAGACAAGTGGATGGTTGAGAATTAAATGGGCTGAAGTTCGAAAATTCGAATCTCAAGAAGGCTGATATCTTTTGAACTTCTCATTTTTAAGGGGAAAATTATTAGGCTAAAAGTCTAGTTAAGCGATACTTTTCTAGGCATCAAGTTACTCGATTATTATTTAAGCCATAAGAGAAAGTAGTAGTTAAACCTACTGATGTGCTCATTTTAGAGCACGTTTACAACCCCATTTTAGTGTCGAGTCTCATGCTTTTATATTGGTTTTATGCACATTACATTCAATTTTACCTTGATCTTGTCCTCGAGCTGTTTTTAGGTTATTTCAGGTGATTTCGAGGTAAAATGAGACGTGTTCGAGGCTTTGACACTTTTATCAAGAGTTTGGATGCGCGTATCATAGCTTGGGCATGCGTTCCAAGGCACTCTCGAAGATCCCATAAACTCCAAAAGCCATTAGACACTTCAAAGGAGTTGTTTAGCAAGGTTCAGGTTCAGATTCGACCGAATCTGACATCCATTCGGTCGAATGGAAGACAGGGATTCAAGCACATAAATCAAGCTCTCGGGAATAGCTGAATGAACACTCATTTGGCCGAATCAAGGTCCATTTGGACGAATGGAAGCCCTCCTTCGGTCGAATGGTGGACAGGATGAGAAAAGTCAAGGTTTTTGATATGGTCGAATACACCACTCATTCGGCCGAATCTACACTACATTCGGCTGAATGGAGACTGTTTTCGAAGATCTTGGTTCTTTCTTAGGCCGACGCTCGAGGTTTTTTTCTAGGGTTTTACCCCTTATGTCCCTAGGGTATAAATACCCTCTTGCTGTGTAAATAACCCTCATGCCTACTTTGAGAGCTTTTGTGCCTCAACCTAGCACATCACTTTAAAGCTTTTCATTTCCTTCATGCATTAGTCTAGATTTACAAGTTTCGTTGTTCTCATTTTCAAGCTTTGTATTTCGGATTCGGTTTCTCTTTCATTCATGCAATTTCATTTATGCAAGGTATTGATTCTTTTCTGTTTTATTTCATTTAATGCTTTCAAGTATTGTTTTTCTGAATTTCATTCCTCTTGCTACTATCGTTGTTTCATTTACAGTTTTGATAGAGTACTTGTCGGTTTTGTTATAGGTCTTCGTTTTTCATTCTCTTGTTCATTACATTCAATTCGTTCGTCCTTTGAATCATGTTCTTTTTCGTTGTTTATGCCTTAGTCTTTATTACTATGTGTGAGTAGTTTTCTTAGGGGTTTGATCGGTGAAACCCTAGGTTGGCTCGTTCTTCATGCGTAGAGTTGGGATTTGAGATTGTTGATGATTGATTGATTGATATTCGATGCGAATCTTGTCCTGCCACTCTTTTGGAAACATATGGCGATTATAGGTCATTCGTGTGATTTATAGGGTCACAAACTTCCTCTCGTTATCTTGAGTGTCATGATTCATTGTTGACTGATTTCTCCTAATTTAGCGTATTGATAATTTGATTGTCCTTCCTAGGGTGTAACTAATCCATCCCCGTTTTCCCTTCATAGCATAACATCGTTTTAGTTCTTGCTTTATTTTTCTGTCATTAGATTCATCTAATCACATCTCCAAATAAACCCTTTGCATCAAGTCTAAAAGCTATCGCCCCTTGTCCTTGTGGTTCGATCCCCGAATTACCACTACACTAGTTGTAGTAGTATTAGGGTGTTTACAAATTTAGTTTGCATAACTATTCCTTTAGTTAAACAACCTAAAAGAACGGTTATCAACTACGCATTAGGTTGATTCCAAGATACATTGATTGTGGGCATGTTTTGACCGGGCTTTTGGTACCCTATTAAAAGTTACATATTCACCTAAACTAATGTAGCTCGAGTAAGTAGGGTCAAAATCCTAAGAGAATATAGAGCTCTAATGCTTTCTATACTAGTTCTAACTTCTATTAGGAATGTCACAGACAAGGGAGGTCTACTCTAACTAATGAGTTCTCTAAACTAGACTATGATAGAAATTATAGCTAAACTAGATACCAATATATGATAAATATCTAGGACAGTGAATCCCCACTAGTATGACTTAGATACAGATTTCTATCCTAATCCCGTAAATTCAATACATAAGGTAATTTACTAGGATGAATGCACCCTAAACAATACTAAGGATCTTTGTCAAGAATCAATAGCTTCCTCCTTAAAGCAATCCTACCTACTTTCGTGGATTCATACGATAGTAAGACATTAAACACATCATTCTATGAGTCCTAATGGTCATGACGTCTACTTTCATGACCATCAATCACACCTTAATCAGCGATTCTAATGTAGATTATGAACCAACTCTCGCCGCAAACCTAATCCATACTAGGATTCATCGGGGTCCTAGATTAATAGACTACTCACACATATTGACTCTAAAAATATGATCTATGCTAGTAATAATATTAAAGCAATAAGAAACAATTCCAGAACAAATTAGAGAATTGAAGTAAATACTAAATATAAAACAAACCAAATACTGTCCATAGCGCTAAAGTTGCAATCTGAAAGCTTTAATGTAAATCTAAGAACAAGCAGCAACTCTAGAGATAATTTGAGAGTATTTGAGAAATCTAATGAAAGCTTAAGCAAAACTAATGACTATTTCTTCCTAATGATGAATACTTTAATAAAAACCCTAATTAAGTTTAACATAACCTCCTAAAAACCATGCAAATAAACTAAATATATATACAAGGAGTTTGGGCTTTAATAGATCACTTGCCAAAAAACGACCCAGGAATGAGGCACTCGATCGATTCGAATGGCACTCGATCGAGTCTTGATTCTTTCTTCAGATTTTTAATTAGGTTAGAATTGGTTCTGGAGAAGGGACTTGATCGAGTACCCTACACACTTGCTCAAGTGTCGTAGTTTTCTTCACTTTTTTCATCTAAAAGCCACTTTCTGTGCAATTTTGCACTTCTACTCGATCGAGTCCTTTGCAGTACTAGGGGTGTTCAAAACTACCCAACCCGGCTGACCTGACCCGACATGATGGCCCGATGACCTGACAATAAACAGTCAAGTTTTTTTAAAAAAATTCTTGCTTTTTTAGGTTAGGTACCCTGCCCAGTAAAAAATAGGATAATCGGGTAGGGTCATGGGCCGGATAAAACTATAATTAGGTACCCTAAAATATATATATTTTAATTATTTTTTTTGTTGTTTTACTGTTTTATCCTTAGTCACTTAAGGTTTTTCAATGCTTCTCATTCTCACTTTCTTAGTTTAGCACTCAGCCACTCAACACATCAAAATTAGCAGCCATCTCCTCAGTCCACACAGCCTCATTCTTGCCTCTCTCTCTCTCACCTCTCACTCTTAGCCTCTTGCCTTTCAAACCCTCACACTCTCGCCATAGTTCTCACCGCCTCGCCAAAGTTCTTGCCTCTAGTCTCCCATGTTTATATCTGATTTTGTTTTTTTTAGATTTGATAGTCTTATTCAAGTCCAAAGTTATCCTTCCATGAAGAAAATGATGATGCTCTTGTTGACTGGCGCTTGATGTCTATTATTGACTCTTCCATTAGAAATCATAACTTGAAAACAAAGATCTGATCTTAATTTTTATGACATAATCTCTTTCTTGATTCCCTTTAATTCTTCCCATTTTGGCCTTTGATAAATAATCATCACGTTTTTCATACAAGTACCATGGTAAGTAACCATGGTATGCCTTAACTTAGCAAATTTCTACTTGTGCTGGGGTATTTCTAGACACAAGGTGCATCTAAAGCAAAGATAAGGCCCACATATTTGATTTTACTTGTCAAAATATGCTAATCTTGGCCGTAAATTTGATTAAACCGTTATGTAGCTGCTTTCATAATATTATATACTTAAATTTTCTAATTTTCTTAATTTATTCTCTTACCATTTTCTATTAGAGGGAGAATTTTATCTTGATAAAAAATATCAAATCAGCAAAACTTATGGGGCAAGTGGAGTTCATCATTATGAGAGTAGAAGTTGTAGGTTGGGTCGATATCGGGACCCGATGTATCTGTATAGGGCAGCCAGTTATACTACGGTTCATCTAAATAGTTCTCGAAGGATGGCATACCAACTAGGCCATCGCACCCACCTATACAACCTAGGGGCCAGCCCGGTCCTTTATTTGTGTAGGCGGGATCACCATGGTAATCACTCCACCCCCCCCCCCCCCCCCCCCCATCTGGGCATAATCATACAGGGGAAAAGAAGGGAGAGTGACACTAGGGATGGTAGGACCCATCCAATAGGGGTAAGTGGGGTTGCCATCTTTAGACTGAGAAGGGATAAGGCTGAGCAGAGGGGGATCGTAGGGGTAGTTAATGTAGGGTGCAAAGTCCCCACGTTGGATATGGTAGTCATATATTTGATTCTCACAAATCATACTACCCCTTTAGGCTTCAACTTGGCCTTGCATCATCATAGTGAGCTTCCTAAATTTCTCTTCTAAGTTAAAAGAGGGGGAGGGGACATAGGAAGAGGAGGTACCTCCCAAGGTTTGAGGTGGATTCCTTTGTCGAGCGCTAGGGCCTATGGCTATGGCCCCTGATGAGCGGGAATCTTCAAGAGCTCGCCCTCTTCTCGCTCGATACCAGTGAATGGATTTGAAAGGTAGCAGTGCACTATTCTCCTTACCTTTCACCTAAATACCTCAAGATTGGGGGTAAACTGGATGAAATATATCCTCTTTATTGCATTGATATTGATGTAAAAATCGTGTGCATCGACAGGGGTAAGCATCTTGCATTACTCTGCATGTGCTATAATGGTGATCATTCCCCCCAAGTGGATGTCACCAATCAAACTGCCCCTTTTATGCTTAATCCACCAAGCTAAGAACTGACTCCTGAAATTCAGCATATCCCACAACTGCTCTTTCCCATACGTCTCCATCTAGAGCAGCTTTACCTCATCCCTAGCGGTCTTTCCCAAATATTTTTTTTTTATCAAAAATAGTATACCCCAAAATTCTATGCAGGATTCTTAGATAAGGGTGAACAATATGGGATGCGCGACAGGTGTTGGACTGATATTCCCTATCATTAGTAATCTAACTCCACCATTGTGTCTTACTATACTGCATAAAATAACCCATATCTAGAGCATGAATGGTGTTGGTGAGATCCCACTTAAAGATTTAGTTCAACCATTCTAAGGTGATGGTTTTGGGCTGGTTGAACAACTAAAAGGTGATTTGATAGTAATTTTCACCTATTAAAGTATGTTCAAGAGAAGGTAGGAATTATAGGGTGAGCCTCTCATAAGTGAAGTTTTTAAGCTCAAAAAATTCACCCCATCCCATGACATTATGAAACTCATAAAGGTCCTCCTCTATTCCTAGTTTCTCTAAGGAATTAGGCTCATAAAATCTGGTGTTAAGTATTTTTTTATTTTTTGATTTTTTTCATAAAATAGTTTGTGGTTTGGGTTGACAAATTTCAGCCCGGGAACGATAGGTTGTGAAGGTTTTAAGGATTGGGAACCACTAGGAGCCTTAAAGGTCTTATATTTCTTCCTTAAAAACATTCTTCTTAAGTAATGGTTTACCCAAAGATCAACAACCTAAATCCTCAAGATTCAATAACAACCAACTATGACAAACCAAATTTCTACACCAAACCTAGCAACCAAATTTCCTAACTATGGTGACTATCCTATAACTTTCTGAGTTTAACCTAAAACACTGTATTCAACCTAAGAAATTACTCTAAAATACACAATTAAGCACCAAAAATCACCACAATATACCAAATAATGAAAATTACCAACAAAAATTCAGAAAATCATCATTAAGTATGAAAATGTTTAACAAGAATTGAAAGGGAAGAAGGGTATAAGGAATACCAAAGTTTCCAAGCAAAACTTTCCTCCAAATCTCTCCTTGTATGCCAAATCCAAGCCTAGAAGCAAGAAACTTGAAAATTTAACCAAAAGTTTTTAGGGTGGGAATTTGGGGTTTCTCTCAAATGTTGATGATTGTGAAAGATTTTGGTATCAAAGTGTAGATCGGGAAGAGAGGAATGTAATGGTGGTGATTTGGAGTAAAAAGGATGAGAATTGGTTGAGTTATGGGGAAAATAAGATGGGAGAAAAAATCGTGTTTTAGAGAGAGAATATGATTTTGAGAGGTTGAAGATGAGTGAAATGGGGAAATAATGGCCGAAATTGTGTTTAAGAAAGCTTTTCATCGCACGGACATCAACTTAAGCGGGAGCTCAAAAGGAATTTGAGCGCCCGCTTATAACACAAAATTCCCAGGTTTGCCTTTCTAAGAGGTCGCTCAAAACAAATGTGAGCGCCCGCTTAGTTTAGTTACAGGCCCCATTTTCCTTCTAAACGGACGCTTGCTGCTCGCTTAAATGCCTGCGATTTCTCCCCATTTTCTTCTAAGCGGTCACTTAGAAGGATTTTGAGCGGCCGCTTAGTTTAATTTTTCTTGGGATTTTTTCTCTTAAGCGGGTGCTGGGTAACCGCTTGTTGCTGATAACCGTTCTTTTAGGTCGTTTAACTAAAAGAATAGTTATGCAAACTAAATTTATAAAAACCCTAATACTACTACAACTACTGTAGTGGTAAGTCGGGGATCGAACCACAAGGACAAGGGGCGATAGCTTTTAGACTTGATGCAAAGAGAGTTATTTGGTATCTTGATTAAACGAATCTAATGACAGAAAATAAAGCAGGAACTAAAACGATATTATGCTATGAAGGGAAAACGAGGACAGATCAGTTCCACCCTAGGAAGGATAATCAAACTATCAATACGCTAAATTAGGAGAAATCAGTCAACAATGAATCATGACACTCAAGATGACGAGAGGAAGTTTGTGACCCTATAAATCACACGAACAACCTATAATCGCCCTATGTCTCCAAAGGAGTGGCAGGACAAGATTCGCATCAAATATCAATCAATCAATCATTAACAATCTCAAATCCTAACTCTACGCATGAAGAACGAGTCAACCTAGGGTTTCACCAATTAAACCCCTAAGAAAACTACTCACACATAGTAATAAAGACTAAGGCATAAACAGCGAAAAAGAACATGATTGAAAGCACAAACTAATTGAATGAAATAAACAAGAGAACGTAAAACGAAGACCTATAATAAAATCGACAACTACTCTATCATAACAGTAAATGAAACAACGATAATAGAAAAAGGAATGAAATTCAAAAAAACAATACTTGAAAGCATTGAATGAAATAAAACATATAAGAATCGATACCTTGCATAAATGAAATTGCGTGAACGAAAGAGAAACCGAATCCGAAATACAACGCTTGAAAATGAGAACAACGAAAGCTGTAAATCTAAACTAATGCATGAAGGAAATGAAAAGCTTTAAAGTGATGTTCTAGGTTGAGGCACAAAAGCTCTCAAAGTAGGCATGAGGGTTATGTACAGAGCAAGAGGGTATTTATACCCTAGGGACATAAGGGGTAAAACCCTAGGAAAAACCCTCGAGTGCCGGCCTAAGAAAGAACCAAGAAAGTCAGAAATAGGCTCCATTCGGTCGAATGGAGGAAGGATTCGGCCGAATGAGTGGCCATTCGGCTGAATAGGAATGACATTCGCCTAAAATAGAAGCTTGGTATTTTTCCACCCTGTCCACCATTCGTCCGAATGAATGGAACCATTCGGCCGAATGGGTCTTGATTCGGCCGAATGAGTCTTCATTCGGCTATTCCCGAGAGCTTGATTTATGTTCTTGAATCCCTGTCCTCCATTCGACCGAAAGGATGTCAGATTCGGTCGAATCTGAACCTGAACCTTGCTGAACAGCTCCTTTGAAGTGTCTAGTGGCTTCTGGAGTTTATGGGATCTTCGAGAGTGACTTGGAATGCATGCCCAAGCTATGATATACGCATCCAAACTCTTGATAAAGGTGTCAAAGCCTCGAACACGTCTCATTTTACCTCGAAATCATCAAAATCACCTGAAATGACCTAACAATAGCTCGAGGACAAGATCAAGGTAAAATTGAATGTAATGTGCATAAAACCAATATAAAAGTATGAGACTCGACACTAAAATGGGGTTGTAAATGTGCTCTAATACGAGCACATTAGTTGCCCGCTCATAACTCTTTGTCTTGCCCTTATTTTTGACCTGAGAGGGCGCTCATGATAGGTCAAGCGTCAACTCAGTCAAATTTTTGACATTTCAGCAGCTTTTTCTGAATTTTCTACTGAACTTCCTATTATGCATTGTTTTCGACCCAGACTTTCACTATTTCTCTTGAGTACTTTTAACTCATCATTTCCATATTCAATGTCATTTCCCCTAATGCATTGTACCTGAAATGCAGAAATCCATGCATGGTTATTTCTAAGGCTAAAATTACAAACCTAAAGAAAATAAAATGAAAAGAAAAGATAGAAAACTCAGGTTACCTCCCGCAAGCGCTCTTTTAATGTCACTAGCTTAACATTATGCGTTAAAATCATATTGTTGAGGCTGGATCAAGCTTAATCACTGTAGAAATGATGTTCTCGTCCTTGAATCATGTATTACACACCACTATAGGGACTCCCACTATGATGCCATACTTCTCTATGAATTCATCATTTTTATACTTTTGGTCCACTTCCTCTACTCTACATGACTTGTGAGAACACAAAGAGGAGCTTGTCCCTTTATATCATCAATTGCATACCCAATGGTCCTCAAATACTCATGAGAAAGGTTCATGAGTTGAGTTGATTCGCCACCATCAAGTTTGCAATTGATGATATAAAGGGACAAGCTCCTCTTTTGCTCAGGAGGCATAGATCTCTCCTAAACTTCCTCTTTTGCTCTTGTAGATTCTATTTGAGAGGTAGGAGCACCAAAAGGGTCTTTAGAGATTACGAGCTCTTCTTTAGGGATTTCAACTTTATTTTGTACTCCTTCATCTAAGCTCATCTGCATGAAATCAACTTCAGCTTCCCAGGAGGACTTTGAAACCTTCTTCTCCACAATGTCAACATTGAAGCATTCAGCTTGGGCTGACAAGATCATCATTGCCTTTTGGAGCTCTAATTCCACCTTATACTTCCCTATCTTAAAATATAGCTTACCTTTCTTTACATCAATCAATGCACATGTAGTAGCAAGACAAGGTCTACCCTAAAGAATAGGGGTTTGGTTGTCTTCAAGGATATCCATAACAATAAAGCCACATGGGAAAATCAACTTCCTAAGTAAAACAAGCACATCCATGAGCACACCATTGGGGTGTTTGGTACTCCTATTAGCAAGTTGTAATGTTATCTCAGTCTTAGGGTCCCACCTTACACAACCTATAATAAATAGAAAGAGGCATGAGACTAACGCTAGCTCACAAATCACACAATGCATTATCAAAAGAGAGGCTACCAACCTTAACCGGGATAGAAAAACTACCAAGGTCACCTAATTTAGGTGGAAGATGGTTTGAGATGACTACACTACACTAGTGAGATAAGCTGACTACCCCTTTAATTTTTTTTCCTACTGGTGGCTAAATCTTTTGGAAACCAAAAAAATGAAGGTATTTCTGCTATGGCATCTACGAATGGAATTTGGAGTTGAACATCTTTAACCATTTTCAGAAACTTCCCGTATCTCTCCTCAATCTTACCCTGTACTAGTGTCTAAGGGTAGGGAGTGGGTGGAATATAGGGCCAGGGAGGTGGTGTAGGCTTGCTACTCTCTTCCTCGGGATCCTTATCAATTCTACTCGCTTCCTTCTTGGATGTATTCTCGCTCAACCTAGTCACATGTAAAGGTTCTTCTAGAGTCTTTCCCGTCCTTGTTACTATGGCATTGACATGCTCGATTGGGTCTATGCCATGGATAGGGATTAAAGGTCTTAGGCTATCCTTTAGGGCATTAGCAAGCTGGGCAATCTAATTCTCAAACATTTTGTTATGGGTTTGCATTTGCCTCAAGCTTTCCTCAATATCGCAGTTCTTTTTGATTTGGGTAGCTATGAAACTCTCCATTAAAGACTGTAAGTTAGACTTTAATTTGAGGAGGTGGTTGGGCTGAGGGGACATTAGGTCTAGTTCTTGCATTGAAACCAGGTGGATTATGATGGTTAGGATTTTGGAATTGGCCTTGATTTGGGTTTTTAAACGTGTTCTAATTCTTATTTGGCCTATAGTTCCCATGTCCTCTAAAACTACCCTGACCATGGTTCTCGTAGTTCTTATTGCCTTGGAAATTCCCTTGGTTTTGACCACTAAAATTTCTAATCTCTTGGTTTTAAAAGTTTCCTTGGTTATGCCCATTGAAGTTCCCATTACCCTAGTTCTTCCCATTTCTTCAACTAAAATTTGGGTTCTTCACCCTAGGTTAAAGGTGTTATAGTGTGGATCAAATTTGGGGTTAGGGGCCATATTATTCATGGCATTGACTTGTTCCATTCCTGATTGTGCATTCCCTAAAGAGGTTAGTAGATGACATTGCATAGGGTTATGATCATAAACATGACAAACATCACAAAATAATACTTGTATAGAAGCATTAGAACTAGATGCTTGTGGGGATTGCATGCCACGCATAGAACTATTCAAAACAACATCATTAAGTTTATTAGTTAGTGAATCTAGCTTAGAAGAAAGTAAATGAATGGAATCTACTTCATACATTCCTCCTTGCTTTGTCTGCAATCTTTCACCTTCATTCCAGCCATCCAAATTTCCAACTGCCTCCTCAATAACTTTGAATGTTTCGGTCGAGCTTAATCTCATCATAGCTCCATCGGCTCTCACATCAAGTCTAGTCTTATTCTGTTGAGACAGCCCATTGTAAAAGCTATGAAGAAGTAACCACTTCTCCATTCAATGGTGTGGGCATGCTTCTATCAAACCCCTGAAACATTCCCATGCTTCAAATAAAGTTTCATCTCCTTTTTTGCAAAACATTACAATTTTTGTCCTCATTTCAGCAGTCTTTGAATATGGGAAGAACGTATAGGAATGCTCTAGTCACTTCCTTCCATGTCCTCAAAGAATTGGGCTCCATCTTCTCAAGCCATTCACTAACTTTGCTCGTCAGAGAGAACTTCAATAGACTCAATCTGATGTAATCCTAAGTCACACCATTTGCCTTTATTGTATCACAGTATCTTATGAATTGCTTAAGGTGGGCATGAGGTGACTCATGTTTCTCTCCTCCAAAAGGATGGGTTTCTACAAGAGTGATTAGTCTTGGCTTCAACTCAAAGTTATTGGCCTCTATAGTGGGTTGCACTATGCCCCTCTAGACTTGGTAAGCTCTAGTAGATCCATATTGCATTAGTGGTCTATATGTACCATCAGCCAAAATGAATATGGGATTAGAGAGAGTTGAAAAGAATTCTTGGCTGACCTCTGGTTCTACAGGATAAAGGCTAGATGAGTTGAAATTGGCTTCTTTTCCCTCTATTCATAGTAAGCTATTTTCTGCTCTCAGCCCTCATCTTATAGCTCTAATTGTATACTCGATTTCAGAATTTACTTGAGCTAAAGGTTGTGCTCTACTGCTCCTGCTTGGTGGCATACAAATCAAAACTAAACAAAGTGTTAGCACTGACAATTACAGCAAAAAATGAATAAAAATAAGAAAGAAATGAAATAAAATAAAATAAAATAAAATGAACTAGACTCGTAAAAACTACTAAAAGTCGATACTAAATGCCATTTCCCGGCAACAATGCCATTTGATACGGTTAGATATCAGTCGTAAAGACACCTACTATCAACTATACCTCGACTTCAACTAATACGAGTAATAGGAAAGTAAGGGTTGAATCCATAGGGAATGGCTTCAAATAGATACCAAACTTTAGCAATTTAGCTACAAGCTAGCTCAACTAAAGAAAGGATTAAGATTAGATCTAATTAAATTCTAGTTAGAGGTTCTAAAGGACTTGTTCTATAATGGTAAAAGCGGTAGGGATTCGTGATTTAACATCAATTCCTAATATAAATAAGCTAAAGTTGGGAATTAGACTCAAAATGAGATAATATGATGAGGCTCTCTAACTTGCTATAAACCTATGAATCGAACCTAAACATGCAGTAAGGAAGGGATTTCAACAAAGAACCAACCTATTAATCATCTTCAAGATATGACATTATAATTGGAATTTCTCGCCTAATCATATTCTAAAGCATCCAAGCAACACAATAAATTCAAATCAATAATTAATGGAATGCGAGTTAACAACACTTTATATCGGGTCACTACCTAAATCTGCATTTCTCAATGTCTTCGACCTAGGAAGCAATATGGAAGAAATATATATGGTCAAACTAGACTCCAGCCAAAACTCGACATTAAATCACACATAAATCATCAAGAAACCAACTCCATAAATCAAACATCATCCATGCTCGGGATCGGGTTTTCACCCTATCCCCTAACTAATCTAATTACTCATTACTAGTAATAGAAGTCATCGAATAATCAAAATAATGAGACATACTAGCAAATTCAGGTATAACGATGAACAAACTAAGAGAGAAACTAATATTAATCAAACATAAATTAATGAATACAGAAAATAAATTGAAACCGCAAAATATAGAGCAAGAGAAAATGACAGAAAGTACTAAGATATTGATAAAGAATTGATTTTTGACAACTGATGATTGCAAATCCGATGAAAGTACAAAAAAAAGATTTACAATCTACAAGAAATCTATAGTTTTATGGAAGAACAATAAAATAAACCCTAAGCTATCTCTCTAAGTTTAAAACTATTTTTCTTCTCTATACCCCCAGTGTCCTCTTACATGCCTTTTTTTCTTCCTTTAATTCCCATAGAAGAGTTGGACTAAGCTACAGAACTGCTGAAAACAAATGAGTGGGCGCTCAGTATAAAGTCAAGCGCCCGCTTATAAGGCCTCAACTCTAGTTCTAGTTAACTACGTGACCGCTTAGTACAACCTTGAGTGGCCACTTAGGCCAATAAGTGACCTCTTGTAGTCTGCTTGATGTCCATTCATAGTTCTCTGCCTATTCACTCCCATTGAACTGAGCGGCTGCTTGTGACAGAGTAAGTGCTCGCTCAGGTCTCTTTCTCTTGAGCGGCCTCTTAGTTCGAATTCTAAGTGACTTATTGGTTTCTCCTCTTGACTTTTCTACTATATATCTCTATTTTTTAGCTCTCATGCTCGAACTCACTAGATACCTGTATCAAGCCATAAAAGCAAGCATAAAATTAGAAAGAAAATGGAAATAAAGGAAAACAAGATAAAAGCACAAGAAATGCTCCTAAGCGTAGACTATGCACAAAATGATGAAAAATAAGATAAAAAAAAGGACAAACTCATGCCAAAAAGAGTAAGAAACTCTAGTAGGAAGATACAAATGAGTGATATAAATGTCACTCATCACTTGCGTTGTCCACATCATGGGTTACTAGATTAGATTTTGCTTCAGACCTTTTACAATGGTCTGAGCCACAACACCAAGTTATACATCAATGCAACTTCAAGGGGTAATATATAAATGAACAGTGCTTAGGGTACCTTGGCTTTAATAGAGAATATGGCTGCTACTAATACTTTATATTCTTTAAGATCTAAGCATAGAAAAGAGTCATCTTCTTTAGCTTTGAATGCTAACTTCTCTAGACTTGTAGCTTTTATGTAGGCGCTTACCAAAAGTTTGTGCAAGATACATGGGAAGTCTGCTATGGTTGTATCTTGTGAGGTCTGTGGTATTCTAAGGCATAATGTAAGCCAGTGTTAGTACACTGCGGGCAATGTAGTTAGTGAGCAGGTGAATACTATCTATAACAACCAGAAGAAGCTATTTGGCTCATTCTCAAACACTTATAATGAAGGTTGGAAGCAACATCCATTTTTCTCCTACAAGAAGTACCATAATGTGCTAAACTTGACCTAGATTCAGGCCCATGGCACAATAACTTTAACCAGCAATAAGGACCACCTAACTTTAATGCCAAAGCATCTTTTAACCCACCTACCTTCCAACAGCCACAAGTTCCCTAAAAGTATAATTTGGAGGCAATGATGGAAGCTTCCATAATTTCAAAAAGTAAGCACAACGTTAAGTAAGAGGAACTGAATACTAAACTTAGGGCTTAGACAAAGATGTTGGGAACTCCAATTGACTAATTGGCTCAACAATTCAGTCACCTCCTAAAGTTTCATAACAATTCCCTAGAAACACTAAAACTCCTCCTACGGAATAAATGAATGTAGTGACTATGAGGAGTAGTAAGGAATCAGTAGACCTTCCAATGAGAGTTGTGACAGCTTTAGATGAGGTTAAAGTTGAAGAGGATGTTGTTGATGAGACTGAACCAAAGAAGAAAGAACCTCCTTGTACTCCTATGGAACCATATACTTCTTTCCCTCAAAGATTGGCTTAGGGGAAACTCAAGAAGAAGTATGGGAAGTTCCTCAATAATTTGAAGAAGCTTCATGAGAACATTCAACTCCTAGATATCATTTTTGATATGCCCTCTTATGTTAAGTTTTTGAAAGAGATGTTTTTGAGAAAGAGGAAGGTTAAGGATAATGTAACAGTGCCTCTTATAATGGAATGTAGCACAATTATTTAGAATATCCTTCCTAAGAAGCAGGGTGATCTGGGAAGCTACTCCATTCTAGTCACACTAGGTGATATAAAGATTAAGAATGTATTGTGTGACATTGGGGGTGGAGTGATTCTTACACTTCTATCTATCTATAAGAAGCTTCATATGGGTGAACTAAAACCCACTTGTATTTCTCTTTAGCTTGTAGATAGAATTGTGAAGCCTCCATGGGCAAACCGGAAGATATTCCTCTTCGAGTTGGGAAGTTCTATATTCCATGTGATTTCATGGTAATGGAGATGGAAGATGATGTGTTGGTTCCTATCATTATGGGAAGATCATTCTTGGTGGTAGCAAGAGCTATGATCGATATGAAGAATAGTAAAATCACTTTTAAGGTTTGAAATAAAAAGGTGAAGTATGTCTTATTCGATTTAGTTAACACACTATCCACAAGTGCAACAGTTTATAGGATGGACTCATTTGAAGGTAATTCTATTACACATGTCAAGGTTAGAAAAATGAATAATCCCTTGGAAACAGTCTTAATAAGCATTGAGAAGAAGGATCCAAGAGCCAAGGATCATGTTAATCTCTTTGGAAGTTTGAAGGACATTGATAAGAAGAAGCTAATGAGTGAGTTGGAATCACCTAGTGATCCACCTCTCTACCTCAGGTAGGCATAAGAAGAAGCCCTTATAGCGTAGAATGTTCTAAGAAGGTGAGATGGTGTTGTTGTTCAAGTCTAGGTTGAAGATGTTCCCTAGGAGACTTAGATCATGATAGTCTGGACAATTTCAAGTTTAAAAAGTCTTTTTGTATGTTTTAGTGGAGATTTAGAGCGAGATAACAGGATCATTTGCATGTAGTTTTGAAGCATTCTAGATTAGTTTTAGTTAGATTTAGCTCATTTACTTTCATATGAAGTGTTCACGAGTATTAATAGTGTTTTTCATCTTTTTTCAGGAATACTAGAGCAATCCCAAGATGTTGATACAAGTTTGAGATGTAGTGGAGTACTTAATGAAGTCTTGAGAGTCATTATGAAGCAACGCTTAGCCATAAGGAGTTCTTGATCAATGGTCAAATTATCATGAAGAAAAGGATTTAAAGAATTGAATTGTGTGGAGCTTAAAGTAAGGAGACTCGGATGAGTATTGCAAAGGACATGTCCAAGTTTAAGAGCACATTCAGGCACAAACTTGGCATCGGATGAAAAGTGAAGAAAGAAGATGGACTCAGTCAAGTGTGCAGAGCACTCGCCTGATTCCATGCTAGAATTTCCAAATCTTCTTTTTCCTCTTTTTTGACCAAACGAGAGGGGACTCGGACGAGTGTGCAGAGCACTCGCCCGAGACTAATATCCCAGGGCTGGTTTTTAATGATTTCCTTATTTAAGCCCGTGTAATTCTTATATATTATGGCATGTTTTCTAGGTTTTAGGGAGCATGAAAAACACTATATTACAATTGTTTCTTATAGTTTTAGATTAACTTTCAAGCACTTTGAAGAATTCAAGCATTTCTAGTATTTGTAATTCACAATTTTCGGGTTTGTTTTTCTTATTAACTCAAGTACTTGTTTCCTTTGTTCTTTAGTTTATTTTCTGTTTATCATTCATCTCTACGTTAATTACATGTTGCGGTTCTATGTTTAATATATGTGAGTAGTCTCCTTAATCTACGATTTTGATGAACCCTAATATGGGTTAGGCATAAATGAACCCCAAAACCCGAAACCTCAATTTTATAATTCAATTCCTTTAATTTGTGATAGGCTTTAATCTTATTAAAATAATAGATGTAGTTTATCAATAACATGGATTAAGTTTAACAGAAAACGTCAGTCCATAAACTAATTTAGAATCGTAGGTTAATATGTGAGTGTCAAATTGTCAATCATGAAAGTAGTTATCATAAGCATTAAGACCTATTGAATGTCGTGTTTAATGTCTTTCTATGCATGATTCCACGAAAGTATGCTTAATTGTCTTAGAAGGAAGCTATTGATACTCAAAAGAGGTCTCTAGTATTATTTAAGGCGCATTTGTCTTAGGGATAATCTAATGAATTAAATTTGAGAGGTGTAAAATCTATGTCTATCAATATTAATAAGAATTTGTTATCCTAGATAGTTTAGAAAGCTATGTATCTTTGATAGGATCATGACAGCCCGGTCATGGGTGATAGTATAGGTGAGATATCTATGGGAGATAGGTTTGGGAAGGTTTTCTGTTTTCGGTATTTTATGTGAGGAAAAAGAGCGTTTTAGGGGTTGTGGTGTTTATTTATGGGTAGGTGAAGGGATTAGTAAAGTTGAGCTTTATGTGTTGGTTTACTATTGGACTCTTGAGCGGAACAAGGCATAAGAATGAATAATAGACACATATATACATTACCCATAAGAATCATTGTATATTACAAGAGATAATGAATATATATATATAAGGAATTTTAAGAGATAAGAAAAAATGGATGAACTCCAAAAAGATATAAAAGATAGAATAAAAAAAGGATAAATATTTAAGGGATAAAATTAAGAAAAGGATAAAAGCTGGAATAAAAACTTAACCATGTAGCATGAATCGGAACAAGACAAGATGAATGAAATTTATTAACCACATAAGTGCATAACTTTAAACCAAATAGGAACAACATAATGCATGAAGTTTCTTTTACTGGTAAGACTCTAATTATGCTCATGCACAAAAATAGTGTTGTGTTAGGTTTATTGTACATTAGTCATAAACTCTTTACCTCTGAGGAACTTCAAGTGCACTCATTGAATACATATCATGCCGATTTTCAGTCTCATATTTTCTTACTTTTCCCTATTCAAAGGCTTTGTAAATATATCAGCCTTTTTGGGTTTTGGATTTGACAAAAATCTAACCTTATAAAGAATTTTTTCGTCATTATCCTTAAAAAATTATGTCTAATATGAATATGCTTTACCTTATAATAATGTACTGAATATTTAAAGATGCAAATGGCACTAGTATTATCACAATAAACTAATACAGTCAAGAATAATACCAGATTCTCTTAACTATTGTTTTATCCATAGCAATTGGGAACAACAAGCAACAGCAATAACATACTCTACTTTAGTTGTGGATAGAGTACTAATGTTTTGCTTCTTGCAACCCCAAGAAACCATGCATTGACTAAGAGCTCAAGTCATACCTAATGTACTCTTATGATTTACCAAGTCTCCAGCATAATCGGCATTAGCATATCCTCTTAGGTTAAATGAATCACTCCTAGGATAGAATAAGCACAAATTATCTATTCCTTTTAAATACCTAAATCGTTTTAACTGCCATCAAATGAGTTTCTTTGGGATTTGATTGGAACCTAGCACACAAACTAACACTAAAATTAATGTCAGATCTACTAGCAGTAAATACATTAAGGAACCAATCATCCTCTTTACTTGGTTTAGTCAATGCTCATTCCTTTGGGATCTTCATCTAGTCTCGTAGTAGTTCCCATGAGAGTATGATTCACCATAGTACTTTCTAGTTTATACTTATTTGAAAGTTCCCTAATGTACTTTTGATGGTGTATAATTATTCCTTTCTCTGTTTGCTTGATTTGAAACCAAAGAAAGAAGTTTAATTCTAACATCATGTTCATTTCAAATTTGCTGCCCATTTATCTCTACAAAGTACTTGCATAAAATTTCATTAGTTGCACGAAATATAATATCACCGATATATACTTGCACAACTAATAAGTCAGTTTCTTTTTATTTTAAAAATAAAGACTTATCAATTTTGTCATGTTTAAAATCATTTTGTAAAAGGGACTTGGACAACCTTTCATACCATATACTAGGTCCATACTTTAACCCATAAAAGTCCTTGTCAAGCTTTGATATGATTTGGAAAGTTGAGATTTTCGAAATCGAGGGGTTGTTCCACAAAAATACTCTCATTTAAATATTCATTTAAAAAGAACACTTTACATCCATTTGATTGTGTTTGAAATCCATGTAAGCAACAAATGCAATTAAAATTCTAATAGCTTTTAGTCTAGCAATTGGAGCAAAACTTTGTTCGTAAGTAGTACCTTATTGTTAGTTGTAGCCCTTCACAACCAATCTACCCTTATTCATGACGATTGTTCTATTTTCATCAAGATTTTTCCTAAAAACCCACTTTAGTCCAATTACCTTTTGATAATTCAAAGTTTGGAAACTTCGATTCTCGATTTAGTGGCTAGGTAAGTAAAAATTCACAAATTTCACAAAAAATCCTAAATGAAACAAAAAATTAGAAATTCGTCAATAGTTATTGCTTATAACATCACAAAGTTTAAAGTTCATAAAAGTGTCATATGATCAGAACATTATCAAGCTCGGGGTTATTTTACATAACCCTAATTCACTACATTTCACGAATTGTCAACCAAACTTTGAATTCATGATTTCTAAGGTCATCCAATATCTTCAACATTCAATGCAAGTAAAATCAAGCATAAATAAGTGTAAGAAGGCCAAGCATTGGTTCCTTACAACTAATTCAGCCAAGGTCATGGATTAACCTCAAAAGTGATTCAAACTCAACAAAAATTGCTACACTATGTATAAAATCTGACATATACATCATATATGCACGTATGGGAAGCAACTCAAACAAGAAATTAAGGCAAAGTGGATGAAAATGAAAAATGCCCTAATGAATTTCCTAGGAGCTTGTGGTGCATTCATGGTTGTGATTAACAGAGTTGGAGGATACAACCTATAGCTGATCCACCCAAAATAATACAATAGTTGGTTAACTCCCTATAATACAATATTTAGTCTCATTTAACTTATATATAATAGGTTACGAGACTTTTAGATGTCTTTTTTTTATTATTTATATTCATCCTTGTGATTAACATTAGAAACATTTCTTGTAAAAAAAGTTGTTAGCATACACACTTGTTATAGAGATATATATATATATATAAAACAAAAAAAGCCATATAACCTATTTTAAGTTAAATAAGGGTAAATATTATATTATAGTAAAATAACCCAAAGGTTGTATTATTTTGAATGGACAGGCTATAGGTTGTATTATTTTGTTATTCTCCCTAAAAAGTATAAGAACACGAATCAAGGCACAAAATAAAACATGAATCACACATAAGCAATTATCGTAATTAAATAATAAAATTTCCTACAAGAAATGTTGTTAAATCACACTAAAATCTTGTCAATAATCTTATTTTAATGATATAAAGAATTTTCATACAAATATATCCCAAGTGCTAATATTTACATTGCTATAAAACTAATAAAAGCTAGTACTATACATAGCAAAGAAGAATTATTGAAATTGACTTAAGGACCTAAGAGATTATATCTTGACTGCATAATTATAATACGAATTAGAAAACGCACTTGAGATTGCTTAAGAGATTGAGATCTTGACATCTTGATGATTGATAATTGATAATGGTCAACAGTAGTTGATAAATGATAAAAGGACAGAGAAGAGTAATTATACGATAGGGGAAGAATCTGGATTGATATGGTTGTGAATAGCAAGGAAAGAAAACGATTGTGCAACGGGCAAATAGATTACGTAAGGCGCAAAGGTTGCGTAGTGTGTGAACACTTTGCATGATGCGCACAATTTTTGTATCCAATAACATTGCATTTAACTAGTAATTACTTTAGGATATATTTAAGACATGTTTTTATAATCTTCTATATTTTGGATATTAATGAATCTTGAGTTCATTGTATAGGCTAGTAACCTCGGGTTAGACCCAATACACACTTATACTTATAAATTGGATTTAAACCTTAATGATTAGGCTAAAAGCCTATTTTAGTAGGCTTTAAACAACCTTTCGACACATCTTCATAGTTTGTACCAATTAGGTAATATATATAGTTAAATCGTTTTTAAGTAAAAGGAACTTGATTTTTATGTTTACACATCATGTTGCGGACCCATAAAAATATAAGAAAGACATGAAAAATTGTATTTGGAGCCGGACTTGAAAATTAGAAAACTAAGGGACGAGAAAAAGTTATGGGCCTATAAAATGAGTTGTTATTCGTTGTCGACGAAATACTCCTTAACGACAACAAAATAATTGAAATAGTTACCCTTTTGCCATTCTTATAATTTCTCCCTTTCTCTCCAACACTTTCTCTATCTAAAATATTTGTCAACATTGTCGGAAAGCAAAACTGAATATTTCTACGCCATCAAGTAACATGCAATCACAATTGTCGAATTTTTTAGCAAGGTGAAATTCTTTTTATAGTATAAATGGTCAAAACGCCCAATTTGCGTGGTTTTGCCATGGCTAAAAACGCTCATTTCGAGCGTTTTGACCCTTTAATATATTATTTTTTATTAGATTTAATATTATTTTATTATTAATTAACATTATTTACATTATTAGTATATTATAATTAATATTATTTTATTATTATAACTAATATTATTATATTATAATTAATATTATTTTATTAGTATAACTAATATTATTATATTATAATTAATATTATAAACATTATTTTTAATAATATTCTATTATTAATATTATTATTTTTAATAATTAGTAATATTAGTAATGTTATTATTGTTCATATAATTGTTAAATTGGCAAAATTTATTGTTCTTATTATTAGTAATATTTGTAATTGCAGAAATTGTTGTTCCTATTATTGTTCTCATAATTTATTTTTTAATTTCTTTTTAAAAGGCTTTGTTGCCAAATTATGGTTCCGACTGGGTCGACTACAGTTCTTATTTTGTAACGACGATGAGTTTTTGAATGTTTGATGAAGCAGTTGAATGGGCAAGAGACATTGCTAAACGTTGTGGGTTTTTTCATACGAAGTTCTTGTATAAAAACCAACGAGATGGTCGTTCCTTGAGGTTCTCGGTACGTGATCTTGGTTGTAGAGACAATGCTGAAGACGGGAATATGCTCACTACTGTGCAAAAGGATACTAAAACAAAGGGTTGTCTTGAAGTAATCAGGGTTGGAAGGTAGTCTTGAAGCCAGGTTTTCATGGAATGCACAACCACCCTATGATGGTATATCGGGAGGGACATAGACAAGTTAGTGGTCTTAGTCTGGATGTGAAGAAGTTAGTGAAGCAGATGACCTTGGCATGTTGTAAACCTTGTCACATTATGGCTACTGTGAAGAAGACGTTTACCGATGAAATTCCAAACAAGAGACACATATACAATTACAGAAGTCGGATGAGGTTAGAATCTACAGATGGGAGAGATGTAGTGACTTAACTCCTTCAATTGGCAAATAAGCACAACTACGTCAGTTGGTTTATGGCAAATTCCAAGTCTCATGTGGTGACTCATGCGTTCATGGCACATCCCGAGATGGTTAAAATGTTGCATACGTACCCTCATGTCATTGGTATGGATTCGACTTATAAGACTAATAGGTACAACATGCCATTCTTTGAGATAATTGGGGTGACTCTAACAAACCAGATTTTTTTGATCGCGTATGCCTTACGAGAATTGCAAATTCTTTTAGGATTTCAGGTGACTCCTAGCGTATTCTTTATCGATCACGAGTTGGGCCTTATGAAGGAGTTGGACGAGGTATTTTGGGGCACATCCCACTTGTTATGCAGTTCGCATATCAACAAAGATGTCTTGGCAAAAATGTACAACCTTCTTAACATGAACAAGCCTCTCACTGAAAAGTTTCGGAATGGAAAGTGGTCACATATAATGAACTCGACAACAAAAATTTGAGTATGAGCACAACGTCCAACAGTTGAGAGACACTTGGACATACATAAGCAAGACATGGCTTCTGCATAAGGAGAAGTTTATGTTGGCATGGACAAATCAGGTAATTAACGTCATTATTATTATTTATATTAAAATTATTATTAGTAGTATATTCTCTTAATCAGGTAATTAACGTCATAATTATTACTTATATTAATAATATTATTATTAGTATTATATTGTCTTAATCAATGATTATGTTTTAAACCAGGTGATGCATTTTGATAATGTGAATACTTGTAGGGTTGAAAGTCATCATTCTGTGCTTAAACAATGGCTTGGGTCTTCTAATGGGGCATTGGACTCTATGTTTAAACGCATAAACTGCAATGCTAAAGGTTTGTTATTGAATATATTCTTAACAAATTGAGGACTACCGACAACGTATCAGAGTAAAATATAGAGGTATGCCGTTTCATAATCTCACAGGCCACATCTCTTTCCATGGCCAAAAATTTTTTGATATGGAATTGATACGGATGAGAGAACTAGATGATGAAGTGTACGAGCGGTGCGATTGCACTTAGTTGAGGACACACAAGCTTCCATGTGCCTACCATATGTACACTTCGATCCAGGGCAAGATAGGATTGTATTTGAATGAGGTGCACTCTTTTTGGAAGACTCTTGTTGTTGGGGAGGGCAAACATGTTCTAGTTTTTGTAGCTGAGTTGGAACAGGACAATGCATAGTTTTGATGAGGTGCTTCAACATGTCCCGAGCTTCGTGCGGAGTGTAAACTGAGTTCTATTTGCCGAGCTCCTAACTAAGGCATCAACACCTTGGGATCTAGTATGTCGAGGCACAGATCCCCCAAAACCATCGAGGCGCTCGAACTCAATGTTGAACCACCTAAACTCTCCCAGCTATTGTTTCATAAAAAAAACAATTAATAATACTCTAATTACTCTATGAATGTTATTATTGTTATTTATTTATACTACTCCAATTATTTAATGAAATATCATCTAATGAGTCATAACTATTTATTACTATTACTATAATTATTTATAAAAATATTATTAATTATTATTACCAATTATTTATTTTTATTATTGTAATTAATTACTTTAATTACTTATAAAAATATTTCAAGAAATATCATCTAATGACTCATAACTATAACTATTTTTTATTATTACTATAATTACTTATAAATATATTATCAATTATTATTATCCATTATTTATTTTTATTATTAAATTAATTACTATACTTAATTACTTATAGAAAAATTATTAATTATTATTACCCGCTAATTTTTTGATGTTATTATGATATCTAAAATGGAATAACTATAATTATTTATTATTATTACTATAATTACACATAAATATTTTATTAATTATTATTATCCACTAATAATTATCAATTTTAATAATTAGTATAACCTAGTAATCACTAATAGTATTAATAATATTAGCATATTAAAAATAGTAATAATCAAGCATATTAGCAATAATAATAATTAAGTATATAACAATAACAATAATTAAATACATTAACACTAATAATAATAATAACTAATTATACTAGCAATAACAATAATTAAGCATAATAATAATAATAATAACAACAATAATAATTAAGTATATTAATACTAACAATAACTAAGCATTAATAATAACAATAATAATAAATAAGTATATTAACATTAACAATTATTAAGCATATTAATAATAACATTAATAGTAATATTAACAAAAAATTTATTAAAATACACAAATGCCCAAAATGGGCTACCATGGTAGAAATACCCATTTTGAGCGGTTCTAATTAAAAAAAAGGAAATTTAGCCTTTGCTCCACCGTATTTGCCGCCGCGAACGAGCCCTCTCTGGTGGTCGCTGACCTCTTTCGTGGTGGCATGGTTAGTGTTTTTGATTGAAAATATGGAAGTGAGAGAGAACTAGAGTGTAACACCCTGGTAATTCCCTTCTTCGAAAACCAAAACTTGTAGGAAACTACTAGTGTGCTACCACCACGTGTTCAAACGTTAAGGCTATAAAATAGAGTTTTACAGCGAAAAACAAAAGACTTTTCGAAATAACCTCATTCGTAGAAACAAGCTCCTAACATACTACAAACTGGAACCCTTAAGGCCCTTACTACAATATATCAAAATAACGTTCAACGCAAATCCAAAACCAACAGTCTAAAATCAAATCAAAACAAACGCAAAATAATCTGAAATCTAAATTAAAGCAACACTCTACTCAAGCCACCCATTCATGAATTCTCGATTGGATACCTGTTAATAATCTACTCTCCAATATTACAAATGTAAATATTGGATCATCAATGTGTCAATTAAAGGCAAAATACATGATAATAAGCACACATAGCACGTAATCAACAAGCTAAGTACATACATATTACAAAGTATAACATTGAAGTAACATTTAATTAAAGAATTAGTACAGTTTGAAAGAACATAATACACATTATTTTACTTAATTAACCTAACAAATTAATTAATTACTTGAATTAAGCAATAGACAAGATTGTATATCCCATATCTTGATTAGGTTATCAAATAGATAAATAACTCATGCACTCCCGTCGGAGGGCATCAAAATACAGTATAAATCCAGATGGTAAACGGAAGTGACTCCGTCACCATAGATAGATGATATCTCAACTAACCATCATACGATCACCACAACTAACCATCATAATGAAAAACGTTATAAAGAGAGACTCGTAGATCACACGACTTCAAAGAAAAGCTACAGATAATAACCCGTGAAGGTCCAACCCCTGGTTGTCAATACACTCGACGTGCACTAGCCTATAGTTTTATTGCTTATTCTTCTTTCTCTTTACATGATTTATAGTTTAAAGTTAGTTTCCACAATCACCACATCACACACATGCAAATATTACAGTTATACAAACAATCTTTGTTATACTGTAATTTTAACATAATGATTTCCTTCTTAACTTTTAAAATTGTTGAACAGAGTCAACTACCATTATTATTAAGACTTGAAATTCACCTTTACTCAATTCATACTATTAGTAATGAAAGAGAGATATTAACCAGCCTCATGGATTAATTAACCAATTAATTCCACTTGAATCAACTGTGATTCATCAACCAACCATGATTACATTCTCATTAGTGCTAGTGATTACTAATTAATCATCACACATTAATACCAAAATATAATCCAATACAATCCAAGGTAAGGAGTATAACTCGTTAATGCATAATCAATAACACTCTAAACTTCTTAAACATGAAACCAAGGTTTCCATTTTCGATTATAGCTCATGCTTCTAGGTCAAGTCATTATATTGTAATCTATATGTACCTTGGGTAAACCAAGCGAGTGGCCACTTTCTCTATAACTATGCACATTCTACAAATTGATTTACATCAAATAATACCACCTATATCAACACACTAATACCCAAAATTTTACAGCAATCATACTAAGCTTTCTAAGGTTTTAAAATCATTCAAAAACATATTTTTAGGTTTCCCAAAAACAAACTCTAGTAGCTCAAACATAATACTACAAATATTAATTAAAAATTCATTAAAATACACACTCTCTTAATTAGTTTCAGCTTAGTTGATAAAGTATAACATGCTGGAAATTTCATTTTTCATAAGATTATGCCATTTTTGAAACTCCAATTTGTAGCATTGTACTACTAATCAATTTAAATATTTTTACATACTTAAATCCTTCAAATGTATATCATAAAACTCACTAAATCTTAAAATTTGTTTTCAATATAGTATAACCAAATTACTCACAATTGTATCACATGTATAAAATAGTCTTAATTTAATGTATGTACTAATAGTATATAATTTTAAGCTTTAAAACATGAAAATCTCATCAATTAAACCATGATCTGATATGTATAATATCATAAAAATTTATTCCAAATACCATAGTATTAATTTTTATCAAAATTCATGATACTATAGTCAAAATTTCATGAAATAATTAATAGTATAAGAATTTGAACTTTAAATCATGATAACTAACATTTTTATACTAAAATATATGGTCATAAAATCTGAAAATTTATTTAAATTATAACCCCATAAAAATTAACATAGTTGATTCACAAAATACTTATAGCTTTATGCCAAAAATCATGAGCCTAGTATCAAAAATCCTTATTCATGAAACTAGCATGCCTAACCATTATATTTATGCATAGAAAATTATGAAAACTTATAAGATGCATAAGATAAATTATAGAACATAAAAATTTATATACTTATAATATAAATTTAACTCATAATAAAATCAACATAGGTATCATATAATAATTCATTAAATGTGCATACTAGGGCGTAATAATTAAGGGAGAAAAGAAGGGTGAAAGGTTGGCCGGCAGTCGGTGGCTCACCGGCAGCGGTGTAGGGGTGGCAGTAGGGGCATTCGAGAGGGGCATCACTGGGTTTCACGTAGGGGAGAGGTTTGTGAGGGAGTTTAGGGTTTTTCTTTACTTAGAGTATGTAGCTTTTGATAGAATTTGCTTAGGTTTAGGAAGTTTCAAGGTGTTTGGGCTTGGTGGGTTTCTTAAAAAAAATATCTTTGGTGAAAGCAATTTAGTTTTATGATTTAAATAAATACTCACATATTATAAATAATTTGCTATTTTTTGTGAATATGTATATACATATGTATGCATATATGTAAAGTATATGTTTTGCCAATTTTTATAGTAATGTAAAGAAGATATTTTCGATAAAAATATAATCAAAATCTAATAATTTTCGGGGGGTTGCTTAGAGAGGATTATGTTTTAGAGAGATGAAGAGAATTTGGGTGAAATGAGATAAATGAATGAAAAGGGTAAAAGGGTAATATTTTTGTTGGTGTTAAGGAGTATTTCGTCGACGACATTTTGCGTTGAACTAAAATAATAGAAGAAAGAAATAGTGTATAAGGACATCAACAAGAGTTTTCTCTTGTTTTGCCCCCTCGTTTTTACTTTTCTCTTCCATCTTAGCACTAATTCCAAAATTAGTGTTTCCAGTTTAAATTCCAAGAAATGAGTCATCTCTCTTACTTCCTCGTAAGGTCTTACTCCTACCGAAAAATGTATAGTAATAAATAGAGCTGTCAAAATTAGACCCCACCCATATAAGTTACTAGAAACCAATCTGAATCCGACCTCATTATGACTCAAAAAATGAGACCAAAAAAAGACCCAAATCGACCTGAAGTCAATCCAAAACCAATTTGACCTGATATTTGAAGACCTAAACCCAATTTGTATTCGACCCGAGGGACCCGGCCTGTTACAAACCCGACCCGAAAAGAACCCAAAATCGATTATGTGACTAATCTTGTCAGAACTATATTTTTTACTCAATTTCTAATAACATTGAAACCAAATATTTTTATTAATTTAATTATTATGTTATAAATTATAAGTATATATTAACAAATGATTACGCATTTACAACTCTACCAATATCTTATAGCTTTTCATAATTCACTAACTGAAATCAGTCATGATATACAAAACTTGTTAAGTCATTGTCATTATAGTTTATATCATTCAAGGTCTAGTGATCAATAAGATCATATTTGATTCGAACTCATGCAATATATTTTAACTGATCTATATTAATATGAATTAACTTTACTTATATAAACTTGTCCTTACCCATTCAAACTAAGTATATTACAACTTATTTTCTTATGTATATATATAAACTTAGCATCTTATGTTACAACTTTAAAGTATATATTAAAAATTATACATTTATAAATAAATCAAATTACATAGTGTTCACTATTTATTTGATTCGATTAAATCTATCATACTTAATTGATTATCCGAATTTGAGTTTGTTTGATAGATATGTCTATATTGATAGAATAATTTAATTATCAAATTGATTATATATTTATGTAGATAATTGATATAGATAATAGTCATAATACAATAATACATATCATACATTGATACTTTAAAGATGCATATCATATACTAGTTTGATACAATAATACACATTTAATAATCATTACCTCATAAATATTTTATTTTATAATGACTTATCAACAACATCATTGTCCAATTTATAAATTAACCATCATATATAAATAAGTTATCGCATGATCTAACTCAAAATGAGTCAATTGACCTGATATGACCCGGGATGCATACAACAAAATAGTCAAATATCGAGTCATAAATCCATAACATATCATTAATGACCTAATGTGAACCCGATAAAGCCCAAATCGGATTCTAACCGAAATCGAGGCGACCCATTACCATAATTGACTTGACCCAAAATCTACCCGAATTTAAAATAACCCGCTATAACCTATTTTAAAACCACCCAATTTTACTTGAACCGACCTTGACTTGAACAAAATACAACCTAACCCGAACCTGTACCAAAATTGAACAAGCAAATAATCGATTAACCCCACTCAATAATGACCCGACCCGATAGGCCAAATTGACCCGATTCAATCTGAACCGATAAAAATCGACCAATAATGACTTAATCCAAAACCGAATTATAGACATGATTTGACACCCTAGTAATAAATGCCTATATATGGAGAAAGTTGTCTATTGAGGAAAGGTTCCCTACGTGTATGCCCCAAACCTCTCCTTATGATGAAAAACAAACTGTCCGTGGGTCCTTCTTGATTTCATTTTTTTACACCCTATAATATCTCTTATTTGAAGCTAATTTTCGTGAATCTTTAATAAAAAGGGAGACAAGAAATTACCATAAAAAGGGAGACAACATTCTTTCAATTATAACTAGCTCTTATCTCTTAAAGCATGGAGCAAAATTTACCAATTCTGGTGCATTCAAGGATCATCTAGCCATCACACACTAAGCTTGCAAGTTAGGAACATAGTTTTCATATGATTTACTTTTAGGCTTCATTTAGTAGGATGTAAAATATTTTTCCTGAAAACTGTTTTCCCATTTTACATTGTTTAGTTTGAAGTAAAATATAGAATATAAAATTTGGAATGTAAATTTATTTTACACCCTATTAAAAACATTTTCCTTCAAAACTGGGAGTAAAATAATTTTACATCCATTCACTCCAAAAAAAATATCAACTAATAAACAACTCACGCATTCAACTCATGCATAGAATTGGGAACGGGTCGTGTCGTGCCCGTCATGGACCGTGTCAACTCATGTCTGGCCTCTTGTCGTGTACGTCATGCCTGATTGTGGTCGTGTCATGTTGTGTCGTGCTACCTCCCTAAAACTCGACCAATGGCCTAGCACGGCCCACGTGCTTGGCGTGTCATATTGTGCTAACCTAACTTTTTCAACAAAAAATAAAAATAAAGTATACAATAGAATTGAAAAAAATAATTTTAGATAATATAAATTATATTATAAGAATATAATAATAGTAATATTAAATGTATTAAATAGTACTAAATAATAACGCGCTTCGGATTGTGCCTCATGCCAAATTGACGTGCCGCTCACGTGTTAGTGCCTAAAGTTTTTTTTGCTGTCCGCAGTCCGGCCTTTGGCCAACTCCACAGACAAAATGTTGTGTCGTGCCACGACCTTGGTTGTGTTGTACGATGCCAAAACCGTGCTTGCTCGGCTCGGCCCATGCCTAACTCTACTCAAGCAGTTTTCATTTCTCATCTTCTCAATAGCCTTTCTCTAATTCACTATTTCTCTCTCTTAAAAATTGGGGGAAAATCCACAATTTCTTTTCATCTTTTTCGAATATTATCAATTTAGTATGTTTTCTTTGAATCTCATGTCTTGATTATTAAATTATCGAACTATATCATGGATTTGAACATATTTTATCAATTTTAGACGAAAATTAAAAAAATCATGAATTTTCTCTCGATTCGATTGAATCACGATAGTTTCTCATGAAATGTGACTGGAAATCAATAGTTATTTGAAATAAGAGTATAAATTTTCTTTTCTGTGTAGAATTTAAAATGTAAAAGTATAAATTATTACATTACAACCAGTTGATTGGTTTACCTATTGATTTGCTTTTTCGATTGCGAATATTTCTTAAAAGTTATCTTAAGGTCCTTTTATAATGTTGAACTAAATTTTTTTAAGGTTATCTGGTTTTATGGCGATATTCTGTATAATGTAATATGTTATTAATAGATTAGAGAAATATATAGTAGATTTTACAAAAAAGAATTTATTATAGCATAATAAATTTAGCTAATGACAAACAATTAGAAAATATAAATGAAAAAAGAGTTAAAAACTAACAAGAGAATATAATTAGAAAAGTTAATAAGAGTAATTGATTTTTAGTTCAACCAAACAACGGAAAATGTTTATAAGTAAAATCATTTTCCATGTAACCAAACAACAGAAAAGTTTCATGAAAATGAGTTTTCATCGTATTGGTAAATTAAGAAGAATTCATAGTCAAAATTTGACTCTAAAATCTAAAACTTTCAAAAGGAACGTGTAATTATGATAAAGGTTGAGAGCACAAATATTACGACCTTTTTCACTGCATGATGACACATGGGACGTTCTCATCAAAAAACATAGAAAGTCATCAATACTTTTCCATTAATCACCTAACAAACATATTCTAATCGTAACAAACTTCTTTCTTTAAAAGAAGCGGTGAATGTATTTGTCTGCGATTAAGTCAATGAGAGTCTGATACCCTTTTTCAGTGGGATGATAGCTATCCCAAAATAAGTACTTGGAATCTTCTGGACAAACTGAATCAAACTTATTGCACAGCAATGTTACTTCAATCAATCCTGTTCCACAACATCCTTTTACCACTTGTTCAAATCCTGAAAATTTTGTAAGAGAAGTTGATCTAAATTATCACATATAATATGGTTTTTAGTAAATATATTTATTCAAGGGATCCCTTCAGAGACCACATACAACTATAAATTATCCATAACTACTACAAATTTTATAATTAGAAGTTGTTTTCCAGGAATTTCGATCAGTAATACTTAGCAATATAAGAGTGTTTGCATAGAAGGTTCCAAGAGAACACAATAAGTTTTTTCGCAACTACATCAATAATTGATTAGAAATTCCTAATTTATACCTAATATAAATATATATATTAAGAGGTATTTTTGTAATTTTATTTTATACCTGAGATTATAATGTCAATACCTAAAAGTATTTTTATATATTCAATATTTCTATATCTAATATAACAATACTTATATCTAATATAACAATAAATATATCAATATTCTAATATAATTTATATTATATACGAAATATGAATTAGAAAAACCTCGTTTTTCGAAATCGAATTTTTATTGGTAGTGTCTATTCCCAACACCTAACTCCGTATCCATACCTCAATACTCCTTAAATTATTAGTCTTAACTCTTATCGTAACGTACAGTTTAAGGTGATAAAAGTAGATGTTGAGAAATTATATATTATTTTAGAAAAAAAAAAGTAAATATTTTTAAGGATTACGTACCATAATTTTTAGGATTTTCAATAATATCAAGCAAAGGGGTATAGATGTCTATATAGACCACTCTTGAGTTGGGAAGCATGTGAGTGAGAGAATCAAGTTTGGTAGACAACTTGGAATTGAACAACTGAGCAGCTTGGTTGTAATCTTCAACACATTTTCTCAGAATTCCTCCCATAATAGTTCTCTGTGACGGCACACATCCTATTGGTGGTGCACCAAATACTCCTATCCTTCTTGCCCCAACTTCATATAAATCCTGTTCAATTTCAAGTCCAAATCAAATCCATACTATATATATCATGTTTTTGTTTCATTTAATTTCAATTGTTTTCATGCCAAATGTGTGCGTACACTTCCGTTGGATATTTTGTTTAAACTTTATTAGTATTAACAAAATAATGTTCTATTGTTTTTATTTTTTATCTGCTAAGGGTTGAATGTATATTATAAGGAAAAATACTTACCTAATGAAATAAGATGTACTTAATTATAGTGTTACAATGTACACAGTGAGACTTATCGTAGCGTACATGTTTATTTAAAATTCATGAGATTAAGTTTGTTTAACCACCTAAGGAAATGCGTGGGATACACACTAGTATTAATGTATTTCAGTAGACTAAGATAATTAGAAAGAAATGTTTTTTCAAGTTAATTAGAAAGACCTGATTATGAAAATATCTAAATAAGAATTCATAAGCATAATGTAGTAATTATTTAAAATAAAATTCTCAATTTTTTTACTACTATATGAGTAATAGCAAAGATTTGGTACTTATTTTTCAAGAAATAGAGTTGATTTTTTTTTTTTTTTATGTAAAGGGAGCCGCATGCGGCAAGACAACAACTGATGTAAACGAGATTTGATATCAGGTTTTTTATATCACCCTTCAAGACTTTAGTCGATTGATTTATTTATGGGTAATATATTAATGTGGGGTGCACTACCATGTCATGCTGATCGTACTTATGCAACTTTTTTGTGTAATGTAAATGTGAAAGTACGTGTGTGGCTGATATTTATGATGCATATTGTAAGTAAATATTACAACATTAACTAAGTATTAATGTTCTATAATATGTAATAAACTAGAATTCTTTAATATGTGTACCTGGACGAATGAAGATGCATATTTAAGCATAAAATCTGTGTAAGATTGAACATCATAATGCAATCTTCTAATGGAAGAGCCAAAATAAGTGTTGGCAATATCGTCACTTCCAGCTACTACAACGTAGACATTGTTTGCTAATAAAAAGTTGGTCTTCTCCTCTCCAACCAGTTTATTCACCTTCTCTTTGTATTCTTTGAAATTATCTAGCTGTTGAGACATTGATATTGCTGGCTGCATACATGCATCCACGTCGAAATAATAACACAAAAAAAATTTAAATTACATAAAACCGAAATTACACTAGCTTAATGATGAGTTTCATAAAGTAAATGGTTGATTTATAAAGTGATTATGAAATAATATATGACGTGTTAGATATCACTCGTTGTTCATTATCAATTTTAATGTATGATTTTAAGGTCCTATGGTATTATATGTCTATGTGTGGGAACGCATAATGAGAAGGACGAAAAGAAATCGATAAAATTTGAAAATTTCGCAAAATTAATGAGGTAGATAATTGCAAAAGTTGTATATATGATAAAAATATACTTTTGTTATTCATTAATGTTTATTATGGCAAATATAAGATAGAGTGTAAGTGAAACAATTTTTTTACTTTATAATAGAAAATATAAAGTTGTTTAAAAATATTAGTATTATTAAATGACATATGATGGGGTTATAAAGGATAGAAGAGATTGTTTCCTTATCCATAATAGATTAAAATAAAGTAAAAAGGACATTGACGAAAATACCTAAATAGAAAGTAGGATGAAAATAAACGGAATGAGGGAGTAATTGTTTCAGTAGCTAATTTTTAAAAAAGATACTATACACTTGATTTGATGAGTTATTTGGAAAATTAGTTTTTTTTTTTAATTAAGTAGCAAAGTTATAAACATATTTTTCAAATTAATAAATAAAGAGGGACAAATTTGATACTCTAAGTAACATCTAATTAGTCATTACAAGTCATTTTTTTGGAAATTTACAAAATAAAATAACGAACATATTGATGATATCAATTTTACCGCCAATCGGGATGTCAATGGATCGAATCCAGCACCTCCAGAAGCAAAACTCACTCCTGTAAGGAGTTCTTCAGCACTTAAATTTGGATCCAAATAAGGCGGTACATATTGCTTTATTGACAACTCTTCCGCTGCAACGAAAAAAATGCACCAAATTTTCTAGTCATTGAGTACAACCCGGGCTCCTCTCAAAGTTTGTTAGCCAGTGATCCACTGCTCACTATTGAGTATCATTTAGATCATGAACCATCATCACTTAATCATAAATGTTAAGAGGGTTTTTTGATGGTGAATATGATGGTTTAGTACTATACTCACTGCATGTTTGTGGGGGTATCAAGGATTTTTATGTAGGAAAATTGGCATAATATTAATACAATTTAATTAATTTCAAAGAGGATACATTGGTGTAAACATTTGTTGTACAGAAAACAATAGATGGAAACAGTTAATTAATAAAATAGATTATATGGAATACTTGGAAGTTGCATTAATTAAATGAGAAATTCCTAATTTATACCTTATATAAATATATCGGGAGCATTTTTATATTTTTATTTCTATATCTGATATCATAATGTCTACACCTGATATACGTTTTTTTTGTTTTGTAATTTTATATCTTATGTATTTCTATATTTGATATAATAATACCTATATTTAATATAACAATAAATTTAAACAAGGCCAGGACAATTTTGGCGCACTTTAACATCCAGCATGCCATAATCACTTACTTGCTTTATGGCTGTTTCAAATACATATTTATCATAGTCAGCACCATCCGTCTCCTCCCTCTTCTCTCTCCTTACTTTCCTCAGTCCTCACCCTAAATCATTATTCTAGGATTTATTTTTCATCATATAGGCCGGAAATAGTGTGATTCCCTCGAATATTAGACTATTTACCCATTTAAATAGTTTCTAGGGTTATTTTCAATTTTGCTGTTTTCCATCATTTTGTTCTCTTTATATTTGATGGTTTTCGTATCCATTTAGTTGGGTTTTAGACTTTCTAGGGTTTTTTTTATCCATTTAGTTGGGTTTTAGGTTTTAGGGTTTTTTATCCTTTTTTTATAGGGTTGTTTTCAAGTTGCCAATAATTGGGAATGTAACCTTTATTCAAAAGGGTTTAAGTTGTTTTTTCTTAATCAATTCTTCAATATGAACAATTATCCCACAAAGTCAAATTGTGAAGAACTATCTCAAGAAAGGTGCGAGTCAACAAAGTATAATGCTTCAGTCAATGTTGAAGCTATATATACGGAGTTAGAGTTATGCTTAAATATGCTTAAATTGTAAAGGACTCTCCCTGTAAAGGTACGAGTCACCAAAGTACGTACACTACTTGAGTCAAGCTTGAAGCTATGGGTTAGAACTATGTTTAAATATGTTGAAAACTAATTTTCACTGTAAAAAGTTGTGTCAACTCTAAAAGTTTGTGTTTAACATATCCTTTTTATCGTTGTACATGTCAAATGGCTTATTATTATTAGTCATATTTTCTTCTATGTTTCAAAAAAATATTTATTTTCATCAAACACTTGGGGTCTCAAGGGTATGCACTACTTGTACTCATTTAACCCATGCATGTTCATTTCCCTTAAAAAATAATTAGTTAGTAAAAACTAATTTCAACTAGTAATTCAGTACAATTCGTAATAAATCAGTAGTCCTCATCAACAAATAACAATAGTGAATTGATAAATTTAATTTAAATACGTAAAAGAGTAAGTTTTTATCAATGTAAATAAGTTTTGATTAATAAAATTAGTTTTAATGAGAAAAATAATTTCAGTTTGATAAAATTTAGGTGAAGTAATAGGGACCTTAGTGTAAGGTGAATCTGCCCATGTGCATGTGATCCTAAAATAAATAACCTATAATGATAATTTTAAGACGTAATTTTGACCATTATTTTATTAAAATATGTAAATAAAATGTTAAAGTTGACATTTTCGAAATTAACATTGAAATAAATTTTATAGTATCTCAAATATCAAATAGAGTAATTTTTTTCTTTGAATTACTCAATATTTGTGGATATAGTTAAAGTTGATGAACTTCTAATTTGGTGATGAAATATATGATTTATATTGCAACTTGTCTTCGAGATTATGCTAAGATTTTTTCTTAGAAACTAATTATTAGTCAGAGAGATTCTTGAGGTCATTCTACACTATTCAAAATTATGCTTGTGTTTTAAATTTATTCTACTGTAAATTTTATTTTAATTAATAAGAAAATAAACCTAGTTGTTTTAATCCAAATAAAAAAGAATGAAGTTAATTAGTTGGTTGAATTTTTGTAATTTTATAAATAAGCAAAGAATTACTTTCTTGTCATTAATTGGGCCAATAGATTTTTAATTTGATAAATTTTGTGCCATTAGATTGGTGGTAAAGACTAGTTACTCAAAGCGAGTTGCGGGTTCGAATATTTATGCAATCACTTGCCTTAATTTGAAAATAATTTTCATGAATGTTTTAATATCATGGTGCCATATATTTACACATGAAGACGCAAGGTAAGATACCGTGAGCCTTGAATTTTAATAATACTTTCTTTATTCGTTAATATTCTTCTTACTTACTTTTTAGGGTAATTACCATATAAAATCCGAGTTATAAAAGTACCTCTCATATTAAGTCTTATCTCTCTAATATTTTCCACAACCTAGCTACCTCTCTTGATATAACCTTATCGTATTTTGTGTGTATATAAAATCTTTGGTTTAAAAAATAATTTATGATATTTCAACTTATATTGTCGTCTCTGCTCTTCGCTTTCCTTTTCCCATACTCCAAAACCCAAAAATGAAAAGTTATATCACCATAATTAATCTTCCTTAACTACTAAATTAGCCATAACTCAAAAGAATTTATCATGTGCTATTACAAAATGCTCATTTTGAGATTAATATCTCACGTACAAAATAAATGCTTGATTAACCTCAACATCTAATATCTATTAAATATCATTAAAAATTTATAAAAAATTTAAATTAATCTAATAATAAGATTAAATCCTATTAAAAAATGATGCAAATGGATTGATCATTAAATAAGTAGTGAAAAAAAATAATGGAGGGAATAGTACCTAAGAATATTATAGTTAGTATGAAGTATGAATACTCCATTTGTTTACATTTTTTATACCTTTTATTTTGGAGTGTTCCATACTATTTAAATAATATCTCTCTAAATAACGTAACTTTATCTTTTCTACTTTCTATGTTCCCAAATTATTGTCACATTCTTTTTAGTAATAAACTATAGAGTGTATATACTGTTTAGTTGATAATAGAAAAGTATAAAATATTTGATTGAAAAGTAAAGAGTTAGTGAAGGGCCTCACATTACATAAAATATAAATAGAGACCGTAACTCTGTAAGACGTAAATAGTTATTGATAAGATCTACATTATATCATTACATGATCGGGGATTTAGGTGGAAAAGTAAATAACGTGACAATTATTTGAGGATAAGAAAAAATAACTAATGTAACAATAATATAAATACGAAGGGAATATATATATAAAAAAAAGAAGTAAGAATGAACCTATTTTACACTTTTTCTTTTACTTATTATTAGAAATAGTAAAAGAAATTTATAATTTATAATCAATATAAATATATTAGGTAATTTTTATAAATTTTTTTATATTCCTAAAACTATAATGTCTATTAGCAATATATATTTCTTTATTTTTATATTTTTATATTTTTTATTTGATATAATAATACTTATATTTAATATAACAATACTTATATAAAATATAGCAATATTTATATCTGGATATCAATATCCTAATATAATATATCAGATATAAATTACAAAAACCTCAAATTAAAAATAAATGTTAAGAAAGTAGGAAAGAATTTTATTTGGGAAAGGGAATGGGAAATAATTTGATCTCAAATACGAGATACGCAGTACTCGATGCGGATAAATCATACCTAAAAAATCAGAAGGGATTCTTCCATTGCTAAACCTGCCAGTAGGGATGCCACCCATGAAATCCTGGCCATAAGGAGGGAAATTACACTTGGCTACTGTGTTGATATAATTATTGTTACCGGGATCAATGATTGAATCTCCGAACGCCAGCACCGCCGGAACCGTCACATTTGGAGGCAACCTAACTGCTGCCACTGTTGGGGTAATGGTGGTGGTGAAGGTAATAAAGAGGACTGAAACTATGCGCAATTGGGGTAAGTATAACAAAGTGGTTGAGCAATATGAATATTGCATGGTTCTTGGAAAATTACGTATTTTTATCCCTCTTAAGTAGAACCAATTCGAAACTATCATGGGGTATATATAGTTATATATATTCTTGCTCATTCATTTTTATTTTAACTTTTTTATTTTAAAAAAAAAACAAACTATTTTCCATTTTGTTTGGTATTTTTTTTGGTCAAATTTATAGTTAGTGGATCAACCATCAACCGTTTTAATTAGCTCATAAATTTAATTTGCTAGATTTTTCTTTTTCTATTGTTTGTCTTTATAATCACTATAATATAAGTATTCTTCTATCATCTTTCAAAAAAAAAAAAAAAAGATTACTCTTTTATCAAATAAGTAAATAAAATACTAATTTTTTCATACTTGTAATTTTTTTTCAGTTTTTTTTTGTATTTGCGGTTGCTTAAAACAATAAATTAAAAGGGTGTGTCTTCGTTAAATATATGTGTTTAAACCGTAAAGCTCAAATATCACGCTTGCTTTTACTATTAACAATGATATTAACTACATTAAGTCAAAACTATGGCATATAGAATTATAGTCTTTTCTTCTGTATTTAATTAAGGAGTAGTAAGTTTGTAATTTAGTCGTACTTTGAATTGGATAATTGCTGCTTAACTGCATGTTTTTGGTTTGAAAACGGTATTGAATAAGCTATCATCCCTTATAAAGCTGGACACACTAATTAGATTGCAAAGAAGCTTAGAATAAATAGTATGGTTAAAGTAAGTTGGTTGTATGTCAAAGTCTTCCGCCTTGACGTATTAATTTCAGTCGTTATTCGTGTTTTTAACCACGATTGTTACATTAGACCTGCTATTGTAAATTATTTGACTAGTTCTGATTATAGTTGTCAATTCGAGTGCTTCAGTCGGGTTTGGATCAAGTCATGTTGGGTTTCAGGTCATATTTGGGTCGGGTCATATTAAATCAAGTGTTTATCGGTTCAAGTTCGGACGTGGCTCGGGTTTAACTCGAATCAAATCATGTCGGATTATTTACCCTTTCTAGTACAAGTCGGGTTCAGTTCACCCAATTCGGGTTCGGTTCAATTTTGGGTTCAGTTGTACCAACACAGGCTTTAGTCGGGTTTGTGGTGGATAATTTTGAGTATAGGTCATATTTAGGTCGGATATTATCAAGTCGGATAGTACCGAGATTGACTTAATATTTGGAACGTTTAATCAACTATTTTGGTTTAAACTATGATTTTCGTCATATAACTAACATGATGAAACATTAAGTTTCTGAAGAAATTCTATCCATTACAAAAGTAACAAAAGATTACAAAATATTCAATCAAAGTTAGGTCAAATAATTGTTAAGTAGGATGTTATATTATGTAAGTCAAATTTGGGTACTTCATAGAAAACATGTTAAGCTTTGTTGGATAAGAGAAAACATGTACATCTAATAATCCGAATCATATTTGAGATTTGTAACAAAAAACTTATTTTGGCAAGGCCTCCCCAAGTTATGTTAGTCGGTCAAAAGTCATTAAGATATATTATTTGATCCATCATACATTTATTTTTTATATATATTTTTGAAAATAAAATTCAACAAACATAATGCAATTTCTCCAGAATCAGGTTATAAGTTAGTACAACTTTAGTCAATAATGAGTCGGATGAACAACGAATCAGAATAAACGGGTCATGGGTCACAATAGGCCGAGTTTATAACAAATTATCTCGATTATAATCTATTTCGGCTATAATCAGGTCGAGTGTCATTTCGGTTTGCTTCATTGTCAAGTTGGTTATCGGTTTATATTGGGTTGGGTGCAAGTTTGGGTTCGGATCAAATAATATAAGATAAAGTCGGTTGTTGATCAATATCAAGTCGGATTCAGGTCGGTTACGTGTTACCAATTTCATATGTAAAACAGGTACAGATCGGGTTCAAATCGTTTTAGGTTTGGGTCGGGTCAATTTTTGACATCTCTAGTTCTGAATGAAACCATATAGAAGAATTCAGATTCAAAGGAGTACCAAAGTTAGAGGTCACACCTGAAATCTTAACAAATTGAAATCTTATTTAGATGCAAACAAGTTGAACCCAATGGATTCAAATATTAAGGTGACTAGGTCATTAGTTGAAGTTACCTTTAAATCAATATCATTCTCTCCCTCATAAAAAAATTTTGCCCTCAAATATTCATAATCAAGATATGAAAAAATAACAACAATATTGAACGTAGTACTAACTCCTCCAAAATCATACGATAGTTCAATCCTATAAGCACTATCGCGATAAGTTTTGAGAACTTAGTATCAACTTATTATCCTCTTAGATTGGAAATGCCCCTTACTTAAGTGAACCCAAACTTAGTCACCATGTTTGTAATTGGGTTCCTTCTCTTCTTGTTGTCTTGTTCATTAAATTGTTTGTTCGTCTTCTCAATTCAAGCCTTAACTTACTCACCTGTTTTATGGAAAACTTCAACCCTTTTGAATAAATAAAGAAATTAAATCAATATGAAGGAAATAATTAATGCAATACACGATCTCAAAAGTAGAGTATGTATTATAGTAGTTGATCTGAATAGGAACGTTTTAAGCAAATAAAACATATCATGACTTCATATCACAATTCTTTTGAGTCTTAATTACCAACCCTCTTAACAAAGTCCTTAGAGTATGATTAGTAACTTTAGTTTGACTGCAGATTTGTGGATGTTGAGAAGTACTAAATAGAAACTTTGTACCAATCAAATGACATAATAAGTGACTTAAAAACTTGGAATCCCATGCGACGTAACAATCTCTCTAAAAGATACATCAACAACATGTTGAGCATCATTTGTTTTATATGCATAGGAACAAAGTGTTCCATCTTAGAGAATCAATCAACTACCACCATGATAACATCTTTTGCCTTTTCTATTTTAAGTAGTCCTATGATGAAATCCATATTTACCTAATCCCATGGAGCATTAGGACTGGTAAAGGCATATGCACGTTAGGTATATTTTAGCCTTTTGATATGTAAAACACCTAAAAACTATCATTTGAATGTCTTTGATAATTCTTGGCCAAAAGAAATATTTACTTAGAAAATTCACTATCTTTATTATGCCAAAATTACCAGCAATACCTACATTATGCACTTCCCTCACCTAAATCTTGCAAACTCAAGATTTAGGCATGCACAAATGATTCCCCTTGAATAAGTACTCATCTTGAAGAGAGAAATTGTTAGTGGAACTTTATAGGAAAATAGAGAAGCCTTCATCATCCTTTTTAAGAGTTTTCAAATGTTTAAATCTAAGTATACAAGCATCAACCACAAGCAATAAATAAGATCTTTTCAAAAGTGCATCGGCCACAATGTTGGCTTTTCCTTTTTTTTCCTTTGAAGAAAAATTGAAAGATTTAAGAAATTCCACCCGCTTAGAATGTTTATGGTTTGACTCTTGTTGTCTTAGAATATACTTAGAGTTTCATAATTTGAATGTAAGATGAAAGGTTTTAAATGCAATTAATGAGATTAATGATCCAATGCCCAAACTATAGCATAAAATTTATGATAATAATTTCAATAATTTAACTTTGCTTTGCTCAATTTCTCATTAAAGAAACAAATAGGGTGTTATTCTTTTATAAGAACTACACAAATGACAACAACACTTGCATCATACTCTGCTTCAAATGGTTTGATAAATTCTGGAAGAGTTAAAATGGAGGCTATACATAGCCCTACTTTAATCCACTCAAAAGCCTTATAGGCTAAAGTACGCAACTTAAACTCACCTTTCTTCAATAATTTAGTAATTAGTATTAAAATATAAGAGATGAACTGAAATCAAACCATGAAAACTCCATGCCTCATAAGCATCTTTAATTTGAAACTACCCACGAAGTTTTAGCCTTCACTTTTTATGGGTCTAAAATAATTCTTTCACTCAAAATAATGTACCCAAGAAACCAAGAAATCACATTTTTTTTCATTTTCCCATACAACTTTTGTTCTATTAGTCTCTTAAACAACTTTCCCAAATACATCAAATTTTCTTCTTGATTATTATCGTAAAGAAGTAAGTCATTAAAGTAAATAATAATGACTTTATTTGAGAGAGGGTGTAATAATGTATTTATAAGTTTCTTGAAAGAACTCAGAGCATTGCAAAAGCCAAAGGGCATCACCATCCATCCATAAAGCCTAGCTTTGTTTTGAAGGTCGTTTTCCACTTATCACCCTCCCGGATCCCCGTCTAATGATAACCTCTTTCAAGATCGATCTTCAAAAAGATAGAAGCATAGGTGTAGCTCATATAACATGTCCTCTAATATTGGAATAGGAAATGTGTATTTGGTAGTAATGTTGTTATTATCCTAACATTTAATACAATTTCTCTTAGTTTCATCCTTTTTGGAAAAAAAAAGTTAGAACCGCACATAGACTCATATTTTCTCTAACATAACCTAATTAATAAGTTTGTCAATATCCCTTTGTAAAACTTAAAAAGTCATTGGATCACATCAATGAGTTGGTTTGTTAGGTAATAAAGCTCTTAAGATAAGGTTAATTATATTCTTAATACCTCTCAAGGGAGTAGAACTTAGGTAATTCATCTTAAAAAACATGTAAACTCATCCAAAAGACATTGTAAAGTCGGATCATTAGGGGTCTTGGATAAGGGTGCAAAAGTTTTAGCCTCCCTAACCACTAAAGCATATACCATATCTTCTTCTTTAACCTACTTCTCAAATTTTTAGCTGAAAGAAATAAGCTAACTTTCTTCTCAATACCCTACTTCACAAATATAACACTAAGAGATAAAGGATGTAGTTTAATTCAATTTCTCCCATCTTCATAGAATACATATTGGTATCTCCCTTGAGAAATACTTTCCTATCAAATTTGCACAGTCTCCCAAGTAAGAGATAACAAGCATTCACTGGTATTACATCACACCATAATTCATCCTTGTAACTTCCAATGGAAAAAGTCACTTATGCTTGTTTTTAGACCTTAAATTTGGTAACTTCATCAAGCCAAATAAGGCTTAGTGTGATCTCTTATAGGAAGGTTTCGTTTCGATGCTATATCTAAAGAAGCGACATTAGTGCAAAAACCACTATCAATAATATCCTTTAAAATTCTAGCATCTTACGCCCAGCCTTGAGTGCTCCCCCAAAAGCGCTCCTGCCTCATTTCAAGATTCTCTTTATCCAAGAAAAAGATTCCATTTATGAGTGTTCAATTCCCATCATGGGCATCTAAGTTGGCATTCAACGCCTTAAGGTAGCCTCTAAAGCTTGAGAAACTAACTTCTTTTGCCTATAAAATACCCTAAAATTTTACGAGAAAAGGGTCGCATTTCACACATGTCTAAGCACCATTACTCTACCCAAATACACTAACAATCTCAAAGCCTCTCAAACATCCTTCAATACTTACCAAGGATATTTCAAAACACGCCTTCCCTCAACCAGACACGGAAATCTAACTCCTTCAGCACACACTCAATCAAGACTCAAGCAAATTGACTTTCCTCAACCGTGAACACTAAGAAACCCTCTCAAATTCAACTCCTTTCTTTTATTTTTGTCTACTTCTACTCCACTCACTTTCCATTCTTTGGTTGTTTCCATCCACTTAAGATCCTTAGTTTAGATTCTTTTTCTGTGATGGTTAAAAAAAATTATTAAACCTACGTGTGAAAACTAATGGAAAATTCCAAGAAAAGCATAAGTATATGAATGGGTCCTATACATAAATGACAACTTTATTTTTTAATACACGGAAATACTAAAAGTATTGACAACTTCATTTTAACTTTATATTCTTTTTGTACAACTTCATTCGCAAATATTACAATATTGATATCTCATGTATAGAATTTTTTTATCTTAGGATTAGAAATTAATATCTCATATATAGGTGCTCTGATCTTAGAAATAGAAATTGTTATCTTCGGAATAGAAATATTGATCTCATGTATAAAAATTATTTCAGATATAGATTTAATTTTCTTAGGTATAGAAATTTTTATATTAGAATAAGTTGTTATCTTAGGTATAGAATTATTTATCTTAGGATTAGAAATTAATATTTTAGATACATGTGTTACGATCTTAGGAATAGAAATGACGATCTCAATATAGATACTATAATCTCATGTATAGAAATAATGGTCTTATTTATAGAAATTATTATCTCAAATGTAGTTATTCTAATATTAGGATAAATTATTATCTTAGGAATATAAATAACAATCTTAGATATAGAAATTATTATCTCAAGATTAGAAATTAATATCTCAAATATAGGTGTTTTGATCTTATTTGGAATAGAAATTGTTATCTCATGAATTGAAGTTGTCATTTATGTGTGGGTGTCATTCAGATACTTTTGGAATTCCCCTAACACCATCAACTGCAAAACATTCACATCCAAGTAACTCCCTAAAAAAACATACGAAATTATGAAAATCATCCTTGATATATGCACAATACTTATATTAGGTATAAATTAGGACAAACCCAAAGATGTAAACCCATAATGCATCACTTAGTCGTTGCATGTCCTAACTTAAACTACATAGATATAAATTAAAGTTATTATATCTCCAGTAAAAGTTACCACTCAATATAAAAAAAAAAGTTACCCCTCAACACAACATATGTCAATCTTTATCATTTTTGAGGGGGTAACTTTTATTATTTAATTATATCCCGTGTGTATACAAGACTTTGTGTATTTTTGTAAAAAAAACCTACCTAGTCGGCTTGACCTGGACACCAAAATATTTCCTCATTTTGTTTAATCAACTAAACCCTATTCTATTACATCAAATAAGTAATTACAAACTTAATGTTGAAAAAAGAAAAAAAAAAACATACTTCATATTAGCATTGAATAATGCAAAGCAATATAATGACTTAATTTTAGATTATGTCATTTATGCATTGAATTACTAGCTCCTAATTTCTTAGGTAGCATATAACTCCATATATTTCTTAGGTTAAAGTTTGTATATACTTTGGCTAGTGAAAAAACCTTTAATTAAAAAAGTGAGGAAAGAAATAAAATTAAGAAAGGAGAAACTTTATGGTTGATATTTAACATGAACCGCACAAATCAAATACTAGCTTAGTTAGATTCACAAAGAACGTGTGCATCTCTTATGCGTACAGTTGAGCATTTTTTAAAAATCAAAATCCAACGTTGACATGTTACAAAGAACGTAACCAAGCACATGATTATTAGAGTTACGTTACTGATAACCACACAAGATTAGAAAAGCTATATCGTTCACTCACAACCACGCATGATTTGATAACTTCTTTACATCAATGCATTCACATTCACTGGTTTTGCAATTAGCTTCTCTTCACTTTGACTTGTATTTCTACTTTTGTCTGGTGACATTTACAATAACAATAAGTATGTGAGCTAACAGTTGTTGACAGTTGGGAACAACTAAATCATATATCTTTTGCATAGTTTTCAAAGCAAATATTACTCCCTCCTTTCTTTTTTATGTCTTTTCATTTAGAATCACGGGAAAAGTCAAGATAATATTAAATATCACTAAAATTCTATAAAATAATTTAAATTAATCTAAAATAAAAATAGATTCTATTAAAAAATTATTTAAGTGGGTTGAGCATTAAATAAGTAGTAGAATTTCTAAAGTCTATGACATTAAATAATTAAAAAATCAACCAATGAGTTATATATCACATGGATAATGATCCCAACCAAATTTTTTTCATTCAATCACAATATTAAACTAAAATAGAAGGATTCCAAATGAGAACAACATTTTAAAATTTTCGAATGGAAAAAATGGAAAGAAGAAAAAAGAACGAAGGGAGTATAAACTTTAATATCTATATATACATCATAGAAGAAATTAAAAAATTTACATATTAAAAATTTATATTTGGTGACTAATCTAATAAAATTCCACATAGATATATTTTAACTTATATATATCAATAAAAAAAATTATATTTAAGTTTCTCACTTGTTGAATGAAATACTATAAATAAAATAATTAAAAAGAAATGGAGGGAATACTTATCCGTAGGCCCTAGCTCCGACATTTTCATATTAAATAGGAAGAATCTCATCAATCCTCACTTTACCAAACAAGACGATTTCCGTTAATGCCACCATATTAATTGAGGTTTCCAATTAATGATAAACCTACATCAACATAAAACGAAACCTAATTAATGCTTCTTAAATTAGGCAACAAATAGTTAGAGGGGAACCTAAGGTAATACACTTTCAGTCTTTATTTTTTTTTTTAAAAAAAATACTGTTATGTTTTTCTTAAAAAAAAATAATTAATCAGTAAATATTATGTAGTTTTAATTAGTGAAAATGAGTTGTGAATAGTAAAATAAGTTATAGTTAAAAGAATCAGTTTTGATTAGTAAAAAATATATAGTCTCTTACTCTCATAAATAAATAAATAATAATGTATTAGTAAAAATAAGTATTAATAATTTGTATAAATTACTTTTATAAACATTTAGTTTTAAACGGTAAATCATTTTAGTCCATGTAATTAACTGAACAAGGCAATAGTGTTCATTATTTTGACAAGGAGCAACTTTTTTTTTTTTTTTTACATGCAAGGATATACTTGTTATTTTTATTTTTATATTTTTTGGCAAAGAATTGTCAGATAAAACACAGTGGTTTAGATGACATCTCAACTATACAATTTAATGCATGAAAGCGCGACATAATATTCCCCTTAGCTTGACCCCTTCAAACATAACAAAATTGTTAAAATTATACGAATTATGTAAACAATGAAACTAGAAAAATACATGTGAGATCGACCCATTACGTACAATGAAATTGTGTAAACTTTTTGCCTTTTGGTTTGATTAACTAGTGTCTAGAACATGTTATATGTCTTCAAATTAACTTGTATACTATATGAGTTTTTTTTTTTTTTTCTCATTTGAAATTATTATGAGCAAAAGTTTAGCAAATACTTAAAAAAATTATTTGGGTTCACCTAACTCTATATGTACCAGATTGTATGTTAGATATTCTAACTAATGTTCAAGTGATTTGTCATATTAATAAGAATAATGTTAGGATTAATACAACATGAAATTGAGGGTTTATTTTTTGGTCTTGCAACAGGAAATAAATATTCTTCATCCCTAAAAATTGCTTCAATGACTTTATTCAAATGTCCATTTGCATATGAGGTAAAACTACTTTTGTCTCACATTATTGACCTAGATCAGACCCATGAACCCGTATATTTTAAAGAAATAAAATTAAAATCTAATCTTCATTTAGAACTAAAACTAAAGATTCTTTCATATTGCTTCGCCGCCTTCAACTCTTTCTCATCACCACTCGCCAGATAACATATTCATATAATTTTGATGTATACTTTGTGATTATTAGCTTCTCATCGTCACGCCTCTGCAAACATATTCAACTGGGTTTGAGATTAATAGCTTTTGTGCGAATTTAAAAACTTGCGAGTAGCGATGCACTTGATCTTAAAAACATTGTAACAGAGTACTGTTGAGTTTAGGACTTTTGATTTAGGGTTGGATTTTGACTCTAATGCTTACTTGTTTTTCACGTACTCACTGAACTAAAGATTGTTTTGAAAGTATTTCAACAATACAAATTATGTGCTTAAGAAATGATTTATTAATTTATCTCATTTGACATAATAATGCAATTTATCTTCCTATATAACACTTACTCGGTAAATAATTCTAAGGCATGAAATGCAAAAATACATCCAATTATAAAACATGAGAATAATAAGCACATAAAAATAAAAATATGTTAATGATCCATTTTGGACTCATTTTGGACCCGAAATCCATTAGATCTAGTGAATTTGGGTAAGGGCCTGAAATTTTAGGACCCAATGGTTCTGGGGCGGATATAGGTCTAATTTAAAAATAATGGATATGGGTCCGGGTTTAATGAGACCCGACCCAAACCCGACACATTGTCATCCCTAGTTGCATATAGCATAAATGATCTTATCTTATCTTAATCAATCCTTGCTTTTCAGATCTTATCTTATCATTTTTAATAAAATATGGGGTAAGAAGCTAAATAGAATAGTGCCTTATTGAACTGAAACTACTTTTGCTAATTAAAACTCATTTTTACTGGTTAAAAACTATTTTAGTGATTAAAATTGATTTTTTACTCAGAAAAACTTATTTTTATTAATTATAAGTAATTTTTTGTTAAATTTATTTGTTTTAAGTTGGATGGAAAAGGGTTTAAGTTAGAGATGTCAAAATCTTACGCAACCCACGAAATTGCTTGAAACCAACCTATACCCAACCTGGTTATAACCTGAAAAGTGAGACCCATAACGTGACCCAACCTGACCTAAAGTCAACTCGAAATGAATTAGACCTGATATTCCAAGACTCGAACCCGATCTACATCCAACCCAAATGTGACTTGACCCGTTAATGACCCCACCCGAAAACAACTTGACCCGTTAATGATCCGACCTGAAGACAACCTGACCTGTTAATGACTCGACCGAAACTCGATCTGCATCTGACCCGAATACAACTTGACTCGTTACCGATCCGACCAGAAGACAACCTGATTCGTTAATGATGACCCGACTTGTCAATATCCCAGTGAAACTAACTTTCCTTGAACTATATGTCTATATATGATAGTTGATACTTGATAAAATGTATCATGCTCAACTAATTATCTAAATTTGAGTTTATTTGAACTATACTTCTATATATGATATTTGATACTGTTTTGATATTTGATAGAATGATTCAATCAAGAATTGATTTTACAATACGCAGATGATTGATATAGATAATACAATGATACATTGACACACTAATATATACTTCTAATACTCGTTTGTCACAATAATACACATATAATAATTAGTACCTAGCCTTAACTCATAAATATATTTTGTTCTGCAATGACTTATCATCATCATTATTATCTAATTAATGAATTGATCATCATATAAAAATAAGGTATGGAGTGAGCTGGCTTGGGATTACCTGACATGACTTAAGATGGATACAATAAAGAGTAAAAAGCCTAAGAATAAATATCATCAATGACTGATTTAAACCCATTAAGGCTTGATCTTAATTACAACTAAAATGGAGATGATCTATTTTAATAAGTGACTTGAGCCGAAATCTACCCAAAATAAAACAACCCGTTTAGGAACCAGACTCGAACTGGCTATGAACCTAATCCTAAATTTACTCGAACCAAAAACAACCCGCTATAACCTATCCATGAACCGATTCAGATTAAGCCGAACAAAATATGATCCGAACCCAAAATCTACATGAACCCAAAATTTACCTAAACCCAAAACAACATACGGTAACTCGTCAAAAAACCGATTAGAATTGGGACCCGAGCCGAATACACCCTGACCTAAACCCAAACTGAACCCGACAAAGAAAATAATCGATTTGACCGGCCTGACCTGACTTGACCCAAAAGGCCAAATTTATCTATTTCAACCCAACCTGATAAGAATCAATTGTGATGGGTCAACCTGGAATCAATCTGTAAAGCCGAATTGACATCCCTAGTTTAAGTATACCTTCATAATGCTTGACAACATAGTTTATCTTTAAATAAAATGAGCGAACATGTTTAATTTTCCAGAAAATATTTATATTATCCTATATTATTATTTAAGATTAAAAATTTACATGGTACCTCTAAATCCTAAATCACGTATTCTAAGAGCTCGTCCTTATTTACTTTTTTAATTATTTTCTTAAAAAACCCTCTCATCATATTTTTTTCACACATGTTTCTACACACAAAATTTTAAAATTTTTATATGGAAACAAAATAACCACAATGCAAAATTTTTGTATCTATAAATTTCTTCTTTTTAAAGTTAGATAAAACTATCATGATTTATACTGGAAATTCGTACTTTAACTCACAAAATTCCCAAATTTTTAAAAATCCTAGCCTCAAGTATTTGGTAAAATCACAAATTTCGTCACGTAAGAGTTGAGGGCAAGTAGATAAAAAATGTGATTGTCCTAGAGATATGTCAGATTAGGTAAATGAAGTACATGACGATTTAGTAGGAGAGATATTAAGAAAATGTATTAATGGTAGAGGACACTTGCAGTCAACATACCAAAGTCAGAAGAAAAAAGAGAGAAATACTATAAAAAAATAAAAAAAATTGATGAGACCATACTTACCCTCTTTAACTCCAAGAAATATTTAGTCTAACTTTAGAAAAGATTTAATGAAAATAATGAGGCAACATATCAGAACTATCTCTATGAGGTATAAGGCACCTAAAACAGAGAAGTGGTGATGATTATAAAAAAAATCCGATAAAAAGATAGAAAAATAAACTCCTATGTAAGTAAATAAAATAGACACAATGTCTAATACAATATAATTTTAATTTGAAAAGAGATATAGAGAAATAAAGCACCAAAACGTTAGAGAGAAAGACATCATAGAATTAGATAGATTGAATTTTTAAAAAATATTGTAGAATAAATATATGGGTCTGATTGTATTTAAGAGTTATATTTAGGATATTTATATGACTATATAAGTCAATTATAATTTTTTTTATTGATTGTCATATTCTCTTAAACTTTACTTATTTATGTCAAAATATATGTTAATGTCAATTATCAAATTCTTTTCCAAAGTAGTTAATAAAAATATATTAAATTTATATTGTTATTATATAGGAGATCATGTTGTGTTAGATTTATTTTATAATACTAGAGTTGTAATTATGAATAAATTGTATGAGAATAGGAATGAAGTTTCTTTAATCGGGGTGGTTTCTCCTAAATTGAATTCTTGTAAATATTGCGTTTTATAATCCTTATGGATATGTATAGGTTAAAAAGTTAGGGGATATGAATTGGGATTATATGTCATTGGTCCACTGTATAATTTAATTTTTATGTGTACTTTTGCCTTCTTGTTTCTTTTCATTCTATTCCTTAGGAATGATTAATGGTGATTTTGTTATTATACTGTTCAACAGTTTTTTTTTTTTTTTTAATGTTTCACCACCATTATTTCATAAGATTTCATAAGAATAGGAATTTAATGTTTTTTTTAATGTTTCACCGCCATTATTTCATAAGAATAGAAATTTAATTTTTTTTTTTACCTCGAACATATAATTTGGGTTCACAACTTTTGGCCTGACCTTTAGCCCCACCTGACCCGACTAAATACCTAGGCTATAAATGGATAAATTTTTTGGACCAAAGTTTAGCCCGCACTAATATCAACTCTAAGTCAAACATTTACAAATTTGACCATCATTAATTATTAAATTTAAGTAAAAAAATATTTTAATGTGAGATTCTGTGAAATTTGTGATAAAGTAAATGTTTATAATATATATCAACTTTGCATAATTTTAGTAAATATGAAATTAAGAATATTAATGGTTAAATAAATGCATTTTAAACTGCATAAATGCAAATAGAAAATTTTTTTGTGAAATGAAGGGATGTTGCTAGCCTACTACATAGTAAGAGTAATTTTGTTTGTTCTATAAAAAGCCTTAATTTTAATAGTTATGAAAATTCCAAAATTTGATAATATTTTTTTCAACATTAAATCCTTTGTTCCACAACTATGTCCCCCTGTATACATCACTCATCTTCGTCTATATCAAAATAATAATTTTTGTATTGACTTTTCTAGAAAATAAACTATTTTAATTATATGGACTAATGAAGATGAGTGATACACAATTATGGTACATAGCATTTAGCCCAATTTTTATCTTCTTCTTTTTATAGATATGAAATTTATGACTTACTTTGATAATAACCATAGCTGGCCAAGGCCCTAGGTAAGCTGAGTTATTGTATGGAACCCAACCCAATTTGGCCCATTAGAAAAAAGGGACTCTAAATTTTAGTAAGTATACAATTTGTGTAACTATTTTAAACATTGAGTATGGTGGCATAGTTGTTAAGCCATAGAGGTAATGCTCTCAATAACTTGAATTCTAACCTTGTAACTTTTTTCTAAAGCATTTTATATCTTTTTTCCATTTGCTAGAGGCATAAACTTCATAAATAGAATAGGGCCCTTAAACACACTTAAGATGGCCTTATTAATATCCCTCTAGCCATTTTACCATTTACATGTAAAATAACACATTTGGAAAATGGGATTGAAATTTATAGCCATAGAATAACGAACTAATTAGTCAATATGATGACGTACATTTGTTCCTAATCAGAGATGGCCAGTGGGTAGGAAACCTACAATGAACCGGCCCGGTAGTAGGCTTACCGGACTCTGTCTAATTTTGACCCAGTGCAGAACCGACTCGGCATACCATCGACTGTGGCCCAATTACGAGCTAATTTTTTAGAGCACTGAACTACACCGGCCTAGCCCGGCCATCCTAACTAACAGATTATTGCATTTGAATAAAAGTAGCCGTTGGTTTTTTCTTATAAATACCCACTCCCATTCAATTCAATTCCTCACTTCAATCTTTCTACACATCTTCACCTACTCTAAAATTCTCATACTCCTAATTCTTGGGAAATTTAGTTATTTTACTTCTTAATAATATTACATTTTTTAAGTAATATTTTATGCTTTTTGTTTGATCTTGATTTTAAAAATCATTTATACAATTATTTTAATTTGACCTAAAGTTTTATATTATTTTGATATCCTATAAACTAGCATCTTAGTGATCCACAATTAATAGGCTAAACTTGATAGATATTGACAACTAAATTGTTGTGCTAGTAGCCTTAAAAGAAACCAGAAATGCTTTTTTCCTAATGAAATGGTGATATTTGATGCACAAAACAAATTAATTCAAGATGAGCTTTGGTATGACATAACATCTTTAAAAGGACACCCATTACACTTTTTTCGAGCTTAACTAATAAACAAAAAGATGTGTATGGTATTTCAAGTGATGATGGAGTTGTATTTTACATTTATGGACACAGAAGAAAAGGAAAAACATTTATTTGGAGAGATTTATCAATTGCTATACATTCCAAAGGTCACATTACATTGATCATTGCTTGAGAGATTGTTTCTCTCCTTCTCAGAAGGAGAAGATCTACACATTTAAGATTTTCGATCCCTATAAACATGAACATGGACTCAACTTGTAACATTAGACGAGGGATAAACTTAGCTCAAATTATAAGTGCATAAGAGCAAACTTATTATTTGAGATAAAGGGCCCATGATAAAAAAGTTTTGCTTTGAACCTTTAAATCGAAGTATGAGGGTTTCTTCTAGAAACTTCTAATTGAAGCAGCTTATATTAAAGGGTTTATTCTACAAACTTCTTATCAAAGCAACTCAATTTTTTCCCATCATTTGGGTTTCCTTTGAAGATGAAAAGGAACAAGTTCTTGTGGTTCTTTGTTTTGCCATAACTATAAATAAGAGTCAAGGTCAATCTCTATCACGAGTTGGACACTATCTACCAAGACCTGACCTGTTTTTCGTCATGGTTAGTTATATGTATTTTCATCAAAGGTGAAAACTCTAAAGGGGCTGAAAATTCATATATGTCACAAATAAAAGTTAAACTAGTTGTACTACAAAAAAAGTATTCAAGGAAGTTTCTAGAACTTCTAGCTAAGGTATTATTATTTTATGCTAGGATTGACTATTTTTATAGCTTTTAAAGCATTATGTGTGATTGTAAATACTGTTATAAAACTAAATTATTGATATTTTTATACTTGCCATAGATGCTCACATATTGTTGTAATTTCTTCAAAAGCCATAGATGCTCACATATTGTTGTAATTTCTTAATTTTGAAGGTTTTGACTTTTCTTGCTTTGTTTTATTCAACTTGTCATTGAAAATTTTCAGTTTTCTTTTTGTGTCTTGAGGATTAAAATGAAGATTATATGGAAATTTTTTATTCTGGCATATTGAAACAACAAGATTGAACAACCTCCCCTTCCCTTGAAATTGTATATGCGGTCAATCCCTTAGTAGACAGTGTTAGATAATCTAATCCTATGGACTTGTCTTTAAACTTTGATGATCAATCCTTATCCCATAATAATGTACAATGTTATCCTCCATCCCTAACCAAGAGATCATGTACTTCAACTACACAATTTTAATTTGGTGTATACTGAAAGGGATGCCAACATTAAGAATAACTATATTTTTCTTTTACTTACAATAAATATATCATGTTAATTGTTAAATTTTTAATTAAGCTTCACAGAGCTATGTATTTTCATGTTAGAATTATATTTCTCAAGACCAAAAATAAAGCTATAATAAAATCCTTTAATTTTATAAATAAATTTTATCATCTTTTTTCTTATTGGTTTTAACTATGATTTACTCAAATTCTTATACCTAATCAAAGATATATAATAAGAAATTTAAAGCAAAATATTAATGAGATTACTATCAAAATTTTCAAGCAGTAATAATATTTTATTTTAGAAAGTCTTAAGGTGAATTTAATAGTATTTAGATCACCAAACGGAACAAGCCAAAAACAAGAATTTCATAAGTCAAAATATAAAATTAAAAAAATAATCATAAATGATTACTTACTACTACATGAAAGTAAATGTTGTTTATGCATGCAATTGAATCCTCTTCTTTTCCAATTTTATTGGCAATGATGATCTACAAGCATAAGTTTTAGGTCTTTCATATTTTTTGGGTTTTTTTTTTTTTATCACTTCACTAGGAAATCTTTTAGGTTTCTTTTTGAAACCCTAAAGTTCATCCTAATGATTAAATATTATGTTTGAGTTCATCCTAATGATTAAATATTATGTTTGAGTTCATCCTAATGATTAAATATTATGCCAAACATGAGCTTGCTTGAATAAACAAACTCTATCATTGTTTGTGACAAGATTATCATTGATTATGTAAGTTGTATCTAAAGTTTTCATTATGTCTAAATATTTTTTCTCTATACATGTTATCCAATGTATTTTGTGCCTAGATTTGATATTGTTTGATGGGCTCAGACTAAAGAGATTGATTATGCTTTTGGGTTATACTCTTCTTTTTTTCTTTGATGTTAGCTGTGATAAGCAAGGACATGCTTCTTTATTTGCTTTTACTCAAATTTTTGGGTTGGTTTATTGCTATTGCTTACTCGTACTTTCTTCCTTTTTTTTTTTTTTCTTTGATTCATCCAAGAATTGACTGAAACTTGAGCAACTTAAGATCGTCTTTTTAGGTGGTCTACATGTGTAAGCCACTTTATATTTTTTAAGTGTGGAAAATATGTCTTTTGCATCTAAATAACCATGAAGCTATTGATTTATTTTTGTTTTTAAATTTTGACAAATGGTTAACAATTGATTAAGAAAATGTAACATCTTATTATGTAGGCAATAAATGATAAGTCCAATCACTTACTTTTTTAAAAGAGGTCATAATCGTGTATAGTACGAATACTAACCCTGGACCTCTATCAAAATTACAAAATGTATTATATACTCATATCTAATGTAAAAAAAAATTGAGTAATTAATTTGACATCATCTATCTATTATTGTTTTTATTTTTCTTTCTAAAAGGATATGTCATAATAAAATTGGTAGGAAGTATTTGGCATGTTATAAAATTTTACAATGTGCCGCTAAATGATAAACGAAATACACTGCATGGGAATATGTAGAATAAAAGGGAAGTACCATTACAATGTATGAAGTAATCAATATTTAATTCTAAAGTAGCTCTAAAGTAGTGACTAATTATTAATTTCTTAAAGACTATTTTCTTATTTCTTACAAATTATCATAAAGTAAATTATTATAATTGTGTATCATACAGTTCTAACCTAGTATTTAATTAATAAGTAAAAGTAAAAGAAAGATTCTTTAAAAAGAAAAAATATTTGGAATAAATAAAGCAATTAAATTAATGAGATCAAAATACACAAATTTGGATTAATATAGGTCGATGGGACAAAATAATATTAATATGCCCTAAAGTAATCAACAACATAGGATAAAGTTGGAAGAAATATTAGAATAAAATGATAAAGTGGTCACAAATATTTGCCAAAAGTATACTTAGTTTCAAAATCAATTGGAATTTTGCAAAATGTGCCGACAAAAAATATAGCAAAACATAAAAAAGAACAAAGGAGTACAACGTTAATTTTTTTATTGGGGGTTTTTTATATCCATGTAGGGGTTAACATCCTAATCCATCAATGTAGAAAACACTAATTAAAGAATCATATTGAATTAAGTATATTAGTAATTAATTTAAAATTTATCTTTTTGTTAAGTATTGTAACACCCTCATAATCCTTCATAGAAAATATTCATAATTTTAACCAAAATACTTTAAAAAAAAGGATTATTTCTAACCAATATTTAACTTTATATGCAACATAATTAACTAAGCTTATACTTTAATAAAATTGAAATAAAATTTAATATAACATTGTTTTGCAAAACTAATTAGCTAAATTCAATATCCAAGGTACAATAACTATGAACTCCATCCATACAAACTAATACATGAATATGTCCACTTTCTTAAATGCAAGAAAACTTGTTAATATATCCATAATAACAAAAAGGAAAAACCCAAAATAAAAAGAAAATACTAGTCATCAAAAACATAATATATTCATGCACACGATAAAATTCAACTCCTTTAAGACATGTTTTATTTCATAAACTTCCAAACAACTTTACAAGTGTAATTCAAAGGTTCTCGAACTAATTTTTCAAAGAACATATTTGAATAAACCAAGGTGCATGACCAAAATCAATTATAATCCAATCTCAAAAAAGTTAGTAATCAAATAAGGGCAATCTAACCAATCCAATTGAACTATCGAAACCAGCCAAGTGTGCACACCCGCTAAACTAGTAGCTCTTTTAAATAATTATACTTGAGAAAAGACTAGATCATATAAAGTTGATAGTCTTATCTAAAAACAATTTGCACATATAATGAGAAGAAAAAAATTCCACTATACATTTTAATTTTATATCTAATAATATTCCTTGATGAAACTTATAATTAATTCCAATAATTATAAAATCAATCCAAAATAGCCATAGGTAGCCACGATTTTCATAGTACAAATCTCATAATTTATTTTCACTATTTTCCAATATTATATATTGATATAACTATTTAAACAACTTTTTCCAACATGAATACTTTTTTCTTTCATCAAAATCCACTCCAAAATTTCAAACAGTGGTTTTATTATCAAAACAATTCCAAAAAAAATACTAAATTAATCTCTAAAATATTTAGACATGTGTATATAGAACTCAAACATTATAAAATCATGCGTCATACAATTCAGCCTTTATCACATTAAAATTTCCACTTGAATCAAAATATCAAAGTCTCGTGATCATACCTTGCTCAAGAAAAAACCACAAATCAACAATAGCAAGCTACTTGGATCCTCCTAGCTCAAACTGCTATAAATAATAAAAATTGAATAAATAATATTATGCATAATAAGAAAAATTCTAAAATTACACAAAAGCACTCTAATATTTTTTCTAATTATAATCACTCCTCTATTCCTTAATATTTTTCACACTTTTTATATAAATCTGTTCCGAAATATTATTCATATTTTGTGTTTTTTTTTTCCTATTGTGGTATGATTATTTTTACCATTTAACCCTAAAATGACCCACTGATTAGGACCAATTTTATTTTATTTATTGTATTTATCGTTTAGATTTATTAATTTCTCCTTATATTGCATTAGTTCATAATATTTAAGTTTTTTCTATCTTACACATGTGGACCCATAGTTAGAGTTGTCAGAATCAGACCCGACCCGATAAGTTATCCGAAACCGACCTGATTATGACCTGAAAAGTGAGACACCGACCCAACCCGACCTGAAGTTAACCCGAAATCGATTTGACCCGATATTCAAAGATCCGAACCCGATCCGTTAGGGACCCAACTCATTATGGACCCGACTCGAAAAGAATCCGAAACCGATTGAAACCGACACATAACCGATATAACCCGATTTATAACAATTCGTTACCTGAATTTACTAGATGTGTTAATAATCTGTATATACGTGAATATGACCTAATCTTGACAAACCTATTTTTTACCTAATATCTAATAACTTTGAAACCAAACATTTTTATTAATTTAAATATTTAATAAGTACATTTATGAAAATAAAAATTTTAAAAGATTTACTAAATATTCAAAAAAAAGCATAATCATCGTGCCTATGCCTATGAAAAGAGAGATTAGAGCCTTCCAATTTGGGGTTTCATTGTTTCATAAATCTCACTAACGTCCTTCTTTTTTCAAAATGACAATCATTTTCATACTCTTTAAATAACAATGAATAAAAAAACTAAAATATATTTTTCATATAATTCCTCTATTTATACCAATGTGAATATATGATCGTTTATATGTTAAGTTGCTAAATATTTAATGATCATTACCTCATAAATATTTTGTTTTTAAATGACTTATCGACATCATCATTGTCCAATTTATAAATTAACCATCATCATTGTCCGATTTTATCAAAAACGACCTTGACCCGAAATAACCCAGTTCAGGAATCGATCTGATTTTACTGGAACCACCTTGATCCGAACCCAAACTAACCTGCTATAACCCGTTCAGGAACCAACCCGATTTTACCCAAATCTGAAATAACCCGTTATAATCAGTTTAGAAACCGACCCGATTGTACTAGAACCGACCTTGACCCAAACCGAATACAACCTAAACCGACCTTGACCTAAACCGAATACAATCCCGAACCGACATTGACCCGACCCGAATACAACCCGACCCGAACTCGACTCGAACCCGACCAAGCAAATAATCGATTTAACCCAACCCAATAATGACCCGACCCGAACCTGACTCGACCCGATAGGCAATATTGACCTGATAAGAACTGACTAGAGAAGAACCGACCCGCGATGGGTCAACTCAGAACCGACTCATTGACTCGATTTGACTCCCCCTGCCCATAGTGACCCACTTTTGTTCTTTGCCTAAGTCTTTGTATTTATTGTATATGTGAAGAATATTAAAGATGGTGGGAGTACTAAATACTAATTTATTTTATTAAAACATATGACAATTTAATATAGTCATAAGCTATTAGTTTCAGGTCAAAATAATAAGGTAAAAATTGAAAATAAGAAGAAATGTCACGCTAAGGTGGCATGTGTGGCTCATACATGGTGGTTCTGCGCTTAGAGCTTGGCATGGGTTGAGCTGACATGAAGGCCGAGCAAGCACAATATGCTTTTGGCCTGGCACGACACGGACACGATTACGGTTGTGGCACAACACCATACATTATCCCTGGAGTGTGACTCAAACTAGGCCGTAGACAGTAAAAAAAATTTTAGGCACGAGCACACGAGTGACACGCCAATTCGGCCGAGACATGGCCTGAACCACGCCATTATTAAGTATTATTTAATATTATTACTATTAATATTATTAAAATTAATATACTATTATTTTTAATATTATTATATTCTTATAATATAATTTAAATTATCTAAAATTATTTTTCTGATTCTATTACGCACTTTATTTTTATTTTTTATTAAAAAATTAGGGCAGCATGAGGCACGGTACGACATGCTAGGCACGTGGTTATGCCAGGCCATGAGCTGAGTTTTAGGGAAAGGTAGCATGACACTACACGATACAACCACAATTAGGCATGTCACGACACGCAAAAATGCTATGGACAAGCTGGCATGGTACATGACAGGCACGACACGACATGACCCGAGCATGACGAGAGCGAAGGGAGGAGGTGGTAAGTAATCTCAGTGAAGCTAGGTGAGTGATTGAAATTTTTTTTTAAAGTAGGTAAAAGAAAGAAAAAATGTTGCTGATGAACAATGTATTTATAATGAATAAAAAGAATTGAATTGAATTACGTTCAAGAACATCATGAATAGGAAAGTTTAGGTTCATAAGAAAAAGACATAGTCATGAAAAGCAATTAGAGTATAATAAGGAAAAGATAAATCATAACTAACCAAAAGAGGATTTAATTTAGAAATTTTTCTTAAAAATCAATTTAAATATTCTTTAACAATATTTTCTCTAGTCTAGTAGTATATTGGAACCTAGTTCCCACTAAACATATAGTTGGTTGAAATAATCAATATTTTTATTTTTTTAATAATTAAAAATAATTATAGGTTTGCATGATGTCCTTAATCATTTTATCTACTTTTACATTATGTTTTTATCTCTAATCATTGTGTTATAATTTTTATTTTATATATTTAGTTTTGATCTTAATTTTATTTCGTATAAAGATTAATATTAATTAGTTGTTGAGTATTTATGTTTTCAAATCAAGAAGCAAGATTTTAATCTTTTTAATAACTTTAAAAGACATTAATTTTGTTAATAAATTAGTAGAAAAAGTTTTAAATATTGAATATGAGCTCATGATTCAAGCATTGAATAACATAAGAATAGTCTACTCTATGCAATGACATGAAACAATATTATATACCAATTAATGATGAACCATGGTGTGATGATTTATGTTAATATTTCATTAATCTTTTTGTGAGAAAGTAGTATTTTATTTGTAATAACATAATGTATTGTTATATACTAACTAATAGTGACACATGACATGATGATATGCATTACCTTAGAGTATTAACAATAGTGTAGAGTTTTAATATTACTTAATGGTAAATGAAGGGTGAAATACCTAGGAAAAATGAGAGATGGAAAGAGGTAGTGAAGAAAAGAAGTATTTTAAATTTAGGATGCTAATTAATTTATTATATAGGTTAAGTTTTTAGTTGGTATAAGAAATTGATTTTGATCTTAATCTCCATACTATAATAATAAATAAAACTATTGCTTATAACTTGATCCATCCAAAATTTTACTATACACTTTTCTTTTTCATATGTCCCAAAGTACTCTTTCATTTTATGAATAACTACATGAATATTTCAATACTTCTCTCTTCCAACAACAAAAGAATTTGTAAATTGCTAAACAATATATGTAATTATCCAACTAATTCTCGCAAACATTCTAGACCTTACCTTCTTCTTAACCCTAAACCCTCATTCTTCTCAATTGAACTTTATTGTCCCTCTCCACTCTATAATTCATAGAGCACTAATGTCGAGATGGCCGGGAAAAAAAGGTGGCGAGGAGGTTGCCGACGAATGAGGCATAAACCTTTTTTTAATAATACGAGTGGAGTACTGAGGGGAAACCACCACTACGGTGGCAGTGTCCAGGCTAGACGCCACAACCATGAGAGTAGCATCCCACCTGGATGCTGCCACTATGACTATCGCATCCAGTCTCTAGATGCTTCCACTGTGGTTGTGGTGTACGTCCACCCTAGACGTTGCCATTGTGGTGGTGGCTTCCCCTCAGGACGCCACTATCTTCCTCTTTTTATTATTATGATTATTATTAAAATGTCATTATTATAATGAAAATTATTATATAACTAACAATAGTAAAGAATAATTTGAATAATAATAATAATGGTGTAATAATTAATTTTTGTTCTTATTTTCATTAATATTATTTTTATTATGATTATTTAGATAATTTTAATGATTTTTTTCATAATTAGGTAATTATTATTAATAGTAACATTATTATTGCTATGTTGAAACTCTAAGACTTTATCACATTATGTATGAGTATTCCTCATTGATAAATTAATAAAAAAATATTTACTATATAAAGTTGAGAGATAACTTTTCTTATTGTCATATGATTTTATGGTGCAACTCTCTTAATCTTGTAAAGTGGACTCTCTCATATAAATGGATGTGACCCTAATCTATATTTAACATATCATCAGAGCTTGATTTTGTAGCTTGAGCCATCATAATTTGGGCTAAAAATAAAAATGGATCTCATATCCGAGGGAGTAAAATGCTCTATACCCATGACACATCATATAAGAGTATCTGAAATAAAAAAAAATATCTTATAAGATAGAGTGTTTAAACTCTAAGTACATTGAACAATACATGAGTATCTCATATTGATGAATTAATAAAGAAATGTCATAATATAAGATAAGAAACTACTCGCCTTATTGCCATAAGATTTTAAGGTATAACTATTTTAAACTTATGAAGTGGACTCTCTCATATAAATGGATGTTGTCCAAATATGAATTTAACATATTATGGTATTTGGTTATTTAGATAAAGTTTTGAGCAAAGAAAAGTATAAAATGTGATAAAATGTTGTGAGAGTTGATTTTCCTTGTTTTGACTTGTAATCATTTGCTTTAAACTATCGATGCAATCTTAAATTTATCAATCATTTTGTCATATTTGCTAATGTATTTGATCATTCCATTTCGTGTTGTCTTTGTCATTTAGTTTTAGGTTGATTTTTGATCAATTAATGGTGACCAAAATTTACATGAGTTAAATTAGCGGGTAAGAGGTTCCATTGTTGATGCAACGAACAATTTTCAAATTGAGTCTCAAGAACTTTGGTAGACCTACGTTCCATAAATATGAAGACTTATTACATGTACTTCGTATATAATTTGTGGGTGCTTTTTCTTATTTCTAAAGGATATGAAAGTGCTTTATATAATTTTTAGGCTTAGCGATTGGTTTGATCTTCATATAAAATTAAACTTCATATGCTTTTTGTGATCATTTATCATCTTAATCCGTTTATTTTTAAATGGATTATAGAAAGCATATAATTTTGGAACTTGCAAGTAGCACTTGGTGTATTTTGTGATAATCACACCATATGACCTTAAAGTCGGGAGTGTGTGATATGTGGGGTTGTATATTTCTTACCATTTCATCCCTTTTTCCAAGAGTCTGCCTTTGTAGCTAGGCCGGTTAATTTGCGAGAGGTCCCCATAGAGAAGGGTTATTCATTTAACATGGGTTGTTTCTGCCAAAAATTGCTAACTAAGTGACAATTTGAGGCAAGGGGCATTTAAGAGCTAGCTATACTGTGTGCAGCTCAGTTTGGTAAGCGACGAAAAGCAAATGATACAGCAAATTGGTGACGCGAAAAATTCAAATCAGGAAAAATTATTAGGGCTTGTTTAGGCTGCCGTTTCACTATATCTAGGACTAAGCCTTTTGCATTACATATTACAAATTGTATTTATACTGGACAGAATGTAAACATAAATATAAACATAGGAAAAAAATATAAATGTAGATCAATGAGCTTGGTGCTTTTAGGGTTGAGTAGTTGAATTGAGTTGTCTAGCTGATGATCCCTCATGCTCTTTTTACTACTTAATCTTCTTATTTTTTGGTTTATCTTCTTTCAAAAGAATAATTGTTTCTTCCCTATTTCCACACCGTGCTTATCTTTTTATCTGCAACCAACTTGCACTTATCACGGGCACATATCACCCTATTTTGCAATTGCTGGACTCACGGGGAATTTGGTAACCGTTGAAATCTCTTGCATACATATCCAGGTTCAATGTATCTTGACACTTCTACTCGAACACTTAATGAGAACCGACATCTTCCCATGTGGCTTAGGTAACCGTCTTTGGTCGTGTCGCCTGACCATGTGTACAACAACAGAAAATTCACTAACAATTTTCCCCTTGAATATGAGAAGCTGAAGAGATAGCAGCCTTATCCTTCAAATTTGAATTTTCAAAACTTCCGCCACATTCATTACACAACTGCCACACACCTCGGGCTTCCCTTTAAAGCAATTATCTTAACTCTTCACATCATTTTACTTTGCAACTTCTCCAAAATGCAATCACTTCTCCCTCGATTCTCTCCCAATTGTCTCGCTAGGTCATTTTGTTTCCTTCTTCATCTTTTAACCTTCCCTCTTTAGTACTTAATGGGTAAGAAGACTACTGCTACTAGAGGGCCCCTTAGAGTTACAATCGTAGAAAACAAAAAAAAAACCGAAGCCCGAAGTGAGAAGCACAATTCTCAGCCAACAATGTCTTCTAATCGTAGCACCATTCAAACCTACGAGGATCTTGAATCCTTTAAAATCTTAACATTTATGGTTGGGGTAGAGGTTTATACCGCAAATGACTGATTAATTATCGACTATCTTGACGATTGCATAGCCATTTATGAGTATCCTATCCTATTCAGTTATAGATTTTCCTTCACTCCCCTTGTTTGAGAGTTTATGAGTAAATATGGCTAAGCCTTGTTAGATTATGCCTGGTACTTGGCGAATTTTCAAAGTGATTGAAGTGGTAACCAAGGGATGAACCACCCTTTTAATATATCCGACCTTGCCTTCTCCTATTCCTTAAAAATCATCAAAGAGTGGTCGTATACTTTGTTATGTGGGTAGACAAGCCTTAGTATCAGACCTTAGTATCGGAATTGATCGCAACAAGAGAAGTTTCAGAACGGTTGCATCAGACCTTGCCTACGGGTCAGACGTTTTGCCGAAAGAAGGGGTCTTCCAAAGGGAAGTCAGTTGTTTCAATTTCCGAGTTGTCAGACCCTTCTCCAACTTCCATCATGTCACCTTTATGTAATCGTTTAACCTTTTGTTAGTGTAACCATTTAATACCCTAGCTAAATTTAATATGTCTTTTAGGTAGCACTTGTTGGACTATCTGATACTGATAAAACAACAACATGCAGCTCCAGCATAGATGTTGTACACTAGCGTACAATATAACTAACTAGAAAGATTCTCTTTCATTAGTTTGTTATGGATTGTATAGTTAGCATTAGTTTATTATGTATTACAGTAAGTATATATATATATGTGTACATAGATTGTAACAAATACAATACAAAACAATAAACACAAAATATTCCCTCTCTCTCTGTTCTCTTTTCTGCTCTCTCTTTTGCTCTCTGCTGCTCATCCTCACGTATGCACAACTCAACTTCCTAGTTGAATCAGTGAAGATAAAAGCAACAGATTAGTTGCATGATTATAACATGGTATCAGAGCATGGAATACATTGAGAAGGGTTATAACATGATATCTCAAGGAAATGATCATGTTGCTGAATTTTTTGCAAAAATCAAGGAAAAATGGGATGCGTTAGATGGTGTAAATCCTATTCCAACATGTGAATGTAATGGTTGTGTATGCAATTTGTGTGCAAAATTCATGAGGATATAACAGGATCAACGGCTGCTTCAGTTTCTTATGAAACTAAATGACAAGTTCCAGCAAGTCCGAAGTAATATCCTAAGGATGAGTCCTCTGCCTCAGATACATGTAGCATACAGATTGCTAATGCAGGAACAGAAGCACATTGAACTTAGTGAATTGACTCACTCACAGTCAGATGGAATGGTTTTTAGTGCAGATAGAAGGAAGTTTGGTGATAATGTAACAAGATCTTATAATTCTTGAATGAATAAAAGACAACAACAATATGATAGAAGCAATAATAGATTTATGTCAGGATATAAAAGAAACCTCAATCTCACATGCACACATTGCAAGATGAATGGGCATACAATAGGCGGGTGTTATAAAATACATGGTTATCCCTCAAACTTCAAGAGAAGATTTTCCAATACATCTCAGCTGGATTATAATCAAGAAAATGCAACTCATAATGATGATTCAATCACTGTAACATTTACAAGAGAACAATACAGTGAGTTACTCTCTTTATTAGAAAAACAGCAAGATGTATCTCCAGTTTGACAAGCTTTTCCTCAATAAATTTCTAGTGCTAGAACACATACAGTAGGTAAATTCAGCCTGTTTTCTCATTTTCATAGTGGATGGATAATCGACAGTGGAGCCACCGATCATATATGTTGTTAGCTTTATTTGCTAATCATAGATCTTTACAAGGTAAAGATAATAAGATTATTATCCCTGATGGAAGAAAGGCATTAGTGACACGTGTTGGAGACATTCAATTAAACAAATCTATATGTCTCAAGAGTGTTCTATATGTACCAGAATTTCACTTTAATTTGATCTCCATTCACAAATTGTGTAAAGATCTGGATTGCAAAGTCAGTTTTAATGCTAACTCGTGTTTCATTTAGGATCCTATCTTGAGGAAGGAGAATGTTCTTATTGATCTTTATTTTGGTCTATAATATGATGTGGATGATGGTGCAAATTCAAGGCCGAGATGCAACATTTCAACTCAAGATAAGTCTTTCCACGCTGCTTCCTTATTGGAGAATAATGTTGCTTCCTTTAATTTTTTTGTACATAATTCGGCTAAGTTTTGGCACTTGAGAATAGGACATATGCCTTTTAGCCTAATAAAACATGTAGTACCTAATGTTGGTGATAAAGATCTGATAGATCACATCTGTCAAGTTTGCCCCAAAGCTAGACAATACAGACTTTCTTTTCCCAAGAGTGAAATAAAAACTTGCAAACCATTTCAACTCATTCATGTTGACCTAAGGGGCCCATATAAACATAGAACATATAATGTCTTTATTATGTTCGTTACAATTGTGGATGATTTTACAAGACACACTTGGGTGCACATGATAAGACATAAAAGTGATGGTGTACAGATACTTGATGATTTCATCTTTGCAGAAAATCAATTTTAATGCAAGATAAAATGTTTTAGAACAGACAATGCAAAAAAGTTATGTGAGGGGAAGATTGTAAGCATATACAAGAAAGGAGGTATTGAACATCAAACAAGTTGTAGTTATACACCACAGAAAAATGGTGTTGTTGAAAAAAAACATAGGCATTTGTTGGAAACAGCAAGGGCACTCTATTTTCAAGTCAATTTGCCAGAGAAGATTTGGGGAGAGTATGTCTTATGTGTAGCACACTTGATCAATAAATAGAATGCCTTTGCCTTCTTTGGGACATATTTATCCACACTAGAGATTGTTTTGTAAGGCTCCTAATCTTAATCACATTAAGACATTTTGATGTCTATGTTTTGTTTTAACTCCAAAACCTAGTAAATTTGATCCAAGGGCAAAAGCTATGGTGTTCCTTGGTTACTCAATGACTCAAAAAGGGTATAAGGTCCTCAATTTGTCCACAAACAAAGTGGATGTGAGTAGGGATGTCATTTTTCATGAGAGGCATTTTCCTTTTCATATCAAGTCTATTTCTTCATCTACTCAACCATTTCAGTTCTTTCTCCCTACTAAGAATTATGAGCATAACTTCCCAGATAATTTCACAGATGGTTATCCTCTTCATGTTTCATCTTAAGGCAATGAAGACTCATCTACTAATGTTGTACATGTACAACAACATAATTCTTTGAATGAATTACAAGATTTGAGTAATGGCATTCCTTATAAGAATAATAGGGGTCTTGCAGACACTAATGTTATTCGATCTTTAACAAGATCATCTATAAGAATAAAGAAATCACCATTATGGATGAGTGATTATGTTTGTCAAGCTGCTAATAAAACTTCAAAATCTACTCATGCTCATTGGTGTAATCTAATAACTTTCAACAAATTGCCACTCAAATCCAAGTTTGTCATTAGTTTATCCTCAGAATATAAGGAACCGAATTCATATAGTGAAGCATGTCAAGATCCTAGATGGCTAGAAGCAATGCAAAAAGAGTTGAGTGTTCTAAATCAGAACAAGACCTGGGATATTATTTATTTGCCTGCTAACAAAAGACCTGTAGGAAATAAGTGGGTATTTAAAGTCAAAATCAAGGCAGATGGATCTCTTGAAAGATTTAAGGCCAGGTTAGTGGCTAAGGGATACAATTAGAAATATGGTGTTAACTACGAGGAAACCTTTTCCCCCATAGTTAAGATGGCAACAGTACGAAGTCTACTGGCCATAGCAGCAAGCAAGCAATGGAAATTATTTCAATTAGATGTTAATAATGCATTCCTTCATGGGGTCTTCATGAAGAAGTGTACATGACTGTACTTGAAGGAGTTAATTGTTTAAAGGGACAAGTTTGTAGACTTAAAAAGTCATTATACGGTCTCAAGCAAGCATCTAGGCAATGGTTTGCCAAGTTGCAATCTGAATTGATTTCCATAGGATTTCAACAGAGTAAAAGTGATTACTTATTGTTTATCAAGAAATCAGATGGTAACATAGCTATTGCAGTCATTTATGTTGATGATATAATCCTAACAGGAGATGATATTACAACTATTGATCGGCTTAAAACTCATTTAGATCAATGTTTCAGTATTAAAGATCTTGGTGATCTTAGTTTCTTTTTGGGGTTGGAAATCAGTCGTTTGCCTCAAGGTATTCAGTCACCTAGAGAAAGTTCACAAAGGAATTACTGGCCGAATGTGGAATGAAGACATTCAAAATGGCAGTTATACCATTGCCTATTAACTTGAAACTTCAAGCTGATGAAGGGATACTACTAGATGATCCCTCCTTGTACAGAAAGTTATTTAGCAAACTAAACTTTCTAACTCACACAAGACCCAATCAATCCTATACAGCATAAGCTCCAAGTCAGTTCATGCAATCACTAAGAACGTCTCATATGTCTTCTTTGCAACACTCACTGTGTTATTTAGCACATTCTACTGGTCAGGGCATTCTTTTAAAGGGTTCACAACAATTAAAGCTACAGGCTTTCTCTGACTCAGATTGGGCATCATGTCCAGACTCACGAAGATCAATCACTGGATATGTGATGCAAGTTGGTGAATCCCTCATCAGCTAAAAATCTAAAAAGCAGCCCACTGTATCAAGATCTTCTTTTGAGTCCGAATATAGGGCCATGGCAAGTGCAGCTGCAAAAATTACATGGATGGTGAGACTTTTAACAGAACTTGGCATACTTGATCTTCAACCTGTGGTGTTACATTCTTATAACCAAAGTGCAATACATATTGCCAAGAACCCAGTGTTTCATGAAAGAACGAAACACATTGATATCAATTGTCATTTTACACGAGAAAAGGTGTTGGAAGGGTTGATTCAGCTTACATATTTACCCACACACTCTCAGGTTGCTAATGTTCTCACCAAAGTATTGCCCTCTGCTCAGTTTCATGATTTACTTGGCAAACTTGGTTTGTTCTATACAGAGCCAAGTTTGAGGGGGGATGTTGGACTATCTGATACTGATTAAACAACAGCATGCAACTCCAGCACAAATGTTGTACACTAGCATATAATATAACTAACTAGAAAGATTCTCTTTTATTAGTTTGTTATGGATTGTACAGTCAGCAATAATTTGTTATAGATTAGTTGCATGATTATAACAGCACTCGAGCCCCTGCTCCAAAAATGTCCGAGTCCGAGATATGGGAGCAGATGAGGACTAGGAAGAGGAAAGCTGATTCTCAGAGTAGGGGTCCTAGCTAGGCCTATTCGAGTAATCCTCCTTCTATGACGGCTGACAGTCATTCTTCCATCCTTGTGTCGTCTCCCAAAGCTACGCCTACCTGAGCTCCTGTTCCTGTTCCTACAAGAACCATCCTTTCCTTGAGGTATCCATTTCTTGTCTCTAGCCTACCGCCACTAAGAACAGACATGCCCAAAGATTTCTTTGAAAAGAGGACTGCAAGTGGAGTCACTCACAAGCATATCATACTTCCCATCAGGTTTGATGGGAAATGGAAGATGGGTACACTCCCTCCTCCATGTTCCCTGACGAAGACAACTTCTTGTTGCCCAGCTCTATCCTACTATAGGACAGTGTTCTTAGCATGGACTTGACCAACAACAGCGCCTTTCACAGCTTCAGGGTAAGTTCTTATTGAGTCACCTTAGCGTTACTGTTGAATACACTTCGTGATCCTCCTCTTGCACATAGGCTTTCTAAGATGCTTTGCTTCTTTGCATCCACAACGCCAAATCGGAGGAATGTGGAGCCTTGCTCGAAAGAGAAGTCATGATGAAGAAGGAACTCATCGACGAGTTGGAAGGTCTCGTCAAGGATCTTACCAGAAAATTGAAGGTTGCAGAGTCGTCTAAAGAGCGGCTGAAGCGGGAGAACAGGGATCTTAAGTAGGCACTGAGGGTAGAGCGTGAAGCAAAGGACAAGTATGAGGCCTTGTTGTCTGAGCGTGCCATAGAGCTTACTGCCTGAATGAGTCATGGAGCCAAGCGTCGACTCACAATGAGGAGCTAAAGGGGGAGCTCAAGTCCCTTCAGTATCAAGTTGACGTGGAGACGCTGGACCTTAAGTGCAAGCTAATGAAGCACTTCTTAGACGGCAAGCTTACAAGGGAGGAGACTTAGGCGATGGTGGACAAGTTTGTGGAGGCTGGTGGCGACTTGGACGACCTTTTATCTGTAGAGGACAGCATCCCCGGAGATTAACTGGACACAGCCACTTCAGTGGCGAAAGATGCAATGGTAGTGGAAGCACCTCTTAGCGACGCGACAAAGGGGCCTGCGGATAGGGTTTCTACAGACGTCGCGACAGACATTCCAGCGGATGCGGTGGACATCCTTGCTAGAGACACTCATCAAAGATCCCCCTATTGAGGACACTCCTAATGTTGTTTAAGTTTTAAGTTAATCAAGATTTTCATCAAACACTTTAGTTTTATTAATTCCGAAATAATTTGTCGTTCGTTCGGTTGTAACTTCTCTAGGGCATGTGCTGACAGGCAGGGGAGTGGAGGTTGATAATGATAAGGTAAGGGCAATGGTGGACTGGCCTCAGCCGCAAAACTTGAAGGGACTTCGAGGATTTCTTGGGATTACTGGTTACTATGAAAAATTCATAAAGAATTATGCTAAGATCGCTTTACCCCTAACAAATCAGCTTAGGAAAGATTATTTTGGATGGAATAAGGCCGCTACCGTCGCTTTTCAACAATTAAAAACAGCTATGGTTACATCTCTTGTGTTCGCTTTGCCGGATTTCACGGATACATTCGTTGTAGAGGCAGTTGCTTGTGGTGTGGGAATTGTAGTGTTGCTTCAAAAAGGTCGTCCCATTGCATATTATAGTTAGGTGCTGGGGTGTAGAGCAGCAGGTAAACTGATTTATGAAAAGGAGCTGATGGCTATTGTATTGGCCATAGAAAAGTAGTGGCATTAACTTTAGGGGAGAACGTTTGTGGTGAGGACTGATCAACGAAGTATGAAGTATTTATTGGAGTAGAGAGAGGTGGGTCAAGCCTATCAGAAATGGGTGAGTAAGTTATTGGGATACTCTTTCAAAATTCACTGCAAATCAGGAGCGAGCAATATAGTGGCTGATGTTTTATCTAGGGAATATATTGAGGAAATATCTTGCTCTACACTTGTGTCTGTTTGTGGGATTCCTTGGTCTGAAATTCAGGAAATCATTAGCAAAGATAATGTGGTTAGCAATTTGAAAGATAGAGTTATGGGTGGAGAGAAGGTCCCAAAAGGGTTCTCTGTGGAGAATAACATTTTATGGTTTAAGGGTCGTGTGGTAATTCCAAGAGCTTCCAAGCTTCCTGTCACTCTCCTATAAGAGTATCACAACTCACCAGTTGGGGGACACGCAGGGAAACTCAAGACTTATCAAAGATTAGTAGCAAATGATATTGGATGGGGATGAGGAAGGATCTCCAAAAATATGTTCGTGATTGCCTAATCTGTCAGCAAAATAAAGCTTCCACAGTAAGTCCTTTGGGTTTTTTACAACCTTCGCCACTTCTAGATAGGGTTTGGAAGGATATTTTCATGGATTTTATGGAGGGGTTAACCAAATCAGCCGGCTGGGACACCATACTTGTTGTGGTAGACAGGCTTTCAAAGTATGCACATTTGTTCTTCTTAAACATCCATACACTGCCCCTGTTGTAGCTTAGGCATTTGTGAGGGAGATAGTTAAGTTACATAGGATCCCTTCTTCCATTATATCGGACAGAGACAAGATCTTCCTCAGTGCATTCTGGAAGGAATTATTCAAGCTGCAAGGTACTTACTTGGCTCGAAGCACAGCATATCATCCTCAACCAGATGGTCAAACAGAAGTGATTAACAAGGGGTTTGAGTCTTATCTGAGGTGTTTCGTGGGAGGAGACCAAAGACATGGGTTGTGTGGATTCCCTTGGCTGAATTTTGGTATAATACATCATACCACATAGCTACTAAGCATACACCCTTCAAAATTTTGAATGGGAGAGACCCTTTACACTTGGTTCCTTTTAATTCAGGATCAACTGATGTATCGTTAGTGGAAGAGTAATTAATGGAACGTAATGCAGTGTTAGATGATTTAAACTTCCATCTGTTGCATGCTCAGGAATACATGAGGACTTATGAAAATAAGAAAAGGAGAGATGGGGTGTTTGAAGTAGGGGATTTGTTTTTCTTGAAACTCTAGTCTTTTAGGCACCATTCAGTGGTCATGAGGAATTTTAAAAAGCTCACTCCCAGATTTTGTAGCCCTTATCAAGTGCTGCAAAGGATAGGATCTGTGGCATATAGACTGAAGTTACCAAAGGGAGCAAAGATTCACCCAGTTTTTCATATTTCTCAATAGAAGGCTTTTGGGCAACATGTGGAGTCTTCACCATTACCTGAACATTTCTGCAGACTTAACATTGATAGTGGCTCCTGAGGCGCTTCTTGGGGTTAGATGGAAGCAACATGGTCAACAGGCTATCAAGGAGGTCCTTGTTTAATGGCAAGACTTTCCTGAATGTGATGCAATCTAGGAGTCTTATGCTGATTTACAAACCCAATTTCCGGCATTCCACCTTGAGGTAGGGGTTATTGCAGGGAAAGAAATTAGACCATCAATAATAGCAACATACACAAGGAAGAGGTGCACGCATGCACAAGTGGAAGATGATGTCAAGCCAGCAGGAGAAAATCAGTTTGTTGGTTAGTTTGCTAGAATGGGAAGGGGTAATGTGGGTATGATAAAGAATATAATTCAGTTGGAAGGAGGAAGAAACTGTACATAAAGAGAGGGACACAGTGAGGGGAGGGGGATAGGAGAAGTTTTGTAAATTCAGTTACTGGAGAGCTCCTTCCTCTCGAAAGAAGGCAATTTCTGTATTAAACTTGAGATCAATACAAAATACTTTGCCATTACATATCTATCTTCTCATAAGTGTGCTCATTTAATCTCGGAACCTAGCAATGTACTCCCTCCGGCCTAGGTTTCATAATACCTTACCTATTTTCCTTTCCAGTGTTGAAGTTCCTCATCTTGATCATAGTTTTACACTAATGTAAATATTTTAACATTATTATGCGTAAGGGGTTAATCAAGGCTAATAAGAGAGAGGCAACCTAGACTTGTACATTGGGTTGGGTCTGGGTCAGGATGGGTCACATGCAAAACGGATTGGGTCGGACTGGGTGAAAAAAGATGCAAAACGAGCCGAGTTAGGTCGGGCCAAAGAAGATACAAAATGGGCCAAGTTGGGTCGGGCCGCCCGAAAAAGAGTTTAGTTTTATCTATAAAGGATGATAAGTTGTCTGTATCACCTCTAATATTTGATAGTATTGACAAATAAGTGGAAATCATTCATTTCCTGATAATATTTAAAAGCCTTGGAAATCATTGACCCATTATTGATCCAATTTGATCCATTTAAAGACCCAATAAAACATGATCCCATAAAATACTAATCCATTAAACTCATAATTTATTAGACCCTTTTACAAATGAGCCGGACAAGGGCCTTTAATGTGCCCCTCCCATTTGAATAGGTCTAAGGCAGCCCATTGGAAGGAAAGATAAGAGGACAATTAGAGGATGTAGGAATTTCATAGAGGGTGTTGGAATCTTGTGTTTTACAACATATTTGAGGATTGGAATTTGATAATCATGCATTTTATTGCCTATGGGTATCATTCCTGACTCAATATATGGCACTAGGAAACATATATACTAGTGGGGCGTGAAGAATGAAAGCAAACTATGGAAGAGAGAGGGGGAGGGAAGAGGGAAGGAGATATGCATGGCTTGAATTTGTTTGAAAGGTATAGTTCACATATCCATGTTGAAGGTAGTACTTGGTGAAGGGTCTGGTAACTTGATGAAGCTCATTGTTTGTTCATTAGAACTAGAACTATACATATGACGTCCGTAGCAACTTTCATTGTAATTGGCATTTGCGTTGATGGTAGGCATGTTGATGATGCCTTAGTCTCTTATGGATAAATTTATGTTGAATCTGGTTGTTGCTGTAAGAGTGGTAAATATTGTTAGAGTTGCTGTCATACTTGGATTAAAATATCAAATAATCAGAGAAAATCAGGAAATGGATGAAGGGTGTAGATGTCGTCGAAGAATGCTGAAATGGGAGGGGAATTACCTATATAGGGTGATCTGTTCTCCGCCACTTCCCTAGGCTAATTAATGGATTACATCCAAATGAAAGCAAAAGTTCCTCCATCCCTCATCACTGCCTCATCTCATGTACCATCTTTTGGTTCAGCCTCCTTTCCTACTTGATTATTTTTCCTCATTCCTAGCATTTTTGAGATAAGACTAGGCCTTGGTTCATTAACTTTTTATATTTGACTAGATTGGGTTTAATCCATCATAAGGTTGCTGCTCCTCTCTCCCCTTATTAAGATTTTATTTTTTGAAGCATCATCTATGAACTGCTTGATGTGTTGCAGTTTCTTCAGCTGCTGCTTATTTTCTGTCATGTTGTCTGTGAATCTTTCTCTACTCATCATCCTTAATAAAAAGGAAAATACCTTGTGTTTCTGAGGTGTAAATTTGGACAATTTTTCATTCATAGAGAAGTTCACAATCTGTTTTCTGATATCTAATCCATATCATGTTCAACTGATCAATGAAGTACACATCCTGTTTCTCTTATCCAATATTTTACAGTACATATAATGTGTTATAGATTGGCAGACTGAAAAAAATGGTTTGGGGCTCTTAGTGCGTCAACAATGGGTGTCGATGATGACTTATCGAGTTATCTCCTCATAGACGACCTAAGGGTGCTTCTGCTTCCTCTTCACCTCACAAAAAGTTTGCACAGAATGACGCAAGCTGCTCTACAAGCATCCAGCGACACCGTTTCGTTCTAACAGAAATTGTTCTCCTTGTACTATGCACCTTAACTTTGCAGTCACAATAGGTACAGACATATCATGTTTTCGTTTACTGGGAACAGAAAGAGAATTGTGTCTTGTGAATCATGGCAAGGGAACTTTAACCATAGGAAAATTGAAGTTATTCTGATACATGGCAGTGAACTTTAACCATGGCAAGGGAACTTTATACGACGAATGTGTGTGTTTCTGTGTATTGCCATATTGTTGGTTTGTGCTATTCATTGCAAGAGTAGCTTTGTATACATCAACTGCGGCTTCCAGAAATCATAATTTGTACGCTGATGACCTAAGGAGGTAAGGATTGCGTATTGTTTAGCTATTCCTCCCTATATATTTTAACGAACTTTTCAGGAAAATGGAAATCAGCGTCTCTCCATCATAATAGTTCGACAACAAGTTTGTTAACGGATTTTTAGAAGTATAATAATCAAGATGAATGGCATAGTCCATTAATTAGTTTGGTTCTGAGTTGATTTGAGGAGAATCTGTTTGTATTACAGCTAACACTTATGACAGCTTAAATAGGGAAGATAGCAAAAATTTTCTTAGCAGATTTGAACAAAGGAAAGATGTAAACAGTAGGGATTTGGAAAAATTTTCACTTGTTTTCAGTCAGTAAGTTGAATAAATTGATTGGATAACAGCTGCAGTTGACAAATAGGACAGCTACATTTGAAGACTAGTAGGTTTTGATTTTTCTAGGCAAAGACGACGAATCACTTTTGAGCTTAAGTAATTTAGATAAGCGTAAACAGGGTCGCTTAAGCAAATAGACAAGTTTAAGAAATTCATGGCCAATTCTTCTGAATACCTTTGAATCCCTTGGAAATTTTTTTTTTTAACATCCTGAAAATTAACTTGTAAAAAAATTAACAAAGAAAAGCTGAAAACAAAAAGGAGATTAAAACAGAGGTTGCTCTTTTATGTGCTTTACCAACTTCAGGGCGTTCCGTTTGATGAATGAGGCAAATTTTGAATTGCGCTGCAATTGACTTAATGCAGCGGATAAGAGCAGCACAAAAATTTGGAATTGTTAGGCATATAAGAGCAGCATAAAAAGTAGAATTTTATTGGTTTACTACCATCATCAAAAATGTATCCTCCTATTCACTACCCTGTGAAATAAATTTCGTGCAAAGTTGTAAAAAAAAATGATATTGAGCAGATACTGCACTCACGGAGAAAACAACCAATCAATAATTTGAGTTATAACACGACTATTCAGCTGATGAAGAGAATCTGCAGAACGGATCTACTACTAGTGTATCAGGTGACGATGACAGAAGATGCTATCATTTTGCTGAAGATGAAGAGAGTCGTGCACTCCTTGCTTTGTCAGCTTTTTCCAGATAATCTTGATGAGATTGGTGCTTAGAACCTTCAAAAGAGGGAGAGAGAATTTCAGACATAGGGATGAAGTTAACTCAATATTTTTTAAATAACTTTGCTACTATAAAATTAAAGATAATAACATCTTGATCCAAGAGAAAAATCCAAAAAGTTGAGCAATATATTAAAAAAATGATTATTATAAGTATTAATTATGTTTGATTTTAACCAAATTTAATTAAATAATATTTATTTTCTACTACCTTGATTTAACACATAATAAGAATTATACAGAATATTATTTTCAAAAAAATATTATTAATTGTTTTAGTAGAGAATGTTGATGGTTCTCAGTTCTATTTATACAAACTAATACACAATACAGACCGCAAGCTTGTTGAGGAAGATTCTTGAGAGGTCAGATGCATGCTGTTCCGGCAAGCATTATTGATAAAGTAGAAGTAGGTAGAAGAAGTACCAAATAAAAGAAAAGTACAAAAGACATGTTTTAAACAATGCCCACTAAGAATGACAGAAATGATCCACGCTAAAACTAGCTCTGAAACTATCAGGATTCAAGAATTCCAGGAAATACTAAAAAACAAGTAGTAGCACAGCACTAACTTAATATCATTACTTAGAAAACTAGCTATGCTCGACAATGTTATGTCAGTTTTTCATATACAGAGAGGAGGTGGAAATATCATTGCACTCAAGAGAAACTTGCCACTCCTACGTGAAAAAACATAGAAAATTTACAGCATAACTCATTTATCACCCAAGATTCCCATACTTGAGCCAACAATCAGTCAGCTGAATCGATGGCACATACTAGCACCAAATTGAAATTGATCTCAACAGGTACCACAACTTTCCTTGAAAATGATTGTCATTAAGATGCATAGTAAAGAAGGAAAAATCTAGACTTGTGAGTTGTGACTTTGCCAAGTTTGCTTCACTTATTTCTTCTCACATATTATAGAAGAGTTACTAAGGGTTGCATATCACAGCAAAATGCACTTATTACTAGACTACTAGTTGAATATTCCAAATGGATCATCAAAAAATTTGGGCATATATAATGCACTATAAGTTACACCTTAAAAATCAGTTCATCAAAAGTAAAATCCAATAACAAATTACCAAGAGTCTTTAAATTACTTATGTTGACAGCTGACAAAATGAACCAGAAGTAAGTACCATAGTGACCACTTTGATCAGTATAAGTACCATAGTGACCACTTTGATCAGTAGGTGATAGAACTTAACAATCACCAATAGGATAACCAAGTGAGCTGTAGAATGTGCAGGTAGCCTGATATGCCAAACAATGACAGCATACTAAGGGGCTGATAATTGAGAAGTAAAGAAAGGAATCAACAAATACAAAGAAAAGGAAAGGAATCAACAAATACAAAGAAAAGGAAAAGAATCAAACCCTCCCATCTTCAATTTTGCCTGGTTAAGGCATTAAGAAAGTTGCCAATTTCCTAAGAAACACGTTTGTAACACCTTAGTCATTCCACTCCACCCTCCCTAGCACCAGTAGCAGGAAATCAGTTGTTGGGGGTGGTGATGAGGCTAGGTTGTGGTGGTGGGAAATGGAGATGGATAATTCCCCTTGCTTCTTCAAACCCACAGCCATAAGGCATATGCACCGCAAATTATTATACTAGTATACTTTAAATGAAGACTAGAAAATTTAAAGTCTGGAGACTCTGGACTCTAAATGACAAGCCACATTATCACTCCACAGGACACTCTTCTTGCACCTAAAGCAGAGATTCTGATCAAGTTATAATTGTAAGAGATTCTGGTGACGTTATAATAGTAAGAGATTCTGATCAAGTTATACCTTTCTTTTTTGTTCATTTACAAGATTTCCTAATGAAACAACCTAACAGTCATTTCCTACATCTCAAGATAATTCCTCTTTCAAGCTGCTGCAATAAATTGAATATAATGGAAGTGTTATACAGATACAACATCTTACAGAAGAACTAGAAAGAAGCTTCTTTGACTTACCATTACTAGACCAGCTATCATGGTTGGAACCCTGAACTTCTTTTTACTGTTTTTCCACTAAAGCAAAAATCAAGTTTATAAAAGGTATAGAAAAACTTTCGGCTATCCTCTCAATATCTAAAGAAATAAGAAAAAATCAAGCCCCTTGAAAAAAGGATGATGCTATGCATAGTAAGATGAAACCAATGAGCACACTTCAACAACTTAGAAGGACAATGTTAAGATGTAGTCAAGGAAGAACTTCATCAAAACGAGCAAAGAAAAAAGTAACACTTCTATGAGTTTCATATATGACAAACGACCAGACCGTAAAGAAAGTTAATCAACTCATGTGATGTTTGAAAATGTAAAGTTCAGAAAACAAATTATAAACAATTCTCAAGGGCCAAGGTTCCTCGCTCAAAGGATTACAACCGGAAAGCCAAATGTGATAGCTAAAGATACCTTAAATTTATCGGCAGGCAACATTAAGCCAAACTTCTCAACCTCTTTTGTGTAAATCTTATAGTGAGATAGTCAGATAGGACACCTAAGGTCATCTAATGGTTGTTTCTAAGGAAACTGCAGAACTTTGTAAAAGTCTCATCTTAGCAACTTTACACTTCCCTTCATACTTCCTGAGTTCCACAAATATTACAATATTTACACCATTTTAGGAAGTTTCACAAATATTACAACATTTTTTATTTGTACATTATTTCTTTCTCTCTCTCTCTCTCTCCCTCTCTCTCTCCACACATGGGTCCCTTTTTGTTTCTCTCTATCTCTCTGATCGCCAAAAAACTGTGCACTTCCTCCATGTTGCAATATTTAAGGAACGGATGAAGTATAAGATTTGATGTCACAATGGAACAAAACTTTTTAATCTTTTTATCCCTGTCAGATTATTTGTAGATTTCTAATCAGAGGACTAAAGGATCAATGTACAGTGAGCTTGGTTATTTTTTTAACACAAGCGCCAGCTACTAGTGAAGAAATATAGGTTAATACATAAGTAAAATCTAGTAGGATGGTATCACAGATTCACAGGCATAGTGCTAGATTGATGTACCAACCCAAAACGACAAAGCAAGTTAGCGAACTGATTTACGACAACTAGAGCTCAGTCATTCCGAAAATCACTAGACAACCTAGCCAAATAACCATGCCCAATTCTAATATAAACCCAAGCAAGAGCAAGTGTATTAATTCTAATACTATCTGCATTCCAACGATGTTATCAATATCAATCGGCAGTATCTAATCACATATTACATGGCATCAAAAGAGGGAATCTGACCGCTCAACGCTTGCATAACCTAACAAGTAGGCCATTTCTATTACTCTATTGACCATAAATCCTCATTCCAAAACCCTAATCATATAAAATACATAATATCAATAATATAATCAACAAAAAAAAGAGACGGAGAGAGCGGACCACGGCTCATGTAATACCAAGGGACGGCGAAGACAGCAGTGATGATGGTCAAGCCAACAAAGACGTGCTTCTTGTCACCGCTGTAGAGAAAGTGGTTCATCTTGGCTCTGAATCCTCCGCCATTTCCATTGTTGATTGCACTGCTTGAGTTCGTTTTGCTTTTACTTGACATTTTCTCTGAAGTTGCGATTAGGTCTAGTCTCTGATGTTAGGGTTCATCAACCGGTCTGGCTTAGAACTAGCGTCTTAGACTTATGACACCGCACGGAGTACGCCAGAGGAAATAAAAAATTAAAAAAAAAAAGGAATTTTTATTTCGGCTTTATTAATTTATCTACAGTCAACTAATTAAAAAAGAACTTTATTATTTGTAACCTTTAAATTTTTTTATATTAACATTGGTAATCTTTATGATGATGTTTGTCTAGTTTTATTGGTTAAATTATGAAAATAACCCTTAATGATAACCAATAAAATAAGCAAATTTTATTATTAAAATTGCCAATGATAATATTAAAAAGTTAAAGGTTACTAATAATTAAAAAATAATAATTTTTAATCAACCAAAGATAAATTAAAAAGATAAGGGTTATCAATGAGTATTACATCAAGAAAAAAAGAGAGACTTGGTATGGCGGTGGCAAACGAGCTGAGTTAGCTTGTGTCCTTTTTTTTCATAGTTCGGGTTGTATTTGAACTACATGCGACATGTGCATTTTAAATGGAGTTCACCTTTTACACGACTTTTAGCATTTGGAAAAGTTATTTATTTTTTGGACAATATTGAGGACTTGAGTGAGAATTCCACCAAAAATAATACATTGGTTAGAAAAGTTAGGGTTAACTAAAATTGGGGTATTCACCTTTTGATCCACTTTGATTTCACTTTATTAATTTTTTTTAACTTAGTAGTTGGTATGTCTTAATAATCTCACTTCAACTACATTGTTGTAAATATATAACAATTATTGTAAATATCAAATCAAGTCCATTATAAAAAAAAATCGGAAAAATTGAAAAGAAAAATACAACCTTGGACCAATATTGTTGGTAAAGGCCAACCTTTACTTTATTTATGAAAAATACAACTTTTGCATGTTATTGAGTTTTAAAGAGTTAAATGACCGATTATCGGTTTAAGTGGTCGCTACGCTCTTATCATTTACCAATAAACCCCACGATGTTTTTAGGTTAGTGGCTAGTCTAATCACATTCCACAACACAAACAAAATCAAAAGTCATTTTTCTTCTCTCTAAAACCATTAACAAATCACAAAGCCAAACACAATCACTGAACACTTCAACTCTACTCTACTTTAATCCTCACTCCCTCTCAGACTTTGCAAGCCGAGTGATTAATCAATACTACCAAGATCTACACGACTCATGGGCGTCGCCACTTTCTAGTGGTTCACCACCATTTCAATGAGGATGTCGGTAGAAGCAAAGAAAATTTTCAACAAAGCTTGGTGAAGAAAGTGGTGCCCCACATTGACCCGCCAAAAGTTCCCCTCTCATTCATTATCCAACCTCGGCCATCAATACCCAACTCCATTCCCCCCAAACTCATGCTTAATCTCTATCTTCCTTACTCCTCTTACCTCTCCAACCAATAGGTAACATAAATTTTCTAATTAATATATGTGTGTGTGTGTGATTTTGTAGGATTTAATACTTTGATGTTAGTTAATATGAATTGCTAAGGTCTATATTTATTATCTATATTTATCTGTCAAAAACTTGAAAATTTTATAATTTTCTTGGGTCAAAGTCAGTAAATTGGTTGTGTTGGTGTGATCATTTTTGTTATTATAAATTTGGTGCAGTTTTTATTAAATTATTTGTTTAAAACCAACCTTAGTGCTTTGATACTCCCTTAGTTAGTTACTTTATTCTTATTTAGTTCTTTGATTGCTACTTGTTTTATTTGAGCTACATGATCCTTGTATAATCTCTTGTAAGAATTGTTACAAGTAGAAAAGGAAAAATAAGATCAAAGAGTTTCATTTTGCAACAACCATATCCAATGAGAAATATTGTGTGAAAACAAGAAATACAAAGAATTAGAGAATTTGGGTTTTGGCCTTGAACATTTGAAGAAGAAACAGAGGTGATGGTCATGGGATTAAAAAATGGAAGGGAAGAAACATAACTTTGGACATTTGCCAACAATATGACTTGCTGGTAGCCGGTCATTTTTTCATTAAACTCTTTAAAATTCAATAACATGCAAAGGTTGTATTTTTCATAAATAAAGTAAAGGTTGGCTTTTACCAACAATATGAGCCAAATATTGTATTTTTCTTTTTAAATTTTCCTAAAAAATAAACTATTAATGGCAAAGCATTAAATTTATATATAAATTTTTAAAAATAAAATAGTTATTGAAAAACATAGAGATATTATATAATTATTTTAAAGATTTTGATACATCAGCGTGATTTTTTCTAGATAATTTATAATTATCTGCGTTCAGTATAAAATATTTAAACTAATCTAAACAAAGAGGGGTCATGTTACCATACAACTTGGTATAATATAACTTCCTTTGTCCCACATTGCCTTTTAACCTTTTATTTTCCATTTATCTCCTTAGGTTTTACACTTTTATTTTTAAATAACCCACCTTGTTTTAATACTTCTCCTTTCTCACTATAGAAAAGCTAAGGGCTTGCTCTCTTTAATATTCAATTTTAAAGAAATAAATCACTTTCTCCTGCCTTTATTATTTTTTAAATAAAATATCTTTATTCATCTAATTTCAAATAATATAATATTTGAAAATCAAACAACACTTATCATCTAAAAGTATTTCCCTTGATAAATGTCAAAACAAATATGGAACATAGGGAGTAATTAAACTCGTGTCTAAAGAGTCTGAAATTTGATCGTCGTACTTAATTTTATATGGTTTTAAAATAGTTGAATACATATGGTGATTTGATTAGAATCAGATAATTAACTGTGAGATACCGATTGAGGTGATTTTTTATTGTTATATTTTTATTTTATATTAATAAAATTATTTTAAATGTAAATTAATAAATTCAATAGTCAAGCATGGATAAAAGATGCTTTAAATGAGTTAAAGGTGAGTTAAGTTGCCAGATTCCTAATTGAGTACCCAAAATTGTCCAAAAAAGTTGAGTATCCAAAAGCAAAAAGATGTAAAAGGTTAGTCCCAAATGTTAGCTTAACTTTTATTTTTAATTTGATTTATTACTAAAAACATATAGTTATACCATTTAAATTGTTAAAAAAATACAATAAAGTTAATATCTCTCTCCTTCTTTTCTTCTCTCTAGGTATCCAAAAATTAGGGTTTATTAGGTAGAAAAAAGCCAAATTTCGGAGTTTTGGCTACTTCAAACCCGATGTCTACTATTCCTTAGATTTTGTGTCATTGATATGAAAACTAGAGAGTTGGTATGTATTAAGTCCCTTTCTAATATGGATTGTTTCTAATACAGTTTGTTAAGTATTGTTAAGTCGTGTGAATTGTTTTTATAGTGAATATTTTCACGGGATTGAAAAAGAGGTAAAATTTTCAGTGACAAACAAATTAATCATGCATATGTCATCTTTAGGACGTACTAGAACAAATCAATTGAACCCTTATTGGAGGCTATAAAAACAATGACATGGAAAAGGGGTTGAGGAATGTCAATATGAAATGATCATAGTTTTGGTGAAAGAAAGGTTTTTAATTCATTTAATTTTTATTCATTTGTTAATTTGAATTTTTTTATGAAGTTTGTATGAATATTTATCAGTAAATTATTTTTAAAATCTCAAAAAAATATAAGTTCAAAATAATTATCTTATTTTAATGGCAGAGCTATATACACCAAGCGGACCTTACTTGGTTGATAATTTGCAATTGGATCATCTAATTTTAGTGACAAAGACGTATACATCTAAGTGAGGGCACTTAACCTCACTTCACTAGTAGATAATTAATCAAATATTGCGATTTTTTAAGTTTAAATGATGTGGTTAACAGTGCAAATCACTTATTGATGAAGCAATGCAAGCGCAACAGTTTTTAGGCGAAGCAATACAATTTACAAATGCTGCGTATTTTTTATAAAACCGCAGCAAATAAGGTGCATAACAATTTTTTAGAAAACCACAACATTTATTCACCTTATTTTCTACAATATTTTTTTTTAAAAAAAAATATTTTTTTTACCTAGGAATCCCACAAGTGTAGTGGTTTTTGGAAAATCGCAGCAAATGAAGCTGCAATACTTATTATTCTTTTGGGTTAATAGATAGTAGAACATGCATGCATATATGGCCTGTAAATAGGATTCTACTGGGATTTCTCAGTAGACAGTGCTAATAACATAATTTCATAGAAGCATTAGTTATTATTATATCACAAAATTAATATATTACAAATGCATAAATATTATAATTGAAATTGCAAGAAATGTAATGATACTAGCTAATAACCTACACTTGCTAAGAAACATATCCTAATGCTATGAATCAAAAGGATAAGCAGTGTTAGAAACCTATCTAATACTATACTAAAGAAAAAAGATCGAGCTACTTAAGGTGATTGTCGGGCATTTAGAAAGTATTCTGCACATTTCATTAATCTCACTTAGCTCAGACTCTAAGTATGGCGTTTTTTGTAAAAGTCCTAAAAATTTGAGAAAAGATAGATTAAATTAGTCCAAAATAAAATTTTAGGCATGATAAACACACCAACATCATTATTGACACATTTTCAAGTATAAATTTCTGCAAAGTTTTCTCCATTTTCGTAAAATCACAAGGTACTTGTTTACAAATAACAACAATCACAACACAATTATAACATAAGGGTCATATCATGTTAACCTTCCAATAAATTCCAGTCATTCCTTCTCATCCACCTCCATTCAATTCCCATCAATCTCTAACATTAATAGAAACTATCCTAGCACTATCTTTAACTCTAAAATTATGAACAAAAAAGAGTAAAGCATACATAATGTGGAAACTCATCACTAATGTGATGGAATTGAACAATGTTATACATGAAAGACATGACCTAGTAGCCACACATTGAGTTCCCTACTTATTGATGACATTGCATTCGAAAAGCGAGAAATACGTAAATCAAACTAATATTTGAGCATAATTTAATGCCACGGTTCTTTAACAATCCCAATAAATTATATTTAAGTATATGAGATTTCTTTTTAACCCAAATACTAGTTCATCACCCTAAATGATACCTGTTTAAGCTACTTTGACTCAAAACGATGTATTTGGACTGATTTAGGAATATTTTAGGTCAAACTTGCTCTTTTCTACCAAAATACCAATTTCTTAGCCTAAATGCTTCCTATTTGAGCTATTTTGACTCAAAATAATGTATTTGGATTGATTAGGCACATTTTAGGTCAAACTTGCTCTTTTCTACTTAAATGCTAGTTTTGTAGCATAAATGATTCCTATTTAAGTTATTTAGACTCAATTGATGTACATGGACCGATTTAGGCATATTTTAGGTTAAACTATCACTTTTATACCAAAATACTAGTTCCTTAGCTTAAGTGATTCCTATTTGATATACTTTGACTCGTAACCATGTACATAGGGTGTTTTAAGCATATTTTAGGTCAAACTTGCTCTTTTCTATCCAAATACTAGTAACTTAGCTTAAATGCTTCCTATTTGAGCTACTTTGACGCAAAACGATGTGTTTGGACTGATTTAGACATATCTTAAGTCAAACACACTCTTTCTTACCTAAATACTAGTTTATGATAAGTGAATGGATCGGTCGTTGACAATACCCATTATTAGAAAACCTCAACTTCACCAATTACAAGTAATGGTTAAGGGTCATGATCCACAGGAAATGACTTTTAATAGACACCGACTTTAACAATCCGGCTATGAGAATATCCTAACAAAAGTGAAAAGTTGTTAATTCTAATTAAGACTATAAATGTGAGCGATCGCTTGGCTTTAAGCGTCTTGAGAGGCCTCTTGACTCTTGGGTTGAGTGGTCTCTTAGCATCTTTTCTTGGTTCTTATACCCCTTAATCTTGCTCTTTACTTCACTTGTGCTCGTGCCTACTACGCTCTTATACCAAACAAATGAAAACACGCATAAAAGTAGAAGAAACACGGGAAATAATAGGATAAACGAGGTAGAAAATTCACATGTGGTCAATTCCTAAGATAGAATCATGCATAAAGTAATGTCAAATAACGTAAAACAAAGTGGATACGCACCAAAAGAGCACAAAAACTCCCTTAGGAAAGCATAAGCGAGTGACATAAATGTCACTCATCTATTTCTTAGCATAAATGTTTCCTATTTGAGCTACTTTGACTCAAAATAATGAATTTGGACCGACTAAGGCATATTTTAGGCCAAACTTACTCTTTTATACCTAAATACTAGTCTTTTAGCCTAAATGCTTCATATTTGAGTCGGATATATTTAGGGATATTTTAGGTCGAACTTGCTTGTTTCTACCTAAATATTACTCCTTAGCAACTAAACAATGTAATTTGACCTATTTAGGCATAATTTGAGTCAAATTTGCTATTTTCTACCTAAATACTAATTTCTTAGCCTAAATGTTTCCTATTTGAGTTATTTAGACTCAAAATGATGTACTTGGACAAATTTAGGCATATTTTAGGTCAAACTTGGTCTTTTCTATCCAAATACTTGTTCCTTATCCTAAATGTTTCCTATTTTAGCTACTTTGACACAAAATGATGTATTTGGACTAATTTAAGCATATTTTAAGTCAAACTTTCTCTTTTCTATCCAAATAATATTTCATTGACATAAAAAGATTCCTTTTTTAGTTATTTAGATCTAAAATGATGTACTTGGACCATTTTAGGCATATTTCAAGTGAAACTTCTTCTTTTTCCACCACAATACTAGTTCCTTAGCCTAAATGCTTCTTATTTGTGCTACTTTTACTCAAAATCATGTAATTATAGTGTTTTTGGTCAATTTTAGGTCAAACTTGCTCTTTTCTACACAAATACTAGTTCCTTAGCCTTAATTCTTCTAGTTTTATCTACTTTTGACTCATAATGATGTATTTGGACCGATTTAAATATTTTAGGTCAAACTTGATCTTTTTTTTACCTAAATACTAGTTTGTTAGCATAATAGCTTGTTGTTTGAGCTACTTTGACTAAAAAAAAGTAATTGGACTGATTTACGGATATTTTAGGCCAAACTTACTCTTTTCTACCTAAATACTAGTTTCTTAGCCTAAATGCTTCCTATTTGAGTTATTTAGACACAAAATGATGTACTTCAACCTATTTAGACATATATTAGGTCAAACTTGCTATTTTCTACCCAAATACGTGTTCCTTAGCCTAAATGCTTTCTATTTGAGCTACCCTTACTAAAAAAAACAATGTATATGAGTAGATTCAGGTATATTATAGGTCAAACTTTCCTTTTTCTACCTAAATATTAGTTCTTTGCCTAAATGCTTTCTATTTGAGTTGTTTAATCTCAAAACGATGTACCAGGACCGATTTAGATATATTTTAGGTTAAAATTTCTTTTTGCAACCCAAATCCTAGTTCTTTAGCATAAATGCTTCCTATTTGAGCTACTTTGACTCAAAAGGATGTATTTTGACCAATTAAGGAATATTTTTGGTCAAACTTGCTCTCTTCTACCTAAATACTATGTACTTAGTCTAAATGCTTTCTATTTGAGCTATTTTCACTCAAAAATGTGTATTTGGACCAATTTTGGCACTTGCCATTTTCTACCCAAATACTAGTTTCTTAGCATAAATGGTTTCTATTTTAGTTATTTATACTCAAAACGATTCACTTGGACTGATTTAGACACATTTTAGGTCAAACCTGCTCTTTTCTACCAAATACAAGTTCCTTAGCCTAAGTGCTTCCTATTTTAGTTACTTTGACTCAAAATCACTTACGTAGAGTGTTTTAGGCATATTTTATGTCAAACTTGCTTTTTACCTAAATACTAGTTTCTTAGCCTAAATACTTTCTCCTTAAGTTACTTTGACTCAAACCATATATTTTGCCAGACATATTTTAGGTCAAACTTGTTCTTTTCTACCTAAATAATAGTTTCTTAGCATAAGTGCTTTCTATTTGAATTATTTTAATTCAAAACAGTATATTTGGACAGATTTAGGCATATTTTAGGTCAAACTTGCTCTTTTCTATCCAAATACTAGTTCCTTAACCTAAATGCTTCTTATTTGAGCTATTTTGACTCAAAACAATGTACTTAGAGTGTTTTAGGCATATTTTTGGTTAAACTTGGACTTTTCAACCCAAATACTAGTTTCTTAGCCTAAATGCTTCCTATTTGAGCTACTTTGACTCAAAACGATGTATTTGGAATGATTTAGGCTTATTTTAAGTCAAATTTGCTCTATTAAACCTAAATACTAGTTTTTTTTTAAGACTAAATGCTTTCTATTTGGGTTATTTTGACTCAATAGTATGTATTTAGACCAATTTAGATGTATTTTAGGTTAAACTTGCTTTTTTAACCTTAATACCATTTTCTTTGCTTAAATGCTTCCTATTTAAGTTATGTAGATTCAAAATGATGTATTAGGACTGGTTTAGGATTATTTTGGGTGAAACAATCTCAATAAATAATATATAAGTCCATGAGATTGTAGAATGTAATACCAGAGCTAGAATCTAGTTTAATTTACCTTGTAATTTATGCGTAGATGTAACTCTATAACTTCTAAAAGCACTACCATTCAAACAAATATAGTGAAGTAAGTATCATACTTCTATTATAGCAATAAAAATCAAATCATACCTGAAACTGATTCTTATATATAGTTAAATTACCTTTTGTCTTAAGAGGATTGAAAACGTGCACTGTCCTTTTTATCTAAGGACACAACCAGTAAAATCCAATGATGCCTACAAAATGGTTGATCATGTGGTTAATATGAGAAGAAAATAATCCTTGATATCGACATGACAAAAAGTTTAGAATTCCATACTTTTCATGGTATGGGCAAGTGATAAAACACTTGATGTTTAGGCTGGCCATTACACATGCCATGTAAGATGTGACGGATGCCTAGTCACTAGATGCCATGCTCACAAAAATGCATGTAAGGCACATTAAATCCATGGACGCCACTCCTTCATAATTCATGGCAAGCCCTGCAACAAATACAAATAATAACATTTATTAACTATATCAAACTGAAAACATCATGTTGGAGATTCAAAGGAAAAGTTTAGATATCTTACAACATAAATACTTGTAGCATTTATACGTTCGGGTTAGCTCCCATGAAAAGTCACGAAGCTGTCTAGGGCTATTAAAGACACCTGAGCCTTCAGTTCATGGAACTTCTCACCCCATTAATTTAAGGCAATATTGGTGATGTCGTGCTTTCAAAGATCCTTCATCATGGACTCAGTTGGCTAGGTACCGCTAGGAGCAACTTTAGTTGCATCCCTCTTCCTCCCAGCACCTTCACCCTTTTGTGGCTCTTGCTTCTGATTCTCATATCTTAGTGAATTACTAGATACATTAGTAATGATAAATGATATTTACTTTATCATAAAAAGTTTCCAAATATCTCATAAGTTACAAGCCAAATTAAATATTTCAGTTATTGAGTAAAGGTCACTTGAACATGCATAACTCTTTTTATGAATGAAAAAGAGGCGAGAACTCGAACATCCTTGAAGTTCTGATCATAGTTGTTGACACTAACCTTGACATGCTATGAAAGGATATCAGAAAGGTTGTCGAGGGCTAGAGTTGGATGTATGGTTCCTTGACCAACAATAAATACTCCAAGCTCATTCACCATAAGCATCAGCTGAGAAAATACAAATTCCTATAGTAATAGCTTGCAAAGAAGTCAGTAAATCATTATATACAACTATCCTTATAAGACTTTACACAGTTACATATGTTAGGTGGCAAAAAACATACAAGTAGCCCTATGTTGTAGCTACTAGGGTTGCATGGAGAGTTTTGGTTTATTGATGCTACACTCAAGTCCTTGACTAGGTATTTTAAAACCATATTGTGCTGCAAACAACCTGAACTTCTCCTAGCCTTAAGCGTCCATCTCCTTATCCATCTTCTTATCCATCTTCCTTGTCATTTGTTCTCTAACCCTTTTTTCTACCTCCTTGATTCCATCTTGTATTTGTGCAGCCACGTTCTACCTTCCTTAAACACCTGAGCTCCTCCTTTTGGACCAAACACCCCGTTATAGCCTACTATGATTTCAAAGTCGACCACACGACCCGTGTGGTATTTCTTGCCAAGAGCACAAAATAATTCATTGTTTTGTGTATGAGAATTAAACTCTTTCGATTCCTCTTTTTGTCTCCATTCCTCCTTCATATTTGATAAAGTCCAAACAATAATTAGTCAACATCATAGTCCTATACGTTAAAGTAGAGATTAAAAAAATGAAGAACTAGATAATGAATAAGCACAAGGCATGAAGCCCTTTTTGGCACCAAATTTGACTCATCTCAGCATACAAGTGTTGATCCATATGATAAGAATACAAGTTTTATGATGCACTCCTATTTGCCTTCTCACTTTTTTACTTATTCGAGCAAAATAAGTAAATGATCAAATATAAAAACTATCTAAAATATAACAATTATGCTCTTGAACTTGGACGAGTCCTCAGCAATACTCGTCCTTATATCCTTTCTTTAGGCTCCATGTAATTAACACTTCAAATCCCTTTCTTCATTAATGATTAGGCCATTGATCAACAACTTCTTGTGGCCTTGCGTTGCTCCATAATGACTCTTAAGACTCCATGAATTTCTCCATTAGTTCTTGAACTTGTCTAACACCTCGGGATTACTCTTAGTACTCTTGAAAAAGATCAAAAATACTATAAACACCCGTGAACACATCATATGAAAGTAAATGAGCCTAAAATTCATTTATACTACATGCAAACAACCCTAAAAAAACACTAAATCATAGACTCAAATGGGACTTATATAAGTACCCTAAGCTAAATAAATGCTTATCCCTAACCATTCAAGAGCAAGAAGAACGGAATAAGATAACATCCTCTCATGAGACACATATGCTTGATTTTATAAAACTCTAAGTCAAAAACAAATTTCAAAAAAAAATTTGCACATAAAAGAGTTATTATAAACCCACAAACCTTTGATTATCGAGAAAAACAACTATATACTCCCCCAAGCTAGTCTCGTTCATATACTATAGTCTTCTCACTTTTAGGTGGCATAGGAAAATAAGCCACTCATGTGTTAATGAGGCTAGACGTGCTCTCAATCTAATAATATGCATCAACTCTATAAGATTGTCCTCTTTAGGCTTTCTTTTGTCTTTCTCCACTACCGAATATAATGCTAACTCAATAAAGTCATGACTCCCTAGATTAATAAAGTCATGACTCTCAAAGACCTAAATAAAACTCAACTTCAAAATAGGAAATTCGGGTTTAAATCATCCATATAGCCTCCTAATCATCCAAAATTGGACTCTTCTTCTCAAATACTTTGATCTCTTCTTTCTTCTTGACTCAAATTATGTGGATTCACTTCTTTTGATCATTTGAGGGTAAGCAAGATCTCTTTTTGAAGCTTTTCCAACAAACTTTTTTTCTTTTCTTTTTTTATTCTTTTACTCTTCTCTTTCTTCTTTTTTTTATTACTTTCAATTCTAATGTAAGAGTCAAGGATGAATGAATACTCAATACATATATTCGATTTGTTCCGAGAGACATTGTACCATTGCATATTACACCTTCAAAATAAACCTAGAAAAAATGGCTCTAAGGCTTTTTAATGTTAGGCATCAAGAAATGGGGAAATAGAAGCTCAAAGGGTTTCATCTTAAGAGCAAATGAAAAAATAATAATTTGTTGAAAAATATCTCAAGTAATGATAAAAATGGCCCTAAATTCTAATAGGGAGTTTAATCATTCCATAAAGTTACACCAAAGAGTCTCAAAAAGCCAATAAGCAAACCTAAGATTTGAATCTCACAAAGGACGAAATCTAACACACATAGAAAAGAAAAGAGATCAAAATAATGCCATCAGCCTAAGACTCAAGTCCTCACAGGTAATCACAAATCTATAAGATTGGGTGAGAGATAAATCTAGTAGTAAGAGAAATAGTGTAAATCTAAACAATCATTAGTGACATGATTTTCAAAAACCAACAAGATATAGCATATGAAAAAAAATTGAAATGCACAAGTGTATCTATATATCTTCATTGAAAACTTATCCCAAGAGTGAAATGAAATAAGGGATGTAATGTAATGCTCTAAACTAAACAATATATAGACAACTAGAAAAAAGAAAAATAAAACTAAGTATTCTCATGGTTATTTATGATAAATATCCTTTCCTTCAAGTCAAACCTTAAAATTTCCTAAGTGAAAGCACAAGACATGTGAGGTAGGCCGAGAGAGAAAAGATGCAAGAAAATACTAGTGATCAGAAGGAGAAAGAGGATTATACCCGATGAAGGAACTAGGTCCACCCCTAAAGTAACCACGCATCTCCTCACTCATCATATGGAAGCTCATAAGCATAGTATGGTAGTCGCCCCTCATGTTCTTGTAAGCTAAATCCATGGCTCAGTGAGAATCATGCATTACATGATAATCATCCCTCATGTCGTAGAAATAAGTGCTCATGGACTAATGTAATACCGCATCTTGGTGTGTCTATCTTGCATATGCTCAAAGTCGGTTCATAGGCGACCAAAATCATGTTGTAGAGTTGCCATATGAGCCTCCAAGGAGTAGGACTAACTAATTAAGGCAATGTTCTCTAAGAAGTTTAGGACAACCTCTTCCATATGAGCAGTGGCTTCCCAATCTTTGTCCCCTACCTCAATAGGAAGTGGAACACCTTTTTCCATTAGGGGAGGCCACTAGAAATCTGGGTGGAGTATCCAAGTCCTTGCTCTCTCTATATATGGGAGTAGGGCTCAGGGTAGAAAAATATAGGGGGCTGAGTTATTAAAGAGAGGATGACCCACTAGCAATTCATATCCTTGGTTTTGACCTCTACGAAGTCGAATCCACCGCATGCACTACATACGGTGCAAAGTGATGTTCGTAACTCTTGGCAACTCATAAGATTCACAACCTGAAACATTGATATCATGAGAAAGCACAAGGTTAGGAGACCCCCTATAGCTATCTTAGTGGAAGCCTCGACGACCTGGGCTAAGTGCTCCATCAACCAGGCAGTTGGACACAAAATATGTGAACCAAATGGCGTATTTACCCCAAGGGTTGACCTTGTCTCATTAGCAAGTAAATTCCATAAGAAGTAAAGCTCACAGGCTGAAACAACACCTCTCCCAACATCTCTGGAAAAGAGGGTCCAAGCTAAAACCCTAAAGGCTACCCTAACTACAAGATGAATAATACATGTAACCTTGGACATGCTAGGATTGTAATTGGTAAGTCCTATAACGTCTCTCTAGAAGACACTATCCTAATAGTTTTCTACCCTAGGGTAGTAGAGAGTCAACATCCCATTGACGAGAAAACCCAAAACATTGTGAATATCCTCAAGTGTAAACCACATCGTAGTACCCAAAAGTGGAGAAGATTTATCAGGTTTTACTCCTATAGGTGGGTGCATGTAGGACTCCTACTCGAACTTGGAAAATGATTTGTGAACTACTTCATCTACCCCCAAGGCCCTTGTAGCCGAATGATCATAAAAACGTGAAGTGATGAGGTTTAATTAGCTATTCCTAAGGAAATTCCTCATATAATCTTCATTATTGCCAAAATCTATCCCATGGGTCTTTATGAAAGGCGGTTGAACTGTTGGGAGAGGAATAAGTTCCTTAAACCTCAAATGGATGTGTTCCTAGGGTGGTTCCTATGTGGAGGCATTTTTATTATAGATAAAGGGAACAACAAGGGAAAAGGGGGGTAAGGATCAAAGGGTTTTAATGAATGTCCAACAAACCTCAAGGTTATCGCAACAAAAATCAAATACTAAACGATAAATATAACCAAGTCCAATGTCCAAACATAATACAATGCAAAAATCTAAAAAAAATTAAGACAATCTCAAGCAAAAATGTGACCAAAAAATCAAAAACAAACAAGAAATAGTGAAAATAAAGGAAAGAGTGAGGGTTAGAGTATACCAAGTGCAATTTGGGATGAAGCGGTACCAAATACTCCCTTAAAAACCCTCTAAAGCTTGCAAAAGTAATCCAAATTAACCCATTTTACTTATAAGGCCCCAACTAAAAAACCCCCAAATCAATAGAAAAAAGTTAAGGTTTATGGGTTTTTTGAATTAAAGGATTGAAGGATGAATTTATGTTGTATTTTGGTTTAGGATGGAAAAGGAATTTAGGAGTTGTAGGATTATGGGTGTTTGATGGTGGAGGATGAAGGATTGAGTGAGGATTTGATGTGGATATGGAGGGTTTAGGGCGTGGAGAAAAAGAGAACTAAAGGAAAATAGAGAGAAGCTCGGGTTTTGCTCGAGTTTATAAAGCCCTGGGGAGTGAAGACTCGAACAAATGCTTTGCACAATTGTCTAAGTTTTTTGCCAAAAGCTCAATTTTTAATGTTTTGGAAATTGTCAAAAAATAAATGCACTTTCTAGAGAACACTCGCCTGAGTCTCTTCAATTTTGAGCATTTCGTTAGTTTCTACCAGAAGTTGAAATTTGAAGGTTTTAGAGGAGATTTAGGCTAGTGCTCAACACACTCATTAGAATCTCTGCATTTTGCAGTACATATCAGCATTTTTTAAGGTCTTTGAACCATTTGTACATTTTTACTCACCAAGAACCTACAAAAGAAATACAAAAAAAAATGCATAAATCATATAAAATAACTAAAAATCAAAACAAAAATCAAGAAAAAAAAAAATCAAAGAAAACAAGTAAGAAAAATGGGTTGCCTCCCATTAGCCGCTTGTTTTTTGGGTCTTAAGCTCGAACCCCTTAATTCTTAGTAGTTTAGTGATGGAACCAAAAGGTCAATGTTAAACTTTCCATGGATGGGGTATCCAATACGGTAATGTTTTAGTTTGTGCCCATTGACCTTGAAAGACCCTGTTATCTCGCTCCAAATCTCCACTGAACCATACGGGAAGACTTTTTGCACTTGAAATGGCCTAGACCATCTCGACTTCAAATTTTCGATGAACAATTTTAATCTAGAGTTGAACAATAGCACCATATCACCCTCTTGGAACTTGATAGGTTATGAGGGCTTTTACTTATGCACTGAATCGTGAACTACCTAAGGCGGAGAGGATACTGATTTTGGATCAGTAGCAAATCCCGATTCACTCATTAGCCTTTTCTTATCAAAGTTCTTCACATTGCCCAAGAGATTGACTCTTGGATCCTTCTTCTCAGTGCTTACCAAGGGATTATTTATTTTATTAACCTTGATATGGTTAATATATTTAACTTCAAATTAATCCACCTTGTAAACCATAATACTCGTGGATAGTGTGTTAGATTAACCAGCTAAGGCATACTCCACCTTTTCATCGCCAGCCTCAAAGGTAATTTACCGTTTTTCATATCGATCATAACCCTTGTTGTACATAAGAATGGGGTGCCCAGAATGATAGGAACTCGCGCATCCTCTTCCATTTCCATTACCATGAAATCACATGAATATAGAATTTTCCAACTTAGAGGGGAACTTCTTCTAGTATGCATAGACTTCACAGTTCTATCTGCAATCTCAAGAGAAATGAATGTGGGTTTTGATTCACCCATCTAAAGATTCTTATAGATAGAGAAAGGTATAAGATTCACTTCAGCTCCAAGATCACACAATGCATTATTAATCTCTATATCGCCCAATATGACTGGAATTGAGTTAAGATGATTGCGCTATATTCCGTTGTAAGAGACATTGTTGCATTATCCTCAACCTTCCTCTTTCTCAACAAAATCTCCTTCAAAAACTTAGCATAAGAGGGCATCTCGAAAATGACATCAAGGACTGGAATTTTCAAACACAACTTTTTCAAAATATCAAGGAATTTCTTGTACTTCTTTTCTTGTTTCGCCTAATCCAATCTTTGAGGAAAAGGAGTTGGCGTCCTCTATGGTTCCATAAGAGTACGGGGAGGCTCCTTCTTCCCTACCACAGTCTCATTAACAATGGCTTCTTCATATTTGACCTCATCTAAAGCTATCACAACTCTCATTAATGGGTCTGCCGATTCCTTACCACTGCTCATAGTCACTACATTTATCTATTCCTTGGGAAAAGTTTCAGTGTTTTCGAGAAATTGTCATGGGACCTTTGAAAGGTGACTAGCCTGTTGAGCTAATTGGTCAAGTTGAGTTCCCAACCTCTGCATCTGAGCCCTAAGTTTGATACTCTATTTCTCCAGCTTAGCTTTGAATTAAGTGTTCTCTCATGTGAATAATATGGCTTTTTCAATGAGGTTGTTGGGAGACTTCTACCAAAGTGAATCTCACGTTATAATTGTTGAACTAGACTCTAAAATCAGTTTTAGAAGACCATTAGCACACTATTAATCAATAAAGCATCCTATAACTTCATTTTAATTTCGTAAATATTTAGAAAAAATCTCAAAAATAATATATTATAACCTCTATAATTCAGTCATTGTAGACAATTGTGAAAACGGCAAAAGAATAACCTGGTAAATCTTCATAAATGCGACTATAATTTTGAAAGACAAGCTATCATATTGTTCTTTACATTTTTATCGATCCCCTTTTTTGATAAAATGTTACAATCCTACCAAGATTTAAGCTCACTTTCTCAAACATAAACAAATACACATCCATAAATAATACATAAATAATTTAATAAACTACAATTTTATTTTAAATATACGAAATATTTTCTTTTCAGATGAGACAACCTTTTCAAGAGAAGAACATAATATAATCACACAAACAAATAAAAACAAAATAACGCAAGAATGGCTTCAAGTATTTTACTTTGCTAATTAAAATGTTTGAAATTAAACCAAAACAAAATTGAATATCCAACCCGATATTATGGATGATGGATCAGATTATGGGCTTGAAATTATCACCTGAACCCAACCCAACTCATCACCCGTTTCACCTACCACCCACTTTTCACCCAATTAATTCAGATTTTCATCTTTTAATCTAATTCGAGAGAATAGGATTATTGGACATGCATTGGATATTTTAATACCAATTTGCAATCTAGTCTTGTCTAGCTCAAGTTAAGAGACTTGTATCAGGTTTCAGATAGTTTCAATTATAACAGCATTACATATTTTGAAATTTGAGTTGTACACTTACATATATTGAAAAATTCTCTCAAGTTTCATTCTCAACAGTCCAAAAGTTCACTCACAGGAATGCAGTAATGGATGCATGTTCCAAAATTTTTTTTTTTAAAAAAAAAAAAAAAACCATAAAACATTCACAAAGGCTGTAAAGTAGTCTTTGTGTCAACCTGAACCTCAAAAAGTACATTTCAAACACTTCATAATACACAAACGCTTATCTCAACCGAACAAACTAAAACTAAAAAACAATCAGGAAAAAAGATTTATATATATATCATCCGGATCTGAATTTGCTATAGAATGTTATACAAAATTGGTTATCCATCAATCTATAAGGCCAGCATGATTTAGTTTGAAGAATACACAACCAGTTCAGCATGTAAATATGTAGTGCCGCATCCCCAGCTGATATCTGCCCGGTGCCTCTCAACAAATCAATCGATAGCAATGATGAGGAAACCAACAGATACATACATGAGGAAGACTGGGTAGAGTGCTAGAGCTTTTCTTCTTGGACCTACAGCTGAACTCATAAAAGGGTATGCAGCCCACGAACTCCAAGCCAGAGTTACACATACAACAACCACCTTAACAATCACATTGTCCTTCAACATACAGATGAGAGCTCCAACGTCCAAAGGGAAAAGGCAATAACCCAGAAGGCTCAAACTCTGGAAGAAAATTATGTGTCCACCCTGAAGAAAACAATAACATACCCATTTCAATATAAAGTTCGGCTTTTGTTCTTCTGTTTTTGTAAGTGACATCATTCTATAGTAGGGGAGAGGAAAAAGGAGTTGAGGCATTAAAAATTCTCACCAATAGCAGTACATTCAATGTTAAAATTACAGCACCAGCAGCAAGAAGGGCAAATGCAACAGCGAACACCTCTGACTAGAGACATCAACATTAGCCAAAGAAAAATTAGTTTCTACAGAAATTTATTTGGGAATAAAAACAGTAGAAGCAACATATCTATGATGACCTATGAAATGAAAGATACAGGGAGATGAGATTATCACTAAATTCAAAAAGAAATGCAGTAAGACCAATTTGTAGGTGATTAAAGGCAAGAGAAAAATAGTCAATTTCGCAAACATTATCATCAATATTATGCAGCAGAGTGAGACAAAAGATCACTACAAGCAATGAGATAATGTTTAAAACAAAAAAAAAAAAAAAAAAAAAAAACTCAATTCTCAGAAGCCATCAAATATATAACACAGACCCCTATAAAGATTTCAAGAACAAAGGTAGATCAAGATAGTAATAAGCTAACATCAAAGGTCTAAAACTCTAAACACATCACAGAATATATCAGGTACAACATAGGAAATCCACAAGATATTCATTCCAAAGCTAATGTTTACGCTAGACTGATATGGCTGGCACCAATTGGTCTAAACTAATGCAACTTGAAGAAAGTTATTTAGATTTATGCACCAACGAACAGATTTTGTAGAGCTGAAAACTTAATTATCTACAGAGAAAGATGAAGTTTGTTGTAAGCAATAAAAGTATTCACATGAAAAGGGAAACTAAAGATGGCACCAGAATATTTTCTTTTACACAAAACTGATACTATTAGATGTTGAGCTAGAAGACATAAGTTTCAGCCTCACAGATATCTATGGAATTTTAGACAAGCTTAGGTATGTCCCCTCAGAATTCTACAGTTCAAGCTACCTTCAGCAGAACTATAAGTTATGTCATACATCCATGTTTTAAGTATCATACAACACCATAACTTAACCAAAAGACTCCAGCAGGGATTCTCCAGAACATTCTCCATAATAGCCAAAAGGTTCTATCAGCCTTACCCTTACAATCAAAAAGAGACTTCTTAAATCAAACTATTGATCTACAAGGCAGCCATATCTACGACAAAAACAAAACAAAGAAGATTTACAGTCTAAGAGCCATAGTTCCATAAGGTGGGATCAAGCTGATTAACAAGGTGAACAAGAGGTCATTCATATGGGTCATCTGCAATTTGATCCTGGAGATCCATTTGATTCATGTCTTCTTCGACTCCATTCATTTATGTCATTTGTGATACAGCTTGAGTTCTTGTGATCCAGCTTCAGTTCTTATCATATCTTCATTATTCAACTTCCTATTCTCCAAGCTGGAGCTTTTTGATACTAACAATTGATTTGTCAAAAGATACTCAATTGACTCATGAAATTTAAAATAATATCTAATCATGCTAGCTAATTGGTCAATCATTTTCTTACTCTAGGAAATACGAATCACTTGCAAATAAGAAATGCATAAGTACTCTTCATCCCATGTTTTTAGTTCTAAGAAATCCAGCATGCCTAAATTGAGCTGGACTGTTTACTGCCAGTCTTTCACCTTTCATATCCCTGACGTGGCTTGCAGACTCCTTACCTTAGGGGAATCTCACTATACAAAGTACATGAAGTTCAGCAGCATTAAAGGAAATAATAGAGGTGGGCATGCATCTGAATCTCAGATGCAGTATGGCAATTAGCAATTTGTAAATCTTCTTAAACATGTATATACAACTTTCAACATTTTTAGATCACCTCTTTTTCTATACCACTAAAAAGAAGAAGATTCTAATTCCAAGTATTTATTAAATTGATTTTTAAAAGCGTCATGATTCTCAAGCAAACAGTTTTTATGAGGTTTAGAGCTTTTCACATAGCCATACAACAAAAATGTTGAGAAAAGGCCTTCGCTATTATTAGTAGAGCTTAAATTCTGTCAAATCAAGTCAACTAGAGCAATCTAACACATAAAGACAATTCCATCATCAGCCTATACATAAAACAAGTTCAGCTGCAATTGAATCAACAACTCAGAATTTGTAACTTATGAGATGTTTCCCCAATCAACAGGTATTTGTTGTTATGCTAATTATTCCTAATATTATGATTACTCTTAATCCATTCATCCTCTTTTCAACCCAATTCCGGTCTAGATGATAAACCCAACATTTATCAAAAAGCAACTGAATGAAATTCTTCAATCATAATATGCCAAAAATGCTAAAACAAGCATTAAGAAGATATCTCCACATGTAAAAATACCCAATCTATGAAAAGTCTCGTTGCCTGCGATGTGTTTTGGATGGAAACACCACCACTGTCTCTAACCAAGCAAGTTTCAGGATTCTGAGAAATAAAGGTAATCTTATTGTTGTAAACTAATACTATCAAATTACACTAACTTAAGGTTCCTAGAACTACTCTGTATCGATTCATCTTCAAGCATCATTTGATCACTTTTGCTTATGTCACAGCAAGCCAAAAATATGATCAACCTACCAAACATATATATGGGTTTAACAAACTTTAACAGAGAGCCCTGCAACAAAAAGGTTGAGAAAACAGCTTTTCCACCACGAGCAGAACATGAGTTTTGGTTCCTATGAATTTGATTTCGCATTGGAAACTATTCTAGGAGAAGTTCGAATCGGATATTGATCGGTCTTGGTTTGACATGGTTTACACATTATTGGTTCCTGGAAGAGTTAATATTCCCATTAGCTAAACCCTTTCTTACCCTGCCTTTGGAATCGTATTTCAAATTATTGGATCAAGGCAGTCAGAACACTCAAGCACTAACATTCCTCAAATTATCAGCTTTTACATCAAAACTTCAGCACCAAATGTTAATTCAACACAGAACTAACTACACGAGACATTTCCCAAAGCAAATAGATACAGACCAATGTACTCTTTAGTCCTTGTAGTCAGGTTCATATCAACCCATTCCAACTCTAAACTATCAAAACAAACACTTATTTCATAAACCCATTGCATCTGAAGTACATCCTTTGATCATAGTAATAATTAAACTATACTGACATACCACCTACTTCTTTGAAAAGAATACCCCAAAAATTAGTCACCTGACAATGGTACATTCCAAAAGAATTCTCCCCCTAATCACCAACCCTTGTCCAGCCAAGGTCTAAACAAGATCAAGTTCCTATCAATTTTCATGAGTTTCAACCTCACACACCTCTATAAATCTTCTGAATACAGCATCACCGCATTAAATGCCAAGATTGTTGATGAACAACTTGACATATTGACAACCATACCAAAGCTAGGAACCTCACAGTGACCACAATAGTGATCCACTTTCAAAGCATTAACTTATCCTCCTAAGCATCAATAAAACCCACCTTCAAACATTATTTAATCACATCCAAAAATGGCGTAACAATCACATTACCCTGAAATCATTAACAAAAAAATATTCAGCTCGAAACATTGTTTGATCACATAAGCATATAGCAAAACGAACACACTATCATAAAATCGTTGACCAACCAAAACCAATAAATTAGAATCACCCATCGTAATCATACTCATCAACAAAATCCACCTCAAAACATTCTGGGATCAAATTCGCAAAACGCGAAACAAACACATTATCTTAAAATCATCAATCATCAACCATCAAACCCCAGAATCCAAAATCAAGAATCACCCATCAGAGTGCAGCATTTAAAAAATCAAAGAAAACATAATACCTTCTTGACCGAAGCAGACCAAGACAAGGTGAGACCAAGGAAGACAATGAAGAAGAAAGGGCCCCACAAATCCCAATCACGAAGCGCCTTCCCAGGGTCTTCCCGATACGGATTTGGGAACACAACCAGCTTCAAGTTACTTACAATCCTCGACAGATCGCGCTTCACAGTGTCCCAAACGGGTTCGGTAAGGGTGTTGGGTGGGGACCCGAACCCGGATGGGGAGGAGGAAGGGGGAAGGGGAGGAAGTGGGGAGGAGGCGGAGGGGACAGGGTGGGGTTTGGATGGAGGTGGGGCCGAGGGAGGAGGGAGATTGGAGGGGATGAAGGGGGAGGGAGAGGAGGAGGTGGGGATGGAGGCGCGAGGTGGGGATGGAGAGCGGGCGGCGGGGAGGACGGTGGTTGAATGGATGGAGGAGTGGATGAGATTCTCGATCTCGTCGATGTCGGATTGGGAGGTTGAATGGAGTGGGATTGTGTCGTTGTGAGTGTTCAAGTGCGACATTGTTGTTGTTGAAGATGACGACGAATTGGAGGTGAGATCTGAGGGAGAGATGTCAATGGCGGAGAAGAGGGAGGGTGTCGGAGAAGATGGACATGGTTAATGTTGTGGCCTTGTGGGATTGATTTAGGGATGATTCACTGAATGACCGAAAGCTGAGAAGGTGAATTAAGGTAATGGGGTAATCGTGTTTATTACTACTTTCCAAGTACCTTTATCGCAACTGAGGTGTTTGTAGATTTTGTTCTTGTAGATGAGCCTTTTGTAAGAAATAAGAAGAGAATTATGATCTTTTCTGGCTTTAATTCTAGATTATGAGTCCTAATAATACAAGATATATTAACTTTAATACTAAAAGTAAACAAAAAAGTTTTAACTAAGAAAAAGAATATCTCGAACCAGCATTTCACAATTTTATGGGGTCTTATTTGGAGAATTTGAGCATCTGATCACGCTATCTGTCTTTATTACCCAATGGTCTCTTAGTTTGGAAGTTTGGGGCATGCTCTTCTAAATAGCTATAAGCTTCGACTCCGAGGGAAACTGCTTCGAATTTTCTTACTTTCTTCTTGAGGGGTATCATGAACTTTCAGGATTATCAAGCTTATTCCTACTCTAATTTCTTCTCATGTTCTAGTTTTTTGAAGAGATTTCTTCCATGCACCATCAGATCAATAATGATTATTCCATGATCATCTGACACCGCATGACTAGGAAATCTCCAAAAATAGTTTTCAAAATAATCCCTTTTTATGGTAATGCATCAACTTTACCATCACATTGCTCCATCTCGAGGACCATTCTTATATTAGAATCATGATTCTCCTAGGGTTAGGAGTCTTCCCTTGAAATATGTTTTCATTCATGTGGAGCCAAATACACATGATAAGGAAAAATTCTCTAGTCTTGTATTCACCCTACTCCTTGTTTATGGCAAAGTACATAAACATATTGGCTATCCATGTGTTCACACTTTGTTTCGAGCCATTAATCCTTAAACCAAGTGAGGATGATACCTAAATTTTCTTAATGAAGTCGCATTGCACAAAGAGATAATCTAGATCTTCATCTTTCATGCTGCAAAAAATACATGTCTTCTCCACTTCAAAGCTTCTTCTGCTGAGACCAACCTTTCATGGAATAACTTAAAAAATTATCTTCTAGAAGGACACTTGCATTTGTCAAAGAAATTGAGCTTCCATAATCGTCTCCATAATTTTTTTGAGAGTTTCGGACTCTTGGACTCTTGTGAGATAGAAACTTTTGCTAGAATTCTATGCCTAGACTTGATAGAATAGTCTCCTGAGTCTGCAAGCCACCACATTAGTATGTCTTCCTCCCCCGTCTTACTAAAGTGCATAGCAAGGTTTTCATCTGCTACTTCCCTTGAGAATAGACGCCAAACTCTTTGTTGATCCCATGCCTTGTCTTCTGTGATTAGGTCTTTTACCTATAACGACTTTGATTCCCTACGAAGAAACTTATCAAATTTTATGGTAATGAGCTTACAGTTCACCCATCTATCTTCTACTATTCGAATAAAATTTCTATTCCCCACTTAGAAACCTAGACCCCCTCTCCTTTTTTTGCGCCCTTGATCATGCTCTTATTTTTTTATGAAGAACGTGTAGTAGACCTCACCGAATGGTTCCCAAGTAAAGGAGGAGATTTGTACTTCCCTATAATGATCTATCTTTTCCATAAGTGATTTTAGATGCCTCTGAATCCTCCATACTTTTTTAAATATTAGAGCATGGTTAAAATTCTCAATGTTTCTAAGGCTTACTCCTCCTTGACTTTTATGTTTCTTTGAATTTAGCTATGCAATACCTTTACATTCTATTAAAGATTGCCACCAAAATGAGAGGAAGGATAATTTTATTTCCGAAGAATGAACTTTAGGAGAAGGTAAATGGATAAGATGTGTGCAAATATTGCAAACAAGATGGCATTGATTAAGAGGAGGCTACCCGCTTAACTCAAATTACAGGCATACCTTGTTAACCATTCCACTTGAACTGCCAAAGGACCTGCCATCAACTTTCATTGGGCATCCTAGGTAAACACTTAACTCTTATATGTTCTTGACCCTAAGTGGTTTCCTTAGAATTTTTACAAAGTTAGAGGGAGTGTTGCGGTTGAAGATAATATGAATTTCTCTGTGCTGACAATTTCACACGAAATTAGGCAAAATTCATCTAATACCTACTTGATAATCTTGCACGACTTGATAGAAGGCTGAAAACAGAAGAGAGCATCATCAGGAAAAAAGAGATAAAATATAGGTGGAGTATCTTTTGACATTTTAATCCCTTGAAGGAGGTGGAGATTTTGTAGCTCGATCATCCTTCTTGATAAGACCTCCATACAAAGGATAAAGAGGTACGGTGACAGCGGATCACCCTGTCTCAAGCCCACTGATTGAATGAAGAATTCCTTTGGTTCTCCATTAATGAGAAGCAAATAAGAGATTAAAGATATACATTATATAATTATCATGTCTACCCATTTGTTAGAACTTCATGGCTTATAAAATGGTGTAGTGGAAATCCTATCTTATTCTATCATACGCCTTATTGAGGTCAACTTAGATGTCATACCTAGACCTTTCTTCTTATGTTTAATGAAATGAACCTTTTTATGAGAAACGATGAAATAATATGACATTCTTATCCCTGAAACAAACACATTTTGGAATTCTTCTACAACATTTCCCAAGATCCTTTTCATCCTTATAACAAAACACTTGGAGATGATCTGAAATACCAAATTACATAAATCAATGGGCCTCGATTAAAACAATTATTCTAGTTGAATAGTCTTAGGGACAAGCACTATTCATGTTTTGTTTCAATCTTTTTCCATTGTTCTACAACTAAGGAAGTTCAGGATCACATGAGATATGTCATCCTTTAGCAGCTTCAAAAATCTCTAAAAGAATATCAGTGGGATACCATTAGGGCCCGTGGACTTCAACAGTTTAATAAAAAGGATTGTTTATTCAACATCCTCCACTAAAAAGGGTCTGTTAAGAATAGAGATGTGCTCCTTAGATAGAGTCTTCACATTAGAGAGCCATGCATGTCTTAATTGGAGGTCTCTCTCTCCTTATATAGTGGGATTGTTCATCTGGCTTTGTTCTTAAGAGGAATGGATGGAGTTAACATTGTAGAGAAATTGGTAGAAATTGAGGAATTTTTGCTTGAGAACAATTAGATTTGAGGTTCAATCTCCCCCATGGGTTATAAGCATCTGGATTTTATTTTTAACTTTCCTTTATTTGATTGATTTGAAGAAGAATAAAGTAATATGATTTCCATATTGACCCCATATGGATTTTGCTCGTTATCTCCAACACCATCATTGAAGAGTAGCCTCATCAACCATCTCACTTTTGAGTGGTAGAAACTTTTTAGCCACCTATAAGGAAGAAAACTACACTTGAGAATGAGCTAAGGTCTTATGGAAATCATCTTATTTGTATCCTTTGGATTTTTTGAAGGAAGGGCACTATTATTTTAGCAAGTCCCTAATCTCTATGAGATTATGGGAAATTCCTATCGTAGAAGGAGGTTAGGAATCACCCCATGTCTAAAGAATCAAGAATTTGACCTCCTTTAAGGTCTTCTTCTACTAAGGCACTTAGGCATAGTATCTAGAATGATTGAACTATGGTCAAAGAAGAAAATTAGAGGTTATAAATTAGGGAATCTAAAAAAAAGGCCCTATAATAATCATTAGCATAACCCATATTTAAACAATGCAGGATAGTCTCATCTTCTATTCTATTATTGGACTAGGTAAATTTGACTCTGGTCGGAGAAAGACTTGATAGCCTATTGTTTAGTTTTTTGGTGGAGAAATTATGAGACTCCTCTGATATAATGAGAGCCTCCTAATTTTCTTATCAAGGCTTTCCCGTTGATTAAAATCTCTTATAAATCCCAATCTGCCTAGGCATTAAGAGAAAATAGAAGAGAGATTTTTCCAAACTTACCATGCTGATCCACATAAAGGGATCCGAAGACAAATGCCAAATAAGAAATACCATGCATAATATTAGAAATCTTACAAAACATTACATGGTGGCTAAAGACAAAGACCTCTAAGTTAACATTAAAAATAACCTGCTTGCTAAACCATCCGGCTCAACACCAGCAAAAATCTCCAATTTTACTGAAAATAAGAATTAAAAGAGTCCACGAGCATTTAATTTCCGATAGAAAAATAACATCCAAGCTAATAATTTTAATACTGTACTACGTATAATAAATAGAACTGTATGAGAACTATGAAACCCTACACTCCTACTTTTCCAGCTCCGTAGCTTTATATGTCTTCTTGTGGCCCTTTGAAGCTGGCCACTTAGTCCATACTTCTTTGCATGGACTCCCCTGTTGCCACTTGAAACTCATATCTTTTTGGATTTATGCAACACTTGAGACTGAGATTAAGGAGATTGTTCACCATGATTATCCAATAAACAAGATACATAAGAGATATTAGAAAAAGGCCTTGTTATATTAGGAGCAGATGCCAAATTCTCAGCGAAAAAGACATATGGAAGCCAAACTCTTCTTGCTTTTTCTTTCCCTTACGAAAGAGCCCAACTCTTTGGAGAAATCCTCAAGAAAATTGGTGTTTTGGATAGCAAGGATTTAACACTCTCCTCTTTGAGGATTTTAATACTAGCCTCAGGAACTTAATTCTTGTTGTGTTCCATTCCGTCAAAAATTAGTGAATTTCCATCGAAAATGGTCATTTTCGACGGAATTTCGTCGGAAAAACCCTCGTCAGAAAAAAGGACGTTTCCGACGGAAATGTCGATTCCGATGGAATTTCTGATAGAAAAAAGGCGTCGGAGCTTGGTGACTAGGGGATGGAAATGTCCGACGGACTGGATAATCCATCGGAAATAAGGCATTTTCCGACAAAAATAATCCGTCGGAAAAGGGGGAATGTTCCGACGGATTTATGTCCGTCGGAAATCACAGACAGTTAGATGCCACCGGTGATTTCCGACGAAACGGATTACTTCCGTCGGAAAATATGTTATTTTAAAAAAAAAAAATTTGCTTCCATTTCCCCCCTGTATATTGACCTGTTATTCGCTACTTCAATCTGTTTAAAACATAATAAAATTTCATTTGAAAATAAATCAATCAATATAAATTAATAATTATAATTATTTCATTTAGTTTGGATAAATAACCTAAATTATATCTCAAATTATGTACAATACGTGAAAAGAAACAAAAAGCTACACGACGGGAAAAGAAGTCGGGCCTCCCCCATAACCGGGGTCGTCGTCCCAAGGGTCTCGTGGCTGTGGCAGTATCGTGGAACATGTGAATGGAGTGTTGAGTCCGGTCATGTGACTCAACATCTCGTCCATCATCTCTTTGTTCCTCCGCTCAAGTTCCGCCATCTGAGCCTACACTTTAGCCTGTACCTAGGCCTGCATTTGAGCTTGCACCCGAGCCTCGATCTCAGCCACAACAGATGACGGTGGGTGGTACTGCTGAGAGGACCCAGATCCTTGGGACTAGGATTGATAGTACAACTTAGCACCTTGACCAAGCCCCCTTACTCGGCCTTTCTTATTACGCTCGCCTATTGCATCCCAGTACAGTTCATCCTAGATTTTGGAAGACTCCTAACTGCTTGCTTCCTCAACCATTTTATGATATGTTTCCTGCAAAAAATTGACAAGATACATTAAGAAATAATGATGTTTCAAGAGAAAAGAGGTCAAAATAAAGGGTTTTACCTCACCTATTTTTCATATTTCTTAACAAACTAACCTATAACTTGCACTAACATACCTATATAGCCTAGTTACAAGTGTTCATGCATTGAAAACGAACCTTAGAAGCATTTCACTAAGTTTCGGGACGATGTTTGTGATTTTCAAGGGAAAAGGGGCAAAAAAGGGTTCTACCTCGCCTATTTTTCACATTTCTTATCAAACTAACCTATAACTTGCACTAACATATCAATATAGCCTAGTTACAAGTGTTTATGCATTGAAAACGAACCTTAAAATCATTTCACTAAGTTTTGGGACGATGTTCGTGATTTTACCAACATAGCCTAGTTACTGAATTTAAAATTTTAGCGAAATTAAATTAATGAATTTATTACCGTAATCTCCTTGTACTTTTTGTTTGCCGAAACCTTTCCTTTTCCTGGCACATCCTTGAAGTGCGTTTTCAGGAAAAGATCAGTATCGAATGGCAGTTTCCCTTGGTTTTTCGCCGCCTTTCCACATAAACACAAATAAATCACATTAATATGTAAACTTAATTACTGGAAAACCTAAAACAACAATTCTCATATACTGACCATCCGTTTTGCATGCTGTACGGCTGATACGGAACCCTGGAAGTGGGTTGCCTCCACTTTATTCTCCATGAAACCACCTCTTCGGTTCAGCTTGTTCTATGTGGACCGCTTCTTGTACATGCCATCAGAATCAGGAATCACCATCATCTTCATGTGCACTTCCTCTGACACCCAATACGGTCTCACACCTTTCATCTTCTTCGTGACAGTGTAAAACATGTCACGAAGGCGGGTATCGGCCCGAGCATTAAATGCCGATCGTACATGACTGTCCAGCTCTGGTGACCACGTAAAATGTTGCCGCAAAATCAAAACTCGTAAAACGTAACAATAAAATATTTTTCAAATAAAATAACACACAATTGTATTGGTACATACCCTAAACAAGTTCCACCAATGACTTTTTGTGGCATCGTCAACCTCTCCATAGTTCCTCCAAGGCGCCGTATAGTGCCCCTGGATCGAATCGGAGACAGCTTTCTTCACTATTTGGTCATCAAGCCTGTTTCAAAACAACAAAAAGGATGTCAGTAGCTTTTGGTAATTAGAAATATGAATCAAGAAATGCATATAACATATGATCTAATATTCTTACCACAACATGGTTGGGTATAGGCGTGGCACTAGATCCCCTCGGGCGTGCTCTGACTGCCCTGAGCTCCGGGGCTGTGACAGATCCTCATGCTGAGTAAGAAAATCGGGTACCTGAGTGTCACCCAGACCCTGAACAGTCTCAGAGTCATCCTCATCGGTCTCGGGCCTGCTGACTGTCTGATACATGGTACGAGGGGTAAGGTTGAGATCTTCACGTCTTCCTCCCCGAGCTATCTCCCTTTCTTCCTCCGGCCATGCTTCCCTACAAAACAGTTCAAGGGCATAACATACAGACATAAATAGGTTAACCAGTACATTCCTCATATCAATCAATACAGCTATTCATTACAATCATTTATTATAATCAATAATACTTTTCATTACAATCACTAAAGCTACTCATTACTATCACTACTGCTACAATGATCACTAGTACTATCATCAAAAACAACAATGTCGTCCTCATCCTCATCACTGCCCTCTTCGTTGTCACTTAAACCGACGCTTGATTCGTCTTCAGAAGCAGACACAATATCATCGTCCTCACCCTCGGAAACAACAAATGCATGACCATCGTCACCGTAGTCTGGGATATCAGTTGGTGGGCAGAGTGTACTGCATTCCCACGTTTGTGTTCCTTGCAAGAACTTCGGGTCAACAGGAGCATCCACAACAGACCTTGCCTGCGTTTTAAACACAGCCCACCATTGAAACCGATCCCGTTTGAGGCTCGGATATGGTTCTTAATATACTTGACCAACTTGATAAGATAGCACAAATGGGTCATATTTGGGGTATTTCTTAGTATGATTCACGTCAATAAGCTTGTATTATTAATGTATGTACATACCCCTACCACAATCCATCCAACTACACTTAAACAAGATGGTCTTGTATTCACGAATCGCATCAGTGTAGACAACTTCAATAATGTCTTGTAACATGCCAAAATACTCTCCTCCATCTTGACTGAACACACACACACACACCGTAATTGATCGTGCCCTTATGTCTGTCGTAGTCTTGCGTATGGAAATTGAAACCACTAATAAATATTCGGCTCCAAGTGCGAACTTTCTTGAATGGACCCATAGCCAAAGCTTGCAACACATCAGATCTTGGTTTCTCTTCAGTTACCTATTAGTGTTAGACAAAATTAAAATACGTCATATTTGGATTATTAAAATTGAGTTGGATTGTACATACAGAAGTCAATAATTATCCTTATATTTGAGAGTGGTCTGACCTTGTCCCTAAATCAATTAGGGAATTGTGTTTTGAATGTCTCCCATACAGCTTCTCTACGCAAAGTAGGACGGGTGCTAAGAATATGGTCCTCAAACTTCCTACTACGACAGCAAGAACTTGTTAATGACCGTGATACTCAGTATACGTGATCATATGATGGAAACAATTTAGTTACTATGGATTACCTTTCATATTCACCTAATATGCCACTGTTTGATAAAACAAATAAGAATGCACGTTGAAATTCCTTTTCATCTAACCACCTCAATTTTCCATCAGTTGACACACGACCGGTGTCCTCCGTAAACAGTTCTGGGACGTCATTAGTGTCGAGGGGGGTGTCCACATCAGCATTCACATTCTGACCCAGATCTTGTGTTTTTGTGTCAACTGATAGCTGGAAGTAATTTGAGCAGAAATTTGATATCTCTTCAGTAAGGTAAGCCCTGCATATCGAACCTTCAACACGAGCCTTGTTGCCAATTTTCCGTTTTATATGGTTCAGGAACCATAAATTAATTTATATTATGATTTTAAACAGTGAATTTGTGATTGCTCAATAGCTAAATCAAGGGTTCACTACCTCTCGAATGGATACATCCATCGATACAGCACAGGTCCACCTAACTTGCCCTCGTACGGTAAGTGAATGGGTAAATGGTCCATGGAGTTGAAGAATGCAGGTGGAAAAATCTTCTCCAGTTTGCAAAGGATCTCGGCAATGTTCTTTTCCAGTCGTTCCATGTCACTGACTGTGACTGTGTAGAAACACAAGTCTCTAAAGAATTGACTGATCTCTGTAATTGCATTCCATACATGAACAGGGAGCAATTCTCTCAATGCGACAGGTAATAACCTCTCCATGAACATGTGACAATCATGACTTTTCATTCTGTGTATTCTACATGCCTACATATCCACACATCTCCTCAAATGGGAGGCGTAACTGTCAGGGAATCGCAGGTCACAAACCCACTCACACAAAACCTTCCTTTGACCCTTATCAAGGCAAAATGGGGCCTTTGGCATGACCTTATTCCCTCTGTTATCATCCTGTAGATGAAGTTGAGGCCAACAAGAGTACTAACCCCCGAACATACCATGAGGAGAAAAACCATCTGTACACAGCCCTAGTCGAACATTCCGTGGATCCGAGGCAAACTCTAGGAAGTAGGTATCAAGATGTCTCCAAGCTTTAGTGTCACTAGGGTGTGCTATCGTACCTTTGACACGAGGATTATTTGCATGCCAACTCATTTCCTCTGAAATGTTCTTCGTTGCAAACATCCTTTGCAACCTAGGTGTGATTGGGAAATAAAATAGCGCATTCTTTGGAACCAAGCTGCCTTTAAAAGTTCTTTTGTATCGATCACTGCCACACACTCTATGTGTAGGAAGCTCAACATCCTCTTTCCAAAACAACATACATCCCTTGGGGCATGCATGAATCTTTTTATGCGACAGCTCCAACCCCTTAGCAACCTTCTTAACATCATATCTTAACATCATAGAATGTCTCACCCAAACGGTTGTTGCCAGGGATCGCTTCTGTCTACAATGAAATGAACCCATCAACACACCTGTACGAAAAATTTACTCACACTTTAAGCTAGTAATTCTTGCCGCCACCTCCAAAACCAGCATCGAACTCCCTTCATACAATGAATGTTCAGACACCTTCAACAAATCAAGAAAGCACTTTGCTTCAGCGTTAGGCTCCTCCTCTACAGCTTCAGTACCCGATCGATCATAATTATGACCAACAACATCCATAACCATATCACGATATTCATTTGATTGGCCTTCTACTGAGGATTCAGGTAACCCTTCCCCTTGACACAACCACTCCCAATAACGAGGAGTGAATCCCTTGCTGTATTAATGAATTCTTACTGTGTCTGGATCCTGAAAACGTCTGTTATTGCATTTAACACAAGGACACCTATATTCATTCTTTGCAGTCTCACGATGATCTTTGTAAAACTGTATGAATTCCTCTACCCCTTTCAAGAACTCATGCTTAATAGAACGCACATCCAATCTATCATACATCCAGCTCCGCTCTCTTTGTTTCACGATTCTAACTTCAACGGGTATATATCTAAGCGTATGATTATGAAAATTATTCATTTCAAACATTTTTAGAAGATTGAAATACTAAACTAACATATATACATTATACTAAACTAAACTAACAAACATACATTATACTAAACTAAACTAACATATATTATACTAAACTAAACTAAACTAACATACATTATACTAAACTAAACGAAACTAAACTAACATACATACGTTATACCAAACTAAACTAACATATATTATACTAAACTAAACTAATATACATACATTATACCAAACAGAACTAACATACAATATACTAAACTAAACTAACATACATTATACTAAACTAAACTAACGTACATTATACTAAACTAAACTAACGTACATTATACTAAACTAATAACATACATTATACTAATATAAGCTAAACTAAACTAAACTAACATACATTATACTAAACTTCTATACATTATACTAAACTAACATATACATTATACTAAATTAAACTAAACTAAACTAACATATACATTATACTAATAAACTAAACTAATTAAACTAACATAAAAACATAATTAACATATCAATAACCAACATACATTATATTAAAAATTAAACTAAAATAAAAACATAATTAACATATCAATAATCAACCTACATTATATTAAAAATTAAGCTAATAAACTAACATAAACATTACATTAACATTACATATTAAAAATTAAACTAATAAATTAACATAAACATTAACATTAACAAAACTAACCGGATTATTAATGTCAGATTTTTGATTTTGGGTTTTTTGATTGTGGGATTTCCGATTTTTCGGTCGGGGGTGGGATGACGGTCGACCGGTGGAGTGGTGGGTTGAGGGTGGTGTGGAACCGTGAAGAAGAATGGAGCAAAAACCTTGAGGAAGCGTGAAGAACAATGGAGAAGACGATGAAAAAACCGTGAAAATCAAAATAGAAATGAAGAAGACGATGCAGTTCGGAAATCCGACGGAAAATTCCGTCGGAAAATGGTATCCAAGGTTCAACCATTTTCCAACGGAATTTTCAGTCGGAATTGGCTGTCTTCGACGATTTCAAACCGTCGGAAATTTTCTGGCGGACATTTCCGTCGAAAATTGCAAAAATCCGTCGGAAATCCCCCAATTTTCCAACGGACCCTTTTCCCTCGGAAAATATGCCTTTTTCCGACGGACGTATTTTCCGTCGGTAATTTACTTGATTCTTGTAGTGGAAAGGGGGGGGGGGGATAATTTCCACGAGGTAACACTTGACACTAGTATATTTTAATTTATTTACGGCTACTAATTAGCGGCATATTAGCTAAAAGGTCGCATATTATCTACAGATATTAATAATAGTGTATTAGGAGTATTGGGAGTTGCTAAGACTGGGAAGGAAAGCTTGGGGATCTTGGAAGCGAATGAGGAGGAGAGAGTTAAGGTTTAGAGCAAGACATTTTATAGAAAGGGTTGATCTTAGAGTATCTTTATTCACAAATAGATGGGGCAGACTCCCTAGAATGGTGGTGATAAGGATCGAGGAAGCTAGGAATTTTTATTAAGGAAATTAAAGGGAGATGGACTCATAGCTAGGCCTAAAGGGCAAGAAGGGATTAGTAGATCATACACGTTTTGATTTGAAAAAAAAGTCTATCTTTGTGGTCCACCTAGATAATTGGAAATGAAGTCCTCATCCAAAAATGCTGATAAGTAAAGTAAATCTGAGATAGAGGAAAAACAATCCGTATAAGCAAGAGGTACATCAAAAAGGAGGATGACTGGGCTATGAAACGATGAATAAATCCACATGGCTTGCCATTGATAATTTATATCCAAGGGGTAAAAGGAGGGAGGAAAAACTTTCCAACCTAGGGAATTAATAAAAATATAGAAAGGGTTCTATGTAGCACTTGGTAAAAGTTAATGAATATGCAGTGGATTTTTTAGTACTATATGCGGCGTCAAAAGGCTAACAACAGGTTCCGAAAAGGAAGAGGGGCTCAGACTAAATAAGATGGTTGTAAATTAATCTATTTAATACTATAGAGTAAAAACTACGACACAAAAAATTAATTAATATGCGGTGGTTCCGCCTAATTATGCCGCAAATTAATATGCCTAAATTAATTAATATGCGGCAGTTCTATGTATATACATCGCATTTTATTGGTTTAGATTAATTAAAAAAGCATAAATTACAACTAAAAAGCAAGGATTTAAGTAATATACGCCGCATTTTTGTAGTTTAATTTTATTAAAAAAGCCTAAATTACAACTAATAAGCGAAGGTTTATATTAGACTCGCTGCATATAGGTAAGGTTTTGTTTCATCCTATAATTTGGTCCCTACTACGCCACATCTTCTATATATTCCAAAACATGCTAAATACCCAAAACCTGCTATATTACATTTCAATATTATCAAAACCTGCTACATTACATTTCAATATTACCAAAACCTGTTATACATTTCTGGTGGTATCAAAACCTGATTTTACATTGCAATTACCAACCATTTACACATATTGCAATCAAAAGGTATACATATGATGATGATATAGAATTCATTTATACACTATGAGGGTCATAAATCACCCATTAAGGGACATCAAAACTACAACCTAATAAATAAACAAAATGTACAAAAAACTATAATATTATCATCATGAAAAGACACAAAAGGTAAGGTAATCTAAAATAAATTATCAGTCCAATACTTGCCCCATTTATTACGGACCACATCGATTTCTTCGGTGGAGGAGGGCTCCTCGTTGAATCCTTTGCATACGTAAGAATGATTAACATATCATTAAAGTATATATATATAATGCAATGTATTTCAAAAGTAAAGTTTAAACACGTTATTTTCTACCCAAAGTTATATAATTAACTTATGATGCTAACTTAAGGCACTAACTTGACTCAAAGCCATTGAGCATGCTCTCATTTGACCTATTTTGACTTAAATTGATGTATTTCAAATGTTAAGGTATTTTCTACCCTAAAATCGCTCTCGTTTGACCTATTTTGACTCAAATCGGTGTATTTCAAGTGTTTAAGGCATTTTCTACCCAAAATGCTCTCATTTGACCTATTTTGACTCAAACCGTTCTATTCGAAATGTTTGGATCATGCTCTAGGAAAATACGCCATTATTAACCCAAAATCGCTTCTATTTGACCTATATTGACTCATATTGATGTATTTCAACTGTTAATGGTATTTTCTACCCAAAAACGCTCTCATTTGACCTATTTTGACTCAAACCGTCATATTCAAAGTGTTTAGGGCATGTTCTAGGGGAAATACGCTATTATCGACCCAAAACCGCTCTTATTTGACCTATATTGACTTATATCGATGTATTTGAAGTGTTAATATAATTTTCTACCCAAAACCGCTCCTATTTGACCTATATTGACTCAAATCCCTGAGTCCCTAACATGCTTGGACAAAACATGGCAGATAGCAATGAGTAAAAACACTTGCATCATAATATGACAATCATGAGACTTCATACCCAATAATTTTGAATCTTTCATGGACACAAAGTTCTTCAAATTTGATGAGTACCCACTAGGAACCTTGATCCCCATACAAAAACACTCACATAATATCCTTTTTTCTGCTCGAAACAAAATGTAGCAAGCCGAAGGAATAATATAATATGTTATTAATAGGTCAGATAAATATATTGCAGATTTTATAAAAAAAAAATATATGTTGTGGCATAAGAATTTCAACTAATGAAAAAAACTAGAAAATACAACAGAGAAAAAAGTTAAAAAATGACAGCAGAATACAATTTAAAAATTAATAGGAGTAATTGATTTTTAGTACAACCAAATCAACAAAAAATATTTAAATGTAAAATTATTTTCCATGTAACCAAACAACGGAAAATCTCCATGAAAATTAGTTTTCCACTGTAAAAAGTTTTTCATGGAAATTTATTTTTTGTTGAAAATGTTTTACGACCTATCAAACGAAGCCTAAAATACAAACTCTTACCTTCTACAAGTCACATACTCCATGAAAATTCAAAATACTCTTTGAAAATGCATTAAACACGACATGATAAAATGTAATTATCCTTCACAATAAGCTATCACCATATAACTTTTGATATGTTTAATAACTTGTCTACTGATTTTCCGAGACTTTCACAATAAGCTACATCAATGCCAACAATCATTTCTCATTAGCATGGTTGTTGTCTGCTTTAAACTTTTGTAGCTCTTCTTCAATATGATTTAGCCTGAAAATAAAGTGAAATAATGTTTAAAATTTAGAACTCTTTTTTTATATATATGATACGTAGTAAATATAGTGTAGATATGAAGTACCTCGATTGAAGCTTTGTATTCTCTTGAAGTAGTTCCTTCTCTCTATCGTGACTTTGTTCAAGCTATACAAAAGATTAACTTATATCAGGCGCTATATATATATATATATATATATATATATATATATATAAGTTAAAATAAGAAGGGCATCAGTTACAACACTAACTAGTTTAGGAGTAAAAGAGAATAATACAAGTGGATATGTACAAAATCATAGTAAAAACGTTTGACTATAAATTCTCATCGTGTTATAAGAAATAATATATTCAAATGATATCTTATTGGATGCATCTCAATTTAAATTTTTAGAATATCAAGTTTTCATAATTTTTTGACTTACGGATTTGGAAATAAAAACGTTTAAAATCGTGTCTTAAAAACCGTGAAAAATCAAATAGAGCGAATTTAGTAGACCGAAGGGAGTATTTTCCTCAAAAAAAAAAAAAAAAGACTTTTGACAAATCATGTCGAACTCTAGAGGTTTTCAATAAATACTTAAAAGAATTTTTCAAAAACAATATCCATATGCTCTTACCAGAGATTTCTCGAGAGTGGCAACGCTTGCACAAGAACAACCTTTATCACCAACAATATTCACTGAAAATGATAACACAGACTTAGAATTTACGAAGACATAATAGGCTGTGTTTCCCAAAGCAAAAGTGATAGTAAATCTCACCATATAATGGATTGGATGAGATTTGTTTCATCAAACTTAAAATATTTTCCTATCAAGAACAAGAACAAGAACAAGAAAAATCAACATAAATCATATGTTATATGTATATATAATAATGTTTGCATTATGAATGAAACATACCCTTTGAATGATATTATCTTGTAGAACAGATTGTAAAAGTGAAAACAAACTGCTGGGCGAACATTTCGCTGATTTTTCATTGCGAGGAGAAGGTATGGGCATTATGGAAGGCTGAGCAAGAACCTGCGTGAACAATTCTGATACAGTAAGGCATTTACAGATAATTAAAACGTACAATCAAATACTCTTATTCTTTGAGCTAAGATACTAATTCTTCTTTTATACCAATAATGCTCAACCAGATACATAGTACATATGAGCTACCATTTAAAAATAATGTTCGTCATGCTTACACATAGTATATATGAGATATAGCTAAGCCGATCCCAAATCGTAAATAAGTTGTTATATTTTATATTGTTTCGCTAATCCTATATTATTATTATTATTATTATTATTATTATTACTATTATTTGAAAATGAAAAATTTTGTATGAGACAATGATAATTCTTATAAAAGGGATATTTAGATTTTTTGGGAGAAATAAGGAAATTTGTCATTTGAGTAGAGAAATTTTGGAGAAGATATAGTACGATATTGTAATTGTATGACTATAATCCCAGAAATTAATAAAAAGATATTTTTATCCTACTAATTTTTATAGTTAGGAAAACTTAATTTCTAGTTCTAAAGTAAGATTTTTTACATTTGTTATGACTATATCTTAAATTGAAGCAAGAGTCAGATTTACATAACAAGAAATTTTTAAAAGTGAGTTAAGACTAACTTTCTTAGTTTCGTTTGATCACATACGTAAAAATATAAATAAATAAATAAATAAAAATTGGTAAGATGAACAAAGTGGTGGTACACTGGTGCCATTAATTCCCACTTGTTAAGATAAGGAGAAATGGACCGATCACTACAAATTTTTTCTATTTTTTGAAAAGAATTGATCACTACAATTAAATGTTGGGAAAATTACATCAGGTGTTTGAAGGATAAACAAAACTTTGAGGCACATTCCGATCAAACCCAGTTAGCTGATTTTATATGGAAAATATCATATGAAGGATTAAGTTTGCCCTCTCATTTTTTCCCTTTAATTTAGTCATTTGGAATTTTATGACGAATTAAGTTTGTTTTAATAATTTATATCTTCTATGTTCTTATTTATGAAGTATACAAATTTTTTTAATTTCAGGTTTTTGTCCCAATCTTAGTAGGAGCTAACTCTACCTAATCTTAGTAGGCGCTCATTTTTCGAAATAATTTGGTGGAAGGTTATAGACATAGACAGGTTTTGGAATATTTTTTAAAGAAATGGTCAAATAAAAGTTACTCTAATCCTAGTTTTTTTTACTTTTATTGTTGGTGTATGAGTGTTTGAAGGAATATGGAGGAATGTGGAAAGTAATTCTCGGAGCTTGAAATGGAGCTGAAGGTACATATAAAGCTTGAAATGCATGGAGAGAAGAAAATATGTCGAGTATGTCACCTAAATATAAGGCTTTTCTACTTTATACATGATATAAATCATATCAGGATATTGATATCTCATATATAAGTATTGTTATATCAGATATAACTATTATTATATCAAATATATGTATTGTTATACAAGATATAGAAATACAAAAAAAAGAATATCAAGTATAGACATTTTGATATCAAATATAGAAATAAAATTACGAAAAATGACCTTCTGATATATTTATATAAGGTATAAATTAGAAATTTCTCCCTGAAATATATTTGCCATACAATTCTTTATTACTAAAATCAAATTTACTAGACCTAAAACTACCAATGTGGGATAGTTGGTGAAGGAAAATAATTATGGATATTTGTTGATCCATGAAGTTATTGGAATAGCTCTAACCAAAAAAAATTTAAGAATGAGGTTTCAAAGGATTGCAGTGAATAATAGGAACATCAACAAATTTTTTAATGAAATAAATTTAATCCTATTTTTCTGCTATTAAGATCACATATTATGAGGGCAAATAATTATTAAAAAAAAAAGAAGAAGAGTGTTTTCAACCATATTTTCATTAAAATTGAAATAAATTACCTACCTGCATACTGTGACTCTTTTGAAGTGTAGGGCAAGGCGGTTTTTCCTGAAACACATACGGACTTTATCATCATATATATGTATATATTATGTGTGTAATCATTGAGGAATGGAATATAACATGATAAATATTTTTCCGTCACCTTGTCAGCATCTTTCGAAATTATAAAGCGCCCTTTTTGTCCAAGGGTGGAGGACCTTGCGTCCAATTCCTCATTACTAGGTTGCCCTGAATAAATTTCAAAATTCAAATTAATAATATGCTTAGAAAAAAGTTATATAAATTTTTTCAGGAAAAAAAAAAAATGATACATACCTGGTGAAATCAAAGTTCTAGGAGTTGCTTCTGCCTTTTTGTCATCAATCATCCCTTGTGGACTTGTAGCGGTTTCACGGGTGGGGATACTTTGATTTGGCTTCGGTGATTTCAGGCTACAATAACGAGAAAGACAGTCAAATACTCCCTTCGGTCTTTTTTTATTATTTTTATTTTGAAAGTTAAATTTTATAAATTGATCATAAATTTTAATTATATTATAATAAATAATATATTCGAGTGAAATCTTGTTGAATTTGTGTCAATGTGAATTTTTAGAATATCAAATTTTTATGATTTTTTTATCTAAATGTTTAAAGTTGTGTCTTTAAAACCGTAAAAAGTCAAATGTAGCAACTAAAAATAGACGAAGGAGTGTAAAATATTATTGTTTAAGCTCTATCCATTTAGTAATAATATCATTTGTACATTAGGACCTCAAGTGTAGCTTTGCAATGCACTTTTACATGTATATATCTCTATTAGCCTAATTTCCATGCAGTTGATTTCTTCCTTAGTCAAATTTGTATGTGAAATTTATTTCCCCTACTATTGGCTTCATAGGAAAATATTTATTTGTCCTATATTTTTTTACATGATTTTTATGACCAAATGATCTTAGTTTTACATCAAGTTTATATCTCTTTTTGTTTTTATAGTCCTTTCTTATATTTTTAAACACTTAGTTTATTTTAAACATCCCCTATTTCCCATAGATTAATTTACTTATCATTTTTATTTGATTTTTTTATAAGTTTACTTAATACTTTATTTTATTACGATAGTATTAAAAAAATTTAATCTTCACTCTATTTTATTAATAGATTGTATATTTAGTAAATGTCTTAATCTCCATCTCTTTCTTCCTACATGTAACTCTCTACCTTTTATGTATGTAATCCTTTTTTTAAGTTCTCCTAGTCAATTAAGAAAAGAATATCTTATAAGTTTATACAAGTTAAAATAATTTCAAATCATTAAAAAATGATAAATTGAACGAGATCTATGCATGACATTTTATTAAAGTACTCCTTATGTTAATTGTTACACTTTTTTTCATATAAACTAAATTATTTTTTTATTTTTTTATCACTTTTATTTTTAAAAGGCCCTCAATTTATTTTAAAATAAGTTTCAACCCTATAAAAAAATTTAGAGCATCACACTCTCTTACATTCAAATGAAAGACTCGAGATTATTTTATAATGGATCTAATTTTGAATTCAACATGACATCACTACTTTTTTACATTTATTTTTATAATAAATTAATAAAAATAGGGATAGTGTGGTATGCTTTTTAAAATCTATGACCGTTAAGAAACATTGGGAGAAAATCTAACCTTTCCACTCTCTTGGTTGGTATCTCTACTGTATAAGCACATGTTGGCGAACTTACTCTTCTACTATGCAAGGGTAGTGAACATTTCTCACCCATTTTCCTTACGCCTTCTATATTCGACGATGCACACACATTATTATTGATTTGTTCAATTTGACGAGGATAGGAACATTGTGATATAGGTTTATCATTATTATAGTTAGATATGCTCGAATCATCACGTTTAGCCCTGTAAGAACAAAGCCATGCGACCAAAATAATCGTTAAGGCAATTACATAATATAACACTAAAAAATATATCTAGTTTTATTTAAGATTAGAAGTCATACTTGAGAGTTTTGATTGTAGAATCCTTTGATGGAAAACCACTTTGCGGATACTGATTAGGCGAATCGTTTTCCTCCTATATTATGTCAAGAATTGTATCAGTAAATAAAAATAATACTATAAGTTTGTGTCAATGCACGAGAATTTTATAAAAGTCGAAATATTTACATTTTTATTAACTATTTTAGGAAAAATATAATAATTAACGTTTAAATAACATTTTAAACTAATATACGTCTTGAATAACTTATAGAACTACTCAATAAAGTTGAAAAATATAGCAATTAATGAAAAAAATAATATAAGAAATATGACTTATTTAATGCTAAACATACTTTCATTCTATATCATATCATCAAATAGTATAAAGAAACTAAATTATATTCTTTTCATTCTATATAAAACAAATGCTTGTCACAAAGGATTGAGAATTTTCAAATAGAGTAAAAAGTACCATAATATATAGTTATATACTCTAAATTTTGTACCCATCCTCTTTCACTCACTACTCACTAATGTTCTTATTCCCATCAAATAAAATTATCTCATTTATCTTATATTATAATTTGGCTCTTAAATAATAATATAAAATTGAAAACTTAAACGCATAACTTCTCCAAAAGGAACTTACATCTATATAGTCTATTGAACGGCGATCAAGGGTACTATCGACCGTAACTCCCTGGTCTTTTTCCATCAAAACGTCATCATCTTGTATCTACATAATAAAATTACACATTATTAGAACTTTACATCACAATTGATGAAGGAAAAAAAATAATAAGAATTTTCAAAGCATGCGTTATAAGAAATTAATTATAGGTGGTGTACTAGGTTTATACATTAATATTATACGCCTTTCTTAGTGATTCAAGAAGAAAAAAAATATATATTGTACAACATAAAAAGCATGCAACGTAAGTTGCTTGCTAATTTATTTATTTTCAATTATAAAAGTTACAAAATAACATGATGTGAGATAAACCTACAACTTTACAAGAGCAACTTGTATTATGTTCTAGTAAAAGTGTATAACCAATCAGCCCATGTTCTTTCATGAGATATGTTATACCTTTATGACTAAAAGTCAAGATTCAAAATGATGAGTTTCTGTTAATTTGGTATACAGGAAGTTATCAAATTTTTAAAAAACAGCTATAATATATAATTTGATGTAACTGAGTGGCCATGTTTTTATTTCAAAATACTTTTGAAGTCATGTATTCTGATTTTGTAATAACAATGGAATTGCTTTTTAAACATATGTGGATGACATGTAAGTTCAAAGAGTGATACCGTTAAATAATGGTCTTGTTTGGTAAATGACTTTTGATTGACTTTTCTTTTAATTGACTTTTAGCTTTTGTCTTTTCTATTTGGTTAAAGTGCCAAAAATTTGGTTGTCGGCTTTTCATTTGGCTTTTAAGGCAAAAATAAAAGCTTATACTAACTTTTTAGGTGGCTTTTGGCTGTTGATATTTCACATTATTATTATATTCATATCTTTTCTCATTCTTTACTAAATATAATATATTTTAAATATTATAATTTCTAAAAAGGTCATTGCATATAGATTATAAAATAGCCAACAGTTGGTTTTACCAAACATATTTATCAGAATCTAACAGTTAAATAGCCAATATAAATAGTTGACAACCAACTACCAAACAAGGCCAATATTTTTCAATAACACTTCTTAATATCTACTCTCTTCATTCTTTTTTTCTTCCCATTTTCACATTCGGAAATTCCAAATTGTTGTTCTCAATTAGAATCCTTCTATTTTGGTCTAACATTGTGATTGAGTGAAAAAGTTTCTTTTAATTATTTACTACCATGCAATTTAGAAATTTTACTACTTATTTAATGTTCAACTCACTTGCATAATTTTTTAATAGAATATAATCTTATTTTTAAATTAATTTAAATTATTTTTATAGAATTTTCATAATATTTAATATTATTTTAGTTTCTTTTCGAATTTCAAATGATAAGGAAAAAAAAGAACAAAGAGAGTACTATATAATGAAGATTTATAAATGTGTTTACCAAGGAGGCTTGAGCTTTCACATCCTCTAAATTGAAATTCCAAGTGCTTATCCCTCTTTTGTATTCACTCTGTAAACAATACAGGGTCACATATATTAGTCCAAACGTACTAAGTAACAAAACCATTTGCTAATTATTACTTAAATAGCGTAAATTTCTTTAAAAAAAACAAATATTAAATTAATATTGTCGTATAAGGTTTCACGAAAGGACCCATCTTTTCCAATAAATATAATCTTGAATATAATTTCAAATTCCCACATGTCAACATAATAATAGATCCTGTATTTATTAAATTTCACATTACATGCCATAATTTGATATATCCTATAATAAGATAACAAAACCTTATATTTCACTCATGAAGATGAATACTTATTAATGTGAATTTGATAGAAGTGTCATCTTCATTGTCGTTTCATTTAACTCTTAAATCATTTTTCATTTGTTTATTTAATTTTATTCTTCGCATTTTCACTTTATTCTTGTTTTGACTATGATTTAATCAAAATCCCACGTTTCACACTCCCTTGCCTGCACATCTAACCAACTTGCTAGCTTAGGTCAGTAGTCATTAATTGGTTGTGTTTCGTAAATGCTTTATCCACTTAATAACTTTACTCTCTCTTTTCTACTGCTTCCTTCCTTAATTTATGCGTTAAGAATTGTCAAAAATGTGTAAGAATGGATGAAGTATGTTACAAAAATAATTTAGAACAAAAAAGCATGCTAAAAGAATATAATTAATAATTTCAGCATATATAATAGAGAAGGGTAGGAATCAAAGCAGGTTAAAATCGGGTTATTTAGGTCAGGTTAGGGGAAAAATCAATGGGATTATTTACGAGTTTATGCTAATTCAATCTCTTATTATAATAGAATAATCATGATTAGACAAATCAACTATAAGTTTACTTCAATAGTGCTCGAGTTTGTAGCAAACTAATATTTTTAGGGTTACGAATATTGCGCTTAAATAACAATATGAACTTCGTCCCTTGTACGTATGGCCAATCCCCGTGTGTTGGAGAACGAGCGGGATGAGGTGACTAACCTGCGAGAGTTCTTGTTTCTCACCATATGGCATTTTCTTTTGAGCAAGCATATCTTCTTCTTTCCTCTGTTCCAAGAAAAAAAAATTCAACCGAAAAATTAGATGAACTAAAATGAAGTCAAAAAAATATAATACAATACTCTCTTTGTTTCTTTTTTTTTTTTGCCAAAAGTACAAAAATATACTTTTTAAAAACACAAAGGAAACTGTTTAATGGAACAATCCAAAATGAAAAGTTTTTAAAGTAGATGGGACAAAATTTAAAAGGACGAACCAAATGGAAAATAGGGCAAAAAAACGACAGAGGAATATAATGAAATACTTTGAAAAGTTGTAAAGTGTACGATGAAACCTTAATTGCTTTTATTCGATCACCAAGAGGTGGCAGACCATCTAGAAGCATCCTGGCTATATAGTCATTTGATCTAGCTTGCTTAAAGAAGGGATTCTTAGTCAACTTCTTTACCGTTGGCCTTTTTGAAGGATCTTTAACTAAACAACTTGCAATCATGTTTTTGAATGACTGCATGAAAATTAAGCATAATGTTAAAAAAATATATGTATATATGTATATAGTTACTCTTTAATAAATCATTTGGTAATGATGATAATACCTTAGAGAATTTTTTATCGCTTTCGTAATCAAGGCTAGGAGGTGCATTTTGTAAGGTCATAAGTAAAACCTGTACAGAAAATATAATCTTGGTATAAATAACCAGTAAAATATGATATCGCTTGAATTAGATATTAATCACTATATAATTTGGACGGTTTAAATTCTAAGATCATGAATATATCGATGAGTATTGCACCTTCATTGGAGGATACTTTGAGAAGGGAGCATGTCCATGAGCGAGCTCTAGAGCAGTTATGCCGAAGGACCATATATCAGCTCTATACAACATGGTTATTCATTACTATGAATGTGGTTACTTATATTATAAAGTAAAGTAAGCATAATATCATAATAAGACTAAAGTACTTACTTGAAATCATACCCATGAAGCTGTTCCATGACCTCGGGTGCCATCCTATATATAATTAGGTGTAGAAAACATGTCATACAAATGTAAAGCGCGCGGCAGTATTAAACAACAAACCATAACAAAAATACAAAGTATAAATTTCCTCTCAAATTCGTTTAGAACCGAAGCAATAATTGCATATTATTTACGGGGTTCTAATTTTATTCTTATCCAACTCTAATAAGATTAGGCAATGAGTTTTAGGAATAAGGTAACAAGAACAATTTCTATCCTTCTACTAAATCACAAAACTCTATAGGTTGGTTATCTTTTATGGCCTAAGTTATTTCCTTATCTTCATTATTCTCTATTTTTATATCCCAAATCTTCACACAATTCATAATTTATTTTACATTTCACAATAGAGTTGTAGTCTTATTGATCATTCTGTCCACCTTGAAATATATTCCTTCGTTTAGACATATTAAAAAATGCATATTGAGTTCTAGAAGACATTATTAAGTAATTACAATATAATGTCACCTAACCTTACAATCAAGACAATTATCCTTATCTTTCTTCTTTACCAAAATAAAGTCTACACACATAGACACAATGTTCAATCATGTCAATTAATAACGAGACAACAATAAATTTAGCTTGTTTTGATCACACCCATTACATTGAGTTTCTTTAGTCACATTTAGTGTATATATATATATAAGAAGGATATTTAAAATGAGAAGGATGAGAAGATATCTTGACTCTTCATCTCTTAAATCAAACTGATGATATTTTATATACTTATAGTGAAACTTTTTTAACTTATAGTGACCAAATAATTTTTTGAACTTATAACGATTCTTTTTATTATTATATTGACCATTTTTTATTGTTATAGTATCATTTTTTTACGCGAAATTTCTAGCGTTAAATTTTACCATTTGAATGGCCACGATTTTTTTTATTCTTCTTATTTTAAGAACCCTTCTCATTGGATCCCTCCCCTATATATATATATATATATATATATATATATATATTAGGATTTGAGATGAGACTTAAAATTTGAGAATGAGAAAAAGGTTAATAGTTGAATATTGTAATAATAAGGGTGCAATTGATGGAAAAGCGTATATATACCAACAAGGAGTCCCCACAAATGTATTCCTCGTTCTTTGTCTATCACCTGCGTCAAATAAGCAAGCTGAAACACCCAAATCCCCTAACTTGATTGCTCCTCGCGAACCAATGAGGATATTTCCTGCCTATTAATTTAAAAAGAATTTTCAGTTTTGTCAGATTTGAAATCATATACAGTCATGTTACATAGTACAAAAATATTCTTTTATTTTCTTTTATTTATACTATTTAGAATATTTCATTTGAAAAGTGAGAGAGTTAAATATGATTTTTCGTTGATATATATAAGTTAAAACATATTCATGTGATTATTTGATTCGTTACGAAGTATTTTTTTTAATAGGAAAATTTTATATTTTTTATAATACGTATTTATAGATATTTAACCTATAATATGTGCATTGAAAATTGTGCAAATAGCTTATATGACAAAAATAAGGAAACTAAAGGAGTTATAAATTTTCAATTATGAAAAATCTTCCTTTTCAAACTCAATCTTATATTCTCATATAGTTTTATCCTCAATCTAGTTTATAACAATTATAAATTTTTGGGATGTGAATAAAGAAAGAGATCTCGACAATTAAAATAAATCTATTTTAGAGTTAAGGTAAATGTAAACTCCTTTTTACCTTATATACTACGGAGTAGTATTTTTAAATAGAAATGCAATGTACTTTATTTTTTGTCAAATTATCAAACATTGAAAGGGAATGAACTACTACTATTCACCATCAAAGCTATATCGTTAAGAACCTCAATCCATAGTTGTTCTATGAACAATATACAAAAATTTTAGTAAAGTTTTGACACATAAGTCATAATAAATGAAACACCCTTATAAGTCACATTTATCAAATTGACAGGTGACTTTTGTTGTTTAAAGGGATGTCAATAACTTTTGTACAATACAAAAACATTTTCTATTCAGACATATATCATTCTTTATGAATAACTTTTGCTATATTGAGAGATAACTTTTGTTATATTGAAAGCTAACTTTTATTGACCATACAATAACCTTATTATATAATGTGTGCCCTCAAAATCTTCCTATGAAAATATTGATTATTGACTGATCATGTTCGATGCTAAAGTGAATGAGTCAATGAGCACCCAAATTAGAATCTTAATGATTGCATGCATCATGGATAACACTAGTTGGCCGCATAGTCTCTCTATACCGATGAGCCAAATTCAATAGACGAATGAGACAACTATTGATTTTCCTTAACAAACCCAACTTTAAATTGTTTGTTTTCCTTAGTATTAAGTTTTTGATGGGTAAATTGTTATTTTCCTAAAATATTAACTACATTATTTTCCTAAAATATTCACTATAATGCTAGCTAGTTTTGTTTTTGAAAATTACATGGTCAAACAAATTGTTTGATTTTCAAATAAATCAATAGATTATTTCCATCAAATTAGGTTATTATTAATTCTTACCTTTTTCTCATTCAAATATTCTTCCAAAAATATTAAAAATCGATAATTTCAAATAAGAAATACTTTTTTCATTCTTTTCATTGATTTTTTTTAGGGAAGTCTTCTCATTTAGTTGATTCCATTAGTCAAGTCCTATTGAGACAAAACAATATTGTCTTTCTATAAAAAAAAATTGTTGTTTCAATATGAAACTTTTAGCGTCACACATGATAAGAATATAAATAATTATAAAACAAAAAACAAAAAAAAAAATTCATAATTCTAAAAACTTCATAAATTTAATTTAGATCGAAATAGTATTTGTAAGGGTTGAATCACGAAAAATTATCCTTGACTCTAGATTCCTATCATAATATTGTATTTTTTATTAAAACTGTAAAATTTACACTTATAATAGTCTTTAAATAGTTCTTTCAAATAGATAATTAACACTAATATTATTTTAGTATCATCAAAATTGGAAAACTCATGAAGTAACAACAAATGTAATTTTATAAATCTGAAATGTGTAAATTTATCACCGTATTTTCTTTACACCCGAAACTATTTTATTTTAAGATTTATATTTTTCATTAATTATATGCTCATTAGTAGTCTAGTTATCATACTTAAAAAGTATAGACTATATTATTTTTTACAAAATCACGATAATTAGTTTTGTCTACCCTAATTATGAGCATCATTCCCCTTCGATCTCCTCTAATCCACTTGTTTCTACACGTTTTTAATTGTTTTTTTTATACCTCATATGATTCTAATATAACTTTTATCATTCAAATATAAATTTATGCACTATTATGTCAAATACTCTAAATTTAAAGTTAATAAGAGCAGCTTGAGTATGGGAATTTTCTACACATTCATCCAACAAAAATGTATTAAATTAACTAAAATTTACTTAAATATTTCCAAAAAAAAAAAAAAAAAACAAACCACTTACTTTGACATCTCGATGTATGTGGCCTTGACTGTGCAAATATTCTAAGCCCTTCAACACCTCACGTAATATAGTGGCTATGACTACCTCTTCAAATCCGTCTGGATGGGCAGCTTTTAATATATGTAGACATGAACCCCCAGACATGTATGGCATAACCACCCACAGATTATGGTCACTAACAAAGGAGCAGTGTGATTTTAGTACATTAGCATGATCGACCAAGAACATTGTATGGGCTTCACGAGATATGTTCTTCTGCAGAAAGTGTAAATTTTATTTAGACACATATGATATTTGATCAAGAAGCCTGTTTCTAATAAACACATATTATTTGGTATGTTTTTTTCTCTATTGTATAGTAAGAAAATAATTTTGACGTATACATTTTGTAGGGCATAAATTACAAAAGACAGTGGATGACAACTATTTTAGTTGGTTAAGTTTTGAATTGTGGTACCCAAGATATGAGATCGAATTTCGTCTACATCAATTGTTACCCTGCCGCTTACAGCTCTCTTTGCATAAAAAAATAAATTACGAAGGACAAAATATGAAACTAATGAATGAAACTTACCAAATCACTATTACAACGTTCAAAGTCGAGGATCTTGATAGCAACAATCTCATTGTTGGGTATACAAAGCGCACGATAAACCGACGCACTTGTGCCTTCACCAATCGCTTCATATAACGTGTAGTACTCTGGCCCAAGGGGAAACTTTTTCTTCTCTTTATCCATCACTTGTGTAACTGTATCTAAATCCTTTCCACGTAATTGCAGCTTAGAAAATAATAAATTTATATTCAATTTTGAAACAATAATACAAATACTAAGTTTTACGATTCACATAAATTATTTGTTTTGTTTAAGTCCTTTGTGAGGGAAAAAGGTAGAAGCAAAAATGAGAAAAGAGAGAAAAGCGTGGTGACATTAATATTTATAATGACGCTATATAAAATTTAGGTTATGCTAACCTCCCATGGAAGGAAAGGAGAGAAATAAGGATGCAAAAGACTCTCTCCCTACCACTCCTTCCCCATACACATAACTAAGTAAGCCATAATAATAGCCACAAAATTAGGCCTTCTTACTAGGTTTGTTATGAGTTGTTAATTTCAATTTTTATTTTGAACAATTCGTGACCTTTCTCTATACATTACTACATACTATATTATGTAAATATTTATAAGTGTAATTATTATATAAGTATATTTTATATCTACATATATCTTAAGTGACAATATCTTCATAATAATACAAAAATATCAAAATGATGTTGGAATATATGTGAGAGTTTCTTTATTATCAATCAAAAAATTTTCAAAAATCAAAATAAATGAATTGGGTTTAATATCCTTACTTTATGTAAGGTTTTACAAAAAAGAGAAAGACAAAAATTACTCTACAATATATTCCTACGTTCAAAAATTACTATTTGAAACTACTTGGTTCAAGGAACGGTCTCCACCTACTCAGCTAGCATTCACAAGATCTCTATCTAACTTTTCTTGGATTTGTTGAATTTTTCACCTTAAAATTGTCGAGTTAAGATACTCTTTTATACTAGGAAAAATAAATGTTTTATTAGATCAATTTTCCGTTGAAAATTCCAAATATATTTTTAAGATATGTTTGTAAATGTGTCTCATCTTATATTATTATTTTAGAGATACAATTAATATGAGGCCTTTAAAAGCCAATGAAATTTGTCGTCGTTTCAGGTGAAATATATTAAAAAAATAAAAAAATTAGTTTCGGGTAACTACATACTAGGTTTGGTTGAAACAAAATTTAAAATGATATTGCTTCGGTTAAAAAAAAGGATTGTCTTCAGTAACAACACACATAATAAAAAAAAAATATAACCCAAAATTACTCATAATATACCTTTTAAAATCTGATCACCATGATAAACTTGTTTAACTACATATCTTCACTCCTTTAATTTTGATCAACTTTCAATCTGTGGTACTTTGACCGCCCTATCCCTAGTGATTTCTTGCTCTAGCTTCCCTAAGTTGCTGGTTTTAATTTTGGAATCTTCTAAACTTGACCCCTTTCATTCCACATGTTCGTTTACATTTTTATAAAATTTGTATCTTCTTTATTTGTCAATTTCACTATCTGATTTGTTAGTTTGGTGAATACTTTGTTTAAATTATGATAAAATAACACTATCTGATTTGCATGTGATAGTTATGCAAATTTTGATGATTGCGTGAAGTGGATTTTTTGTTGGAAATTGGTCGTGCATGTTAAGTGAATATTTGAGTTGCATTTTTGGTTTATAATTGCGTAGCATTCCCTTGAGATATTCTATAGTTAAAACTATCCAAATTGAATTTTTGCTAGCATCCGATACTTTTAGGTATGCAATGAGGCGAGTGAGAGTCCCAATTTTCGAGAGTACAAGTATTTGATATTGGGAAGAAAAAATTAGGCTAGTGGGTTACAAAGGAGGGCACGTGGGTTTTTTTTAGTGCGTGAACAAATGACCGATTCTTAGACCTTAATTTGATCCAAAACTTAATTCCTTCTATAAATACCCATTGTGAGCATCCATCCAACATTTGGATGAAGATTTTTATTTTTGGCAATTAACGAGTATAAAAATGATGCTTTACTATTGCCAAATAAAAGACAGTACTCCACAATATGATATTTTAAGAAATGATGGCACACTTTTCTTAAATTTGAAGTGTTGGCACACTTTATGATTTTAATATTCAAAACTATATGTCATAGTAAGATTATAAATACCTTATAAATTTGATTTGGAGCTTATAAAATAACTTTACTCCTAAGATATGCACTGTTATATATTTTGGATATAGATATTGATGCCCTCATTCCCATTAGCGTCCATAAAGAATAATGAATCCGGGTATAGAAATTATGATCTCCGGTATAAATGTTGATATTTTAGGTATAAAAATTATTATTTTAGAACTACAAATTATGATCTTGGGGATAGAATTTATTATCTCAATTATTGAAATTATGCTTTGGTATAGAAATTGTTATATCAAAGATAGAAATAGTGATCTTAGGTTTATAAATTATTATCTTATGATAAAAAATTATTATCTCAAGATTAGAAAATAATATCTCAGATATATGCCTATTGATCTTATGAATAAAAGTTATGATTTCAGTTATGATCTCTTATCTCAAGAATACATATAATGATATCAAGTATAGAAATTATTATCACAAGATAAGAAGTTGTTATCTTATATATAGAATTTATTATTTCATCATTAGAAATTAATATTTTAGATATAAGTATTTTAATTTTAGGAATAGAAAGGTTATCTTAGAAATAAAAATTATGATTTCTAAGTATATAAAAAGTTATTATCTCATAAATAAATATTAATACCTTAAATACATGTGTTTTAACACCATCAACTGCCAAGACATATACGTCCAAGCACAAATAAAGCAGACCCCACATAGAAAATACTCCTTCCATTCTCTTTTGTTCTTCTCATTTGAAATATTGTAGATTTTAGAGTCAAAATTTAAAGGATTAATTGACCGCATTAATCTAACCTTTGATGATTTGCAGATATTAATCCAACCTATTGTTTATTTCTAATTGCACCTACCTTTAACTGATTTTTGCTTCTAGTAAACCTTTTTACGGGTGACCGGAATAACAAGTGAGAATTATCTGACATAGTAGAGACAATTTAATTTATATGTGGAAACATGGGTACTTCACATGATAGCCATCCCCCGTCCCCAATTTATACGGTACCAGTACAAACATAAAATCCAATAAAATTGGAAAAGCAACTTATCTAGGCACTTTGATGCCCCAACCTTTTAGATAACTCGCACCAGCTTTTCATTACAAACATATATTAGTGCCTAGATGAGTTGATAGCCGTCACAAAATAAGTCCCCAATTCACTTGATAGCCGTCCTCCATTCCCATTACAAACATAAAATCCATTAAAATTGAAAAAGCAATGACAAAAAAAACCCAATGAATAGAAGAAAGTAATGTCGCACCTGAGAAAAACCGAATGGGTAAGCAAGAAAACAAGTGAAATTATGAAAATGTAGAGGCAAAAAGTGAAGGAGATTTGAAGGTTTTGGAGGTGAGAGATAATATATGTCTCTCTTCTTGTGTCTTACTCTCCAACAACAACAAGTGGGACGACGAACATGGAATGCGGGGAGAGGGTTTTCAAGAGAAGGGTGAGGAGTGGAGACAGTGAAGAATTTATGCCTGTAACAGTATTTAATTCCTTCAATATTTTTAAAAGAGAGTTACCTATTTGTGACCGTCTATCACAGGTAAACTAGACCAGGTTTAGTAGAAGCAAAAATCAGTTAAAGGTAGGTGCAATCAGAAATAAATAAAAGATTGGATTAATATCCGCAAATCAGGCAAATGTTAGATTAATGCGGTCAATTAATTTAAATACAAATTTTCTCTAATTTAGATGAAAAAAATATTCATTTCGGATCTTGATAGGTTCATCTCAATGTATATTTTTCAAATATGAGTTTTTTATAATTTTATAAATGCACAATTAAATATATTTGAATTTTAAATTTACATTGAAATTTGCGCAAAAAGCAAATGGAAAGAACAAAAAAAGAACGGAAGGAGTACCAAATTAACCCCTCAAAAACATATAAAACTACGAAATATGAATCTTGATATATGTACAATCGCTAAACGTTGCCCGCAATTACTTGACATCACCCGCAAATTTCACAAAAAATACTCTCTTAAATTTATATTTTTTTTCAATTTCTCCACACACCATGTCTCGACAATTAGGCAAAGAACTTTCGCGGAAGACGGCGGCGGCGTTGGTGGTTGAGGTAAACATTCAATTTTTTAATTTAACGCATTGGGGGTGGTTGATTGTTTGGGTTGTTGGTGGCAGTATGGGGGATTATCTGGGTTGTAATGGTGGCGGTTGTGTGGGAGGCGTCGACGGTTGTTGGTGGCATTTCTATGGGCATTTAGTGGGAGGCGTCTTTGCCAAACACCTCCCGCCAAACACCATCAATAACCACCAGCGCCTTCCACATAACCGCCACCATTTTTTTATTTGTTATTATTTTATTAATTAAATATATTTGGTAAGTTAATTAATTGGATAATTCTTATTGATAACCCTCTACTTTTTTAGTCAACTGAAAAGAACCTTATCAATGATAACCCTTTTTTTAAAGTTATTGTGCATGACCATAATAACAAGCTTTTGCATGATTAAACCATTTTTTAAGTGGTATTTAACCATGGTTAAGTATAGTTAGGTATTCCCACTAAATTCTCATTTAATTCTCTCTCACAACGTTATCCACATTATTGAATTAAATAAAATTTATATTTTCTATGCTAAGTAATTAACTAAAAAATATTTATTATAATAAATTATATTAGAAAATGTATACTTTGAAAAAAGTATGTTTAGGTAAATTATTTATTTTTTGTATGATGTAATAAAATTATTATTTAAATAATATGATTATAGTTATTATGATATAAAAAAATTAAGTGAAAATGAATTATTGATTATTTCAGTATGAGTAAGTAAGAAACTAAATTATGTCTAGGCTAATGTATTTAATATTGATTAAGAAGTATGGAAATTTAATTTGTTTAGGATAATGCATGGAAATTAGTATTCATTTACCGTATTGAGTATTGATATGTACGGAAATTTAATATGTTTAGGTTAATGTACTTAGTATTGATTAAGAAAGTATGTTTAGTTTAATGTATTTCGTATTGAATTATATGTATGGAAATTTAGTATGTTTAGGTTTAATGTATGAAAATTACTATTGATAATGTGTTATTGATTAAAAATTATGGAAATTAGTATTGATATATATTTACTACTGATTAATTAAGAAGTATGAAAATCACATTGATATATACTTACTATTGATATGTATTTAGTTTTGATTAAGAAGTATGAAAATTAGTATTGATATGTATTTAGTATTGATTAAGAAGTATGGCAACCAATTAATGTGTATTTACTATTGATTAATAAGCATGGAAATTATTTTGTATAATGAATGAATATACATTTTGATAATTAGTATATGTTTTGATAATTAGTTTATATTATTAAGTATAAAATATGGTTTTTGCTAAAAATTTAGTATTGATATTTATTTAATATAGATTAAGAAAAATGGAAACCAATTAATATGTATTTACTATTGATTAAGAAGTATGGAAATTAGTTTGCATAATGAAAGAAGTATATGTTTAGATAATTATTAGTTTATATTATTAAGTATGAAGTATGGTTTTTCCTAAAAATTCAATGATCATCGTAAATGATTAATGCGGATTAGTATGAACACATGATTAGTAACTAAATATAGTAATCAATTTATATAAGCGCTTTCTTACAATCAGTATATATTTTGATAATTAGTATATGTTTTGATATGACATTTTGTATCTTCAAGTCGAACATTGGAGTTCCAATCTAACAATTTATTTTTTTTCCTTGGTGTAATTAGAAAACAAGCTACCGACTAGGGAAAGAGAAATCTTTATCTGCTCACATGTTGAGACAACACTTCCAAAATGATTCCAACTTTAATAACACTTCCAAGATGATTTCGGGTTTTGGGAAGAGACATTCATACTTTAGCTTGGGTTTTTGGAGTACGTTATCATCTATTGAAAGTTTTCCATTATTGTACTCAATAATCCTACTATTTATCAAATAATCTCAAGTATTTATCTTTTTTTTATAATCTCTTTCTCTTGTTTATTTATACTAAGTTTTTTTTTAATAATGCTAGAGTAGTGTTGTTATTCTAGAACTATGTTGAACCCTAGTATGCATTGAAGTTATAAATTAATCACAATCCCTAATTTAATTATTTATTTTTCTTATTTGGTTTTATTCACAATATTCTACTAGACGTTGTATTTGTAATGAATGTGATTGGGTTTCCAACAAAAATTTGGCTTATAATTGACTTTAGAGCCCTAATTTAACGTAAGAGAAGTCATCACGACAATGGTTGATGAATTTTGCTAGGATTTTTGGATGCTATGCTTGATGTCTTTAAATTGCATGACTGCATAATAGTAGGCATAATTACATTATGAAGGAAACCATTATAAAGGCTTATAATCTATCCTATTGATCATAATATGATTATTTGGGGAAAATTAAGGATTACATTAATTTATATTAGTGGAGATACTTAATTCTATACTCTTAGTTCATTAATTAGTTTATTAGACCATAGCTCATTCAACCCATTGTTTGATTTGACTCAACTTATTAGATTCATAGTGATTCAATACATTATCACATCTTCTATGTAGAATGTAACCCTTACTTACCATGCTACATATTAGTAGATATAGTTAGATATTTTTTTATAGGTTTGCAATAGCCTCATCAGGTTGCAAGGGACCTGGAGTGATTTTGAGTGTTGAACATAAGGGCGTCCAATGCTGGAACTTGGCGTTGGACCCATGAGCTCTCTGGCGATGAGTTTAGGCATTGGACACCCTACTCTTGGGTAACTAACGCTAAGTTCCAATGTTAGTGCTCCAACTTTCAAATAAGGTCAAATTTTAAGGAATCTTAGGGATTAAGCATGTGCAAAAGGGTTTTTTTGTGAGTTTTGTATTTGGGGCAAAGTTGGATTTTGACTTAATTGTGCTCGGCTTTTGGAGCTTTTAGGTCATGTAAGAGGTTTTTGGATTTTCACACACTCAACCTCGAACCAAGCTAGGCCTACCTGCTAGGATTGGTTCATCATGGGGCTATGGCATAAGGAGACATGATTTTGTAAATACAACCCGTTTTTTGTAAGGCAATGATTGATCCAGTTGTATTGTAGAAAAAATATCTTCTTTTGGCATAGCTAGGCTCATTAAGTTCCAGTCTTCTTTTGGCCAAAAGTCTAAACCTTGACAGGGTAAGATCCTGCAATTGTAGATCTTCTCTTACCTAGAAGAAAGTTGCGGGCATATTAAGTTAATTGTAGATCCTATAACTCTTAACCTCAAAATCTAGTGTAAATATACAAAAATATAAAGTTAGAAAAGAAAGCATTGGTATTTCAGCCTCTAGATGTAATCTCTTGAGCACATGTACAACAGAGATAACTTATCATTCACTAACCCTTATGTGAGTGTACAAATTAGGAAGAAATCATTAAATTAGGTGGAATACTTTTTAACCTAGTCAAAAGTTCTATTTCTTTTACTCAATCGAGTCAATTAAAGGAAGGGAGATATGATATAGGAAATAAGCAAAGCCACTTTGACAACAATTCATACAATTATGGTATAAAGTATACTATAATATAACTAGCAATTCTTCCCTTCATATAGAGATTAAAAGGACAGTTGTCCCCCATCCACCATTCAAAGCTATAAATATCCTAACCCTGCATGCTAGATAATTAATTTCAATCTTAACCACTTTATACTAGCTAGAATGAAATCTACCCCTAGTCGAGAAGCCAACTCTTGCCAATAGTGTAACTAGGAGTGCTTTGATAGATATCGGAGATAACTGTTTATCAAACTTAAGAGTACCATTATTAGAAACCATGTACTTTGGCAATGATATTGATATTCCAACTTTACCTAGAATACCATGGTAGCACTAGCAACCTTACTATCAACAACAACTATGTTAACACTTAGTAAGGCATAGGCAAAAAAGCGGTGTTTCCTTCCTATACTTTTATATAAGTAGGGATAACAATTCATTCCGAATCCAATTTGACTTCGATACAATCCAAAGGAAAAATCCGATCCAAACCCATTTAAAAAACTCTGAATCCGAATTCGATAAAAAAGTCCAAATCCAAATAGGAGATGGATCGGACTTGAATCATGTATTACATTCGAATATGATCCGAGTTCGACCCGAATAAGATTTAGCTCATATTTAATATTTATTTTTTTATTTATATAAAAAATATTAATTGATTATAAATTTTTATTACTATTATTTTCTATTTAGAAAAAATAAAATTTTAATTACCAAAAGGCCTATTATATATCATAAAGGCCCAGTTAGAGACTTTAATTTTGATTAAAATTTCTCTAAGAAGACCCTTGTTTCTTCTTTATCCTTTTCTTAACCACCAATGTAGAACAAAACTTATATAAATTTTTCCTTTTAAACTTAGTTTATCATACACACACACACACACACATATATATATGTAGGGGCGATTTCATGTGAGACCCCCCCCCCCCCCCCCCCCCCCCCCCCCTTCTTATATGAGAACCTTTTGTAAAATAAGAATCAATCTTACACCATACAATCTCTAAATATAACGAATGGGATTGAGTGAAAAAGAATGGCAAAAGCGTAAATAATGACAAAATTGACACACTTTTTTAAATTAAAAAAACTGACACACGTTTCACCATTTTCAGAAAAATATTGAGACAAAAACTACTTTTTGCAAAACCCCAAAAAAAGTTGTACTTTCTGACATCATTGCAGCTGTACTTTTCTAAAAAACATTTGTTCTAAACTTCTGTTATATGGTTCTAAATGTATGTTTGATTGTTCTAAACTTATATTCTATTGTTCTATACTTTTATTCTAATATTTTAAACTTCTATTTTATTATTTTAAAAATATATTTTGTTGTTTTAAAATTCTATTTTATTTTTCTAATGTTCTACACTTCTGTTTTATTATTCTAAACTATTGTTCTATTGTTTTAAACTATTATTCTAATATTCTAAGCTTCTGTTCTATTATTCTAAACTATTGCTCTAATGTTCTAAACTTCTATTCTATTATTCTAAAATATTGTTATATTGTTCTAAACTATTGTTCTAATGTTCTAAGCTTCTATTCTATTGTTCTAAACTATTGTTTCAATATTCTAAACTTTCATTCTATTGTTCTAAACTTGTATGTAATTGTTATAAACTTCTATTTTATTGTTCTAAAGATTGACCGTATGTTCTAAATATTTATTCTATTTCCTAATGTCTAATATTGATGTTCTAAAGTTTAATACTAGTGTTCTAAGGTCTACTCCTAATGTTTTGAATATTAGAATAAACGTTTAGAATAATAGAATATAAGTTTAAAATAATAGAATAGAAGTTTAGAACATTAGAATAATAGTTTAGAACAATAGAATGAAACTTTAGAACAATAGAACAAAAGTTTAGAACATTAGAACAAAAGTTTAGAACATTAGAAAAATAGTTTAGAACAATAAAACGAAAGTTTAGAATGATAGAACAATACAAAATTTTAGAACAATGAAACAGAAGTTTAGAACAATGGAACAGAAGTTTAGAACAATATACCAGAAGTTTAGAACAATATAACAGAAGTTTAGAACATTAGGACAATAGTTTATAACAATAGAACATAAGTTTAGAAAATTAGAACAAAAGTTTAGAACATTAGAATAGAAGTTTAGAACATTAGAGCAATAGTTTAGAACAAAAGTTTAAAACAATAGAGCATATCTGTCAAATTTTTACCAACTACATGTCAAATTACAAAATTTATAACTTCTATTCTAAGTATGCTTTATTGTTCTAAACTTTTGTGTTATTGTTCTAAACAAATGTTCGCATTGTTCTAAACTGGTCTCCTATTGTTCTAACGTCTCCTTCTAATGTTCTATATTTTTTTCAAATGTACTAAGCTAGTATTATTTCATAAAATTTCAAAATTTCAAACATTTTGAAATAAGAACATATTCAAACATCACTTCAAGTATAACTTTTGTTCAAATGTTTAAAGTATGCCTTATTGTTCTGAAATTTTGTGTTATTGTACTAAACTATTTTTCTTATTATTCTAAAATAATCTTCTATTGTTCTAACGTCTTTTTCTAATGTTTTCTTATTTTTTTCAAATGTAATAAGCTATTATTTCATAAAATTTCAAAATTTCAAAGATTCCAAAAATAAAAAATATTCAAACATCACCAAATTTTGTACCAACTATATGTCAAATTAAAAAATTTATTATTTATGTTCTAAGTACGCCTTATTTTTCTAAACTTTTGTGTTATTATTCTAAATGAATGTTCGTATTGATCTAAACTGGTCTCCTATTGTTCTGACGTCTTCTTTTAATGTTCTATATTTTTTTTCAAATGTACTAAGCTAGTGTTTCATAAAATTTCAAATTTTAAAAAATTGTGAAATAAGAACATATTCAAACATCATTAAATTAACGTCAAGTATAACTTATGTTCAAATGTTTAAAGTATGCCTTATTGTTCTAAAAGTTTGTGTTATTGTTATAAACTATTATTCTCATTATTCTAAAATAATTTTCTATTGTTCTAACGTCTTCTTCTAATATTCTATATTTTTTTTCAAATGTACACAGCTACTATTTCATAAAATTTCAAAATTTCAAGGATTCCAAAAATAAAAAAAAAAATTCAAATATCACCAAATTTTTACCAACTACATGTTAAATTACAAACTTTATTACTTCTGTTCTAAGAATGCCTAATTGTTCTAAAATTTTTGTGTTATTGTTCTAAACCAATGTTCTCATTGTTCTAAACTGGTCTCCTATTATTCAAATGTCTTCTTCTAATGTTTTATATTTTTTTCTATGCATTAATGTACAATAATGAAGAAAACGATGAAAATATAAAGGAAAACAAATCACAATGATGGGGAAAAGTACAATGACTTACTAGAGTGGAAAAGCAACTTACAAAATCTGCACCATAAATCATGGGTACATATGCTAGCCAAACAAATGCACATAAACATCCTAATTTAAGATATTTACAAATTTGTCATTATATTTGCTTGTGATCACAGCCGTAGATCTACCAACAACTAATGGTCTTAGATGAGTTCTCACACACTATAAGTTCTCACATAAGGGGAGGGTTTTCACATGTTCTCTCCCCTATATATATATATATATATATATATATATATATATATATATATATATATATATATATATATATATATATATATATAGACACATGACTTTAATAAAAATATACTTTTACTAAAAATCAAACATGGTTCAAGCATTCAAGTAGCATATTATTATACCTTTTATATTATTTTCTCATTTACACATTCATTCTTTTTTTTTATTTAGAATAAATTGGAGAACAATTTCATTATTTTTTTCATTGTTACATTTGAGAAATATACTTCTCTTGTTTTTTTTTTTGTAATTGTGATTTGTTATATGTCTTAGTTTGTATTCAAGACTAGATTAACTTCTAGAGTTGTAATTATTTACTATAAATTTTAGACAATAAACATTAGCTGAAAAAATTGATTTAATACTTTGTAAATTTTAACTCTTAAACTATTCTATTTTATAAAAGTTATTGCATGTATTCTACAAAAAAGATAGTAAACCAAATGCTAAAAAAATGAAATCCTGAGTAGGCTTACCATTTACCAAGATTATTCATCAAAGTGATGTTATAAAAGTATAATTAGTATCAAATACAAAAAAAATATTTTATTGTGTGTATTATTATTACTATTGATATACCAACTTAAATAGTATGAAGTAGTGTTGTGCGTGTTCATTTCTTTTCTTAAGAGGTTGTTATTTAAGATATTATGAATACACAATTGAAGAACTTATCTAATATATATTATTAAAATTAATCCTAAAATTAACAAGTTTTTATCTTATTTTCTCCCAACACAAATTTTTATTGTTTTTACTTGGATAAGGTTTAAAAATTCAATAGTGATGAAAAAATGTCAAATAGTATTGTGGTTTAGTTTCTCATTTCTATCCACTAATATTATTAATCCGCTTGTAATATACACTTGATCATCACCGTAATCAACTAATATTAACAGTCTAATAAGAGCACAATTAACTATTCTAATTTATTAAATAAAATATAATTACAAAGTATAAATCATATTTTTATTGTTTATGATAGCATGTGTTTCTGTCATCCTTGATTTTTTAGGCATATTATTTGTTTTTATCAAGAGGAAGGTGGCTAAGCTCTCTGACTCGATAAAAAATTACATATATGATAATAATAATAATAATAATAATAATAATAATAATAATAATAATAATAATAATAATAATAATAATAATAATAATTGTCCCTTATCGAAACATTATCAAGAAATAAAAGATGGCATGGTTATAAAATAGAGTGTTGATTTCTTTAAGTCCAAATAAATAGCAATCTGCAGTCAGTCCTATTTTGGAAGATTGCTTAGCTTGCTATTACCAACTTTTGCTGGGGCTTACATAAATACTATATTGGCTTGTATTACTAGTATGATAGTGTACTTACTCATAGTTGTGCAATGCCCGTAATTATTGATGGATTAATCATGCTATTTTCTTCTTACTTGTAAAATGATGGATTAATCTACTATAGATTGTTTTGGTTTTCTTGATTTACTGAATTACTACGTAATGAATCAGTCAAACTCATATATCTTCAACATTTTCAGAATCTTACCTATTCTTAATTTAGAATATTAGAGATTTAGAGATTATATAAGGTGTAAAGCATAAATTAAGTTTGATGAAGCATTTAGTTAGTAAATATTAGGGACAACTATGAGGACGTAGACTAGCACCTTATATAAAATTGAGCAATATATGAGCACCTTATATAAAATTGAGCAATATTTTGCATTTAACTAGCAACTACCAAAAAGAATCAAATAATATAAATTGTCAAACCTACAGCCATAAGAGCAATGAAATATCAATAAGACCAAAGAAGAATCAACCTCCTATCGGGATAGGTCTCTTGGTGCTCTTTCCAGCCGTCTCCTTGAACACAGGTGATAAAAGTGTTATAACAATAGAATTCTAGATTTGTGATATATGAAGATATCCTCGATCAATAGTGACCTCATTCACAACGCAAATGGGCTCCTATTCTTTGCCGTCTCCCGAATTATATGGCACTACAACCCATGTCATAATGTGATTCCTTGTATTCCTCAATGTCTACGAGGTGTTAAAGAACAAGTCCATTCCTCTGGCAGATTGAGGTAAAATAGGAGAAAACACATGAAACATTTCTTTGCTTCTAAAAGACTTGTATTTCATATAAAAAAATGAAGCACGTAAATGAGTTGTATGTAGGGGTGGCAAACGGATTAGGTCGGGTCAGTTTTGTGTTTGGGTCACCTATTTTCAGGTCAGCTATCTCCCACCCAAACACGATCCATTTAAATTTTCATGTTGAAAACCCCAACCCTAACCTAACCCATTTAATTTCGGGTCTGGTTTGTGTCAACCCATTTAAGTTTTTGTGTCAAAAATATCCACCATATCCGCTATTTTCGAGACAGGTTCGGGTCGGTTGGTTAAGTTTTTTCCACCCAAGTTGAGATGAAACGACTGACAAGTTGATAATATTAGTTTAATTATCTTTTAGGGTTTTAATTTGGGCTTGGGGTTTGGGCAAAGTGGGTGACTAACTAAGTAAATTTTTTTAACCTACTTAATATAGTTTGGTTATAAGGCTGGGTTTGGGTTAACTCGACCTGATTTTTAGCCGAAAATAATTTCGCGTTATGTGGGTCATTTCCGGGTTGGAATTTTCAACCTTAACCTAACCCATTTAATTTCAGGTCGGGTTTGTGTCAACCCATTTTAGTTTTCGTGTCGAAAATCTCAACCATAACTAGCTATTTTTGGGTCGGGTTTTTTAGGTAAGGTTTGTTTTTGCCACCCCTAGTTGATGCATGAACCAAGAGAGCGATTTGGAAAGCAAAGAGGATGCAAAATGTAGTCATGAAGCCTAGAGATCCCATAGAAAGTGGAACTATAGGAGGAACTGGTCCCATAAGCTTTATATGTAACTTGAAGCACATTTTAAAATTAAAGGTCAAGAAGATTCGTCATCAAAAGAAAGACTCGATTGCAAATTCCTGGATTGCAAAGCGCCTTGAATATAAGTTGCCATGGACATGGACTCTTGAGAAAGATTGGTGAGCTTTATATATTGATCCTATTCAAAATCTTTTGGAACATATTTAGCTCTCATCTTCTTCTTTAAACCTTTCCAAATCTTAATTTTTTTCTTACTAGTCTAATAACAGGCCTAGCTCTTAAGGCTTCAAACCAATTCCATGTGTTCTTAGTTAAGGGAATATAAACCACCTTGAAAGTTATCTTGTCATTGAACCCCTTGTACTCCACAACCTTGTCAACCTATCTCTTCCACTCTAAGAAGTCCTTAGTGCTTCTCAAACCCATAAAGTCATCGAGCTTAATACCTCTATCTTTAATGGAGACAAAAGGTTTGCTAGGTTCCCTAAAATTACTAAGTTCCTCATCAAGATCTTCATTATCACTTATGTGGAGGAAGTAATGTATGGAATTAGGATCAAGCTTTTGATCTATCATACGATTTAAACCATCCATACACAAATCACATTGTCTATCTTTCTCCTCGCTTGCATCAAACCGTTTGTTATGTAATTTGAGAGTATCAAATATCTTGTTAAGCATATTATCATTCATAGAAATCCTTTGAAATTTGAAAGTACAACCACAATTAGCACTTTGCAACACCAAAATCAATTTTTAACAGCAAAAGGGAAATTTGATAAAATCAACTCCAAGTAGGAATAGGAGTACACCACAATACCAATATCCACCTGGAGAAGGAATCACAACTAATCCCAAACCAACTAGCAAAAGGAATTACAAAACCAAATTTAACCAGAAAAACAAAAGCAAACATGCCCCAATCCAAATTCAAGAAGTATATCAATCCCAAAGCAAACAAGTTTCACTAGGAAAAGAAGAATAATAGCGCAAGAAGCAAACATGAACCAAGACTGGATTCCTTTTTTTAGTATATATATATATATATATATATATATATATATATATATATATATATATATATATATATATATATATATATATATATATATATATATATATATATATATATATATATATAGACACACACACACACACCAAATCCGCAGCAATGTACCTTTATAAAGAAACTATGCAAAAATCACGAAAACTTTGGAAAAAACACAGATCTCGCAATGTTCTTGAACAAAGGGCACTTGTTAACTTAAATGTGATACCATATGATGTAGATTCCTATAGGGCTATGTAAAGAAACCATGTGGGATAGGCTCTATAAAATTGACCACCTCTTGGAATGAATTAAAGAGTTGTTAAATTTTTTAGATCTTCTCCTAGAAATAAGTATTTAACCACCTAGATCAAGACTACCTCCTAAACTTAAACTAAGCAAAGGATTAAAAAATGTACATCAGGTTATTTTTAAACTCAAAGTTTTGTATTTTGAAAATTTTTCTATGAAAAACCGTGCGCTTAACGTCCTATTTGTATCAATGCCTACTTGAGTATTATTAGAACTATGAATCCTTATTTGTCTCTAATTAAGACTCATAACTAACCTATAAATACTTTAAATAATATTAGGATTGCACTAACTCAATCTAACTCATACTTTAATTAACTTCTAATATTCAAAATCTGTCTAGGTGAATTCAAATCTAACTAAAATACAACTTGGAACCGAAACATTAGTCTTAATTCGACCCAACATAGCTAAGACTCAACTTGTGATTCCTACTTCAACTAGGAATCTTAGAAAGACTCAAAAACACAAAAACAACAAAAATTTAATAAAGACTTAAGCTAAGTACTTCCGCATCACTTATAAAAACTCAAAACATGAAAATAAAAATCTAATAAAAGCTTAAGCTACGCACTTCCACATCACATTGGTTGCCAATAAAATGATGTGTTTATAGATTTGATTTGTTGTTAGTGGTTTTTCAATTCTTAATAATGTCATACTCCGTGAATTATTATGATATGTTTCATTATTTTTTTGTAATGCTTGAAATGTTGAGATTAAAGCATAGTGATCAATATATGTTATGGCTATATTTATTACATAATATGTTCTATGTAATGAATAAAGTTAATGATTTATTATTTGCATAGCTTCTTGATATATCGAGATTAAGGCATGATGGTGAAAATATATTGTGGCTATTCTTCTTATTCTAGTTGTTACTATCGAGTTCTCCACTTTAACATAATAAGTGGCTTATAGGTGTTATATGTTACATGTATAGAAGTAAGTTCATGATTTATTTTTGTACTAGTTGCATATATCCTCTTTGATAAAGAAGTTAGACTTTAAAAGTAATAAACATATTAGTTTAGTTTATTAATACTTCTCTTTAAGTCCATGACTTTCTTAATGAGGCAAATAGGGTGCCATATAACTAGGTTAGTGCATAATAAAACTCATGAAATGACTTTATACATTATTTGAGAAAATTATTCTCAATGATGATTAAGTTTTCTATGATTAATAAGTTGTGTGCCACTAAGAAACACCATTTTCTAGGGCCCAAACATTGGGCATGACCCATATGGGAACACATTATTGGATATGGAATCGAGCAGAGGTGATACAAGGTTGAGCCAAGTCATATATATATATATATATATATATATATATATATATATATATATATATATATATATATATATATAAATCTAGGGTTATCGTTTATGTTTTTTTAGGCTTATAGTTATTAATTGTACAGATTGATCTGAAATAATGTTCATGCCTTATTTTAGATAGGCTTATATTTAGATGTAGTGAAATATATGTCATCATTTATGATCATATTTTGGATATATTATTAATGTTATTTAGGATCTCGATTAATATATATGTATGTATGTATTTATACACACACACACACATGTGTGTACATGCTACGTACTAACGAAATTAACTTATAAAATTAGTGTTTAAGGCATACATACATATAATACATGTACATGTATGATACGCATTTAAATCAAAGTATATATAGCATATAAATTCTCATTTTCCGTTTTTAAATACTATAATTTAAATAAATATCATATTGTAAATATATGTTTTTTAAAATTAATTAGAAATTTTGATGCATTTTCAAATCTAGAAAGAAGGCCTATTATATTACTTTTTTGTACGCAAAAAAGTGTCAACAAATCTATGGACAAAAATAAGTGTCAAGAAAGTCGACGCCAATATATGTCAACAACTAAAATGGACATCGAAAAGTATCGAGAAAGTCGAAAGTAAAAAGCGTTGAGAATTATTTCAATGTGACAAATGCATGAATATTTCAACAATCTAGGCAGATTTAAGCGTCGACATTGTCGACGCAAAAAAACGTCGAGAATTCTCGACATTAATTTTCTCGACGCTTTTTAGGGGCGTCAAGAAATATATTCTCGACGCTTTTTGGCAACGAATATGTACACAAATAGAGTCGAGAAAATAAGGGATTTGTTTTAGTGTAGGATTGTTGCAATTGAAGCCACATGCCACCATAAAGTTTGTGGCTTATAAGGGATGTTCACATTGATGTACTAACTAATAATATGCTAATTTATGTATTGATTAAATGTACTTCCTAAGAGGATATAAGAAAAAAAAGGATCATTCATGCATTCAAACTCAATTCATTTATCACCTAAAAGGTTTATAAAAAGCTAATAAGTTAAGTCATTTCATCTTTAAACTAAGAATAGTATATTCTTCACGCCTATATAGAATATTATTATATTTTATAAATTTCATAAATCATGAATAATTCAACTACTTAGGCTTACCAAATAATTCATGTTTAGAATCTTCATCATATGCTCCAATTATTCTACATTCAATTCAATAGTTTCTTCTTATGACAAATATGTTGCATTGTTATGTGAGATAATTTTATTTTGAGTATTCACTTTAATGAGTGTTGGTCCACAATTGAATAAATGTTGTTATAAAAATGATGATAAACATTCCTTAAGTTATTCTTTTCTTACCTCTACTAATTTTGAGAGTACCCCCCTACCTTTCCATTATTTGTGTTTCCCACGTGTGGCATTATGTGATTGTTACCTCACATTCCATATTACAATGTTAAAAATACATAATTGAGTAGTCTTGGTTCAAACACATTGATTGAATGATTCACTACTTCAATGGGTTATTTGATTATCCTTAGTGCTCGTTCGTATTATATTGCTTATACGACTTTTAAAAGATTCAAGTCCAATAAATTTGTGTCTAGGATATTTGGTAATGTGTTTCCAATTCCATGAAGAAATAATCTAAGTTTACTGTCTCTTGAAATCGTTCATTTGAATACATTATGTGTAGTGTTACACTATTTTGTGTATTCCCACTTGCACCCAATGACCACTTTGACTTGATTGCTAGAACTAGTTTTTGGATGAATGTTTTATTGATAAAAACTATGGGATATTTTTTATGGTATGATTTTCATTATTCCTACTTTCTTACTCACACTCTTTTATGCTGGAATTCTTGTGCAAATGGCTAGCAATCACTTTTCCCTTCAAATGTGCATGTCTCATCATTTGTAAATGTGGCAGGGTTGTACCTATTATGAGCATAATTGATGCGAATGGAAGTATTTGCGTGTGCATGGTGACATTCAACACTTATCACACGTGAATAAGGAGGTTTTGGTGGATATGGGGAATAAGTTGGTTTTGCCTATGAGTTTTCTCCCATTTTACTTGATAGGATTTTTCTCATTTCAGGCATAACTGTTTTGATAAGTTTTCTTTTTGAGTCTTTAGTGTCATATTGTGTGTGGAAGCCATAGAAAGGAGAATTGGGAAATTTTTCACCAAGGGAGAAAAATTTTAAGACAAGGAGATGTGCCTATTACAAAGGCGGTATTTATTATATTGGACGGTGTATATTACATTGGATTGTGCTTCAAGTGACATGACATGCTTTATTACAACCTTAAGTGAGATGGCATATGGGAGGACATGGTTGTCCATATTGGATTACTATGTTCACATTGGATTACTCTGTCCACATTAGATTACTCTATCCACATTGGTTTACTCGATCCAAGGACGTGTTTAACGAAGTTTAGGACATTGTAATATTATCTTATTTTAAGTAGGATAATGTTAGAATTATAGTAGGATAATGTAATGATTAGATGGTATTATCCTATTGGTTATTAGTAATTATATTAGTAGTATGAGTCCTAATTAAAAGTAGGATTGAAACACTTGAGCTATGGGTATAAATAGATGTGCACCCAACCAAGCTTGAAAATCATATCTTCGTAATTCAAATAATACACTTTGAAGTTTCTTTTCTTTGTCGAGTGTTACAAAGAGTCTTATGAGTTTGTGTTTAGCTTAGACTCGTGTGTTTGGGGGTAGTTTGAGAGTTGAGGGTACTTTGCTATAATTAACTCATTGGCTATTTGACCTAGAGCTTGAATCCTTGGTGTGTGGCTTTATAGGATTTAAATTCTAGTTTCTATCCCTTGTGTGGATTAATTTTTTTTAATCTATATTCACACATGGTGCTTTTATTGAGAGTATTCAAAGATACTCAAGTGGTTATGGTTTCGAGTAGTGAAGAGATTCTCGAGATGCCAACTATCTTTAGATAAGGTTTGACCTTGCAATAGGCTAAAGTGTTGTGCATGAAATGTAAGAACTCAAGGAACGAATGAAGGAGTTGCTACAAATTATGGGGAAGAAAGAGAACTCCTCAAATAAAGGTAAACATTCTCTTTATGAATATAACTCTAGAAATAGTGATGGTGAATCAAGTGTTAAGAGTTCAAGGAGGCCTAGAAAGAGGGACCCATCGTCTTTAAGTGCTGAGGTGTTCAATGGAGGGCGTAAGAGGAGAGGTTCATGGGGACAAGGGGATTAAAGTTTAAGACTTGAGATTCTTGAGTTCAATGACAACATGGATCTAGACAAGATTTTGGATTGTGTTTGTAGAGTTGAAAGAATTTTCAAGTATAAGGATTATGATGATCATAAAACCTTCAAAATCATTGAATTGGAGCTCACTTCTTATACAAAGCTTATAGATAGAAGGTTTGCAAAAATAGAGAAGGAAGGTAGAACAAAAATCTCATCTTGGAGTAAACTAAAGAAGGCGATGAGAAAATACTTTGTTCCATAAGAAATTGAGTAATATAACTTCATTAAGGTGCATACATTGAAACTAGATAGAAAATCTATTGAAGAGTATATATGGAATTTGTAAACCCCATCATGACTTGTGAATTAGAAGAGAAAGAAGTCTTATTGGTGAATGAAAAGGAGATTTTGCATGAGATGGAACAAGAAGGACAAGGATATGTTATGGTGGCTTTAATTGATGATGATAAACAACCTATTATTTTGAATCATTCATTGGACGAAGTCAAGGATGTACTTCACAATGATTTACCACCTGCACTACCTTCAATATTTGATAAAGAGACATCATAAGAGTAAAATGGTATAAGTTTTCCTTTATTTTGTGATATGCTAGAGCATAAAAAAGAAGTGTTGGAAGAAAAGCTTTATACTTTTATTGATTCCACACTAGTTGTGCTAGTATGTTCTTTTAAGATTGGTAACTATCCATCTTTTGATATTCTTGGAGATGAAGAGGTAAATATTGAATCTTCACATTATTACAATTAAATGATTCTAATCTCTCATTATCAACATGTTATTGATACATTTTCTATGAGGAAATTAAAAGGTTCGTAAGGGTTACACTTAAAAATCTTACAATTTAGATGAAGTCATGGTATTATTATCTCTCAATTTATGTTTGATGGTTGGAAACATTAAGGATCAAGGGAAAGAGAGCAATGTTGGTATTTATCATGGTTAATTTGAAAGATTTGGATGATCTCTTAGCCACAAAAAAACTTGAGTGAGATTTTTTTTAAGAGGGAGGGCATGATGCGAATGGAAGTATTTTCTTGTGCATGGTGACATGCAACACTTAGCTCACATGAATAAGGAGGTTTGGTGGATATGAGGAATAAATTGGTTTTTTCCTATGTGTTTTCTCCCACTTCACTTGATATTTTTTTCTCATTTCAAGCATAGGTGTTTTTGGAAGTTTTTTCTTTTTGAGTCTTTAGTGTCATATTGTGTGTGGAAGTCATGGAGAGGAGCATTAAAGAGGTTTTCTTGATTTAAAGATTCAATCTTGAAGAATTTCTTGAAGATTAAAAATTTTCACCAAGGGAGAAAAAATTTAAGACAAGGAGACGTATCTTATTACAAAGGGTGATACTTATTACAATGGACAGTGTTGATTACATTGGACGATGCTTCAAGTGAAATGACATGCATTATTACAACCTCAAGTGACGTGGCACATGGGAGAACGTGGTTGTCCACATTGGATTACTCTGTTCATATTGGATTATTCTATTCACATTGGATTACTCTGTCCACATTGGTTTACTCGGTCTAAAGACGTGTTTAAGTAGGATTAGGAAATTGTAATCTTATCTTTTTGTAAGTAGAACAGTGTTAGAGTTATAGTAGGGTAATATAATGATTAGGTGGCATTGTCCTATTGGTTATTAGTAATTATATTAGTAGCAGGAATCCTAATTAAAGTAGGATTGATACACTTGAGCTATGGGTATAAATAAATGTGCACCCCAAGCTTGAAAAATCAGATTTTCGTGATTCATGTAATAAACTTTGAAGTTTCTTTTCTTTGTCCAGTGTTACAAAGAGTCTTGTGAGATGGTATTTAGCTTCAAACTCACATGTTTGGGGGTAGCTTGAGAGTTAAGGGTGCTTTTCTTTAATCAACTCAAAGTTTATTTGACCTCGAGTTCGAACCCTTGGTGCATGGCTTTATAGGATTTAAATTCTAGTTTCTATCCCTTGTGTGGATAAAGGTATCATTATCTAGATTCACATCAATGATTTTATTCTTTTTTTGGTTCTTGAGTGGAACTAACACCAAATCTTCCACAACAAGTCTAATGGCTTTCCTCTCAATCTTTTTCCTTTATAACATATAGCTATAGATGTTGCTTTAAAATGAGACTCCTTTTACTAGTTCTCCACAATCTGTATTGTCTATTTGCTATAATGTAGAGCACTTGTTAGTTTAGCAATGTATCCATGTGGAACTCAAGATGTGTGATGTGTTGCAATAGTTGTGCATTACATATTAGGCTCTCTTTTTCATTTATATATTTCCTTTTCACTCTCCCACTTGGTGTTTTCTAGGAATTTGAAAGAATCGGTGCTTATTGGGAATTTGACTTAGTTCCTCCTAGTTGTGAAATCGTTGAATGACTTATTACCTATTGAGAATCTAAAGGTTGTGATTGTTGTTGAGAATAACTTTGACCTTGCTGATTATACATGTGTGTATATTCTATTTCAGTTATGTTGTCTATAAGAAAACCTCCAATGGACAATTCATTAACAAATTAGTTTGTATTTGCTACCTCAACATGTATTTTTGATTCATGGTTGCCATTGATGCTCAAGAAGAGGCTTTCAGAAGACATCTGCCATAATTATCAATGATGAGAGCTTATGAGAAAAAAAGCCCATCCAACCCCACCCTTATTCTTTATAAATTTGCGTACATGTTGTATTAATTTGGATAGAAATACATGTTGGAAAAAATTTCAATGTTGGATATAATGTTAGAGTATTTAATTTTGGACACAAAAATCTCTATCCACATTCATTGTATGAATTCTTATATAGAGATCAAATATGACTAAAAAGATAATGTATTACAATGCTTAAATATTAGGTGAAAATTTGACTTGTTGACAAATACATTTTTTTTTGGTATAAAACAAATATAGCCAAATTCTTTCTCCATCTCAGGTCCTAAAAGAGGAGAAAAATAAGATCATTTACAATTGTAAAAATATATTGGGAAATTTTACATTATGACCCTATACTATTGCGTTTTCTACGTTGTGTCCAGTGTTTTTTAAAAGTCTACAATGTAACCCCAAGGTACTTTTAGTAAATACACTGTAGAATTTCTTAGATGAGTTAACTGACAGTGTTAAGCTCCGTTAAGGGTCATTAGTCTTAGTTTGATTTCCCTCGCTCCAGCTGTTATTTATCTCTAATTTAGGGTTCTTGTCTGACCATTTCAATTTCCCCCATTTATCTCTAGTTTAGGGTTCTTCTTCCTCCTCTATTTTTTTCTCCTTGATTTTGGCCCAATGTCGAGCTCCTCATTCAAATCAAATTCTAGTTGTGCTCTGGAATTTGTAGCCTCACATTGCAATTGTGAGAATCGTAAAGTTGCAAAGATTATGCTATCAACAACTACACGCAATTATAGGAAAGCATTTTTCAAGTGCAATGACTGCAGATTCTTCAAGTGATTGGATGAAGGTGATATACGAGGGTCGGAAGGGAAGAAGAGTAGCGAGCTTGAATATGTTCAACACCAATTTGCGGATTTCATATCTTACATGAAGGAAGTTGTGAAAATTGGGGTTTTCATATATGTTATTTTGTTGGTAATTATTTTGTTAAAAATGGGGTGAGTTCATGTATAAACTAGTATTTAGTTGGGGTAGTTTAATTTCATTACTGAAGACTAGTTGTACAATTGGTTGGATGAATTAATGAAGTATATTAAATTATTTACTCTGTTTTCAATATGATTTGCAAAGTTATTTACCCGTATTATTGGGAATGAATGAAGAAATTCAAGTATTTGCTAGTGAAGATACATTATTTTAAGGATTCATAGGCAAAAATTGCAATAAAATCTTCCCTGAACCGGTTAATCTTCATTTTACTAGTAGTAATGCTTTGTTACAATACTAGGCATATTGTCCAAAATTCAAGTAACCCAGTATATTACAATACTTTATTACAATACTTTCTTACTGGTATTACTACTAGGCATATTGTCCAAAATGAATACAAAAGCAGAAATCATTCAGCATAATAAAGTCTTTTCAAAATCAGTCAGCCAACATTGCAATCCTCTGCATAATCTTCCTCGTCTTGGGGCTAACATAACCATCCTTAGCTGCTTCTGAACTGCTTGGTAGTGGTTGAGTGGAAGCTTCTCCAATGGATACCAGCCTCCTTCTCTTCCTCGTATGCAAGGGTTGGCTTGAGCATTCAACAGGGTTGTCCTGTGTTGATGTTGACCGACTGATCATCAAATCAATCAGGCTGCCTTCAGTGTTCAACTGTGAACTCCTTTGCCTTGTGTTCACTCTTGTCTTGGGGGCAGGCTCTTTCATCTTTACACCTTATTGTCCGAGAATTTCCTTCTTAGTTGCTCCACCCTTACAAGTCTTTGAATTGTGGCCAAACTGTTTACACTTTTTGCATTTGACAGTTGTTCTCCTCTTCCCTTTATTTTGCTCCCCTTCCTCTCTCCTTCTAGTCCCAGAAGGTCTCCCAACACTTCTTTTAATGGGTGGTGGGATTAATTTAGGAACATCTAATTCTAGCCATTGGGTTGGGTCAGGGATAGGTAATATGTTACCATTGTAAGCCAACTTGTACCTAGATACAGAATACCACTCACTTACATAGTCTAAAGGATCTTTCCTAGCATGAATTATAGCCTTAATTCCATGTTTACATGGAATGCCACTTATTTGCCACCTACCACACACACAACTTTTGGTATTAAGTGATACAGGAAGTATTACCCTACCATCTGAAATTTCATACTCCCCCCTCCCAGATGGATATGCATGACATACCCTTGAATCATTTGTCAAAACTCTAACTCTCTCTCTAATGTTAGGACAGATTCCCTCATCAACCCACTGATCAACAATTTGCTGCCTCGTGGCATATCTGACCATTGCAATCCTCCTAATTCCTGCAATTGTAAACAAGTAAATGTTTAACATCAATTGTAAGAAATTGTGAGCAAGTAAAAAAACTTCATCAATTTACCTTTCAATAAAGAGAATATAGGGTAAGCCCTGTCATCTCCTATTGTACTATTGAAGCTTTCCACAAAATTATTTGTGTTGTCATCACTGGACAATTGAGGGTTAAATTTGAATCTTGACCATCTCTCAAGTTGTCCAATATATCTGAACCACTTCACTGCTCCAGGTCCAGCAATCTCTTCAACTTTCTAGAGTGCCTTTTTAAAACTGAAGGCTGAGTATGCATTGGTGACACTCCAGAATAGCTTATGCATTAATATTCCAAGGTAGTCTGTTTTGAAATTTTTGCAAAGATGCCTAGCACAATATCTCCTGTCAACTGTGGGCCAAACTTGGTCCAATGATGGGTCAATGCCCTTGCAAACAAAAATAATAAACAAATGAGCAAGTAAATGTAAATATGTAGATGATAAAAAAACACATAATGAAAAGATAACAAACCTTTTGTCTATTTGACATAATACACCACTTACTCTTTCCATTGACTTGTGACAGGTGCAACCCTAAGGTCAGAGCTTGACATAACTTGTAACAACCTAAGACTTCTCCTCACAAGAGGTGGTGACAACTGTGAATCATGCATGTGGGAGTCCCCACTATGACTAGAAATTGTGACACGAGGAGGGGAACTAGGGGTTATTTCTTCTAACATTTTGGGTAGCCTAGACACTTGATTGCTTATATCATGTGTAAGTGACCCCCTTGGACTTTTTCTCACATTTTGAATTTGGGGTTAGGCTTTTTTAATAAGCAGCTTTTGTCTAGGTAGTTTTGATGGGACAACAATATTTAATTGTGGGACAGGTTGTGGTGGGCTAGGTTGTAGTATGCTAGGTTCTTGTGGGCTAGGTTGTAGGAGGGAAAGTTCTTATGGGCTAGGTTGTACTAGGCTCTTAGGCTTTTCTAAACAACCAACCCACAAATTTATCTCCTTATCCCTCCTTTTCTCAAACATTTTCATTAAAGAAGCATCATCTACCAAATCTACTGCCTTACCATCAATACAATAGTGTAGAGTAGGGAACCTTGGCAACTCATACTCTTTTTTTCCAAACTCCTCAACCATATCATTGAACACATCAATTAATAAACATTTATCTATATCATCTACCTTTATATCTACACAATTGGCACGAAAATGGAATTTTAGAATTCTCATATCCATCTGCAAAGTTAAGAGTGTCAGCATAATAGTATGCCCTAGCATTTGAAATTTAGACTATTTAATATATCAAGTAATTTTGGTAAATTAGAATTCATGAACTCAACAATCCTACATTCAACCATTTATCATGAATCAAGCATTTATCACGAATTCAACAATCCTACACTCAACAGGGCCAATAACACAATTAAACCCTAAATTCACAAACGTCAGTTCATTTAAAACCTAAATCCAACACAATCTAAAAAAAAATCACAACATTTAAACCCTAAATTCACAATCTTTAACAAAATTCCTTAATTACCGACCGTCTTGTTCATCCTAGGGTTTGGAATTACCTTCACTGACGCCGGTAATTCACAATCGCTGCTGTAAAGCCTTTAACTTGTCGCCGGTGGTTCTTCGTGGTTGTATGAAACTTGTCGCCGGTGTTCTTGGTGGTTGTATCGAAGCCTTTAAGTTTTAGTGGTTGAAATAGAGTGTCAGAGAGGAAGAGAAGAACAATGTGTATTAAAGGTGAAATAATGAAAGTGAGGGATTTTGGGAACTAAGACTAACGACCCTTAACGGAGCTGAACACCGTCAGTTAACTCATCCAAGAAATGCTACAATATGTTTACTAAAAGTACCTTGGTGTTACATTGTAAACTTTTAAAAAACACTGAACACAATGTAGAAAACGCAATAATACAGAGTCATGATGTAGAATTTCCCAAATATATTTGAATAAAAAACAATTGTAAAAGTATATGAATTAGTATAGTAAAAAGACAAGAAGAAAATTACTTCTTGTGTGTTTCCTTTCATCTTAAAATGGCAAAATTTTATATATAGGGTAAAAAATATGAATATGGAGGGAGTGAGAGGTAAGAACCCAAAAAAAATGGCGGAATGGACTCGAACATGGCCGTGCGTTGCTACACGAGTCATGATCCCAGGCTCCAACAGCCTCCCGTGTGCACAAAAATAACGGTTTGATTATGGGAAGACATACAAAAATACGAGCATGCATGGTGATGGAGCAGCACTCAAAATACAACATCACATAAAATTTAATAATGACAACTTATTGAATAATAACGGGTCAAATCCCAATTTATTTCACTAATTATACTCCTCCCCTCTTCCTTTGATCATCCTACCACAATTACGACCATTTCCTCTCTCCTCAATCGCCTCTATTTTAGCTCTCTTTTTATTCTTTCTGAAATTTGATCGGATTTCAGGTGCATACATTCAACCTTTCTACGACTTTCTGTTTGATTTCTGTAAGAATTTGACGATTTAATTCGTTTTTTTTTTTGAAAATGTGATTGACTATCAATTTATCATCCTTCTTTCGCAGGAATATTGAAGGAAAAAAAAAGTGTAATTGAGGTCTGGTTATGTGATATTTTATACACCAAATCGGGCGGAATGAGGTCTCTTTCACATAAAGTAAGGATAGTTTGGATTTTGTATGATTTATGATGTGTTGTATCTGCAATTGAAAATTATATTTGATTAAAAGAAGTGGATGCCCACATCGCCGGTACGATGGGGAGATTTACCGTCCATTAGGGAAGTATCTCGCACTCATATAAACGTTGCATTGACGGTATTATGCTGGGAAGATTTTACCGTCTATTAGGGAAGAAGGAACACATTCGAGTGAAAAGTTGTGATTTTAGCTGGTAATTTTGTAGACAATATTTACCAGTTTTAGTCAGGACGTTTCAGAATTTTCTGGTTCATACTTTGTAATTTCATGTTTTTGGTTTGTTATTATATTCATGTTGCATTGGACGTTTTTTTTAGTGGAGTGGAGGATGGCTATGTGACAGTGACTTGTTTGTATCTTCTTTAATGCGCAGGCTGCAAGTATCAATTATGTTGTGGGATCGATTGTTTGGGTGGAGGACACCGAGGAGGCTTGGCTAGAGGGAGAAGTAGTGGAAGTAAATGGAACAGAACTTACAGTAAATTGTACAGCAGGGAAGACTGTGAGTTTCATTCTCTCTGATTGATATGTTTGAATTTGAACAATGATCAACCTGACTTTTGAGAAGAACTATTGACTTTAATGAGGTTGACATTATGTTGAATTTATTTAGTTTGATAACTATCTTGGGTAATGTATCTTCTAGCCTGAAGCATGTTTCTTGTATCGCAACCGTATTCTGGTTCCAGATCTGTTAGAACATACATATCAGGGTTTTCTCTAATAAAGGAAAGAAGTGTTGATGAATATTTCATTAGCATGTCCTAACCTCTTAGCCATGACCTTCTAAATTCTTTTCTGGTCCTAGAATTTCCGCAGGACTCGATTGGGTGTGAATGAACCTAAAATGCAATAGTATCTGTCATGTATATTTCAGATCAGTCAGCGAGTGTTCTCTGAAATCTCAACTGCAATTGTATAAGACAGGCTTCTCTGAAATACTCCGTATTAGTCTTGATCTCAATGACTGCTAACCTGGACACCTCGTTCTTCAGAAGAGAATAAATGAAAATTTTATTAAACTGAATAAGCCTTTGAAGAGAATAGTGTTTACTTTTCTTTTTACTCACAAAATATACTTGTATATGGAAATGACATTCTCTGTCATGCAAAGTACAAGCAAGTACTTTATTTTGCTGACAGTACTTGCTCCTGTATATAAACTAGAATCCTAGCATCTAGAGATTAATGTTTTGTTTTTGTATGCCATGAGATGCAATGTTTAGGTTTCTTTATTTATATATTTATCTTTACTTTATAGATTAATCGATATTAAAGGCTTTTAAACAAAGAAGGCTTTCTTTATTCTTATTCTTTCCTTTTTCTCTTTTTATTTTTCATAACTACCTTATGCTGAATCCTTACGTTACAAGTCTTACAACCATAGGCTTTTGCTACTGGTTGTGCTCATAGAGTCATGGGGCATTCCTTGGCATAGCATGTTGGATAACCTTAGTGGAACTTTTCTTCTCCTAGTTGATGTCTTTGTACCATTATGATATTTTTATTAAAAAAAAAACTGCAGGTTGTTGCTAATGCATCCAGGGTTCATCCAAAGGATCCTGAAGCACCTCCTTCAGGTGTAGATGATATGACCAAATTGGCCTATCTACATGAGCCAGGGGTTCTCGATAATCTGAAACGCCGTTATGATATCAATGAAATTTATGTGAGTGAAGCAATTTTCCCTTCTTTCGGTTTGCATTTGTGCATGTGTGTGCTTGCATGTTCAAGATTTAGACTCTTGCACCTGTAATGTCATACTGATGCATGAATTTGCTAGTATACTACTTAACTCGTTATTCTATGCTGCTTATATTTTTGCATAAGGCCATCAGATTAAAAAATATAATGCTCTTTTCTATTGGGTGAGTTTTGATCGTCCAGTCAAACACAGGGGGATACAGAATATTTGAAATATTCTAGTCACGATGCATTTCCTATTTTGTATGGTATTATATCTCATTATATTTCAGTGAAACAAGGATGTAAAAAGTTAGTACAAAAAGTTTGATGCTACAAAATTTCTCTCTAGACATACACAGGAAATATATTGATAGCAGTAAACCCTTTCCAAAGGCTACCTCACTTGTACAATAGTGGTATGAAGATGAAGTATAGAGGGGCCACTTTAGGTGATCTTAGCCCACATCCCTTTGCAATTGCAGATTCAGCATACAGGTAACATTGTTTTTCTTTAGTCAAATTTGAGCTGCCTTTTGTTTCTTAGCCTGTGGACCTTGGTATTGATTAGAAATTTCATGGCAGATTGATGTTACAGGAAGGAATAAGTCAATCGATTTTGGTAAGTGGGGAGAGTGGATCTGGAAAAACAGAAAGTACTAAAAGTCTTATGCAATATCTAGCATTTATGGGAGGAAGAGCCAAAACTGAGGGACGTACTGTAGAGCAGCAAGTATTAGAGGTGTGAATAAGCAAATAATGCCATTTTCCTATGTTTATTTCATTTTTTGTAATTTTTTTTTTTTTTGGGGGGGGGGGGGGGGGGGGTGATGGGGTGATTATATAAAGTATTTCATAGCGGAGAATCAGTTCAATTAACCGCCATTCTTTCCAGAACAACTCTTTTTCAATCAGAAGCTGTTTACTGTTACACTATGGTTTCTTTTTTATGAAGTTAATCAGGGGAACAAACTAATTTATCACTTGCTTAATCATTGTTTCTGTTTTGTTGGCATTTTATGTTGCTTTTTGTTACAAGAAATTGTTGACCTTACTTTCGATTGATGGCCTTTTAGTACTCTTTATTTATCAAGTTGACCTCTGACTTACGTAAAAGTGACTTGTACTAGTGGGTCAAATAATAAGATTAAAAGAACTATGTATTTTCAAAGAAAAGAGCGCACATCACTAAGCCAACCAGGCAAGTATGTACCTTAGCATATGATGGGGGGAAGTTAGTACGTATAGCCTTTGAAATGGAAAAGAGTGCTAGTGGATTAAGTTGATTGGTCCAAATGATCTTACTTAGCATTGACAAGCGTGACATGTTGACACAATTCATTTCAACAGGGGCATATAGTCCTCCAACATCAAGAAGTAAATCAAATGCTCAATAGTCTCTTTCATATTTTTATTTTAAAAGAAAAAAAGCTAGTGGGGTTAGCGGATCCAATATGGTTTTTCTCATTATTGCTTATCAACTTTCTCTCAATTGTGCAGTCTAACCCAGTTCTGGAAGCATTTGGTAATGCTAAGACTGTGAGAAACAACAACTCAAGGTATTACAAAATTACTCTTGCTTTTCCATCTGAATATTCATTCCTATACTATTGAATAAAGTGTTTCTCCAATCATTCTTGTCAAATAGCTTCTTACAAATATGTGTAACTTGGCAGTCGATTTGGCAAGTTTGTGGAGATACAATTTGACCAAAGGGGGAGGATTTCAGGAGCTGCCATCAGAACTTATCTTCTAGAAAGATCTCGTGTTTGTCAGTTGTCTGATCCTGAAAGAAACTATCACTGCTTCTACATGCTGTGTGCTGCCCCGAAAAAGGTAATTAGTAAGTGCCTACATAATTTTATAAATCTGATGTTTGGATACGTGTTACTATAAGTTTGTGGTTAGAATGTTGATTTTCCTACTGAGATACTATCTCATGCCTAGTCACTTGGACCTCTCGAAAAAGTAAAAATATCGCCTGTTTGGAAAAGAGACGAGGAATGGTACATATGCTAGTGCTGATGTTTGGGACAACAGAGGACTTTCCACAAAAGATATGCATCAATTTTCTTTGCAACTGGTGACTGTCTCATAATCCAAACAAAAGCATGTTGACTTAAGTCCGCACAACTGCCAAAACAAATATCTCAGTATTTTAATAGACTTTATTCATATACAGAAACAAATATTAAAATTACTTCCTTCTATCTGCAGCACCTCCCATTTCATAGATCTTTGAAATCCTTATCAATGATAGTTTGCTTATAAAGCAGAAGATTTATTGATGACTTGATGTTGAGAGACTTGAGACCTGTCTGTACTCAACCTCAGACTTCCTTCATAGATTAGGCTTTTATGTCACTATTCACTAGTTTTCTTCATATTAGTCGTTCAGTTAATATTGGATAGAGTGCTAATAAAGGTTTTTATAGTAAGTTATATGTAACTGCAATCAAAGGTCTCTCAAAAATCCATAAATTCTTTCCTTGTTGGCGGGATAGAATTGAACTTTTAATTGTCAAAAACATGGTAAAAAATAGTTTGTATTACCACTGTATATTTTATATATGTCCTAAAGTTCTTTCTAATGGGTGCTTTATACTTGCAATCAGTATTATGTTTAATTTCTTTTCCATGTCTATTAACCAATGGCAAAAAATAATATTAGTACATTAATGCTTACTCAGGATGTTGAAAGGTTTAAGTTGGATAGTCCAAGAACTTTCCATTATCTTAATCAATCAAACTGCTATGAGGTTGATGTAATAGATGACGCAGAAGAGTACTTAACAACTAGAAGAGCCATGGATGTAGTGGGAATTGATTCTCATGAGCAGGTAGTATAGACATATGTGTTGAGTATTGTCAGAGATTCTTGTGTCTTATCAAGCTGTTTAAGTTTCCATGCTCGTCTTCTAACCTAAAAATGTCCGTTACTTTTCCATTTACCATTCTAGGATGCGATATTTAGAGTTGTGGCTGCAATTCTCCATCTAGGTAATATTGAATTTGCAAAAGGGAGTGATTCAGATTCCTCTAAACCCAAAGATGAAAAATCTAGGTTTCATCTGAGAACCGCTGCTGAGCTTTTCATGTGAGCAGCTTCTTGCAACAGTGGATATTTTATCTTATATGTGTTCTTTTTTATTTAATGTTGCTCAGGTATACGTAATTTTTGTGTTTAGGTGTGATGAGAAGGCCCTTGAGGATTCCCTTTGTAAACGTGTGATTGTCACTCGTGGTGAGTCAATTACCAAGTATCTGGATCCGAATGCTGCTACTGTCAGTAGAGATGCCTTGGCCAAAATTGTTTACTCTAGCTTATTTGATTGGTATGTTTTTTGGAATTCTAACTAAAGGTAAAAATATTGACCTTTAAGATAGTTAACATACATCAGCCTGACTGAAGTTTTTTTTCCTCATATCTTTAGGCTCGTGAACAAGATAAATAGTTCAATTGGTCAAGATCCTGATTCAAAAAATCTAATTGGGGTTTTGGACATTTATGGTTTCGAGACATTCAAGACCAACAGGTGCTTAACCGGTATGCACTTTTGTTGTTAATTGAAACATTTTATCATATACAACTGAAAACAGGCGATTTGATGAATCTTATGGGTACTTGGAGGCACAGTCAATTGATCTTTTAATGAAAGATTGACTGATGGAAATCTCTGGGATTAACTTCAGCAGACTTTAGAAACTGATCATTACTTTTATTTGGTCTGGTCTTGCCAATTTAGGAATATAGTTATTTTTATGAAGCAAAGATTGTCACACATTTTTTTTTATTCATTTATTTTTTTGAATGTCTGCAATAATAGAAAAATATTGATCTCTCTCCTCTCTTAAGATTGTATTTTACTTATTTGGGAGGTTCAATTTATCCATGCAGCTTCGAGCAGTTCTGTATTAATTTGACAAATGAGAAGCTGCAGCAACATTTTAATCAGGTTCTTATGTGATGGACTTTTAAAGCTTAAAATATACCTCTGCTTGAACAATTCTTATTTTTTGTTTGCCATTCTCCATTCTGGCAGCATGTCTTTAAGATGGAGCAAGAAGAATACACTACAGAAGAAATTGATTGGAGCTATATTGAGTTTGTTGATAACCAGGATGTTCTTGATCTTATTGAAAAGGTTTGTATGCCCTGATGTTTTCCTGTTTTTACTAGTTTTGCAAATCTGATTAATTGATGTTTCACATTGAGAAGTTGGATATTAAGTCTGAGCTTATGTAGTTAAATGGGACAAATTCTTTTTTTTCTTTGTAATCAATTTGTTTCTTTTGCCTTCTTCTTGTCCCTTCCTCTTCTTCTCGTTTATATGTCAAGGAACAGATATTGCAAGTCTTACAACCCCACTTAACATATCTAGAAATGTCCTCATATTTGGTTATATATTATGAGTAGGTTGTTTGATGAATATTGATTTGCCAGTGAGTTGCTTCCAATGAATGTAAAAGGATAATGAGATCCATTTATATCATTATTGAGCTTACTATTCTTGAATTATAGTCTTCCCATCCCAGTGATTACACTGAATAAATCTTATTTCTTCCTATCACAACTTAAGACTTCCAATATAACAATCTAGTAGAAATTCGAACTTTTTTTAACTGGTGAAAATTTCATTATGTGTGCAGTGCTGTAAAGAATAGTTACTTGGTAGGCTAAGTAGACTATTTTGCTCTAGAGTGTGTGTCTTTGTGAGCGTGTGACCATTTGAAGGAGCTACGTGACTGATAGTTTTTTAATTTTTGCTTTACGAGATGTCAAGACCAAAACTTACCAAGAACATGATTTGTGTAAATCAGATGTTTCTCCCAATCTTAATAATAATTTTTGTGGGAGCGTAAATGAGAGGAAAATTGATTATTTTGTAAAAAAATAATTAAGATTTTTTCTTTAAATTTTCAAAATTTTTGTAAACATCCTAACATCTATATTATGGGGCCAATAAATGTTATTTCATACCACATCAATTACTGAAATTCTTTTTCAAGTATGGAAGATTGTAAAATAGGGTACAGGCATACGGCACCTAATATTGTCACCCCATTCCCCATCTATCCAGAAAAAAAAAAATTAAAAAGAGGATTCGGTATGTGCATTTTCCCTGACTTTAAATATTTGTATGAATGCAGAAACCTGGTGGCATCATTGCACTACTGGATGAAGCCTGGTAAGTTTTGGAGATAAGAGAATACTTTCACCAGTTTCCATATTTTTATATTTTTCAACCCTCATCAGCTCCTCTTATAAAAAATACAAGAAGAGAAGAAATGGAGAAAAGTAGTATTATTACATACTGATGTTAGTGTGTAAATGTTAGTGTAATTTTTTTTCTCTTAGTATGTTTCCTAGATCAACACACGAGACATTTGCTGAAAAGCTTTACCAGACATTCAACAATCATAAGCGCTTCAGCAAACCAAAGCTGTCACGTACAGATTTCATCATCTCTCATTATGCCGGTGAGGTAGGTTATTGTTTATAAGCTACAATATGTGAGGATAGTAAGATCTCTTGTTGAACACAAAGTATGGTATTGATATTAATCTGTCAACGATTTATGATGCAGGTGACCTACCAAACTGACTTTTTCTTGGATAAGAACAAAGATTATGTTGTTCCAGAGCATCAAGAACTCTTAAGTGCTTCAAAATGTGCCTTTGTGGCAAGTTTGTTTCCACCTTCCCCTGAGGAGTCTACCAAATCTTCAAAGTTTTCATCCATAGGTACTGGTTTTAAGGTCTGTCTGAGCTCTCTCCCTCTTGTTCTCTCTTCATTTGTACCCCCTCCTCCTGGGTGTGTATGTGAGTGAAGATGAGTTTCGCCCTCGAGTTTTTGTGCTTCCCTCCTCGTGTTTAAGGCTTTCATCTTGATATTGTTCATCTTTTTTATCCAGCATCAATTGCAATTATTATTAGAGACACTTAGTTCGACAGAGCCACATTATATTCGTTGTGTGAAGCCTAATAATCTTCTTAAGCCAGCAATATTTGAGAACAGTAATGTTCTGCAGCAGCTTCGTTGTGGGGTAAATTTTCTGTTCACAGTTCGGCTTGTTGTTGTATAGAATAGATGTATGTATGGTTCATGATCAAGGTTCTTGCATACTTCTCTTCTTTTAGGGGGTCATGGAGGCTATAAGGATTAGCTGCGCTGGATTCCCCACAAGAAAGCCATTTCTTGAGTTTATAAATCGCTGTCGTATCCTTGCTCCAGAGGTTTTAAATGGCAGGTAAATCTGAAGTCAATTGTTCTGTATTATTTTTCCTTTGTTTATCTTTATTTTATATAATTCTTGATTTTGTTGTTTTCTTTTCTTTACAATTGTTTTACATGTCCTGACCTTTTTCCCCTATGGCTTTCTTTCAGCAGTTACGATGAAGTCACTGCATGTAGAAAAATTTTAGAGAAAGTTCAGCTTGACGGTTATCAGGTATGAGAAAAATTGATCAACTACGATGCACTGTATTTGGTTTGTTGGTAATTTTTGTGTATCAAGGGCAGGTGTTTTGCATGTCTTATGTTCAATAAGCCAAACTTGATCAACTTGTTATAATGATGCCGCTGTGCCCACTTTAATTTAGCAAATGTATTTGATCAACTGATGTATTCAACATTCCCGTCAACGTTGTCCTAGCTATATGCCTAAATGAAGATTTTTTTTTCGTTAGCATATTTTTATTTTGTAAATAGTGAACCTTTTCTTAAATACCTGAACCAAATACTAACACAAAAATGTAAGAGCCTTAGTCCTAAAAGGATGGGGGTTATCTAAACAGACCAAGATGTCATCTCTATAAGTCTTTTATGTAAATTTTTCTTCACCCCCTCTTCAGTCTAGTACTATGTGGCCCAGGCAGGTGTGCACCGAAATTTTTTCTTGTCCTTCACTCTTTCCATCTTAGTCATCCTTGGTTGAGCTGAACTTTGTGTAATGATCTGGAACGGTCTTTTGACATGGGATATTCCCTTAACATTTATCTTACAATCTCAATCATTCTTGATTGTTCCGTATTCCTACCATTGTACCAAACTGTGACTCGGTAGTGATATTAAAATTTTCCTTCACCTTTAGAGCCCGGTACATTCCAGATGCTCCTCCCTTTTTAAGCCAAACTTGATTTTCTATGAAATATTTTTCTCATTAACATTATTTTGAATGATAGAATTCAAACACATAACACTCACTTGTAGATAGTTCTGTCCCTGTAAGTTTGACAATATTTTTAGTGAAATTCTCTTCTGTGCCCAATTGAAACTCCACAATTCCATTTTTCTTCAACTTGGCCTTAAGCTTTGAGTTACTCTAGTCTCCATGGCTATAACTTATCAGTAACATACGTTATAGTTTTTTTGTCCATGACTCCGTGGTGTGCGTTCAAGTTTTAAATGTTTATTAGTTTTCACTTACCTGAGCTTACATGATCATTCTAAGTTCATTTTTATGGCAGATTGGTAAGAGTAAGGTGTTTCTCAGAGCTGGCCAAATGGCTGAGCTAGACGCACGTAGGAATGAGGTTTTAGCACAATCTGCTACCATAATTCAGAAGCAAATTCGGACCTATTTCTTTCACAGATGGTTTAAGCAAATGCGGCTGTCTTCTATATTGATTCAAACCTTCTGCAGAGGTACTGCTATGTCTTCTTAGGACCTTTTCTTAGGAAAAAATTCAAATTCTATCTTTTTCTGTTATGTTCCAAAACTAAGTACGTAAGTGTATTTACATCAAAGAGCAAAGGCCACTTTGTTGTTCTGCTGGATGAAAACTTATACTTCATCTAAGATACTTTCAAAATCTGTTTATCTGGGAAAATGAAAAAGTATCTTAAAATTGGTCATCATTTTAAAATATTTTTTAAGCATCAGTTTTTAGACTATGATTATGATGCAATCTGTAAAAATGATGACATAAAAACAATGTCATGATTAGTATAAATCTAAGTAACTCTCGGAATGGGAACATTGTGGGTAAATATTGATCATTAATCTTTCAAAATATATATCAGGAAAAAATATGGTAAATTATGTTTGAAAGATGTAATCTTTATCATGGATCTAGATTCTAGAATGAATTTTGCCATAGTTTCTGTTGGAATTTGACAAACTACTACCTGAAAATTTCAAAACATGGAAAACAATTGGGACATGGATCCAAAGAGAACTTACCACTTTCCATGATGCTTCAGGAGTCTAGGGTTACCCAAGTATCTCTAAGATTTGTCATTAAAATTATAAACACTTCTTTTGAAGATAGTAATCTGAAAAGTTGTTGCATAAGCTGTTAACAAATTTTTTTAATCTTAGCGTACAATACAAAGATGCATGCTATCAAACATTTACTCATCGTTAGTGTTGGTCCTTGTCTTTAAGGGATGCCTAGGAACAGTCCCTTGAAGTTTCTCATACCGAGGCGAAACACCACTCCTAAGATGCCCCTGTATATCCTAGTGATGTGGTTTCCTTTGAGAATGTAAATCCCTAGCATAATGAGCATCATGTAGTAAGCACACACAGAATAAACATAGAAATCTGACAATAGCTCCTACCTTAAACTTCACTAGTGGGGAGAAGAAATAAGATCTTAAGAGCTAAATTCCACGAACAAGTATGCACTGGTATTTGTATTACCCTTAGCATCCTAAACATTTCAGCCAAACTAATATCTTTTCTTGATAACTCGACATCATGGGGACTAAGTTTTACGAGAATTCTACCATCACCACTTTCCAGCAAGAGTAACGTGTAGATATTGACGGAAAAAGTTCCTTACTAATCCTCGCCCTTTCTCAGATTAGCAACTGGTTTTTGAGAAAGGAAGAGGTAATAGAGAGGAATGTAAAACAAGAAAAATTGGAACAACATAATCCTTTAGTTTGGGAAAAATAGACTTGTTTTCAACCATCTAGTTCCTCAGTCCTCAAACTCCAAATATTCACTGTTTCAAAAAAATTTCCAAATACAAATTCCTTATAGTTTTTTTTAATGGAATGTTAGATCATCCTCTTTGTATGAGGAGCACTTTGTTGTGGTATTGTGGACATTGAATAACAGACTTCACCTTGTTGAGGACATGCTCACAAGCCTCTATGCATTCTATTGTAGGACAAATTGCGCAGTCTGTCTTTGCCCATAAAAAGAGAGAAGCTGCATGTTTGAGAATCCAAAAGGAGTTGCGCAGACATCTTGTGAGGAATTATTACTTAGAGTTATGCTCCTCTGCTATGACAATAGAGAGAGGTATGCGCGGAATGGCTGCTCGCAGTGAGCTTCATTTTCGAAAGCAGACTAGGGCTGCAAGTGTAATTCAGGTGAAGTCTCATAGTTGAAATTTGAAACTTTATGCTAGATTCTATACTGGGCAAGATGTCATATTTGAACTATGTTAACACTGTAGCAGAGTTTGGAATCTCTCTCTTTTGATAAGGAAAATTAAATTATTGAATAAAAAGAACTTTTGAGGGAGGATCAAAGGTATTTTGAAAATCATAAATCAAGAACAGCCCTCAAATCTCTCTACATCTAATAATGAAAGCACCATCAGGATGTCTTGAATGGAAGTCATGGTAAATTATATTGTTTTTGACCTTGACATGCCCAAACACACACACGCAGAGACACAGATACACACTCAAGGGATCAATAACATGCTAGTCCAATAGAGTTTTGCATTGGTTGGTAAGATTATGCAATGTGAATTCGAAAAATCATTTAAAAGACTCCGTCTGCCCTAAATATATGAAACATATTGATTGGACATGCATGTCGATGCATAACTTTAACCTTCAATACCTATAATAACATACAAGTAAAAAATTTTAAAAAAATGGAAAAGTATACATTAAGATGACTCTAAGCACATCTTACGTATTAAAATTTGTTTTGTACATTAGTAAAAGAATATAGTCAATGTGGTGGATTTGAATAGTGCAAATATTCATTATGTTGCTAGTATTTAGGAATAGAGAAATTACAAAATATGAGTATTCTATCATATAAAATGGAGCTGTGATGTAATTCATGATTTCTGATATAGAGATCGTCCTTTTTATTGTTTCCAATATGTTTCTGTTTCTATTTCAATCTGTAAATGTTCTGCAATTTTGGCATCGATGATATTTTCTGTTTTATAACATGTTCATGTGCATTACAGAGTCATTGCAGAATGTACAAAGCCCAGCATAATTATCGAAGGATGAGGAATGCTGCTATAATAACACAATGTGCATGGAGAGTCAAATTAGCAAGAAGAGAATTACGGAGGCTTAAAATGGTGATATAGTGAATAGTTTTACACTTTTACTTTTTTGAACTTTGTGAACTTAGTTTAAGATAATATGCATCCCCTTGGTTTTTCCTAGATCCTTGCACCTAATTCCTTTGAGAATCAGTATATACTCATATATTCTAATATTATGAAAGTGGGGCAAGCAAATGAATTTTTATTCTTAGGAAAGGGTTTTATAGGAGAGAGAAACAGTTAAAATATCAAGTTCAATGAGTAAGGGAGAGAGAAACAATAAAAATACTACGAGTAAGGACCACGGCAGATGCGGGAGACAAAAAAATGTAGAATGTTTCCATATAAAGAAGTTATGCCTTTGTAAGAAATGGACAAATAAGGCAAGTGATGCATTTTCTCATAAACAGGAGTAATGCTTATTCTTCTACCTACCCAACACCCCCCTCCTCCCGACCTCTATGTCATATAGCAAAGACCCTAGCTCCAAATTTTACTTTTCCATGATGTGGGATAGGAAACTTCTGATTGAGGAGCATGCATACGATGACACTGCTCAAATCGTGTACAACTGCCTTTTAAATTTGATTTATTTGAGGGAAAACTTGTGTTAGTTAACAAAATGACATCATCAAATTTTTCTGCAATATATTTGCATCTTCATTTTTATCTTCCTTTATCGAGGATGATAGTTGAATGAGAGAAGGAATAGCCTGTTGTTCATTGATTTGTCCTGACCGTACAAACTGCGGCGTCTGTCACCGTACCTCAATATTGTATTATGTCCAGGGTTTAGAAGAGACTAGTAATCCGGTTAGAGAGAACATAGACATTTTCTATTTTTTTACAACATTGTACCTATTTGTAGAATTGCTCAGCTATTTTTTATTCAACTAAAACTGTGAATTCTTGAATTATAATTTCATTTTATTTATCATTAATTTCTAGGCGGCAAGGGAGGCAGGTGCTCTGAAGGAAGCTAAGAATAGATTAGAAAAGGAAGTTGAAGAGCTCACTACCCGCCTACAGCTTGAGAAGCGCATGAGGGTAAGTATTATGGTGACTACATTATTTAGTCACTTACAAAAGTTGTTTCATGATTTCTCCGCTGTGTTTCCAACCCATGATAGTAAAGATCACTCTTGCATGAATAATGATTTTATATTTGTGCAAATGTGCTTTACTAGGAAATCTCTTAATCGGTTTGAATCAGAATAGATTACCTGCAGTATTGCATTTCTTAATGCTCTGCACTTATTCGAGATATGGTCATTTGGACTATATGGTACCATATTTCACTCTTGTTTGTCCTTTATAGTATAAAAGTTTTATGTCATTCTTGGCTATCTGACACAATGTTAATTTTTTTAATGAACTAGTGATATACCAGGCTACGCCTTTAGTGCTTCATGTAAATAATATACAGACTTCAATGAAGATGTCCCACTCTTACATCTAGACATAAATTGCAAATATTATAATTGTTTGGTCGTTATTGAAAATCTCTTTATCCTTTAGATCAGTATCCATTTTCATGTATTGTTACAAAACATCTCTTTGCCCTGAAAATGTTTTCTGGACAAAGAACACATTGCTTGAAGCAACTAAGAAGTGAAAACTCACTTCAAATGTTGATTGATGCCATGAGTGTTACAAGTCATAGCTCTATTTCTAATTTTCTCTAATATGGTATTTATCTTCATTTTGTTTGTTGATTTCTCAAGGATGATCTTGAAATTTTTAAGAACCAAGAAAATGAAAAGCTAAAACAAGCTTTGGAAGAGATGGAGAATCAATTCCAAGACACTAAGACATTGCTTATGAAGGAACGTGAAGAATTTAGGAAGTTATCAGATGAGCATGCCCGTATTATCCAAGAAGTACCTGTTTTTGATGATGAACTAATGAGTAAACTAACTGCTGAAAATGAACAGCTAAAGGTAATGTATCTTGTGTTTCTTGTTTGTTCCTCTATCCATTGAACGATAGCTGTTTAGCTCTTAGATAATTTGTGTATGTTGCTCCTCAGGAATGGGTGAGTTCACTCGAAAACAAAGTTGATGAAACTGAGAAGAAATACGAGGAAATGAGCAAGCTAAATGAAGTGTCTGTTTCTGGAAATGAACTGATAAATAAACTTGCTGAAGAAAATGAACAACTGAAGGTAATTTTTCTCATACAAGCTTTGCAGGACTATTCATCAAGTCATGACACTAATATGTATTGCACTCATTATTATTATTCTTTTGCTTCCTAGGAAATGGTAGGTTCATTGGAAACGAAAATTGATGAAACTGAGAGGAAATACGCGGAAACATGCAAGCAAATGGAAGAACTTATTTACGATAGTGAATTGATAAATAGACTTACTGTGGAAAATAAACAACTTGAGGTAAGAAGTATTTGTGTAGGTTTTGTTGATTTCTCATTTATCTTAAACTTTTTTCTGGCACTTAAATAATTATACCCTTTGCATTCCAGAGAATGGTTAGCACATTAAAAGAAAAAGTTGATGAAACTCAAAAGAAACACGAGAAAACAAGCAAGCTAAGTGAAGAGCGGTTGAAGCATGCAGAAGAAGCAGAGTTTCAGTTGATTGGCCTTAAAACTGCAATGCAAAGGTTTTGACTGTTTTATATCTGTGCTTAAGGGTGTGACTGTGATTCTATGTATGTATGTATGCAAACAAACTAATGATTTAATAGGGGATGATATAAATGAGGCTATAGTGGGCATTGGTCATTTCACATATGACCCCCAACAACTCGCATATGGAACTTAGGCTCTAGACAAGTCGCCATAGGCTTGTTGGAACCAAATCTAATAAAAATTGCTCTATTATGTGAACAAGTTTGAAATAAACAACAGCTAAGCCATATTCCTTTGCAAAGCATTTCATCTCCTAGTTGGTTTTAGGATGGCCTTTGTAGTTTTTTCTTCTAGTAATAGTTTCCTTGAAGTCCATGTAAAATCCTATTCATTATATTATTTGCTAGGGTAAGGAGTTTGGGTGTATGAAGGATTTTAGAAGGTTGCAAATGGAGTCTCTGGCTCACATTTGTAATTTGATGTTTTGACTGTACTTATCCTTTCTAAATTCTCAAGATTATATTTTTGAAGTTTTTTTTTTTCAATTTTTGAGGTGATTGCAGGGAGTATAATCTGGGGTCAATCTCCCAGGTTTGCTAGGCTACCAATTTTTCCACTTTTCTAAGAGAGATTGTAGTTGTGTAATTGAGGATAATATGGGATAACATTCTACATTGATTTGAGCTTGAGATACATCAAGAAAAGTCAAAGTGGGGATTATAGGGATTTGAGAAAAAATTTAGGAAGGCCAAAGATGACTTAGTTAAAAAAATAATATGAAGAAAGTAGATTAGTAGGAGTCTATCGTGCTAGATAGAAGTGAATAAAAAGATCATGTAGCCTACCCCATCCTACTAGGACTTGGTCTATGGCATTGTTGTTTGTTTGGTTGGATCCTTCATATAGGGTTGTTAATGTGGAATTTAGAAAATTTACTGTGTTCATTTTATTTGTCTGATTTGGGACTCCAAGTCACTGAAATGTAGCCAAGTGCTGATAGCCACTGTTCTCATCTTTGATAATTTGCAAGCATAATACCATGAACAACCTAATGTATTTGCTTCTGAATTGGACTTTATCAGGCTGGAAGAGAAGTTAGCTTACATTGAAACAGAGGGCAAGAGCGAATTTCCAGATCTTGTATGGAAGCTTCAAACTTTATAGTTGTAAAACTTTTCCTTTGTTTGATATGTCACTTACGTTCTCATGATCTTTTCAGTCTTTCAGGAACGGTCATGTGAATGAGCCCAATAAGGTAAGGCCATCCTTATGAAGCATTGTCTTATCCTCATATTTCTTTTATCTTATGAGTATGACCATGTGAAAAATCCTTGTTTGACAGGACTTGCTGAGAGGAACACCAAGAAAACCTTTCGGTAACAACTCTATGAGGAAATCACAAATGGAGAGGCAGCGTGTATGTTACAAATTTTCATTGATAGGGACAATAGCAAGCCTTGCTATTTCTTGTTTAACAACAAGCTATACCTGTTCTATCTTAGTTTTATGCTGGAGCTTGTGACTCTACCAATTATTTTATTTCTTGACATGCAGGAGCTTGCAGATTCTCTCATCAAATGCGTAGCTGGAGATGCTGGTTTTAGTCAGGGAAAACCAGTTGCTGCGGTTACAACGTACAAGTGTCTGCTTCACTGGAAATCATTTGAAGCAGAGAGGACCAATGTTTTTGACCGGCTTACTGAGTTGATTAGTTCTGCATTCCAGGTAAACTAGTAAACATTCATATATAATTGCCTTGAATAGCACTCCTAGCACAAGTTTGTGATCCTCTCTTAGATATTACATTCGTGATTGAATGTTACTTTATATTAGTAAAATTGTAAAATGGAAAAGGGCTCTTTTTAGGATAACTAGGCATGAATTCTTTCAAATATATAAAAGAATAACTTGGCATAAAAAAGGTAGTCTTGATAACTCTTTATTTTGATTCCAGTTAAAAAATTAAACTTGAAAACCTGAAAAATGGTTCTGTCTCTCGTACTTGACATTTTCTTTCTCCTTCCCTTTGTTCTTCTCTTTTTTCTTCTCTTTGCTTGAATTTTTTTATTTAGCAAATCCAGGGCTAAGAGGCCTAAGAGCTTGAACATACAGAAAACGTTATTAGACCCATGAAATCAGGTCTTAAGAACTTGGAAAGTTAATGAAGATTTACGTAGTGGATCCTCTATGGGATTTGCTTGTGACGAAAACTATTAAGCTGCTAACAATCCATTTCACATAAGAGATCACTGTTACTGGTGGTTGCAGATTCAAAGCCATTAAGGCTTTAGGTGCATCATGATACTGGAATATCTGCTCCTTTCCCCTTCTTTGAAAACTATTGATTAGTCAATTATGTTCAATCTTTTGAAATTCATGCTTCTTGAACACTTTTAAGATACTGAGATATTGAATTATAGCTTCAGAAAACTGTTAGTCATATACTATTTGGGAAAAGGAGGGATTATCTGAGATGAGGGAGGCCTGGAAAAGGAGTGGGGAGGGAAAGTGATTCAAAATAAAATTTCGGCCTATAAGGAAGAAATATTTGCAACTTTATCAGGTATTATAACAACTTTCTCTTCCCTATCCAAGAAGAAGGAAAAATGGACCCACTTCTCACTTGCTCTGTCTGTCAAAGAATAATAACGAACAAAGGGAGTAGTTGATACTTCATATAAATATCTGAAAATGTCGTATCTCTACTTTATAGAGTTAGGTTCTATAGCCTTGCATTTGAGAGTGAAACTTGGCTATACAAATTTCTGCCAAATGTTGCGCCATGTTTGATTCAACTAAGCTTACACAAGCCAGATATAATGTTAAACAAGATATCTTTTTTTTAATTATTAAACTAGGGAAGTTTATAGAGTTTTGTTCCCAGTCAAATTCTGACACAACATTTCTAAAAAATAAATATTTACTTTCAGACAAGATTCATATATATTATGTTTCAATATACTCTTTTTTAGAGGGTTTCAATATACTCAATTTTAATAGATCGACATATAGAAAATTCAAAAAATAAAGGAGAATATGAACTATTTGACAGACAAATCTATTACGGAGTATTATTTTGTATTTTCAATTATGTAAAGGATTAAAAAGCTAAAGAGTGATTATTATGCATGTTTCTTTAAACTTTTTGAGATTAATATTTTTCAAGTATCCAAGGCAATGCCTAGGACACATACTAATTCCATATGTTTCAAGAAAAGAGATAATTAAAAGAGCGCTTTTGTTTGTTCTTATTTGAATCTTCCTACTTTGTAACGATTATTCAGTTCTATGTGTGTTCTATGTGTGTACTTGTGTTCTTTTTTTTTTTTTAAATCTTGACTAACACTGTGTTAAATGGTACAGAACTCAGATAATAATTGCCATCTGGCATATTGGTTGTCTAATACATCTACACTATTGTTCTTGCTGCAAAGAAGTTTTAAGGCAAACAAAGATTGGAAACCCCCTCAGCCTCCAACGTTTTTCGGGAAAATGGCCCAAGTAACACTTCGCAATAGTATTGGAATAACTTTGATATCTATGTCTCAGATGTGTTTAACTGCCTATAAACTCTTTGACTTACAGTTTTATTTTAAAGTCCCTGAACTGGAATCAAACTTCTTAATAATTTGTCAAACTTTATAGGGATTCCGGTCCTCTCCGTCATCAGCAACTCTTCAAATTGATATAGTACGTCCTGTCGAGGCCAAGCAACCAGCTTTACTCTTCAAGCAACAGCTTACAGCTTATGTCGAAATGATATTTGGGGTTCTTCGAGATAATTTCAAGACAGAGCTAGCACCTCTACTCTCTGCTTGTATTAAGGTTCATTGAGCTTGTCTCTATCTCATAAGCATATTGAATTTTATGCGTGGGGTCTTTTATGAGTGAATTGACAACACTACTTTTGACTTCCTTCTCATCATTTTCATCGCACCCCTTCCTGGTTTCCTATTTTACTACCATAACATGTAGGATAATGTTTTCTTGTCAACCTCATGTCAAACTCCATAACATTGACTACTGCTTACAATTTAGCAGTTTCTCAAAAATCTGAATTTTGCTCTTATTTATTCATTTGCTGGATTTAGAGACATGCAAGCATTTCATTTTTTGTTACATCAATGTTTTTATAGTGTCACTAAGGTATGAAGAAACTCAGCAGAGCCACACACTGCATGTTCTTACTCAGCCCATTTATGCTCATTTTTTGTGAGTTTGACCTTGAAATTGATAACTTCAATGGAGTAAAAAATCAATTGAATCTTTGAATCATCTACTTGTTATGCATCTGAATCTCTGAACAATGCATATTTAAGGAAGATGTTGAAAAGAAAGTCTGAATCTCAAAGCATATTACTTCCTCAACTCCATGTTATCTGAGCTATAAGATTATGGCATTATATGACATGCTAGTTAATGCATTAGTTCATTAAAATTGACTTGTGCAGTTATTTTTCTATTGGTTAAGTAAAATGATAGTTTTATTGCATGGTTTTCTATTGTGTTGATAGACATGAAATAAGATAACGTGGTTAAGTTGACAGATATTTTGTGGTGGAGGGAGTATTCATAATTGCTATACCTGTCTTATGATGTGTGTTTTAGTAGACCTTCTGCAAATGTTACACTGTGTGATTAATAAGTTTTGACCTGATATCTATCTCATGTTAATGATGTAGGGACAAGGAAATTTAATTTCGTATTAAGTAAAAGGTACTAATCCCTTTAATAACCGAATAGAGAAATCAATTGGAAAAAAAACCAGGACTTTTTTAATAGGACTGCCGGAAATGGGGGAATAATAACTTTTCCCACTTTGTGCACTCGCGTATGTTTTATGTATTTGAATGAATATGTGTGGGTGATTAGAACAAAAAATTGAATAAACAAGTTTTTCATAATCCAATAAATAAAGGAGTAACAGCAACTATCTTATTTATGAACCAAATAATAAATTTGCGTACACACCAAGGTGTTTTAACCTTGCTTTTTTAAATCTGGTTTGCAGCTCTTTAACTTTTTCATTTTTGGTTTCTTCTATGATGACACATAGGCTCCAAAGACATCTGAAGAAGCTTATGATCCTCCAGTTAACAGTTGGCAGGACATCATTGACTGCCTTAATTCGTTTCTTCATACACTAAAGGAAAATCATGTATGTGTCCGCTATTTCCTCTTTGGATGGATCTGGAATTTAAGCAAACTTCTTCCTTGTTACTCACAAATTGTTTAATTTTTTTGTGCCAGGTTCCTAAAATATTAATACAAAATATTTTTGTACAGATTTTTTCTTTTATCAACTCAGAAATTTTTAACAGGTAAGATTTTGCTTTCCTAATAGTGGGCCAAGATAACATCTCATGGTGGTCTTGATTCATAGTAATTGTATATGGATTCTTAAAGAATGTGTTGCCTAATATTAAAGAGTGGGAACTTCCTTAGGGGTGGGTATGTTAGTCTTTAGAGACTAAAGCACTTCTTGAACTCACTTAGTAGGAAAAAATGTAAAAATGAAGATAGCCTATAATTTTTTATATTTTAGACCATTGTTACTAGAATCTTGATTTTTCTCTCTAATTCAACAGTGTACTCCTGTGTCAAGAGTATTGCACATTCAGCAACGGGGAGCATGTAAAGGCTGGGTTAGAAAAATTGGAAAGATGGTGTGGGGAAGCTACACATGAGGTATCTGAATAGACAAAGTCTTTTGTGTTAGATAAATTTCTTTCTTTGTTGTGTGTTAACTCTTCTTCCCTGTGATAGAAGGAAGGACTTCACACAAAATTTATCAATGCCTGCGTGCATATTTATGTTACATGTCAAGTATGACCAATGATGTGTACTTTCCAGCTGCATTTCTTGAAAAAAATTATGCTTGTTTTCGTATTCATCACCAAAATAAGTTTATTACTCTCAGTGTTGAGTTTCTGAATACAATAGATGTTCTCATAGTAGAACCTTTTGGATTGTTATGGCTCAATGCATTACTCATTTTTAAAGATATCTCTCTAAACAAAGTTTGTTGAAATCATCTTCTGCTGCCTATATCATTTGTTTTTTCGAACCAGTAAAATTTAGCTTTGTCTTTGTCAATTGCAGTTTACAGGATCATCATGGGATGAACTTAAGCACACAAGGCAAGCTGTTGGTTTTCTGGTACGTTTATGATATTGCCTTGTACTTTTATCTGCAGCGTCCCCTTTCATTTCCAAGTGAACTTGTGAGTATACTTTGGTTCCGTTGAAAATCTTTTGGAATGATCTAAACCGCCAAATAATTGATTTTAATTTCCACAAGAACCTAGTCGTCCAGCAATTTCTGTTCCTTGACCGTTGGTCGGTATTATCCTATGCAAAATCTGTCCTAGCAGAATGAGTTGATTTTGGTATATAGATTACAAAAATAAATTGTTAAGCCCTTAAAAAAGAAATGTGACCATGGCATTCACATCTTATTAGGTGGTGGAGATTTTAGCAGAACACCAAGTAGATATTGCACCTATTGGATATTACTTTGGTGCATACAACTCATGTGACAAACATATAATTGAATATTTTTCCTAATCGTCCCGGACCAGAATTTATCATGATTTCATATTCTCTATTCCTTATTTCAATTTTGCATCTTATTTTCCATTACAAGTCAGTCAATCTTGAGTTGTATAACCTTGTGTGCACTCCTATGATTTTGTGGCCTTGTTCACGTCAGCTTGAGTCTCTTCATGTTTTGTTAAATGCTGAAATCTTTAGCATATTTTTGGATTTCATAAGAAAAGGCACTTTTACTTTCAACTTAGAAATCATACATTTTTTTTCCTGCTTATGCTTATGTTGATGTTATTTTAACCATAGTTAGTTGTATCTAAGGACCTCTGATTAATTGAATTGGTTCCAATAAGGTTTTGTCACAATTCCGTAGTGAACACCCATATTCAAGCATTTACCGAAGGGATTGGGAAGGGATATTTCATTTATATTTTACATTAGACATAAATTGCCTAAAATCGAGGGAATAAACTTAAATATTGCTTCTTCTTCCAATTATACTGTTCTTTATTCTCATGTATGTAGCCTGGATGTGTGCACCTTTAATAGATCCATCAGAAAGGTTAGGTGATATGGCACCTAGCCAACTCTGAGAAAAAACCAATGTACTAGTCTGCATGCCATAATTGTGTAACAAAACCATTTCCACAAAGCAAAATAACGAAGGACCAAGGAATATTGGCTATTTTGTTACAAAGAACTTGGCAAACATTCTTGCCTTTCTTGGTTTTTCATGCTCTTGGCAGCAATGTATAAACTGTTATATAACAAGCTTTGTATTTTTTACCTATCAAGATTTTGTGTTGCAATATGTCTTCACTGTACGAGCTTCCACAAGGCGTTTCAATCTATTATGGTCTATAAGCAAGTCCTAACTAAATCTGTTTTTCTTAACAAGGCCTAACAAAATTTTCAATCGGTTGGTCTTCTTATACAGCTCCGTGTAAATTAAAAGAGGTCTTGTAATCTATAATACTGCAAGTAATGGCCTTCTGATTTCTATTTTTATGCACCCACAGGTTATAAACCACAAGGGGAGGATCACCTTTGAAGATCTTACAAGTGATCTCTGTCCTGTAAGTTTCTTTCCTCTCCTCTGTGTAGGTGTTAGTTGTTTATGTCCCATGCACAATTTTGGTTTTTTGTTTTAACCAATTAGAATGTTGAAATTTCAGCAATCTGCCATGGTTAAGAAATTAAGTCTCGTCTATAAAAATTAATGTATGAGTCTCAGATCGATAATGACAGTGGAACTTAAGAGTAGATCATTTTTCTGTTATGATTTATGTAAATCTCTGACTTTCATTCTATTAGGTTCACAGAAAAGAAGTTAAGCCTGACTTTTGCTTGGTATGCAATGCTGTGGATGGATGTACTGGGTAGTCTCCATCCATAGTAACTTGCCTCATCTAAGTTTTTAAGATATTGATAAAGAATCAATTCTGATACATCTTTACTTCCTGTTTCCTTTGACATGGTGGAAAACTCGATGGTTGAAGTTTTGACCTGTATTCAAATTTTACCAACTCTGATGCTGTATTTTTCAGTTATTGAGCGTTGAGCAACTTTTTAAGATATGTACAGCATACTGGGATGACGATTATAACACGACTAGCGTATCTCCAGATGTAAGCACTATAGATATTACAGTTGTGATATTCAAGTGTTGCTTGTGTCCCTTTTTGATTGTACGACACAATTCTGCTTTGTATTTTACAGGTCATTTCAAGTATGACGGCGTTGATGCCTGGGAAAAATGAGGGAAATATGGACCGTGACCAAGACAACAATGCCTTGTCATTGCATGATGATTCCAAGTAAATGATATTACTTATATACACATCTATATACTTCATTAGCTGGTTCTGAACTTCTTATAATATGTTTGACTGCAGCATACCCCTTCCTGTTGAGGAACTCTCTCCTTCCCCAGAAGAGAGAGATTTTTCCGGTGTAAAGTCACCTCCTCAATTACTTGAAAATCCTGATTTCCAGTTTCTATTAGAGTGAGGGTGAGATGACAAGCATCTGTGCTGCTTCACCTTTGAAGCTCTAACTAACCCACACTGTATATTCATCATTCATATGTAAAGGTCCTTTATATCTCGTCCCAGTTTTGGTTCTAATTTAATGCAACATCAGTAGGTGTAATTTATAATCACTGTCTTTTTACAAGTAGATTAGGCGTCTCTACTCCATCAATGGCTATATGGATGTCTTCAGCCCCAGCTCCCTGGGCATAGGCCTCTGGGAAGGGGCCCAAAATTCCTAAACATATTTGTTATGCAAATGTATCTCGAAATTGACATGAACATTCGCAAAATACCTATGTGGTTTAGTGGTAGCAAGATCTTAAAAGAGATTTGTAAATTTGCACAGGGGTTCTAAGTTTGATTCTTAGGCCTTGAGTCCTTCACACCTTTTATTTACTGATCAGTTATGCTTTTGTTTTCCGTATTTGTATCAAAAGATTTTGTGTGCATAAGGAATACAATAAGGTTATCATGCATCCAACAAAAGTTACTCTTTAATATAATAAATGTTATCCCTATAACAAAAAATATCACAATTTTAATTGATAAAGAATGATATATGTTCGAAAAGGAATGCTAGTATATTGTGCAAAAGTTATTCCTTAAGAAAACAAAAGTAACACCTCAATTTAGGAAAAATTACTTTATAAGAGTTTTACATTTAATATGGTTTATACATCCTTGCTTTACTAAAGATTTTGTATATTTTTATTTATCCAATTTTTTAAGGAACGATTTGCTAATGTTCTTAATTCTTTTCATTGTCATATATATATTTATTATAACTATTAATTTAATATTTTTGTTATTAGTTACATTCTTGAATTAAAAAAGAACTTATTTTTCTTGTATGCATTTTTTCACTTCTTTCAAAATAGTAAATGTTTCGGCCAAAATCGTCACCTAGTGGACGTTTTACAACTAGTTAAGCTACGTGTAGGCAATAACGTGTATAATAAAGTAAGAAAATAATGAAAGTGACATAGCAAATTAATGATGCGGAAAACCCAAATTTGGGAAAACAATGGGGGGCTTACCAAGCTGCCGTTCCATTATGTTGAAGGCGATGTTTTCGTTGAGTATACAAGAGATATAATAAAAGATTGAGAGGAAATGAGAAGGAAAGTACAACAAGTGACAAGCGTTAATGGAGCTAATGAGAAAGATGTACACGATGATGTTTTGTGTTTTAATCTTGGCTTGCGAGTGAATCATCTCCTTCCCCCTTTGTATTGCTTTGATATGCCTTTATAGATGTTGGTTGTAGGCAACAAATCAGATTGAGATAAGCACATTTTCGTTGCATTTGACTCATTCAATATCTTATCTTGCTGTAATTGTTCTCTGGATTTCTAGCTTCACGTATATATTGACTTGGTTTTCTCTGGCTATCTGGTATGATCTTTAGTTGATATTTTAGCTTGCTTAATACTAATACACCTTGGGATTGACCTTCAAACATTTAGTTATAACCATTGCTCTTCTCGTCGCTTAGGCATTTGTTGCTTAGACTCGTGCTGACGCATAGGGTTAACGCTTGGAATCTCGGACACGTAGTGTTGACTGTGGAATCTCGGAATCATTTAAACTAATAGCCAAGATTCTCACATTCACTTGTTCAAACGTCATTTCTCAGCTATTTATCGATTTTTTTGTTATGCGTAGATGTTGACTTGGTCTTCTTCGTAATTATCTAGGCGCACTTTTCGGGGAACGACTTATGGGGTTCTTTTGCTATCATCATTGTAGGGGCTTTTTGTAAGTGCTAAGGCTCGAGAATCCAACTAGGTTTCAGAGGAGGATTTGACGAGTGAATCACCACTAGGGAACCCGATTTTTTACAACCCAACCTTCAATTCCTTTTTTTGATGAGTGAATCACCACTAGTGCCTTACATGATTTGCACGTCGTTAAAAATTGGCTACGCGGCTTTGCAAAGTTGTTATGGGTCAATGAGTTGCCACCAAACGCTTAAGGGCGGTTTGGACACCAATTTGGTTTGAATCCCAAAATGACTCACGTGAGTGGTCTTCGAACCATGAGAAGGTTCGGAATGAGCAACTTATTTTAACCCAAGAATGATGTGCTAAAAAATTCACTTAAGATGAAGAATAAGTTAGGTTTAGTTCCTAAGTCAAAGCATGCAAAATACAAGAATAAAGCACACACAAACTTAGTTGGTTGGCAAGTTAAAAATTATGCATACAAGTCTAAATTAGGTGATCACTTTGTTTAATGTCCATAGTTATAAGGGTCCCTATGGCCAATTTGTCCATGATTATCTTATTTATGCATGATTTGCATTACAATAGGTCTTGATTAATGCATAGGATAAAGGTGAACATACACATTCATGAAATAAAAGTGCATAATTAAAAGTGCAAAATCAAAAGAAAGCAGTAAGTCATTGTTAGTAAGATGCAAGGTATGATTTATGCATGATGATGAGTTGAAGATTTGTTAATCAAATGAAGGTTGGAGCCTAAAGAGACTCTTCCCCATGATAAACTCCAACTTAGATAAGGGTCTAGTTCATGAAGACTTGTGTGCTTTAGTCTTTGAACATCATTGACACAAAGATGAAAAAACAAGATCAAAATATCTTTATGATGCTTGAACAAGAAATAAGGCTTAAGGATAACACCTAAATATACATTCAAGTGTAATGTACATCTAAGGTTTTCTCATGAAATAGGTCAAATGTTGATTAAGTGTAGAGAGATTGGAGATGTCCAAATCTATTCATCATATACCAAAGAAAAGGAAACTTGCATAATGTAAGTAGATTACAATAAATAAAATGCGAAGGAAAGAGGATGTTTGAAAGATTAAGTGGAGACCAATATATGAAGATGATTCCTTGAATGAGTGCTCAATGTTAGGGTTTTGAAACATGACCTAGTGAAGTAGGAGTTGCTTCTAGCTCTTCACATCGTAGACAAAAGAGACATAAACATAAAAGTATTGGAGTTGATCACAAGAGAACATCAAGAGTGATATATCTTTAGTTGATCAAGGCTCACTATAGTTTCTTAGAAATAGAAATAAGAGTTCATGTAGAAGATGTTTGCATCTTCCATAGTTATCACAAGAAAGAGTCCAATCTAAGGCTCTTGAGTGGATAAAACCACTAGAACCAAAAGAATGGGAGGTGGATGGAATAGAAGTAGACAAATAATTAAAAGAAAAGAGTTGAATTTAAGATGGGTCCTTGGTGTTTTCTGAGAGTCCTTTTGGTCGATTCTTGATTGAGAATGTGTTGAAGGAGTGAGGTTTTCTTATTTGATTGAAGTAAGATGTGCTTTGAGTGATCCTTGGTAAGTATTGAAGGATGTTTGAGAGGCTTTCAGAGCGTTTTAGGAGTGTTTGGGAGAGTATTTTTGTAACACCCTGGTAATTCCCATTTTTCCGAAACCCAAACCTTTAGGAACTACCATTTTGCTACCGCCGCGTGTTCAAACGTTAAGGCTATAAAACAGAGTTTTGCAGCAGAAAACCAAAAGACTTCTGAAATAACATTAAACGTAAATCAACTCCTAATATAACAAACTGAAACCTCTACGACCTTTACTGCAATGTACCAAATAATGTTCACCTCAAATCCAATAGTTTGAACCAAATCAAAAAAACATAATTTATTCTGAAATCTAAATTAAAATAATGTTCCTCTCAAACCAGCCTATGCATGAATGCTCGTTTAGATACCTGTTAATAATCTTCTCCCCAATAATACAAATTTAAGTATTGGATCATTACAGTGTCATTTATAGGCAAAAGCCATGAACTGAGTACATACAAATTACAAAGTACAACAGTTGAACTGATAATTAAATAAGAATAATTATAAAATTTAAGAACGTATCTCGCAACATTTTACTCGACTGACATGATAAATTGATTAATGATTTGGATTAAGCAATAGACTAGGTTGTCTCCCCCATGTCCTTATTAGGAAATCAAATAATTAAATCACCCATGCACTCCTGTTGGAGAGCATCAAAATATAGTATAAAATCCAGATTGTGAAAGGGCGCGACTCCGTCACCATAGCTAGATGAGATCTCAACTAACCCCAATTTTAAGTTTAAAACTTTATAAAAGAGAGACTCGTAGATCACACGACCTACAATAAAAGCCACGGATAATACCCCGTGAATACCAACCCCTGATTGTCAATACTCTAGACGTGCACTAGCCTAGAGTTTTATTGCTTATACTCTTTCTTTTTAAGTGATTTACTGTTTAAACTTAATAAACACAATCAGCGCAGCGCACATATGCAAACATTACAGTTATACAATCTGTCTCTGTTATACTGTAATTTTTAACTCTTTAATTTCAATCTCAACTGATAAAACTGTTGAACCAAGTCAACTACCCTCGTCATTAAGACTTATAAAATACACCTTTACTCTAATCATACTATCAGTAATAAAGGAGTAATAATAAACAACCTCATGGATTAATTAGCAATTGATACCAATTTAATACATCACGGTTTCTCACAAATAATACCTAAACATGCCCCTAAAACGTAGAACATGAATTCTTTCAAATGGATAACCAAACAATCTCATTCAAAGGGTTCCCTAAACATGATAGTAAGTTTATGTTTCACCCTAAATCACGCTCCTAATTAAAAGTAACGTTTTTCGTAATTTGTACGTACCTGGTGTAAAATACACGGGTATCCACTTTCTCTATTTTTTTAAGGACCTTTTCCAAATTGTTCTCCTACAACAAATAATATAATCTAATTCAACACCAATAATCAAATTTACTAGAACCATACTAACATTTCTAAGACTTTAAAATAATTCCAACTACTTCCCAAAATCACAAGTTAGCATTTTAGACAAAATTCATTTAAATCTACTAACATCCAATACAATATTTAAGTCAACAATGCACTATTATTATTTGTTTTATATATCAGTGTACCCACTTAATTGTTAAGCTAAGTAAATAAACAAATTCTGGAATGTTGACTGATAAATTCTCAAAACATGTAAATAAAATAACCATCGACGACGACAAGTAACTAGTTAATTATAAAAATTTGTAAACCATATATACTTCGTATATGTTATACTTTGACATTTTTGGCATTAGTTTTTAGGGATTTTAATATAGATAGAGATAATTAAGGAAAACATTGGCTACTACATACATACGATATTCTACTATTCACAGTGTCATTTTTATGAGAACAACCGTAAAGAATCTCCTAACTTCATGATGATCATCATTAGCCAAATATTGGCAAGTACCCAATATTAATAGCAGTAGCATATCAATAGCATATCCATAAGCAGCATCATATCACATTCATGGATTTCATTAAATTAAACTCCCCATATACTAAGTAGTAGCATGTCTATAAAATAATCCATGAACCTAATTCCCAATATACTTATGCAATTGTGAATCTCAAATTCACAAATTTCATTAAATTAAACCCCTAATATTTCGACCTTCTCTAAATTAACGCAACATATCACAAGCACCAATACAATTTCATGAATTCATACCCATCATACATAAATTAAAAAAACAAGAGGAAAGGAGAAGGAAGAGGGAGGGTGTGGTGGTTTGCTCACCAGTCGACGGAGGCACGACAGGGGTCGCGGCGGCCAGCAAACGGGGATAGCAAGGCTGGCAGTGGCGACATCAGGGATGTGGGGTTTCTATGGGGTAGGGGGTTCCACGGGTGGGGAGGTTTTGTTTGTCCTTTTTTTCTTCGCTTTTGCGGCTCTACGGGGTGGGATGTGGTTTTGTGGGGGGAATCTCACAGGATGGGGTTTTTTATATGGGGTGGGTTTAATTTTTCTTTTTCTTTTTTTTTTCTTTTGTTTAGTAGTAAGGTGTTTTGTAAAATGGGGATAGTTTAGGTTTAGTTAGTAGGATAGAGTTTTGGGTTGTATAAAATTTGAGTAGGATAAAATTTTGGTAGCTTAGGCTTAGCGGGTTATTTAGGAAAATAAATAAATAATAACAAAGATAATTTGTAGAATTTCAGGGGATTACAATCTACCCATCTTAAAAGAAGTTTCGTCCCCGAAACTTAGCCCCAACACTAAAGGATTTTGAAAAGATTGATGTAAATCTCTTATAATTACCATAGATATTTTACGAATTCCACTGATTTACACCCAAAATATTGTAAAACACAATAAATAAGAACAGAAACGCGAAATTATACGCATTCTACCCCTCATAAAAGAAAAGAGTTCTGACCCCGTAACTTACCTACTCAAATAGTTCAGGATATTTTTGTTTCATCGCATCTTCTATTTCCCAGGTAGCGTCTTCATTCTCATGATTAGACCACATGACTTTTACCATTCATATGTCTCTATTTTGTGTACTTCTCACTTTTTGGTCCAAGATCTTGAATGGTCTATCTTCATAGGTTAAGGACTTGTCCATTTGAATAGCCTCCGGTTGCAGAACATGGGTTTCACTTGGCACATATTTCTTCAGCTGAGAGATATGAAAGACATCGTGCATTTTCTCAAACTCCATCGGTAAGGCCAGCTTATAGGCAACGCTTCCTACACGTTGTAAAATTTCATATGGCCCTACATATTTGGCACTAAGCTTTCATTTCTTACCAAATCTCATTACGCCTTTAATAGGCGAGACTTTCAAAAAGACTTTATCACCTACATTGAATTCATCTTCCCTTCTTTTTGAGTCGGCATATCTCTTTTGCCTATCCTGTGCTGTTTTGATTCTTGACTGAATCACTTTGACTTTATTCACCATATCTTCTATATATTCAGTCCCCAAAGTCATGTGTTCTCCAATATCATTCCAACACACCGGGCTTCTACATTTCCTTCCATAGAGTGCTTCAAACGGTGACATCCCAATATTAGCATGATAACTGTTGTTGTATGAGAATTCTATTAAATCTAATTAATCTTCCCAAGTTCCCTGAAAATCTATTACACAAGCTCTCAACATATCCTCCATAGTCTGAATCGTCCTCTTTGTCTGCCCATCAGTTGTCGGGTGGAAGGCCGTACTCATTTTCAAGGTAGTCCCTAGGTTATCATGCACCTTCTGCCAAAACTTAGACAAGAACCTCGAATCTCTATCTGACATTATATCCTTAGGAACTCCATGTAAATGGACTACATTTTTCACATATGCCTTCGCTAGTTGCTTTTTCTTCCAAGTCTCCTTAATTGCTATGAATATAGCTGATTTGGTGAGTCTATCTATAATAACCCAGATTATGTCATTTCCCATTCTAGTCCTTGGCAAACCAGTCACAAAGTCCATGGAAATTGAATCCTATTTCCATCTAGGTATTTCCAGAGGTTGCATATTCCCCCATGAGTCTTTTATGGTCTATTTTCACCTTTTGACACATCAGACACTTTGACACATACTCAGCTATCTCTCTCTTCATATTCGGCCACCAATATATCTGCTTCAAATCTTTATACAACTTATCGCCTCCAGGATGCACTGAATAAGGAGTATTATGGCTCTCATCCATGATCTTTCTTTTGATTTCTTCATAGCTTTGCAGCACACATCATCTCCCTTTAAATCTCAAACTACCATCTTCATGAATTTGAAAATCCGATTCTACCCCAGTAATCTCCTTATCTCTAATTTTCTTTAAGGATTCTTCTTTATCTTGCTTTTCCTTAATTTCTTCAAAAATAGATGGTTATAGGGATAAGGCATTCAAGAGGTTTTCTAACTCCCCATGGTTCATAACTTCAAGACTGAACTTTTTCAGTTCTTCACACAACTCATCGGCCACCACTAAGGCATTAATACTATGACTCGATTTTCTACTAAGAGCATCTGCAACCACAATTGCCTTTCCTTCATGATACTGGATATCTAAATCATAGTCTTTAATTAGCTCTAGCCACCGACGTTGATGCTTGTTCAAGTCTTTCTGAGTGAAGATGTACTTGAGGCTCTTATGATCTGTGAAAATCTTGCAAGTGACGCCATACAGATAATGTGTCCACATTTTCAAAGCAAACACAATCGCGGCATGTTCTAAGTCATGAGTAGGATACTTGGCTTCATACGTCTTCAATTGATGTGACGCATAAGCAATAACCTTTCCATTTTACTGTAGTACGCATCCCAACCCATGCTTCGAGGCATCGCTATATACCTCAAATCCTTCGTTTCCGTTGGGCAGTGTTAGCACTAGTGCGGTAGTCAACCGCTCTTTGAGGGTTTGAACAGCCAATTCTCACCTTTCATCCCAAACAAATTTAGTCTCCTTTTTCATTAGGGTGGTCATAGGTTGGGCTATTTCGGAAAAGTCCCTGCCAAATCTCCTATAATACCTCGCCAAACCCAAGAAACTCCTAATGTTAGTCACGTTCTTTGGAGTAGGTCATTCACTAACAGCTTTAATCTTTGTAGGGTCTACTAAAACACCTTCCTTGGAAATGTAATGCCCCAAGAATGCTACTTGCTCTAACCAAAAGTCACATTTGGAAAACTTTGCATATAATTTGTTTCTCCTAAGGATTTCCAAATAGGTTCTCAGGTCTTTGGCATGATCCTCCTTATTCCTCGAATACACTAAAATATCAGCAATGAATACTACTATGAATTTGTCTAGGTACTCGTGAAATACTCAATTCATTAGGTCCATAAAGATAGCAGGTGCATTGGTTAACCCAAATGGCATAACTTTAAACTCATAGTGCCCATAACGAGTTCTAAATGCGGTCTTTGAGATGTCCTTATCAGAGATTTTCAATTGGTGGTACCCCGATCTTAAATCAATTTTCGAGAATATGCTAGCCCCCTTTAGCTAGTCAAATAGGTCATCTATTCTGGGTAATGGGTACTAATTCTTCACCGTCATATTATTTAGCTCCCTATAATCAATACATAAACTCCTATTTCCATCTTTCTTTTTCACAAAGAGCACAGGAGCTCTCCGGGTGATACACTAGGTCTGATAAATCCCTTATCTAACAGCTCTTGCAACTGGGTTTTTAACTCTGCTAACTCAGCTGGTGCCATTCTGTATGGTGCCTTAGAAATAGGTGCAGCTCTCCCAGGATTAGGTCTATGGTGAACTCGACCTCTCTACTAGGTGGCATTCTCGAAACTTCATATGGGAAAACATCTGAAAACTCATTAACTACGAGAATGTCTTCTATGCTCCTATATTCTTTCATACTCAAATCTTGGACATTCCAAAGGTATAATGGGCATCCCTTGGCGACTAACTTCCTTATTTCCATTGCTGAAACCAATCCATACCTTTTAGGTTTTCCAAATCGTTTATAGGACACATTTTTTCCTGAAGGACTTCTCAAGTGTACAATCTACATTTCACAATCTATCTTAGCCTTGTACATACTTAGCCAATCCATCCCCAATATTACATCTAAGTCTCCCAAGTCAAATTCTATGAGGTCAGATGGGAAAATACTTTCCTTAATTTTCAAAGGTAAATTCTTATGGAGCCTAGTGCAAGGAACTACCTTACCCGTAGGTAAGCAAACAAATAACTCAACAAGACTCAACTCAGATAAATTTAACTGGTTTACTATAGATGCAGAAATGAAGGAATATGTTGCACCAGAATCAAATAAGGTTTTCACAGCAATTGAGTTAATAGAGAATATACCAGTGACTACATCGGAGGATCTCTTCACCTCCTTCATGCCCATTACAGACAGGCACCCGGGATTATTGCTTCTATTCTGACCTGCATAGTTGTTGTTGTTAAAGTTTTTGTTGTTCCTGTTGTTGCCAGAATTGTTGGGGTTGTTACCATTACCATTCCCACCGTTGTAGGGTTTCCCATTTTGATTTCCTGATCTATTGTTTCTCACACCTTGGTCAAACGTGGAGTTAACCCTTTGATGATTGCCTAAACCATTCCCTTCGTCTTTCTTCTTCGAATAACACTCGTACTCTCTATGACCCTTCTTGTGGCAGTACTGACATGTCACCAGATTTCCATCACAGTCCTTCATAGGGTGGTTCCTTTTGCATCTTTTACAATAGTACCTTCTATCTCCATTTCCTTGGCTTATGGTGTTACCTAACTCTCGGTTTCTATTTTCAATCGAATTCCCATTCCTAGGCCTTTTTGAGTTATTATTGTTGTTCCCATGGTGCCCAAAATCTTTTCTTTTATCTCCAGCATAGCTACCTTTAGTGGGATCCCTAACATTCAACTCATATATATGAGTTGCTCTCTCAAAGACCTTATCTAGAGTTTTGAACACTTTTCCTCCAAAATCCTTCTAGAGTTGCCTAGTTAGCCCTTACTCAAACCTTTGGGCCTTCATCTCTTTAGTGGGTACTACCTCAAGAGCAAACCTAGTTAGAGTGGTGAACTTATTGTAGTAGTCTGCAATGGTCATGTTACCCATTTGAAGGTTAATGAATTCATGAGCTTTCTGCTTTCTCAGGTAAGGAGGGTAAAACTTTTCTCGTAAGGAAAATTTAAAGGCTTTCCACCCAAAGTCAGGTTGGCCCTTCAACCTAGCAGCATTGTCTCTCCACCATCTATCTGCCTCGTCTTTTAAATACATGGCAGCCTGATCTACCCTCATTTCCTCAGCACAATTCATCGCAATGAATATTTTATCAAATTCTCGCTCCCAATTTTCTAAAAACGTAGGGTCATCTCCCCCTTTGAAAATAGGTGGTTTCACCTAAGCTAGTTTCTTAAACTTTTTAGCGTGAGGGTCAGGCATTTCCCCACGGTTCTGGTTTAATTGTTCAGCAAGAGCGCGGATGGCCTCGGCCAGTGCAGCATCATTTCTTGCCATAGTACTTCTACGCCTAGAGTAATATTAAACTGATTCAACTTTTACGTACCACTAGTTAACACAAGACCTCATTTCATAGTCACATTCACATTCCAATCAATCAAACAATTTAGACAACTAAATAATTTAAAACACATTAAGCAATCAAAATAATTAAAATTGGTTCCCTCCCCGCTCTCAAAGGTTGATTGTCATTAGTTGCTTAAACCAATTAAGACTAATTAGGTAATTCAATATAAGATCAATAACTAGATAGAGTAATAATACTAAATAACTAAAATAATATAGGATGGCATACTAATAATGGTTTCATAATGTACTGCTTTCCTCTAATCATTTATGTCATATGATAACCTAATTTAATGAAATACTTATTGTAATCCTAACTACCTACCTAGTTTTTTTAAAAAAATATTAAGCTATTTAAGGAACTACATTCGATTTGTGGTCCTTCTTCTCATTATAATTCTCCAAATTAAAGTCAGGATCCTTTTCATCATCCGAGTCTTCAATAATAATAGCTTTGTACGTAGGCTCTTTGTTCCTAGTTGCCCATTTTCCAGCACGAGGGTCCACTGATTCCACCTCCATCCATTCTAAATCATCCTCATCATAATCGAAATCTAGGGTGTACTGGTGGAAAATTCTTTTCTATGTTTTCAGCTTATCTTTCTTTCTAGCTGTTTTGAATTCAAACCAATCTTGGTACATTTCTTCCGATTGGTCCTTCTTTGGGCATAGAATATCCTCCATTACTTTTATGATATTTCCACTGATTGATTTCGGGCCCTGATTAGTCTCACGGACGAATTCACTATTCATCTCTCTACGTTATCCCAACAAAATAAAGCAAATAAGATAATCACATACGAAAGTACAAGCGAACTAATGCATAAGCTCAAAACATAAAGAGAATGTTAACTATATGCATGCCTTCTTAACTACCCCAAATCTAACTCATTTTCGAACATTTGAGACTTAACGGATTTAAATAATTAAATAAATAAATAAATAAATAAGTAAATGAATTTAAAAAATAATAATAATAATAATTTATTAGTAATAATTAAAATATAATTTATTGGTAATAATAAAACTAACTCATACTATTTAACCTGCAAATCATTTTCAAAACGTTTAAAAGTTTAGGCGCCAAATTAAATCATTTGTGGCATAATAAAATCTAACTTAAAGCTCTAATACCACTTTGTAACACCCCGATAATTCCCATTTTTCCAAAACCCAAACCTTTAGAAACTACCGTTGTGCTACCGCCACGTGTTCAAACGTTAAGGGTATAAGACAGAAATATTTGCAGCGGACAAACATTAAACGTAAATCAACTCCTAATATAACAAACTGGAATCTCTACGGCCCTTACTGCAATGTACCAAATAAAGTTCACCTCAAATCCAACAGTTTAAACCAAATCAAACAAACATAATCTATTCTGAAATCTAAATTAAAATAACATTCCTCTAAAATCTGCCCATGCATGAATGCTCGTTTAGCTACCTGTTAATAATCTACCCCCCAATAATAGAAATGTAAGTTTTGGATCATCACAGTATCATTTATAGGCAAAAGCCATGACCAAAAACACACAAGGCACGTAATCAGCAAGGTGAGTACATATAAATTACAAAGTACAACATTTGAACTGATAATTAAATAAGAATAATTATAAAATTTAAGAACGTATCTCGCAACATTTTACTCGACTAACACGATAAATTGATTAATGATTTGGACTAAGAAATAGACTAGGTTGTCTCCACCTTGTCGTGATTAAGACATCAAATAATTAAATTAGCCATGCACTCTCGTCGGAGAGCATCAAAATACAAAATAAAATCCAGAAGGTGAACGGGCGCGACTTCGTCACCATAGCTAGATGAGATCTCAACTAACCCCAATTTTAAGTTTAAAACTTTATTAAAGAGAGACTCGTAGATCACATGACCTCCAATAAAAGCCACGGATAATACCCCGTGAACCCCAACCCCTGATTGTCAATACTCTAGACGTGTACTAGCCTAGAGTTTTATTTCTTATCCTCTTTCTCTTTAAGTGATTTATTGTTTAAACTTAATAAACACAATCACCGTAGCACACATATGCAAACATTACAGTTATACAATATATCTCTGATATATTGTAATTTTTAACTCTTTAATTTCAATCTCAACTGATAAAATTGTTGAACCAAGTCAACTACCCTCGTCATTAAGACTTATAAAATACACCTTTACTCTAATCATACTATCAGTAATAATAAACAACCTCATGGATTAATTAGCAATTAATACCAATTTAATAAATCACGGTTTCTCACAAATAATACCAAAGCATGCCCCTAAAACGTAGAACATGAATTCTTTCAAATGGATAACCAAACAATCTCATTCAAAGGGTTCCCTAAACATGATAGTAAGTTTATGTTTCACCCTAAATCCCGCTCCTAATTAAAAGTAACGTTTTTCGTAATTTGTACGTACCTGGTGTAAAATACACGGGTATCCACTTTCTCTATTTTTTTTAAGGACCTTTTTCAAATTGTTCTCCTACACCAAATAATATAATCTAATTCAACACCAATAATCAAATTTACTAGAACCATACTAACATTTCTAAGACTTTAAAATAATTCCAACTACTTCCTGAAATCACAAGTTAGCAGTTTAGATGAAATTCATTCAAATCTACTAACATCCAATACAATATTGAAGTCAACAATGCACTATTATTGTTTTTTTTATATATCCGTATACCCACTTAATCGTTGAGCTAAGTAAATAAAAAAATTTTGGAACGTTGACTGATAAATTCTCAAAATTTGTAAATAAAATAACCATCGACGATTTCAAGTAACTAGTTAATCATAAAAAATTGTAAACCACGTATACTTTGTATATGTTATACTTTGACGTTTTCGGCATTAGTTTTTAGGGATTTTAAAATAGCTAGAGATAATTAAGGCAAACATTGTCTACTACATACATACGATATTATACTATTCACAGTGTCATTTTCATGAGAACAACTGTAAAGCATCTCCTAACTTCATGATGATCATCATTAGCAAAATGTTGGCAAGTACCCCATATTATAAGCAGTAGCATATTAATAGCCTATCCATAAGCGGCATCATATCACATTCATGGATTTCATTAAATTAAACTCCCCATATACTAAGTAGTAGCATGTCCATAAAATAATCCATGAACCTAATTCCCAATATCGTCATACAATTGTGAATCTCAAATTCACATATCACAAGCACCAATACAATTTCATGAATTCATACCCATCATACATAAATTAAGAAAACAAGAGGGAAGGAGAAGGAAGAGGGAGGGGTGGTGGTTTGCTCACTAGTCGACGGAGTCACGGCAGGGGTTGCGGCGGTTGGCAGACGGGGATAGCAGGGCTGGCGGCAGGATGTGGGGTTTCTACGGGGTAGGGGGTTCCACGGGTGGGGAGATTTTGTTTGTTTTTTTTCATTTGCTTTTGGGGCTCTATGGGGTGGGATGTGGTTTTGTGGGGGGAATCTCAAGGGATGGGTTTTTTATATGGGATGGGTTTAATTTTTCTTTTTTTTTTCTTTTGTTTAATATTAAGGTATTTTGTAAAGTGGGGATAGTTTAGGTTTAGTTAGTAGGATAGAGTTTTGGGTAGTATAAAATTTGAGTAGGATAGAATTTTGGTAGTTTAGGCTTATCGGGTTACTTAGAAAAATAAATAAATAATAACAAAGATAATTTGTAGAATTTTGGGGGATTACAATTTTAGTAGTGTAACGATGCTTGGAAATGTGTGAAATGCAGACCCTTTGCTCATAAAATTCAGGGGTATTTATAGGCAAAAAAAGTCGATTTTCTAGGCATTAAACGCCAACTTAAGGCGTCGAGAAGCAACTTAGGGCGTTAGATGCTCAAAAAAGGAATCTTTTGCTAAGGTGAAAATAAGCTTGAAAGGATATAGGAGAACTTTTGGTTGACGCTCAAGGCTTAGGCATCAAATGCTTAAAGTAGGTATCAAGTGCTTAAAGTAGGGTGAGTTGGAAAGGAGGTTGCAGCTGTGCGTTGAAAGCTTGACGCCGAAGCTGTGCATTGGATGCCATGGTGTGGCATTGGACGCTAGCTCATAGAGTTTGATGCCACAACTTGGTGTTGAACGCTTGAACTTAGGTTTGTGTTAATTCTTGCGTTCAACGCTAAATTCGAGCGTCGAGCATTAAGGCTCTGAACAACTTGGTTTTGCACTAGTTTAGGGGGTTTGTTTAGATGCTTGATGTTATGATTTTTGTGACTTAGGTTGTGTGTTTGAGCCAAGGTAAGTGTCTTGGGATTGGTTTAGAGCCTTTAAGGGGTTCGGTTTAGCGGTGATTTTGGGTTCTCACATACTCAACTTTGACCAAAGCTAAGTCCGTCCACAAGGGTTGGTTCATCACCGGACTACAAGGCTGGGCGACATGATTTCATGTTTATAAACAGAGTGCTCCATGGTTGTCCCCAAACGCTTAAACATAATGTTTATATTTTCACCTTCTCTCGCTTGGATGATTGTCACTTGGTCATGGCGCTTGGATGTGTGTTAATTGGTCGTGATGGGTAGAGTTTACCCACAATAGTAAACAAATAAAACTATGTTTTTACCACCTATAAAAGGCAAATTAGTAATAAGATATTGTTAATGAAACAAATGATGTTTATTAATAACAATGTTAATATATTTTATAGCTTAATAATTTCCTTTATTAACAACAAAGCTAAGCCTTAATATCTAAAATATGCAGTTGGTTCCATGAATAAAAAATCTATCTTGCGTGTTCTTCAATAAAAAAAGGTTCTTTCTTTATTCCATCCTTTTTAGAGTCATTTCTTCTTCCAAAGTCATTTTCTCTATATCTTTCCTAACTCTATCCATCATTCTCGATATTCTTCGACCCTATTTAAGGTCTCTATTATCCTAATCCTCCTCCATCCTTGCCGAAATATCTATTGTTCGACATTTAACATGTTTTAACCAATCCAATCAATTCTCCCTTAACTTATCTTCAGTATTGGCTTCTCAAAATTTCTTTCATATATCTATATTTTTTAATTTTACCTTTTATGGTGTTCTCATAAATCTACCTTAATATAAGAATCTTTGTTACACCTATCTTCTGAACATACTCCTTGAATGTCTAACACTTCGATCTAGAGAATGATGATACTCTAATTGTCATTCTATAGAATTTTCCTTTCAACCTATAGGGTACACTATGAACACACAATAGTCACATAGTTACTCCCTATTTGAGTCACCTAGATTTTATCTTATAGGTGATATTTTGATCAACATCTCCATTCCTTTGGAAAACATATCTTAAGTATTTGAAACATTTTTAGACAAGCAACTCCTTTCCATCCAAAGTCATAATATCTTCACTTGACCTCCTTCAAATACTAAAATGACACTTTTATACTCTATTTTACATCTATTAACCCTAAAACCTTTAGATTTAGCCTTTGTCTCCATTGTTCCATCCAATCATTTGTACGCAATAAACACCACGATGTCTTATCTTATATTGACCTTGTTACTTTGTCTGGGAAGATAATCTCAAAAACGAAGGGACATAAGGGAAATCCTTGGTATAACCCAATTGTAATGGGGAAGTCCTCTGCCACTCCACCACAATTTCTAACATTTGTACGTTGAAACTTTTTGATATATGTCCTTAACTAGGTTGATGTACTTACATAATAATGCCTTTCTTAGTCATTTCCCACCAAAGTTGTAACACCCTCATAATTTTATCCTTTTTAAAATATTTTCTCAAACTATCAAACCCAAATAAAGAGAATTACAAGAATATTACCACCTCGTGAAAACGGTTTGATCGGCTTTTCAGAGTTTTGCAGCAGAAAATTTATTACTACTACCATAACATTTTGTTCAACATACCAAACTAATTATTAAGTATTTTAAGAACACAAAAACCAAATCTGAAAAATCCTTTGTCAAACCAACAAAAATCCAAACTAGCAAAATTACGATACGGTAAACAAACTCTCCACTCAAGTCCCCCATATGAATATAACCCTTTTAAACTTTCAAATATCACAAACCTTAAACCTTGGTGACGACTGCTCACCAATAAAACAAATGTGAAATTAGATTATTATGGGGTCAATTAAGGAATAGGCCATAAGCAACAAGAAAGTATACAAAACCAGCAACGCTAAGTACATACATATTAGGAAAACAAATAAACCTAACATGCATCATTTCTAAAACAAATAGTTTGGTCACATGCAAAAGCATTTCATTCAACTTACTAACAAAACACTTTGATATTACAAACTAGTATTAACTTTAAACTCACTTTGATTAAATTACTACTATTAATGGTTTAATAATGAACGGGTTTGTTGCTTGATCCATAGGGAACTAGTAAGGAATGGTACAAAGTCCGAATCCAATACTATTATTGCTACATCACTATTATGGAAGTGGCAAGATCTTAGCTAGTAGAAAGAAAGGTATCATCGTCACGTCACCTAATTGGAGCCTTGGGCTACCACCAAGTGCCCCCCCCCCCCCCCCCCCCCCCCCATTGTTCAATACTCAAGGTGAATTCAACCATCGAGTTTTCTAACTTCTTTCACTTTAAGTGATTAGTAATATAAAAGAACTAACGAACTAAATCCTTTTGACCAACACAACAAAACATACTCATCATACAATTTCTCATTTTATCTTTGTTTAACATATAGTGATCACATAATATTTTCAAGACACTTTCCTTTCCTACTACCTTGTTAAACAAGATTAATAGCATTGTCTAAATTATAAGACATGCCATAAAAGACATAAATTTCTTTCCTACAATTCATTTCAAGATTTAAGACATAAATGAACTTAAACCTGCAAGTACTTAACATAAATTACTATTATGGAAAAAATTCATGCAACATGCATACAACATGTATAAAAACTTGCTCATGTCTGTAACTTAAAATCATACAAACATATCAATTCCTCCAAACATGTCAATATATATGCATTCAACATTTTCTTATAAATGAAACAAATCCTAGACATGATACTATATAAAATGAATTTGAGCTATAATGACTTTCCTATACATTAGGTTATTTACTTTAGCAACTTAGAAATCTCCAAGGTAATACTCATCTCCTAAACTAATAAAGGAACTCAATCATTCCTTTGTTTAACGAATTTCAAAGCAACTAATCCTAATTATTAAAATTCCTTAACATGGTATGATTTTCATAAATTAGGCTTAAAATCATATTCGAATACTAGGGTACAATCACTTAATTTAAAATCCCAAAATTCTATAGTTTAGATCATAAAAACTAACTTTAAAATTCATTATATAGATCTAAAAATTATAAATAAAATTATAAAAATATTCACAATGAAATTTATATTTTAATACTTGAAATATTCCTTGACTTCTCAATACTAGCATGCTTCAAAATAACTTGAAAAATAGAGTTAGGGTTTCTAAGTATATGCCTTTAAAAATATATAAACTAGAGAGAAATAAAATACATACCTTTTGTCAAGTTGAAATTTATGAGCAAGATACATATTTATACTAGTTTAACTAAGATGAGTTATAAATGAGTTAAGAGACCTTTAAGAATTTGATGATTATCTTTCTCTTTAGAAGAGTTTTAATTAAACTAGGAGACATTTAAAATTGATGATCATCTTTTCTTTAAAATAATCTATTAAATTTGGAAACGATAAAAGAAGAATCCTTTCGTGAGTAGAAAACTATTAAATTTTTCTCTTTTAATAATAAATACTTTATTATTTTACATACTAATCCATAAATAATGAAATTTATATTTTTAATTTCTTAAAAATGTGTAGCATTATAATCTACCCTCCTTACAAGAAGTTTCGTCCCAAAACTTGCATTATAGGCCATTAAAAAACTTGCTTATTTTCGAAAAATTTAGTTGTTGTACTCATTTGTGCCTTTGAAATCGACTCAAAACTTGCTCCAAGTTACACCTTTACTTAGATTTGACATAAAATGACAAGCAATTAAGACTAAAACTCTGCAGAAATGTGCACATAAATGTAATTTATGAAACAAAATTAGGGAAAAGTGCAAACTTCTACTACATTATACCACCTAAAAAGTAACAAGTTACGACCCTCTTGTAAAAATTCTGGGTACGTCTTTCTCATTTCCTCTTTGACTTCCCAAGTAGCCTATTTAGACTCTTGGTTTGACCAAAGAACTTTCACTATCTTTACGGCCCTCTTGTGTGTACTATGCACCTTACTATCAAGGATCTTGACAACACTTTCCTCGTAGGTTAAGATTTCATCAAGCTCTATTGTCTCTAGTTGCAAAATATGAGACTTTTGTAGAATAGATCTCCAAAGTTGAGGGATGTGAAATACATTATGGACACGACTCAAGTCCATAGGCAACGCCAACTTATATGCAACTTTTCCAACTCGTTGCAAGATCTCATAGGGGCCTATATATTTCATACTCAACTTTCCTTTCTTCCTAAATCTCATGATCCCTTTTATGGGTGATACTTTAAGTAACATTTTTCACCTACCTCAAACTCTTCTTCCCTTATTTAAAGATTACCATAGCTCTTTTTCCTATCTTGGATAGCTTGACGTTTATCTTGGATGGTTCTTACTTGGTTTGTGGTCTTTTCAATCATTTAAGGACCAACAAAAATTGTCTTACTAATGTTACTCCAAAATAGTGGACTCCTACATTTCAAATATCCATAAATAGCCTTAAAGGTGACATTTGAATACTGACATGATAACTATTGTTATACGAGAACTCTATCAAGTCTAATTGTTCTTCCCAACTTCCTTGAAAGTAAATAACGCATGCATTAAGCATATATTCTAAAGTTTGAATAGTTCTTTGAGTCTACCAATATGTTGTTGGGTGAAATGCCATACTCATTTTCAATGTTGTACCAAAAATCTTTTGAACCTTTGTCCAAAATTTTGAAAGAAACCTCGAATCACAATATGACAAAATGTCCATTGGAACTCCATGTAGTCTCACCATATATTTGATGTAAGCCTTTGCAAGTTGTTTCATCTTCCAAGTCTCTCTCATTGGAATGAACACTGCAGATTTGGTAAGTGATAGGTGTGTCATGCACCTAACAAAAAATAGACCTAACAAGACCGCTACTACATAGAAGGGCAAGTAAGGATCAAATCCTAAGAGACTAAAGTTCAACTAGTTCAATAGGCTCAAGTAATTGCTAAACAAGTAACCAATTCAGTGATGAAGAATCTAAACTATTAATTTCTAAATACAGAATATTAAGCAACAAAAATAATGCACAAACAAATACGACTAAAAACACCTAGAATTAGGAATCCCTACTATTATAAATCAATGCACCAAAATAACCCCTTTTTCCCACACTCAAACCAATAAATATTCTCCAAGACGGATGCTCATTAAAACAAATACTAAGAGTGTCTCTCGATCGACTAATAGCTTCCCCAATATGTAATCATACCTATTCTCATGGAATCAAACATATTAAAGACATTAAGAACAACATCATATAAGTCCTAGCAAGAAAAAATAGCTATTCTCATGCATAATTATTCTTACTTTTGATTAGGGTTCCAAAATCAATTAGGAGTCAAATCTCGCTGTAAACCTAATTACATTCAACAATATTATCTCCAGTTAATTATTGATAATATTACCAACCATAATAAAGAGGAATTATAAATTGATTAAAGAGGAGGTTAAGGATCAAATGATGCATTCATTCATATTAGGGTTCAACCCAACCCTAGGGTTATAAAAATACTCACACACGTTGATTAAATATACGTAATGATTAATTAAAGAGAACATAATAACAATAATAATTGAAAATAAAGAGAATAATAAAATACTTGAACTAATGGAAACTTTTATAAATCTTTAATGGAACAAGGTTGGAAGAGCCCTAGATAGCACAAGAACATAAAACTCTGAAAATAATGATGATAAAAACTAACTGCTAATAACCTCCCTAATCTATATTTAACCTAGGAGTGTTAGTAGGTTTTGGACTCTAAATAAATCAAATCTTATGGCCCAAAATGTAGCAATCAGCAACCACCACGGCTGGGCTGTGGAGAGTAGTCTTCGACCATAGGCTAGCCGTGGAGCTCGCTGCCTTGCTTCGTCTTCATGCCTTGCATAATAGAGGCCATCATGGGTGAGTTGTGGAGGAAGTCATATGTCCACGGGTAAGCCATGGGGCTAGCTGCCAATGCCTCTTGTATTCTCGCATAATGAATTGGCCACGGGATGGTTGTGGAGGGAGTTGTACGTCTGCTGGCAAGTCGTGGAGTTGGCTGCCATGTCTCTCTTATATGTAAATTTGCTCCCTTTTACAAGCCAAACCATGGTTAAAGAAAACCTATAGTAGTTCAATCCCAATTCCTATAAAAATTACAAGAGAAAAGACCAAGAAGAGGAATATCAAAACATAAAGCAAAGTAGCTTTAAAAGGTTAGATATATGGAGAAAACATGATGAAAACCCGCAAATAATGCATATAGAAATGAGGATAGAAACCTATTATAAAATTTCGGCACACTTAACCCTTGCCCATCCTCGAGCAAACAAACAAAATAAGAAAACTACTATAAGAAAGCAATAAAATCCTAATACTCACTATCGTAGGAATCACGATTGCATTTAGCGTATGCAACAAGCCCTTTATACCCCTAGGTTGACCTTGAGGACGAGTAAGGTCTCGTGAAGGTTTTGAGATGGCATACCTACATAGCCAACTCAAGAAATTCCAAATAAATTTGCTCAACTAAGTGATTTTAAAAAAAATAAAATCAATTTAGTTTAAAATCAAATTATGTGTCACAAATCAAAGACATGGATGAAACGATAAACTATAGCACCCTTCAATTGACCAACCAACTGCATATGTAATTAGCTTCTCACTTTAGCTGTGAAAAAGTAAAAAGTGAGCCACTCTTGTGTTTTCAAAAGAGAAAGCACTCATCCTAATTATCAATGATGCACATGGACTTCATGTGATTTTCCTCTTTAGATTTTCCCTTCGACTTTCTCCACTTATACAATGATGATGAAACACAGAGGTCATGAGTTCCTTGATAAGTGTAGGCTTGGTTAAATGGGTGAGACAACGTTATTTGGGAATGTGGTGCTCAAAAATGAAAATAAAAACCTAAATCCCACTACACTTCAAATATTAGGTTCATCCCATCCTTGTATCCTCCAAACAACACAAAGCTTGCCCTTATTCTCTCTTTTTCACATTTTTTTCATTTCTATTTTTTTTTCTTTTGAACTTAAGATTCACATTGGAGATTGATTTAATTATCATAACTTCTTGTTATTTTTCTTTTACTTCTCTTGATTTTCAATTAATCTCTTTCTTCTCTTATTTTTTTCAAGTATAACTCTAGGGCATGAATAAAACAGAAATTCTCCATCAAAATAAACTACAAAAAGGCACTAAGGCATGTAACATAGAATATCAAGAAAGAGATGTAATGGCTCAAAGAGTTTCATCATAGAGGTTCTTGTAAATATAAAAAAAAAATAATAAGATTTAACAACTTAGAACTATGAAGTTGGGGATCTAACTATCTAGAAGGAATCTTCAATTGTTCTTCTTTATTACATCATAAATTCTTGAATAGTCGCATGGTAAATCAAAGAATCATAGCACATGAAGGAAAACTAATCATACATGAAAAAAATAAAGACTGAATTTGATGTGTCAATCAAATTAAGCTCAAAGATCTCACATGGTCACACATACTATTCACATTGGTCGAGCGGGGAGACCATTCTAGCCACAAACTATTGTCATTGAAAGAATTTATGCTAATTATCGAATTAATCGATCCAATGCCAATCAACTCATGAAAAATAGTAAAAGATTTGTTTTGTTATTTTTTTTAAATCACTTGTCTTGCATTTCTGAATGGGAATTCAAGATGACACTAAGACGACTCTAGACTGATAAAAATAAAGAGAAAAACTAACAACCCAATACTTACAAAAGATAATATCCTCCCCCACACTTGAAAATTGCAATATCCATAGTGCAAAAAATATAACATAATTAAAAAAGGGAAGAATACTCACAAAGTCCTATTATGGAGAGAAGTTGGGACGATTAAAAGTCCTCCAGAATTGATCCAAGTGCTCAAGGTTACAAGGAATGAAGATATGAATGTCAGTTGCTCTTTGATCTCCCTCTGCTCGGTTTTAATGTCACCAACCAATGTCAAAAGATTGTTTAGTGTAGTCTTAATCGATGTAAGTGGTGGTGGTGGTGGTGGGGAGTCATTTGTGTGAGATGGGCTAGGTGATTCATGAGGGATTGACACACAAGCTAATGGTCCAGCCTTACTAAATGACTAGTTTCCCTCATAATGCAAAGACATGTTTTCAGTAGTAGGTAGCACATCTTCATTGTCCTTGATAACCCAAAGTGTGGTGCCATCCTTTTTCATAATCCAATTCATAAGAGTACATGCAAAGATGTCTAAAGCATCAACTCCCTTAATGCATTCTTCCCTTGCAAGACGTTCCATGTACCTTAGGTGGAGAGCAATAGGGGTTATAAGGCCTCCTAATACGATTGCTGCACCAGTTGAAGTCTTGTTTGCTAAGTAAGGAATGCACCCATATTGATTGGTTGCGCATGGAGAATTCAGTCAAGCATGAACAAATTTTCCTTTCGAGTCTTACCTCCTTGGCGACCAAAAATAGTGCAAGATAACAGTTGTTGAACATAACGAAGTGCGGGGTGACGAATATGGTTACCTAGAGAGTTATTGGAGTCATATTCACAATTATCATTCAAAATTCGCCAAATAGGAGTAGTAGACTAGTATTTAGATGTTAGTCTTGGCCCTATATTAGGCGAACCTAACACCTCATTAAGCCTTGTCAGGGTCCAAACGTGTTCCTTATTGCATAACCGAAATAAAATGGAACCTTTGCCACAACCTTCATTTGAGTCTGTGTCCACTTTCAGAAGCTCAAGAACTCTAGTGTCACTCTCTTCTATGTAGGATATTTTCTTATGAGAAAATCACCCCATCCAACATTGGCAAAGAGCCAATGCACATTTTTCTCAATATGTAAGGCTTATAAGGCATTGCTATCACAAAAACGGGTCGAATTAACTCATCTCTTAAACAATGTTTCATATTTTTCCTTAAACTTTGCATCTCCGTTGAAATCAATATCAAAATAATTGATAATGACTTCTTTACTCTTGACCCTAGTGATTAAAGAGCTCGCCTTTTCCCTTTAGAAACAAAGGAGTTTTTCTGAGATGATGAGCTTATCTTTTTAGGGGGTGGCCTTGCTTTAAGGGTGGGGTTATTTGTCACGTTCTTCTAACAAAGACTTGATGTGCATGCCATTAGGGAGTTTAGTTGATGGGATTAAATAGCTTGCCAAGAGCTACAAATAATTCTTGTACCACAACCTAATCTATACTCCTCAGTAATCAATTAAAAATCCCAAGATTAAATTGTGCTCTCACCAAAATAATTCAAACACTTCACGCACAACCTACCAATAAATAATACTTATGCACATAATCTTCACAACACCATTCACCTAATTCCCACTAATTCACGCACACACTCATTAAATCTCCTTAATTCCCAGCACACACTTCACGCCTAACTCTTCAAACCCCACCAATTCTTCATGCATAAAAACACCCTTCACAGCACCAGCATATCATGAAATAATAGCACCCTTCACAGCACCCCTCAGGGCACCAAGACCACGAACATCACAATATACCAAAGTTGAGAGACAGAAAAAACGATAGCTACTCACACCCAAAAATCAACAAAATCAGATCAAAGTCCCACCAATAATAGGAAAATTTGAACCCAAAGATCAATAGCACTTACCAAATTGAATTAAGAAGCAACTGTTGGAGTTAGGGCACGAAATGAGTAAATAATCCCCAAGAATTCACAAAGTTGAAGATGAATTAGACTTCTTGGATTCTTGGAGAGGGGTTGCATTGGAGTTATCGGTGTAGTGTGGCTTGAGAATTAGGGTTGATGTTGAGAGCATGTGGGTTTTTGGGCAGCAAGGTATGAGTATCTATACCTAAAACATCAATATCTAATACCTTATATTTTCTTTTACAACTCACCACGAGGTAGCCGTGGCCAAATGTTTTTGTTGCTGGTCACTTATGGAGCTCACTTAGTAGGTGTCACTGGGGATGGCAACGGGTATTGGACCCGACCCGGATTCGTGGATCCATATCCGTTTTTACGGATATGGGTCTTTAAAATTTAGACCCACGGATCCGGGTCGGATCCGGGTCTTATGACTGAAAACGGATCCGGGTACGGGTCCAACCAAAATACCCGTTTTGGACCCGTCTTGAAATATTTTTCGTGATACTAATATATTTACAAACCAATAATCAACAAAGAAAAGAGAGAATGATAGTGAGGTAAAGTTCGACCACTAGTAAGAAATATTCAAATTAGGTCGATTTGGGTATCTATTAAAAAAGAATGAAAAATTGATTTTGATAATATTTTTTTAATTTGTCTAATTTGAAATACTGTAATTTTCTTTATAATTCAATCTGAAAAATAAAGTTCTTTTCTCATTAATGTCTAGGCAAATGTTCTAATGTGTATAATAAAGTCCATAATTTCAATTACAAATTTATTTTTCTAGTTACGGAGTATTATTGACAATAATATAATAGCACAAAAAAATGTCTTCCCGCCCAAACTATCCCTTATGGTGGTAAATACACCTAAATATGCAAGATCTATTTTGGACCCATTTTGGACCCGGATCCGTTGGATCTGGATCTGGATCTGGATCCTTACTTTTCATACCCAGCGGATCTGGATCTGGATTTGGATTCATCCTTGAAAAACGGATATGGATCTGGATCTATAAGGACCCGGTCCAAATCCGGTCCGTTGCCATCCCTAGGTGTCACCTTGAAGCTTCTTCACGTGCTTAGTGTTAAGTTTTATGGGTTTACTTTGCACTTTATTTCCCTGCATTCCCTTCTCCTTATATTTTTTTTTATGTATACTTCAATGTATTAGGTGCTAGGTATTATGTCTTGATAAGCCACTACCAAATCAAGTGCCTCACATAATCTTTTCACCACTAGATTGTCGTAGTACGTGAGTTATTGGGAGTTAAAAAAGGATTTGGCATCAATGCTTACTAACCTATTATAGACATTGGACTTCAACTCACAATACAACTCCTACACGAAATAAAAAAAAAAAAAAAACAAGTTAGTGGTAGAAGATCAATTAAATGCCTAATAGTAATAATAAACTACCTAACTCAATGAAGTTTTTAGTCGTAGAAGATCATAAAAAAACTAACAAAAGGAAAATAAAATAAAAATGAAAGTAAAATATATATAAAAAAAACAATAGGAAAAAAATAGGTGGCAACTAGTAACGTATTATACTACTAATGCTTAACTACTCTAACATTATACTTAAATGCTAATTATTTACTTAATATTAAATTTTTTATTTTAATTTTTTTAAAGAGAAGGACTAAGGTAAATAAAGAAGGAAAAATAAGGCTAATAAAAATAGATAAAGGAGAGAACTTGGGTTGTCTCCCAAGAAGCACTAGTTTAGGGTCGTCTAGCTTGACCACCTTTTTGCTCAATTGTCTTGCGATGGGGTCGAGAGTGTAATGTCCACTCCCTCATCGATAGGGTCACCAACTCGATAATTCTTCACTCTTTGGCCATTAACCTTAAAGGGTTCTCCTTTTGAATTGTATAGCTTAATGGTACCGTAGGGATAAACCCTCATAAGCTTGAATAGGCCCGACCACCTAGAACGAATCTTACCTGGAAATAATTTTAGTCTTTCAAAAGGATAACACCACCTCTAATAAACGGGACCTGCTAAAAGCTTGATTTCATGAACGAGATGTCAAAAAATGAAGGTGGGAAATACATCTCAAACTTGCATAAAGTTTTAATCACATCTACTTGAAGGGCATCGAGCTTCAAGGGATCAAGCACTTTACTGCATATTATGTTAAAGAACGAACATAGTTCAGTAATAGCATATCTCACATGTTTTGAAAGTATCCCCCGGATCGCAATTGGTAATTACACTTGCATCATGACATGACAATCGTGGGATTTCATGCTTTCTAACTTCAAATCACCATTAAGGGACACAAATATTTTCATAGATGAGTTCCCTGATGGAACCTTAATGCTCTACAAAGACACACAAAAAAAATCGCTTCTCTTCTTTCGACAATGTGTAACAAGCCGGAGGTAAATAAATATTTTCTGCTTTTTTACCCATCTTCTTTTCAACCTTCTGTTTCTTGTCACCTTTCACCTTTTCTTTACCCTTTCCCTTGTTCTTGTCACCTCCTTCTTTGGCTCTATTTCTACTCTTTACCTTCTTAACCTGTGGCCATAACTCTAGGCAAATCCCCTTGCATTTTAAGTAATCTTGCACGGCCTTCACATCCTTTGTCTTACCTGGAATGTTCATGAGTGTCCCAAGTATTGCATCGCATACATTTTTCTCTATGTGCATAATATCGAGGAAATGTCTAACCTGTAGATCTCTCCAATATGGAAGCTTCCAAAAGATTGACTCTTTCTTCCATAGCCCTTCACCCCCTTGTCCTGGCTTACCAAAAAATGTTTTAACCCCCTTAACCTGTTTGTAAACCTTATACCCGGTTAATGGTCAACAAGCTATACGCTCTTCGACCTCTCCATTGAACACCTTCTTTTTCTTATGATAGGGGTGATCACGTGGGAGGAACTTTTGATGGGGCATGAAGACATGTTTGCACTTAGGAATCCACGTAGCTTCCATGTTATTGATACAAATTGGGCATGCTTTCTTTCCTTTATTCTTATACCCGGATAAGTTACCATATGCCGGGAAATTGTTGACGGTGCATAAAAGCATTGCACATAATGTGAACACTTCATTAGCACATACATTGTACATAGAAACCCCTTTATCCCATCATCTTTCTCAAATCCTCAACGAGGGGTGCAAGATATACATCAATATAATTTCCAGGTTGTTTAGGACCTGAGATTAGAAGCAAAAGTATAATGTACTTATGTTTCATGCACAACCAAGGAGGGAAACTATAGATGTACCGGCCACGTACTTTGTTGAGAACTAAGAGTCCTGAATGGGTTCATTTCATCAGTACATAGTCCGAGCCTCAAAATTACGATCTTCATCCCCAATTGTCTTATACAACATATTAAATAGTCTTCAACTCTAGAGAATCAGCTGGATGTGTGAGAAGACGACCTTTCTTCACCCTATCTACATGCCACCGCAAATTTGTAGCATCTTTCCTCAGAGAAAACAAGCGCTTGAATCTTGGAATTATTGAAAGATACCATAACACCTTAGCTGGAGGAGCTTTAGTACCCCGAGCCCCTTTACGCTTATAACACAACAACCCACAACGTGGACACTCTTCTAAGTTCTCATGTTCCTTCCAATAAAATACACAATTATTCGGACAAGCATGTATCTTTTGGTACTCTAAGCCAAAAGGGCACATGAGCTTTATGGCATAATATGTCGATTTTGGAAGTTCATTTCCATTAGGAAACATCTCAGCTAACACTTCCACTAAACTTGTGAAACTAGTATCACTCTAGTTGAACTTTGACTTAACATTGAAAAGTGTCAACACGGCTGTCAGTTTGGTGAATTTTGTACATCCAAGGTAGAGAGGCTTCTTAGAAGCTTCTTTCAACAACTTAAAAACACAAGGATGTTTTCCTAACTCATCCTCGATTCCTTCCATTATCTTATCAACACGATCTATGTCCTCATTCATATCCTCCTCTTCATTCTCATACTCATTATTCTCTACCACATGAGCAACATCTTCTTCTTCATGGACATTATGAGGAACAGTGTTTCCTTTGTAAATTCCCTCCTCACCTTGCCAAACCCGAACATGATATTGAGGCCTAAATCCATGCCGAAGTATATGCTCCCTGAGGATGTCAATCATCAACCTTTGATACATTGCCAGACTTAACACATGGGCAATAGAATCCAATTTCCCCTGTCCTAGCTTGATGTTCGATAGAAATACTACAAAATTCCTAGACCCCATCCATAAATTCCAATGATTCAATGCTACCATACATCCATGAATGATCTTTTTCCATCCTTTGACTAATCAAGACTTACAAGTAGTGACTAAGTCTTGAATGAGTTCCTTAAAAATAAAGAGCATTTAGAATTCCTCCTTTAAAAATCAAGACTTATAATTTAATATTATGGTAATTGCTCTCTCCGTACTTAGGAGAATTTCCTTTATTTCTTTATGGAACATTCATAAAAATTCCTATTATCTAAAATAGAAAGTTTCATCTATATACTCACTCAATGTGAACTCTTTAATCAAATCATCACTTTGTATCACACCCTCTATTTTAAAATCGTATAATGTGAGCCCTTTTTCTAGTAAGTGTTTTCCCATATGGTATTATACTTCTTCATTCTCTACCACCCGAAAATTGGTCCACCCTCTATTTTTTTTAGGTAAATAATCTCAAGTTAATTTATCAACATGTCTGCGAACCAATAATTAATCAATCACATCAATGCATCAAGTGTACCTATGACCATAGTTTGTACATTAATGAACCCATGTTCCGAAATTTGTTTAAGCATTTACAAATGAAGCCTCACTCCGAGTTAAAGATATTACAATGTGCAAAGAGAGATATGTGGTATGCTATCCACTAATTGTTTATACAACTCTAGATCAAAAACATATTTCAAAACAAAATTATTTTATAACACTTGATGTGTTACAATTAGGCTATGATCGAAACAAAATCATTGATATTATTCCATAACAAAATCAAAAACTAAGCTTGCTTATTCCAAACATCCATTAGAATATTCAACAAAATCCCTAAAAATCAAAAACATAATAGTAGCTTATTCCCAACAGTCATTAGCATAGTATGTTTTACAACACTCAAGCAAAGCAATTCCCAATAGCAATATCAATGGTCTCCCTAAAAATCTGATACAATACTCAAGCAAAGCAATTCCCAACAGCAATATTAATGGTCTCCCCAACAAATCCGATACTACACTTCACTCCTGAAAAATCTGATACAACCTCAAGTGATTTAACACTGACAATAGGCTTCTTTAACGGCTATATTGCGATGTGTTCTACGTAATTTTGAACATAGGATATAGACAAGTAGATTAGTGTTAAACAAATTAATAAATTAATATAGGAATACTAAAACAAATTAAATACATCAAATTCAATTTACCTTTAACTGTGAGAATCGGTATGTGGCACGAACCTTGAATATGCGATGCTCGTTTTGTGGGAAAAGTGTGGTTGGGAGAATGGGATTTGTTGTTCAAATATGCTATTGGCTTCGTAGGAGAATATAGGATTCTTTATTTGTTCAAATATTCTAAGGTGCACTGCTAGTTTCGTGAGAGAAGGGAGGTGTCTGCTGGTTTCGTGCATGGGAGAAGAAGGTGTGCTACAAGTTATTAGCTAGGGATAAATTAAACAAAGCAAAGAAAGTCATGTAACCGGTTTAATTTTAGTGGAAAACGCATATGCTCCGGTTCCTAATAAACTGGAGCCTAAAGTTAATATATGCTCTGGCCCTTAATAAACCGGAGCATAAAGCCTAATTTTACACCCAAAAAATGCATTAACATAATTCATAAACATATACTCCGGTTGTATTAAAAATTTGAGCATATATGCAGTAGTATTTGACTTTTTTTCCACTAGTGATTTATTCATATTAGAGTTCAACCAAACCCTAGGGTTATAAAACTACTCACACATGTTGATTAGATAAGCGCAATGACTAATTAAAGAGAACATAATAACAATATTAATAGAAAATAAAGAGAAGAAGAAAATACTTGAATTAATGGAAACTGTGATAAATCTTCAATGGAATAAGGTTGGAGGAGCCCTAGATAGCACAAGAACATAAAACTCTGGAAATAATGATGATAAAAACCAAGTGCTAATAACCTCCCTAATTTATACTTAACCTAGGAGTTTTAGTAGGTTTTGGACTCTAAAAAAATCAAATCTTATGGCCCAAAATGGTGCAATCAACAACTACCACGGATGGGCTATGGAGAGTAGCCTTTGACCATAGGCTAGTCGTTGAGCTCGATGTCTTGCTTTGTCTTCATTCATTACGTAACAGAAGCCACCGTGTGTGAGCCGTGGAGGAAGTCATATGTCCACGTGTAAGCCGTGGAGCTAGCTTCTAATGCCTCTTGTATCTTTGCATAATGATTTGGCCACAAGATGGTTGTGGAGGGAGTTATACATCTGTAGGCAAGCCGTGGAGCTAGCTTGCCATGTCTCTCTTCTATGTAAATTTGCTCCCTTTTACCAGCCAAACCACGATAAAAGAAAATCTATAGTAAATCGAGCCCAATTCCTACAAAAATCACAAGAGAAAAGCCTGAGGAGAGCAATATCAAAATATAAAGAAAAGTAGCTCTAAAAGGTTAGATATATGGAGAAAATATGATGAAAACCCATAACTAATGCATATAGAAATGAGGATAAAATGTGTTATCAGTAAGCCTGTCGAATACTACCCAGATTATATCATTGCCATTCTTAGTTTTAGGCAAAGATGTAACATAGTCCATTAATATAGAATCCCACTTCTAACTAGGTATCTCCAACGGTTGCACTTTGCCTTGCGGCCTTATATGCTCAATTTTAATCTTTTGATAAAAAAACATTTAGAAACAAACTCTGTTACTTTATTTTTCATCCTTGACCACCAATAAACCTTCTTAAGATCCTTATACAACTTATCACCTCCTAGGTGTACTAAATATAATGTATTGTGGGCTTCTTCCATGAGCTTAAGCTTTACTTCCTTACACTTTTGTGGTACACACCATCCGCATGGATCTTAAAATTAATCTCCTTAACTTAAGCTATATTTTCCCTAATTTGATCCTATTTTTCATCTCCAACTTGATTCTCTTTAATCTCATCGAAAATTATGGGTTGAATAGACAAGACATTCAATTGAAGCTCCAAATTGTCACAACTAACCACTTCTAAACTTAACCTTTACATATCCCTACATAGTTCATTAGGCACTACCAAAGCATTAAGTCCACGGCTAGTCTTCCTACTTAGTGCATCTCCTTTGATGTATATTAAGGTCCTTTGTGTGAAAATGTACTTCAAACTCTAGTGATCATTAAAAAAATTTCATGTAACTCCATACAAGTAATGTCTCCATAATTTCAGAGCGACTACAATCTCCTACAGACGTTACACGATGACTTTTCCTTTTTGCATTAAAACTCAACCACGTACATTCTTTGATGGATCACTATATACCTCAAATCTTTCATTATCATCAGGCAATGCTAAGATAGGTGTTGAAGTTAAACAATTCTTTAAGGTCTGGAAGGCTTCTTCACACTAGTCATTCTAAACACACTTCAACCCCTTCTTCATCAAAGTAGTCATAAGTCTAGCTATCTTTGAAAAATCCTTCACAAATATGCTATAGTAACCATCCAAACCTAAGAAACTTCGAATATCAGTCACACTCTTAGGTGTAGGCCATTCACTCACAACTTTAACCTTAGATGGATCAACAAAGACCCCCTCTTTCGACTTATGGCTCCATTTGGTAGGACATAAAACATTTTCAATTGAAAATGATTTACCATGAAAATCCTTTTAGGGTGAAAAAATCATTTTCATGGAACTTTTTCGTTGTAGGTTGCATGTAAAATGATTTTATATTTAAACATTTTCCATTGTTTGGTTGATATTGAAAATCAATTACTCATTAACTTTTCTAATTTTCGTTATATTTTCTAGTTGTTCGTCATAAGCTAAATTTGTTATGCTACAACAAATATTTTTAATAAAATCTATAATATATTTCTCTAATCTATTAATAACATATTATATTATACAAAATATCGCCATAAAACCGGAGAACCCTAAAAAATATGGTTCAATATTATAAAAGGCCTTAAGCTAACTATAAAGGAGTATTTGCAATCGAATAAGTAAACCAATTAAGCAGCTTAATGTATTCAAAATCAAACAGATAAACAATCAAATGGTTGTAATGTAATAGTTTGTACTTTTACATATTAAATTCTAACAGAAATAAAATTTCGATTCTAATTTCAAATAAACTATTAATTGCCCACATTGTTCAATCAAATTAGGGGAAAACCTAGGGGTTTTTTTTATTTTTGACTAAAATGTATAAAATTTGTTCGAGTTCATTATATAGTACGATAATTTAATAATCAAGAGATGAGATTCGAAGAAAACGTGTTGAATTGATGATATTCAAAGAAGATGAAAATAAATTGTGGAATTTTTCCCCAATTTTTAGGAGAGAGAACGTGTAGAGAAAGAGGGGCTATTGAGAAGATGGGAAATGAAGAATGCATGAGTAGAGCCGGGTATGGACTAGGCCAGCACAAGGGCCAAGCAGGCATGCTTTTGGCACTGTATGACACAAGCACGGTCTTGGAATGGCACGACACTCTGTATATAGAGTGGGTCGTAGGCCAAGACAAGGACAATTAGGCACGAGCACGCGAGTGGCATGCCAATTAGCCTGAAACACGTTATTATTTAATATTATTTAATACTATTATTAGTAATAATATTTTTATTACTACTACAATTAATATTACAATTATTTTTAATATTATTATATTCTTAAAATAAAATTTAAATTAGCTAAAACTATTTTTTTCAATTCTACTATTTACTTTATCTTTATTTTTTGTTAAAATAAATTAGGCTAGCATGACACGCCAAGCACGTGGGTCGTGCTAGGCCATGAGCCAAGTTTTAGGGAAAGATAGCACGATACATGGCACGACCACAATTAGAAATGACATAACAAGAGGCCATGCACTAGCTAGCATGGTCCATGGTAGGCACAACACGACGTGGACCCGCCTCTATGCTTGAGTTGGTAATGTGTGAGTTGTTTGTTAGTTGATATTTTTTTGGAGTGAATGAAAGTAAAATTATTTTACTCCCAATTTAGGAAAAAAAGTTTTTGATAGGGTATAAAATTAATTTATATTCCAAGTTTTACATCCTATATTTTACTCCAAACCAAACAATGTATAATGGGGAAAAAATTTTCAAGGAAAACGTTTTATACCCTACCAAATGGAGCCTATATGTCCTAAAATTTCTACTTCCTCCAACCAAAATTTACACTTAGAGAATTTGGCATATAACTAATTATCCCTAAGCGTCGATAACACTGCTCGCAAATACTCAACATGCTCTTCCTTATTCTTTGAAAATACCAATTTATCTTCTATACAAACTACTACAAACTTGTCTAAAAATGGATGGAAAATCCTATTCATTAAGTCCATGAAGATTTCTTGTGCATTTATCAAACCAAAATGAATTACTATAGACTCATAGTGACCATTCCTCATCCTAAATGCAATTTTAAGTATGTCTTTTTAGCAATCTCAACTAGTGGTATCTTGACCTCAAATTAATTTTGGAGAATACTCTTGCACCTTTCAACTAGTCAAACAAGTCATTGATCCTGGATACTAGGTCTTTTTCTTGATTATTACATTGTTTAACTCTATATAATTGATGCATAACCTCATACAACCATCCTTTTTCACAAATAGCACTGGTGCTCTTCAAGGTGATACACTAGGCCTAATATACCTTTTTTTATAAAAGGTAGCTCAATTGATCCTTAAGCTCGCTCATCTCTGCTGATGCCATCCTATGGAGCTTTAAAAATTGGTCCTACTTTAGGCACCAAGTCAATGGTAAACTCCACTGGTCTTTATGGAGGCATCCCTGGAATTTCCTCTAAAAATACATCCATAAACTCATTCATAATATGAATTTTGTCCAATGCCTTCTTCCCCTTGTCATCCAAATTCCTTCCACAATAAAAGTAAAGTGGGTAACATTTCCATATCATGCATTTTATCTTCAATGGAGAAATAATTTCATTCTTTTTTGGTCTCTTAATGTCATTAAACACAACTATTTTGACAACAGGGTTCCTCATCATAACCTTTTGCTTCTCACAATCGATCCTAGCTTTGTACTTACTTAACCAATCTATTCTCAAAATCACGTCTAACCCTCCTAAATAAACCTCAACAAGGTTGGATGGAAAAATAGACTTATAGATCATTAAAGGAACACTGTCTTAAACACTATTACAAGTGACTATATTACCGTTTGGTATAACTATAAGGATATTTATGGTTCTAGGTTTAGTGAATTTTAATTTCCTCACAATAGAATTAGAAATGAAATAACAAGAAGATCCTATATCAAATAAGAATTTAACATAGACAAAGTTGATGAAAAAGTACCGGTGACAACATCAGCATCCTTAGCTTCTCCTTTTCCTAAGACATATAGCTTCCTTGAGGTTATCTGCTTGTTTCCTCCATTTCCACCCCCATTTTCATTGCCACTCTTTACATTAGCTCCATTTTGTTCTACTGACCTCCGAGTTTATTTCTTTGACCTCCATTAAAGTCGTTCTTCTAGAAGTTGCTTCCTTCATAATCGCTCCAAATCCTACCTTGAGAACCTTCACCTTTAGAGTTATCCTTAGAAAAATACTCGTACTCTCGGTGGCTTAACATGTTTCATAGCCGGTACGTCACTAGATTTCCCTCATAATCCTTTCCTGGGTGGTTCCTAGGGCACTTCTTGTAGAAATACTTCCTTTCAGGATAATCCTTCCCTTTTTGGAACTTATCATTTCCATTCCCATTTCCATTGTTGTTTCCCTTCCCTTAGAAATGTCCTTTGGAATTTGGTGGTTAAACCGATTGTTATGGTTGTTTCCATTATTGACCAAATTAACTATTTCCTTCCTTTTCTCTCTAGCTCCATCATCCCTTCCTTCTCTACACAATTGCAACAAAAAGGTGTGCAACCCTAACATATAAAATATCTAGATTGGTCAACATTTCTATATATAGTTTTTCCTGAAGTTGCAATGTCAACCCTTGCTCAAACTTACTTGCTCTAAGTGATAACCGGTGTTTTAGGTCATTTAACTAAAAGACAGGTTATGCAAACAATATTTATTCCAACCTACAAACTATACGAGTATAGTGGAGTAGGGGGTCGAACCACGAGGACAAAGTATATTAAGACTCTAACTCTTAACACAACCGGACTATTTGTGATGTAAAATCTAATGAAGAACACTAGAAATTACTAGACAAAATGGATCACAAATAGGTTAACAAAAAGGTCAGATTCGTAGGCTTTAGAAAAAGACTTAGAAATGTGTTTAGGCTAGAAATTAAGGAAGAAATGGATATGTGTTTTAGGTGGAAAAGGAAAGAAAAAGATATGGATTTTTGGATAGGTTTAATTATGGTTTTGATAAGAAGTAGAAGAGAAATAAGGGTTTTGATAGTAGGGAACACTCACCTAACAATCAAGATATGTAAAAGAGGAACACTCACTCTTTTACTAGTATGAATCTCACACAAGGAACACTCACTTGGATGATTAGATTCAAGAAAATTTGCAAAGAAGGAACTCTCACTTCTCTCACAAATTCTTCAAGCAAAACTTGGGAAAACACAAGCAACTCAATACATGATATTGCAAGTAAAGATATCAAGATTCAAACTTTTTCATTCATTGATTCCTTTGAAATACAAACATACATCTCCTATTTATAGTGGACAAAACCCTAGTAACTCCCCTTAAATTTGTCCAAAAAGGTCAAAATAAACTATCCAAAAATGTGTGAGAGTTTTAAGGAATTAATCCTTAATTCATGCTAATAACTTAAGGAGAACTTCCATGCACCAAGGTCTTCTTTCCCTCCATTAAACATGCCATTTAGACTAGGAAAATCAGAAAATATCCCTCCTTTAATGCCTTGGACGCACCTAGTCAAGAACCCATCCAAAACCTCCCATAATTCTATGCTATTCCCTTATTTATGCCCAAAAAAATCATCTCAATCAACCCCCTTGCCATAAAAACGCCCAACATTAAGGAACAAATCAATTAATTAAATTAAATCCCTTAATTTAAGGGATTCAAATCTCTTAATTGATTTTGAGAAGAAAATCAGAAAATCTGATTTATTTCCATCCCATTTTCGACCATATTCAAAAGAATATCCTAAGATATGCAAATCTGATCATACCTTCCTTAAATCAAGCTAAAATCAAATCAGATCATATCTTTCCCAAATCCCCTAATATTCCCTCTTTACCATGCCATTATTTCAGCAAAATAATCCTCTTTTTACCCAAAATCATGTTCATAATGTCCCCCAAAAAATCACTTTGGACCCCCACACAAATCAGCACACAAAAATCACTCCAACTCTCTCCGCACGTCAATAAGGACCCACGCCAACTCACCCTACTCTAATTAACTTAATTACTTAATTAATCATTATTTATTTACATGAAACACCACTAATTTTATTATTCTAATTTCCCAAAGTGGAAATACTAGAATAACCATGACCCGAAATGAATGGTCCATGGGCCCAATAATTATCCACCGGCCCATCCTCAAAATAACGGGTCAACAAAACCTCCTTTGACTCATGAATTATTTTGGGATTTCCATCATCCTCCCTTCTTCAAAAAGAGTTGACCTCAACTCGTCATCTTCATAATAAGGGGAAAGGTCACCCATAATAAAAGTGGAAGAGACTCCATAATTTCCACCTAGATCCACCTTATAAGCATTATCATTGATTTTGTCAATGATTTGAAATGGTCCCTTGGCCCTAGGCATTAACTTATGCTTCCTTTGTTTCGGAAATCTTTCTTTCCTCAGAAAAACCCAAACAAGATCACCAACCTCAAAGGTTCTAGCATTCTTCAAACTTTTGTTGGACTGTTTCTTGTATTCCTCATTTGCCTTCTCGATATTCTTCCTCACCTCCTTATGGACATTCATCATGAACTCCATACATTCCTTGGCCGTACCATGCACAAATTTATCTTTGTGAAGAGTGATGTAATCAATCAGCACATATGGGTTCACCCCATAGACAACTTCAAATGGAGAGTACTTAGTGGATCGGCTCGGTGTTCGATTATAAGCAAACTCAGCATGAGCAAGCTTTAAATCCCAATTCTTACCTCCTTTACTTACTAATGATCGAAGTAAAGAACCAAGAATCCTATTTACCACCTCAGTTTGCCCATCAGTTTGGGGATGATGACTTGTTGAAAACAGTAACTTGGTCCCCACAAGCCTCCAAAGACACTTCCAAAAATGACTCAAGAACTTAGTGTCTCAATCAGAAACAATAGTCCTTGGCAAACCATGCAATCGAGCAATTTCGGTGAAAAACAATTGAGCCACATTGAAAGCATCAACTACTTTTCGGCAGGGCACAAAATGAGCCATCTTCGAAAATCGATCCACTACCACCATTATGGAATCCTTCCCACGTTGAGTTCGAGGAAGTGCCATAATAAAATCCATACTCAAGTCTTCCCAAGGCCTTTCAGGTACAGGCAATGGTTTGTATTCTCCTCTATGAAATGACAACTTTGCCCTTTGACATGTAGCACATCGAATGATTACATGATAAACATGGGCAAGCATTTTAGGCCAATAAAAATAGCCTTGAAGGATTTCCAAAGTTTTGGAAATTCCCATGTGTCCGGCCAAACCTCCACTATGAGCTTCTTTGATCAACAGTTCTCTAATGGAACTCTTTGGAACACAAAGTTTGTTTCCTTTGAAAAGGAAATCATCAACCACTGAAAAGAGTCCATTAAATCCATCTTTGCATGTCTTCATTATCCCAAACATTTCTTCATCTTCCTTGTAAAGTTCTTTTAACATCTCAAAACCAAGAACTTTAGCATCCATCATGCCAAGAAGAAAATGCCTTCGAGATAAAGCATCGGCTACCACATTAGCCTTTCCATTCTTATACTTAGCAGCAAAATTAAAAGATTGTAGAAATTCCACCCATTTTGCATGCCTTGCATTGAGCTTCTTTTGTCCATGAATAAACCTCAAGGACTCATGATCACAATGGAGAATGAAAGGACTTGGTCTTAGATAATGCGACCAAAAATCAAGAGCTCGAACCATAGCATAAAACTCCTTGTCATATGTTGAGTAGTTAAGCTTACCATGACTCAACTTCTCACTAAAGTATGCAATCGGTTTTCCTTCTTGGATCAAGACAGCACCAACACCCTTTCCACTTGCATCACACTCAACCTCAAAAGGCTTAGTGAAATCAGGTAAAGCAAGTACAGGGGCTTCACACATCTTCTTCTTTATGTGCTCAAACGCCTTTTGAGCTTGCGGAGTCCATTGAAAAGTGCCCTTCTTTGTACACTCCGTAATTGGGGCCATGAGCGTACTAAAGTTGGCTATAAACCTTCTATAAAAAGAAGTTAGCCCATGGAAAGATCGCACTTCGGTGATGGACTTAGGGACAGGCCATGAAGAAATAGCTTCCACCTTGCTAGGATCCACCTTGACTCCATCACTAGAAACAATGAACCCAAGAAACACTAATTCGGTGAGCATAAAATGACATTTCTCCAACTTCCCATAAAGCTTCTTCTCCCTCAAAGCTTTAAAAACTTCCTCAAGATGTATCAAATGATCTTCCTCATTCTTACTATATATAAGAATGTCATCCAAATATACAACGACAAACTTTCCCAAAAAAGGTCTTAGTACCTCATTCATCAAACGCATGAAGGTACTTGGAGCATTGGTAAGCCCAAATGGCATGACAAGCCATTCATAGAGACCATGCTTTGTCTTAAAAGTTGTCTTCTATTCATCTCCTTCTCGCATCCTTATTTGGTGGTATCCACTTCTAAGATCAATCTTAGAAAAAACTTGGGACCCACTTAGCTCATCAAGCATATCATCCAATCTGGGTATAGGAAAACTATACTTGATAGTGATGTTGTTTACGGCCTTACTATCAATACACATTCTCCATGTGCCATCCTTCTTTGGAACCAACAACGCTGGCACTGCACAAGGACTCATCGATTCTTTAACATAGCCCATTTCCATCAATTCCTGGATCTGTCTTTGCAACTCCTTTGTCTCCATCGGATTGCATCGATAAGGGGGTTTGTTAGGAAGGGGTGCTCCAGGAACAAGATCGATTTGATGTTCTATACCACGAATAGGTGGTAAACCTTGTGGTAACTCATCTGGGAATACATCCTCATAAGCCTTGATTAACTTGGCTAATTTCGGATTTTGAGCCATGTATCCATCATATTCTTCCCTCGAAAGTAATAGGAAGATCTCGTCCTCTTCTTCTATCTCACCTTCAAACTCCTTGTGAGACAAAAGGAACACACTTTTAGAAGGGGCTTTTTGTGGTGGTGGGTTTTTTTGTGGTGGTAAAGGATGGAGCATTTTCTTGTTGCCAAGATGGGTAATGGTGTAAGTATTGGCTAATCCATCATGTATGGACTTCTTATCACTTTGCCATGGTCTACCCAACAAGATATGGCATGCATCCATAGGAATGACATCACATAATACCTGATCAACATAGGAGCCAATTGCAAAGTTCACCATACATTGTCTCCTAACACCAGTATTCTTACTCCTTTCTAACCAACTTAACTTATATGGGTGGGGATGTTTAGTGGTTTTCATTTCAAGTCTCTTTACCAAATCACTAGAGACTACATTTGCTTCACTACCACTATCCACAATAAGATCACATACCTCTCCCTTCACTTTGCACTTAATCAAGAACAAGTTCTCTCTTTGAATAGGAACTTCTTCCCTTTCAGTTTGAATTTGTAAGGCTCTTCTCAAGACTAAACTATTTTTTTCAGGAAAACAGTCATCAACATTATCACACTCTTGGTCGTCATCAAACTCTTGAGACTCTTCAGGGACTTCTTCTTCCTCCTCCTCTTCTTCCTCCATAGGAAAAGGTTGAGTAGTCATGATACGAATCTCTCTCACAGTCAATGCACGAGAATTTGGACAATCTCGTTTATAGTGTCCTCTTCCATGACATTTGAAACATACAATCTCACTCAAATCAGATTCCTTGGTAATGGCTTTGCCTTTATCTTTGTTTGAGGGTTCAAAAGTGTTTCGGGTTCTTTTTGTGGGGTTAGAAAAAGATGGGTTTGGTTTAGGAACAAAAGGTTTATTTTGTGGTTGGGATGGAAAAATAGGTTTCTTGAACCTTGAATCAAAAGAAGAAAAAGGTTTCTTCTTCTTTCTTTGGTTGTCAAATTTGACAGCCAATTTGCACACTTCATCAAAGGATAGGTTTGGTTGTACTTCCACCTTCTCATAGATCTCACGATCTAGACCAGCCATAAACCTCCCTAATTTGAGTTCCTCATTCTCCTCAATCTCACAAACAATAGAGAGTCTCTCAAACTCCTTGATATATTCCTCCACTGAACCACCTCCTTGTTGTAAAGTACTCCACTTTACATATAGTGACTGCTTGTAATTAGAGGGCACAAATCGACCTCTAAGTTTCTTCTTCAATTTGACCCAAGTAAAAATTCAGGCTTTTCCATTGTTTTCTCTCTTTCTTTGGACACCTTTTAACCAAGTTTCAGTGTACCTGGTTATTTTCACTCCAAAATTGTTGCTCATTATCTTGGATGTCTTTGAAGTCAAAGAATCGCTCCAAGGATTGTTCCCATTCAAGGTACCTTTCAGGATCAAGAGTACCATCAAACTCATCCACATCAACCCTTAGATTTCGATCATCAAACCTAGGGGGATTGTTGGTCTCCCTATTTTCATGTGTGAAAATTCGAGCCATCAATGCCGTGACATTGTTTAAAAGTTGCTCATTTGTTTCAATGAGTCTTTGTTGATTTTCCTCCAAGAATCGAAGGTGTCTCTCTTGAGGGGTTTCATTAGGATCCATTTTTTTTAAAGAGAATCTGCTTCCCCCTACCTGACGCGCCAAATGATGTAAAATCTAATGAAGAACACTAGAAATTACTAGACAAAATGGATCACAAATAGGTTAACAAAAAGGTCAGATTCGTAGGCTTTAGAAAAAGACTTAGAAATGTGTTTAGGCTAGAAATTAAGGAAGAAATGGATATGTGTTTTAGGTGGAAAAGGAAAGAAAAAGATATGGATTTTTGGATAGGTTTAATTATGGTTTTGATAAGAAGTAGAAGAGAAATAAGGGTTTTGATAGTAGGGAACACTCACCTAACAATCAAGATATGTAAAAGAGGAACACTCACTCTTTTACTAGTATGAATCTCACACAAGGAACACTCACTTGGATGATTAGATTCAAGAAAATTTGCAAAGAAGGAACTCTCACTTCTCTCACAAATTCTTCAAGCAAAACTTGGGAAAATACAAGCAACTCAATACATGATATTGCAAGTAAAGATATCAAGATTCAAACTTTTTCATTCATTGATTCCTTTGAAATACAAACATACATCTCCTATTTATAGTGGACAAAACCCTAGTAACTCCCCTTAAATTTGTCCAAAAAGGTCAAAATAAACTATCCAAAAATGTGTGAGAGTTTTAAGGAATCAATCCTTAATTCATGCTAATAACTTAAGGAGAACTTCCATGCACCAAGGTCTTCTTTCCCTCCATTAAACATGCCATTTAGACTAGGAAAATCAGCAAATATCCCTCCTTTAATGCCTTGGACGCACCTAGTCAAGAACCCATCCAAAACCTCCCATAATTCCATGATATTCCCTTATTTATGCCCAAAAGAATCATCTCAATCAACCCCCTTGCCATAAAAACGCCCAACATTAAGGAACAAATCAATTAATTAAATTAAATCCCTTAATTTAAGGGATTCAAATCTCTTAATTGATTTTGAGAAGAAAATCAGAAAATCTGATTTATTTCCATCCCATTTTCGACCATATTCAAAAGAATATCCTAAGATATGCAAATTTGATCATACCTTCCTTAAATCAAGCTAAAATCAAATCAGATCATATCTTTCCCAAATCCCCTAATATTCCCTCTTTACCATGCCATTATTTCAGCAAAATAATCCTCTTTTTACCCAAAATCACGTTCATAATGTCCCCCAAAAAATCACCTTGGACCCCCACACAAATCAGCACACAAAAATCACTCCAACTCTCTCCACACGTCAACAAGGACCCACGCCAACTCACCCTACTCTAATTAACTTAATTACTTAATTAATCATTATTTATTTACATGAAACACCACTAATTTTATTATTCTAATTTCCCAAAGTGGAAATACTAGAATAACCATGACCCGAAATGAACGGTCCATGGGCCCAATAATTATCCACCGGCCCATCCTCAAAATAACGGGTCAACAAAACCTCCTTTGACTCATGAATTATTTTGGGATTTCCATCAATTTGGGTTTAGAAAATCAACTAGGCTAACAATGAGAATGTAAATCATGAGAAATTTAACGGTAAGCCAAATAGAGAAAAACGGGGACAAGATTGGATTCACCCTAGCAATGAAGCTTTAGAAACCGAACATGATAGGTTAGAGAAAATCTGATAATAACTAGCATGGACATCCAAAAATACGAGAGGAAGTTGGTGATCCCACAAATCACAACGAACGACCTATAATCGCCTTATGTCTCCAAAGGAGTGGCAGGACAAGATTCACATCGGATTCCGAAACTATTCATTATCATCGTTTCTACAACCTTAAGCAATAAAGATCATAGCTTTCCTAGGGTTTCACCAATCAAAACCCCTAAAGGAATTACTCACACATATTCATGCTTAAAAACATAAAGAAACAAACATGGAATGAAATCGCGAAAATGAAAACAATTCAGAAATTATGCTAATAACCGAAAAATATAGAACTAGACATGCAATGAAGTAAAGCAATCAATTAAGAGCAAAGGAATAGATTAAAACTTACAAAAGCTTCAATTTGATATCCACGAAAAGAATTCGAACTACAAAGCGTTGAAGAAACTGAAAACCGAAAGCTGAAACTAAAAGAATTTGGAGGCTAAGAAATCTAAAAGTGCATAAAAGTATAAAACCTAGCTCTCCCCCCTCTCATCAGAGGAAGGGGGTATTTATAACAAAACAAGAAAACCCTACGAAAATCCTAAAATGCATAGGAGCCTGCCCTAAAAAGAAGTAGTTGATCCGGAGGCAAACACTGTCATTCGCCAGAATTTAAGTCCCATTCGGTCGAATACAATTCCAATCGCCTGAATGGTCTTCCATTTGCTTATTCTAGAGGCTTCGAGTAATCGTTCTCTGTCAAGCATTCGCCCGAATGATGATATTGATTCGGCCAAATGGAAGCTCATTCGCCCGAATGAATTCCATTCGGCTTTTCCAGTGGCAAGGTTCAAAATCTCTGAAGACTGCCTCTCATTCGACCAAATGAGTCTCAGATTCGATCGAATCTGAATACATTCGATCGAATGTCTCTCAGATTCGGTCGAATCTGAGACCATTCTTTCCTCTTTTTCACTTCTCTCTTTTCTGAACTCCGTGGGATCTTCATGAGTGACTTCAAACACTTGCCCAAGCTATGATACGTGTGTCAAAGGCTCGAATATATCGCATTTCACCTCGAAATCATCAAAAGTACCTGAAATGAACTTAAGACAACTCAAAAACAAGATCAAGGTAAAATCAAGCACAATATGCATAAAACCAATACAAAACTGCAAGACTTGACACTAAAATGAGGTGATAAACGTGCTCTAAAACGAGCACATCACTAAGCTCTTCGATAGGTATAATTTCCAAAGTGAACCTAGAAAACTCAATAAACTTTGCATAATACACTGTCACATTCATATATCCCATTTCTAGGTTGCTGAACTCTTGGACTTTTTGTTGCCTCATATGCAGGGTAAAAATTATCCCTAAGGCTTTTCTTAAACATAGTCTAGCTGAAGTTCTCTTGATCCTAGAGAGTTCCTCATTTCTTTACCACCAAAGATCAACCTCACCTTTTAGGTAAAATGCAGTAGTATTGACCTTAAAAATTAATGGGAAATTGATAGCATTAAAGAGTTTGTCAAACTCTCTTATCTAGTTTTCAAACAAAGTGGGGTCAGCTTCCCCCTTGTATATTGATGGTTTACAAAGTGCTACCCTTTTGAATATATCACCTGCCAGATCGGTTCCCCCCTTCCTTAGGCTAAGCTAAAGCTTGGGCAACATTAGCAAGTTGCCTAACTACTGCAGACAGTTCATCATTGTTTTGGCGGCTACCTCTAGCCATTCTCCTTGTCCTAGTCTTGAATAGTAAAATGCCTACTTAAGGTCAGACTAAAAATGAACAAAGCAATACAAGTTGCCAAACTAATTGCACATAAACATATAAACTTCAAATTTTAGGTAGTAGGTCCAAAAATTTTAACTTGCATGCTTAAGTGACTTAGACTAGTCACTAATTCAAAATAATAAAATAAATCCCTTTCGTAATTGGAGAATCTAGGTACTATTGAGCCTTTGAAAATTGAGGTTATACTCTAGACTGCAAACTAAAAAAAATTAAAGTAACCTTTATTGCATAATAAAAGTCTTAAATAAATAATTAGTATTTATTTGAATCTAGGTATTATCTGCGTAATGCTCTAAGACATTTAGGAGTGGGTGAACTCTTCTTACATTGGTCAACATAAGTCTTGATATAAATTCCTCATGATAAAAATGACATTTTCCCAATATCGTTTGGTTGTACCAAATTTAAAAGTGTATCTTCTTTTCCCATTATTGCTCTACATCCTCATAAAGAATCATATACAATGATCCTAAACATGCGCTAACTAGGATTGGTTGAGCCATAGAACTATGAAAGAGATAACTACTGGATTTAGCAAATTCCCAACCACAAGATCCAAAAGATTCAACATGAATAATTCAAGGTGTTGACCAAAAAATTTCAGGAAATAAAAGACATACGTTCAAGTATAAGCACTTAGCGTGTTTAATAATAATCAATAAATAATCAAAATGCAAATAGGAATGCAACTGGCTTATATGACCTTCTTAATACTACACTTCCTCGCTTATTTTCAAAAACATAAAAATTAAACGAATTCAAATATTTCGAAAAAATAGTAAAAATATATTTAAATTTTTTTTTTGAGCGGGCGCTAACTGATTGCTCAAGGCCCTCTCAAGACGTTCTGACCTTTATTGAAAATAAAGTTGAGCAAGCGCTCAATAATATATTAAGCGGGCACTATATAATATACTAAGCGGGCACTCAATTGAAAAAAATAGGACAACGAGCTAAAACTACTGCTTAACTTTATAACTATTAAACTAGTACTCATATAAATTGATTTGCAAATTATTTTCCAAAATATAATATTTTAGGAAAATTAAAAAAAATAATCTGAAACTCTTAGATACCATTTTGTAACACCCTCTTAATTCTCTTCTTTTCTAAAACATTTTCTCAAACTATCAAACCCAAATAAAGAGAATTACAATAACAATACCGCTCATGAAATTAAAGGGTTGATCGGCTCTTCAGAATTTTATAGCGGAAAAATTATCACTACTACTACCATAACAATTTATTCAATACCAAAGTAATTACAAAGTATTTTAAGAACAAAAAAATTAAGTCTTAAAATCCATTCTCAAACCAATAAAAATCCAAACTAGCAAAACTACGATAAAGTAAACAAACTCTCCACTCAAGTCCCCCTAAATATTACCCTTCTAAACCTGCAAATGCCACAACCTTAAACTTTGGTAAAGACTGCTCCCCAATAACACTAATATGAAATTGGGTCGTCATAGGGTTAATTAAGAAATAGGTCATGACCAACAATAAAGTACACACAATCAGCAAAGCTGAGTTATTAGGAAAAAAAACCTAAACCTTACATGCATCATTTTCAAAACAAATAGTTGATCACATGCAATAAAATTTCGTTCAACTTACTAACAAAACACTTTTACATTAAAATCAGTATTAATTTTAAACCCGCTTTAATTAAATTACTATCATTAATGATTTAGCAACGAATGAGCTTGTTGCTTGGTACACGGGGGAATCGTAAGGAATGGTACAAAATTTGAATCCAATACTATTATTGTTATGTCACTATTATGGAAGTAACGAGATCTCAGAGTTTAGAAAGAAAGGTAACATCTTCATGTCACCCGATTGGAGTCTTGGGCTACCACCAAGTCCCCCCCCCCCCCCCCCCCCCCCCCCCCCCCCAAATTGTCCAATACTCAAGGTGAATTGCCCTTGAGTTTTATTGCTAACCTCTTCCACTTTAAGTGATTGGTATTCTAAAAGAATTAACAAATTAAACCTTTTTTACCAACACAATAATACACACTCATCATACAATTTCTCATTTTATCTTTGTTTAACAAATAGTGATCACACAATATTTTAATAACACTTTCCTTTCCTTTCTTACTACCTTATTGAACAGGATTAATAACATTGTCCAACTTATAAGGCATGTCATAAAATATATAACTTTCCTTCCTTGCATTGTGTTTCAAGACTTATGACATGAATGAACTTTAACTTGCTAGTACTTAACATGAATTACTATTATGGAAATAATTCATGCAACATGCATGCATAAAACATGTATCAAAACTTTCTCATGTTTGTAACTTTAAATCATACAAACATAATAACTCCTTCAAACATGTCAATATAAATCCATTCAATATTTGTTCATAAATCAAACAATCCTAGGCATGATACTACATAAAATGAATTTGAGCAACAATGAATTTCCTATACATGATTCTATACATATAAGTATCCCCACATATGCGTACCTTGAGTAGGTAATTAGGATATCCTCTTTAGAAACTTAGAAATCTCCTAGGTAGTAGTCCTCTCCTAAAATAATTAAGTAACTCAATCAATCATCTATTCAAATTTCACTATAACTAATCCTAATTTTTAAAATCCCTTAACATGCTAAAGTTTTCATAAATTAGGATTAAAATCATATTTCAATGTAGGGTTTAATCTCTTAATTTAAAATTCAAAATTTTCATAGTTTAGGTTATAAAAACTAACTTTAAAATTCATTATATAGATCAAAAACTTATAAGCATAATTCTAAAATTATTTACAATGACTTTCTTATTTTAATCCTTAAAATACTCCTAGATTCCTCAATAGGTAACTAGAAAAACATTAAATAGGATTAGGGTTTCTAAGTACATGTCTTTGAAAATATAAAAACTAGAGAGTAGTGAAATACATACCTTTTGTCAAGTTTAAATTTATGAGCAAGTTGGGTATTTATACTAGTTTAAATTAGAAGAGCCATAAATGGGCTAAGAGACCTTTAAGAATTTGATGATCATCTTTCTCTTTAAAAGAGTTTTAATTAAACTAGGAGACTTTTAAAATTGATGATCATCTTTTCTTTAAAAAAAATCTATTAAATTAGGAAACTATAAAAGAAGTATCCTTTTGTGAGTAGTTAACTATTAAAATTTCTTTCTCCTTGAATAATAAAATACTTTATTATTTACGAATAAGTACTTCTCTTGATACTTTGAATTACACCTTCTTCTAATCAATGAACACCATATGTAAATCTTTCTTTCTTGCATAATAATACTCTATCATTTACCTAATAATATGGATAGCTTTTGTGTTGGATCAACCTAGCATAAACCCAAATTAATTTTCCAAAATATTAACACATTTATACAATCTATTTTCAATCACTGTCTCCCATAATTTCATGGTGTGAGTCATTAACTTTATTTCTTAATTTGAACAATCTTGAACATCTCCTTTGTTCTTATAAATAGGCACCATGGTGGAATAATTTTTTTGACCTTTTTAAAAAAAATTAAAAACTAACCTTGCCACCAAACTATTTCGAAAAATGTCTTTCTGTTAGATTCGAATAGATGTTGACGCTAAAGGCAACACCTTCACTCAAAGAAAAGTCGCTGCCTTTGGAAACGACTTTAATTGGACTAATAGAAAGAAGGGCCTAGATCTGGTTTTTAGCACAGACCAAAGGCAACGTCTTTTGATGGGCTAAATTAAAAACCAGATCTGAAACCTTCTTCCCTAATTTTCCCCTTTTCTCTTATTGCCTCTCATTTCTTGTTGCTACCTCTCGTCCGTGCTACTGGCCCCATCCTTTCATCCTCCAATTTGGTGAGTTTCATCACATTCATCACATGCTCCTTCCCCATTAGTTATGTGTCGTGCATTACATATTTTTGGTTAACCAAAGGTGAGTGGTTTCATGCTTAATTGTATTTTTTGGTTGAAATTATGGTAGATTGTTAAATTAGTTAATGTGTTTCAATTGGTACGTGGTTGTAGGAATTGGATGATTTTAGTGTATGAACTAGTATATATATTATTAAGAATTGAATTAATTTGTATGATATTTGAATTAGTATGTTTATTAGTTTGAATTAGTATGTTTATTAGTTTGAATTAGGTATGTAGATCATGTTAGAATTAGAACTAGGTAAATAGGAATTGGATTATGTATTAGTTTGAATTGAATTAGGTAGCTTTTTTTGAATTAGTATATGAATTTGATTATGTATATGAATTATGTTAGTATCTATTTTGATTATGTACATGAATTAATACATGGATTAGTATATATATTAGTAGGAAGGGAGTTGGATAATTTATTAATTAGTATGTATATGAGTAGTATTGTTTGAAACAGTGAGTATATTAGTTGGAATAGAATTAGGTAATGTATATAAATTAAATTAGTATGAATATTAATAGGAATTGAATTGGTTAATGTGTTTGAAATAGTATATGAAGTTGTTAGAAATGAAATGGATAATTTATATTAGGTCATTTGAGAAATTGTTGTTGGTTAGTGATAATTAATGGATATTTTGAAAAAATAATGTTGGTTTATTTCATGAAATGATACTAGCTTAGTTTATGAAATAATATTGTTTTAGTTTATGAAATGATGGTGGTTAGAGGTGATGAATATGAGATTTGAACTATGAGAAAAATGTCATTAATTTATTGTCATTAAACTTATTTTTGATAGTGTAAGCATTAAAGATTATCCAAAATATCCTTTGATTTGTCTTTGGGGTGGAGTTCTTATTGAAGCTGAGTAATTTTATTGAGTATAGAAGGGGAAGTCGCACTATAATTTTGGCAAGAAGTTCATTTCAACAATGTGACATGCACATGTAACAAGTACGGATGGCAATGAGTCGAATCTGGGTCGGGTTTGATTAGACCCAGATCCAAACCTATTATTTTTAAATTAAACCCATATTCTCACCCATTGGGTCCTAAAATTTTAGATCCTTACCCATATCCACTGGTTCTGATAGGTCTTGGGTCCAAAATGAGTTTAAAATGGATCCTTAAAATATTTTTATTTTTATGTGCTTATTATTTACATATTTTATAATTAGATGTATTTTTGCATTTTAAACCTTAGAATCATTTACTGATTAAATGTTATAAAGGAACATAAATTTCACTCTAATATCATATGAAATCAATTAATAAATCCTTTTTTAAGGACACAACCTTTAGATTAGTGAGTGAAAAATAAGTAAGCACTAGAGTTATAATCCAGCACTAAATCAAAAGTCCTAAACTTGACAGTTCTATATTATAATTTTTTAAGATCAAGTGCATTGCTATTTGCAAGTTTTAAAATTACATAGAAGCTGGTAATCTCAAACCTAGTTGAATATATTTGCATGGTCTTGACGACGAAAAACTAGTAATCAAAAGTATGTATCAAAGTTTTATAAATGTGTTACCTGACAAGTGGCAATGAGAAAGAGTTGAAGGCTTACAGTAGAGTGGAAAATGGAGGATGGAGAGGAGAAGAGTAGAAGAGGAAGACGGCGGGGCAATGTGAATGAATTTTTAGTTTTAGTTCTAAATAGAAATTAGTTTTTAATATTTATTTTTTAAAAATATGTGGGTCCATGGGTTGGATCTAGGTCTAAATTTTTTAGACCCAGACCCATATCCGACCCAAGGGCATTTAGACCCATATTCGACCTGAATCCAATTTTAGACCCAGACCCTAAAAATGGGTCAGATCTAATCAGGGTTTGGATCGGATCTTGGACCCGTTGCCACCCCTAGTAATAAGATTGTTGTTTATCACTATCTATGTTCTCATATATTAGCTTTCTAAGCCCTATACAACGTATCCTATGCATCATGTGTGGATCCACATTTCCTATCCACCGCTTACCTTAGCACCTATGAGTCTTGTTTCATACTTATCCTTGATTCGACATAGCAGAGGCTGTATGGGGTCCGAAACTTATCAAAGACGAAACTTAAATTTGACCACGAAGCCGTCCATGATCTAAGAGATTGAGAAATGAGATAGACGATAATACATATCAAGGAGTCACTTGCGGTATTTTCCATGTGAATGGCCATATTCAAAAAAGTTTTCATCAAAGCATTGGTGTTCCATTTCGCTGTGGAATGGAGCATTGGAGCTAGCTTTGCACCTTACTACATGGCATCCTAGGAGTAAGCTGGAGTGGGCGATGAACGATTGAGTACTTTATTATGTTCAGCTTGCCAGTTTGTATGGCATGCACCGACTAGGATGTATGCTGCTGGAGCGAGGTTTGATCATAACTCTCGTCGAGCATTGGCAACCAAATCTTCCACTTATCAATTGGTGAGGTGACCATCACATTACAATATGTAGCCATCCTTACTCACTTACCTATCTCGGGCCGCCCAGTCACTGGCCCATCTATATTAGTGGAGGGTCCTAGTATGTTCGAGAGGATGTTTGGTGTTCCTCCTCTAGATGGCACTATCATCCACGTTAGGATTAGTTGGTTACGTAAGACATTCAGACAGATTACTTACGCCGATGCCAATGACGAGGAGGTCATCAAGAAATACGCCGGGGTGTTCTGGTTGTTTATCATAGCCCTATTTCTATTTAGTGACAAGTTTGAGAATGAAGTCAGCCTAATCTACCTTCCACTTCTCAATCACAACTCATTTGACATTAGTTCCAATAGTTGGGGTAGTGCCACTTTGGCATGGTTGTACAGGAACCTCTATAGCGCTGTCATATTCAGGGGCAATGTCATTCCTATGGAGGTAGCTAGCCCCCTTATTTTACTGTAGGTATTAGATTTAACAACACATCTTTTTTTCATATACAAGATAACTTTGAATTTATTCTCTAATGACATCTATGTGAATATTTTGTTAGGTATAGGCGTGGGAGCATATGACATTCTATCGACAAACTATTTCTACTTCCCGTTGTGGGGATTGGGATGGAGATCCCATGCATCTATACTCAAAGCCCCCTCGACCAAGAGTAGTGAAGCCACACGGTACAAGGTGGCTTAGATCCAGATTCACATAAGTTCACCTAGCCACGGGGTGAACTCCTATAGAGACGCGCTGGACAAGATGACTGATGATTAGGTAATTAGTTCGGATTTATCTGTTTGTGTACTTTAATATATTGGAATTCACTACTAATTTGAACTTATCCTTATGTGGTAAATTAAATGATTTGAGACCCCTTTCCCAATGCCATTAACCAGAATCAGTGGTGAGTCATGGCTCCACTTATCTACTATCATGTAGTGGAGTTATACCTACCACATTGAGTTATGAGACAGTTTTGGTTACGGCAGACCATTCTATACATTGGTGATACAGTCTCCACCTTATAGGAGATCGACCGTCGAGGGAAGGTGGAGAAGAACTAGGCTAAGATGCATGCCCATTGGATTTGAAAGTTAGGACACACGACTAAATCACATCATTGGGGAAAAAGTGTTTAGGACCACATGGAGTACTAAGACTCCTATCTTGTATGGTTTTGTAGTATTACACGATAATACATAATCTCAACGTTCGTGCCGCTAGAGCTACATTTTAAGTCAGCTTCCATCCCATTGCATGTTATGGTATGATTTCAACTATTTCACCATTTACATTTTATTAGTTATTTTATGTTTGGAATCCTAAATTTTTCTTCATTTCAAGACCGAGAAGTTTTTGGTTATTCAAAACTTATGTTTCTAATAAACCCCTATCAAGCCTTTGTTTACTAACCATTGTACGTAAACTTATGTATGGATGTGGGAGCACATGGCATTTTTCGAGCGGCTATTCCTAGTCGTCGTCAACAAGATCGAGATGGAGATCCCGTCGAGCACTATTACCACCCTCTATAGTCAGGGGAAGGACAACCACATGGTATGAGGTGGCTTAGATATAGATTCACGCGTGTGCATTTAGGCACTATAGTGAACTCCTACAAGGACACGCTCGATAGGATGACTGATGATCAGGTAACTCTTTGATAATCATTTGTTACTAATCAAATTCTAGCTCACTTCATTAAATAGATGGTTTGGGATCCATATACCACTTGTTGACTAAGACGAGTGGTGTGCCATCGCTCCACTTATCTGCTTCCATATAGTAGAGATGCATCTGCTAGACCAAATTATGAGAAAACTTAGGTTACGACAGTAGGTCCTATCCGTTGCTCATACATTCCCTTAATTGCATGAGATCGATCGTCAAGAGAGGGCCACGACATATTGGGCGACCTACAGACTGGATCCAGGCTTAGGATAGTCAACTTTAGTGTATCGTACAAAGACAACCCCTTTAGGGTTCCATGGACTATTATAATCCATATCTTATATGGTTTTGTAGCATTACACGTTTGTTTATTTGCCCATCGTTCGTGCCACTAGAGCCACATTTTCAACCATCAGCGATCCCTCTACACGCCATGGTATGTTTTTAATGAATTTAATATTTGAAATTTGAGTACTTTATTTTATATTTCTTATTCTAACTATTTTTTCATTTCTAGACTCAACAATTATTGGTTATTCGTGATTATTGTCGCGATAGCTGCAATTTTCCTAGTCCGACTCTCGCAGACGGGGTCATTCAGATGTGTGCAGGAGATTTGGAGATGGTTGGTCAGGAAGGACGAGTACGACCATTTCATGATGGATGCTATGCATATGTCACATCAGATATGCCTTCCTTGTTTCATGTGCATGAGATCCCTATGATAATGAGTTTGAGAGGACCCACTATGCATTCAAGTCCACCCAGGGTGAGTCATCGCGTTATACATCTCCTCCATATTCATTTGGATACGTAGTGAGTGTGCTACACACCTAGCCGAGCCAGAGTTCACACTTTCCTCACTTAGACATTGTTGATGAGGATGATTCTTCAAGACCTAGTTCGTAGAATTCATAGTGTTATTAGTGTTCATGTAAATATATTACTATCTTGTATATATAACTATGGTTATTGTTATTTATCATATTTATCATTATTTTATGTTAATTTGATTCATTTCTATCCATAATGTGTTGAAAATTTTGTGTTCGAGAAATGCGGCAAGGTATTGACACAATTGTGTTCAATTTGTATCGAATTATAACTACTATGAAAAAATGTCGGAATTGCAATGGTTGTTGATTATTGGATGTTGGTTGTATTGTTAAACAAGTTATATGAATTCCATGGAGTCTCATAAGTGATTTGAGAATTAAATTAGGTCATAAAGAAATCGCTGTCAAAGAAAGTGGTGGGCCTTGATAAAATTGCTGTCAAAGATAGCGTTTTTGGGCCAAAGAAAGCGGTCCTTGACATCAGTTTTAACATGGCCTAAAAAGTCCAAGTTATTCAATAGTATATTGACTTAAAATCGCTGTCACTGACAGTAGTTTAAGTTAACGAAAATATCATTTTTTGAAAGACTTTCGAATAAAGGTTACTTTTTGAATTTTTAAAAAAAAGTTAAAAAAAGTCGAGAGCTCTAGTTATTAGTAGGAAGACACAAATGATATGGCTAATCTCGTCAATTCACCCCCACAAAAAGACAAGTACAAGACAAACGTATGTAATTCGTTCCCTGTATGACTATATATATAATACTCAATCATTCATGAGTCGTGGCATCAAAACTTTATCCTAAAAACAAACTCGTCAATCGTCAAAAAAAAAAAGTAAAGCATAAGTAACGGATTATCCTCTCCAAGAATAATAATTTCTTTCCAAATTTGTGATTGATCACTAGGGTTCGCAGATGATGGAGCCAACTAAATTGTTAAGGATGTTGCTCCTCTTATGCTTAATCACTGTTTCGTTTGATCGAGGTAATTCGCAATCAATTCAATTTTGTTTTCTGTATGTTGTTTTAATTAATTGGATCAATTGAGCACATATTGGTTAGACTTAAGGTTATTATCATCGAGGTCGGAAACCAGTTAATTGTTGATGTTTAGTAGGGTTTGCGTTAAGGTAGGTACACCCAGCTGTATAATAGGCGGAAATTAATGGGGATAGTATGTTAGTTGTTTTGACGATTTTAATTTCGGGTTGGGCTTTGGAATTCGGCTTAAACAATGAAGGTTGAATTGATTGGAAGTATGTATGTGTGGTGTGCTTCTGGCTATTGTGTCGGTTTCGAAGTTATTCAGTGTTATGAATATGAACACCAACTAAAACAATGTTGAGAGGAGAAAGGAAGAAAAACACAAGGAATTTACGTGGATTGGTCAATAAGACCTAGTCCACCGGTGGGGAGTATGGATTTACATTACTCTTTAATGGAGGAAGATACAATGATGGCAGAATATATACAAGGAAAAGGGTCAAAATGCTTGGTGTTCTACTGGAGGTTAGCCCTAATCTTTAGGAAACGGTTTATACACACACTAGGCTACAACAAATATAAGAGAGCTGTCAGATTAAAGACGCTTGACATAAAGAACTGGGGATGGCACAGACGTGCTGAGCTTGAGTGAAGGAAAGAAGAGATATTGGAAGTGGGAAATTCAACTGGCACTGACGTGCTGACCTTGCTGCCAGCATCTGCTTCTACCGGGCTGTTGCTGAACGGACGTGCCATGATCTGGAGCTCCTATTTTTCGGCTCCTCAATGCCTCCATGCTCTCACACAAAGTTGTTCAACCAACTTATGACAATTGAAGGCACACTCAAACAAAGTTTACAAAGGTGCATTGGAATAACATAGGATGCTCTATTGAAGAAGTGATTGTTAAAATTGGTAGTAGTTTGGGAGGTGGTATTAGGGCTATAGAAACAATGCATTTAGTTGACATGTATACTGCAAATTTGTTGAAATCTTTAATCAAACTTCGCCAGCATAATTCATAGGAGTAAAAATTTCTAGGGAAGTGATTGAGCTTTGTGGGGCTACTGCTCTTGTGGCACATTTGCTTCATTATGACCTTGCAAAACTTTTGATTTGACTGTCATTTAGTTTTGGATGAACTTTTCTCAATTGTGTATGAGGTGTTTGCTCATTATGAGGTGATTCCCATGTAAAATCTCATAAATTACTGAAGAAACTAGTACTCCTTCGTTAATCCCTATTTTATATGTAGAGATGGTAGGTTTATTTGGGTTGCATATCAATTGATTTTGAATATTAGAGACTGATTGAAGAAAAGCACAGGAAAATGTGCTGTAATCTGTTGGTGTACTGCATATGTTTGGTGCAAAGTTTTGTAATTATACTTCACATCATAATATATATACATCGATAATTGTGGAAAATATACATTATGGCTGTGTTATAAACCTTTTGTTTCTTGAATATATTGTTTTTGTTTTGGATGAGTTATCAAAGTTGTTCTGATGAAGTTTTGTTTTGTCCACAGTGCTGACGCTCCACCACAGTGGACACTGTCCTGTTTACAATCACACACTTGCCAAAATTTTGGTCGAGTACAATGCTGCAGTAAGTAATCTGTGCATTTTTTCTATTACATACTTCTCTTAGCATACATTTAACTTCCGAAACGTAATTTTGATTCTTCCTGTTGGCCATTTAGCCACTTATTCATTAACTATGCATATGGTTTTGGAAAATTTTCTACTTAAAGTTCAAATTATCTATCCAAGGTGTTCACATTAGTGTCGTAATGAGTATCAGCTTATCCAAAAAGTTAAATTTGTCTCGTTTTTGTGGGACCTTATCGCAATTGTCGTGTTTATATATTTTTGAAATGAGACTAGAGGCTCCTTCTTTCTATCTTGACTGGATAAGGGCAAGGTTGGTGGATAAGGTTAACATATGAACGTTCAACATGTTGTATTTGTCCTACTCTTGGGTGGAATGATTGAGTGATTTTAAAATAGTTAAATTTTCATTAATATATTATTTTTCTAGAAGTGGTTCCAAGTTAGGGTTATGGAATTTGCTAGTCAGTTAAGAGGATGTGGAATAGGTTGTTACAAAAGTCATTAGTAATGAGAAGTAGATATTAGATACTCCAGGAGTTTCTCATGATCATTGAAGACTCCACCTTGATGATGATGATAATATGTTCACTTGAATTAATGTAGGTGATGAAAGTCAAAACTTAAGTAATAAGTCATGCATAAAACATAGTAACATGTACGTGTATTATTTGCTTGCTTTGTGGTTTGGATTACTTGTTTGTTGTCCAAATAAATTCGAAGATATCAAATGGTTCATGCTGCTGAAATTATGCTTAGACTTCTCCTAAAAACAAGGAAGTGGTTAATTGATGGACTCTTGAATGTTTATGCTTAAATTCAAATGGACTAAAGATAAGGATGAACTTCGAGTATCCCTAGCTTCATGGGGTTGAACAAATTCTGCTGAAGCTATTCCCATTCAAAAGGGTATTGATCGTGCAAATTCAAAATAAGATTGATCGTGCAAATTCAAATAAGAAAGACTCGTTCAAATCTGCAACGGATATCCAGTCAAGGCCTTTGAAACAGACTTCAGTAACAGCCCGAGTATCACGGAGCAAATTCTGAAGCGGTCAGTCAAAGTCCTAAGATCCAATTCAAGGGCAACGGCATGATTAATATTGAAGACTATCCGTTGTGAAGACACTCTTTAAATAGAGCAAGTTGAAGTTTACAGAAGCGAGAGTTCCTCACCAAGATACAATACAAGTTGCTGAAATATCAAACACTTTCCTCTGTAGAACTATATACCTTAATTGTAATTTAGATTGAGAGAAAAGAAAAGAAAGTCTCTTTGTGTGAAAAAGAAAAACATCAAAAGAAAAGAGAGACATACTTTGAGTAGATTTATAATACTCAAAGATTCAAAAAGAAAGAAAAAGTGAGAAGATTTTTATTTCTAGGAATTGAGACGCTAGAGTGTAGCTAGGGTAAGCTACGGTATAGAAGATTGGGTGATAATCTTCGAAGGTGGCTTTAGGTCTCTAGAGGAGGAAATAAAGATCGGTTAAATCCTACGGGTAGGAAACCCTAGGCGGAGACGTAGGCACATTGCCGAACTTCGTAACAAATCATCGTCCCCTTTAAATTCGTTTTTACATTCTTTATTCGCTTTTTATATCTTATTCGTACACAAATCAAATCCTGATAATCGGTTCAAAGTCCTTGAAACGTATCCTATTCTTTTCCGCATCTATAAACCGTTTCAAAGCCTTTGATCTCCTAATTTGGGAAAATCTACCATACTCTATTCACCCCTCCTCTAGAGTATTTTGATCCTTTTTATCCCCTATTGAATCTTCAATCATGTTTGACGCATCTGTATCAGTCAACTTTTTGTTGGACCACTTTTCTCCAGATGTTTTTTTAAATTTTGTTTCCTGAATAAGGGTCACTTTTGGTAATATTTCAGTTTTGGATCATAGAATATTATTTTGATCACCGTTCTTTATTATTCATTTTCAAGAGCTTGTCGCTGAGAAATTATTGTTTGTGGTTGTAGTGGTGAGGCTGTGTATATTTTATTGACTTGAACCTGATTTCCCTTTGCTGATGGTTTCAATTGTTGTTATCATATTTTTGTTCCGATATTTGCTCTTCATTTGAGTGTTGCTTCCTCTGGCCACGCTTTGCTTGTATATATAAGTGGTCCTGATATTAGAGACTGGTTCTGACATGAATCTAACATCATATTGTTGTCGAGGAAGTATTTTTAGACTCATATGGTGATTGATTATGATTTCTCATCTTCACAGGTCTATGAGTCAGACTTGACTGAACTATTTACCTGGACATGCTCAAGATGTAATGGAAAGACAAAGGTTCTTGGCTTACTATTTTGTTGATATCATAATTCTCTTTTCATATGTTTTCTTTTGTTTGAATGTCTCTTGCGTCAATTATGTGTAGCTATGTATTTGTGTTAATGAGATTACGCTTTCTGTTAGTAGGGATTTGAGATCATTGAACTTATTGTCGATGTCCAGCATTGCTTGCAGGTGTGTATATCAGATTTTTATTCTATACTAGTAGGCCTTTTTTCTTCTTATGCTTCATGGAGCTTCAATCAATTGTGAAATTTTCTTTGATATTATCAAACTGTCTATTGCAGGCATATGTTGGGGTTGCTAAGGATCTCAATGCTATCATTGTTGCTTTTAGGGGTACCCAGGAGCACAGGTTACATCTCCATTTCCTTTTGTATCTGCTCTTACTTTCTTTTATAATTCTTTAAATATTGCAATGTTTACCATTTTAGAAAGTTTCACAAATATTGCAAAGTTTCCTTTTTGCGCATGTTTTCCCTCTATCATCATATGGGGTCCTATTTTAGTTTCTCTCGATCTCTCTCCTCACCTAATATCTTGTGTACTCCCCCTGTCCCCCATGTTGCAATATTTTGGGAACAGAGGAAGTATTTTTTTTATCGCCTTCCCACTACAGAATTCTTGTTGTGGGGGTTTATTTATCAGAAAATTCTTTATCTAGCAGATTATTCGATTTTGAGCCTACATTACAGCTTTGCATTTTAGAGACTAGCATATCTTAATACAGTTTTTCTTGATAGCTGAGGTTGCTTAACTGGAAGAGGCAACTGAAAATTCTTTAATATGCTCTGGGGTCAAAGTTAGGCCTCAGTGCTTGGTTTTTACTCTGGAGGTGTGAAACACTCAGACCTAGATAGTCTAAATATGTGAGCCTAGTGTAGCTCTCAAGTTTGGAGGAGCATATTATTTGTTTTTTTGCATACAAATTAGACATCTCTTTCAATAAAAGCAATTTTGTTCAGCTCCTTGGATTGAGTTTGATGGCCTTTCGTTCTGGCTCCTTGATGCTCAGAGAAATTCATGCCAGTATCATGGCTAATTTTATCATACAAAACTATTTAATTGTCTTGGAGTGGTACTCCAAGACTAAGAGGACCTAAGTAGTGCTTTTTAAAGTTGGCTAGGCTTGTTAATTCCTGTCAACTATTTTTTCACAAGTTGGGAAGTCTTTTTTTTCAAGAAGAAACTTGATTTGAATCTTTTTTCCTCTTCTTCCATCACTTCCGTTACTGCCACCCTTAATGCACATATGAAGAACCAATTTTATTGTGCCCTTGGGTGGTACTTCTTGTAGCATACCAAGTAGACCTTGGCTCAGAAAAACACGGTCAAAGAGAACCTCCTACTTATGCCCTTCTATCAATGGATGTGAGTCCCTAGTCAGTTTTAACCTGTCAAGTACAAGTCATAATCTACTGTATAGTATACTGAAATCTTTGACCATATGTATGAAGTTCAAAAAAAATTTGTGCCCATGGGTGGCACCTGTTGAGTATACCAAAACAGTTTATTGCTCAGCAGGACATCAGCCTCTCCAACCATGCCTTCTCTATCAAAGCAGGTTGACTGGTCCCCAATGAATATCTTGTTCATTTTATCTAGCTGTAATATATATGAGTTTGTATGTCATCTTGTACAAGCTAGGATGTCTTTGTGTATGTGGGGATAGGGTGTTGACTCAGGGTTGTTTTATGTCTAGTGTTCATCACTTTCACATCCTACTTGCTTAAAGTTTGACTTTTCTGTACAGCATTCAAAATTGGGTTGAAGATTTGTATTGGAAAGAGCTTGATTTAAATTACCCTGACACGCCCGATGCTATGGTGTGTCTCCCAGAACTGTCTTGTTCACCATCTGAAGGCTCTTGTTGGCCATGTTGAACGTATTGGATCAGGAAAGACATAATAATTCTCCTTCTGATAAATTCCTGCAGGTTCACCATGGATTTTATAATGCTTACCATAACACCACTATGCGCCCAGGAGTAGTCAAAGCTATTAAACGAACGAAAAAATTGTTTGGAGATATCGACTTATTTGTGATAGGGCATTCAATGGGTGGAGCTATGGCTGCCCTTTGTGCACTTGACCTCATGGTAATTATCATTGGATTCTTTATCTTCAAATAAGTTTCCCACTGTTGCAGGGTAAATAGCTTCAGTTATGTGTATCAAAAGACAGCAATTATTGGAATTGTGTAGGCAACATGTCAGTGTTCCCAATAATGCAAAATTGCAAACTTCCTTTTGTCAGTTTACATGTACTATAAGACATATTGGCATGGCAATATCTGGTAGTGTACTGGTGTAAGTGGACACAAGGTGGAATCCACCTCTCTGGGTGCGGCGTTGTGAAATGTTTTGCTGACTGTTTTTGTGTTTAAGGTCTAATGTTACTTTTTGGTGTTTCTGTTGTCCCCTTTCTTCCCTTTCTGCTATGTCTTGGAGTACATCATCTCACATGACATGTTAAAAAATATGTATTTTCAGGTACATCATGGTATCAAAAATGTTCAGGTTACTACTTATGGGCAACCACGGATTGGAAATGCAGCTTTTGCTTCTTACTATAGTCAATTTGTTCCTAACACAATTCGTGTCACTCATGAGAATGATATGGTGCCTCATTTGCCTCCATATTATTCTTTCTTTAGTCACAAGACATATCATCACTTCCCAAGAGAGGTATGATCTAGGTTTAACTTATGGACAATCTACTGGTTTATGCATTGGATTTGTTTCTTACCCCTTAACCTGGTTAATTTTTTTTTTTTTTTTGAACATTCTGCATTGCTAGTTTGAGATGGAAGTAGTTTTGCATTGGTCTTGCAATTAGTTAGACATAGGCTTGAAGGCTTGAAGCTAGCGTGCCTGCAATTTTTTTTTCCGGTGTTGCTTAATGCTTATTTTGACGTAATGTAATTGGTGATTTCCTCGTTGCTGCTTGCATTTTTAGTTCAGTATATCTGTACCCATTCTTCTTTGTTTTTGTTGACTTGTCTCTTTTTCTAACCCTCAACCCAATTTGGGTGTAGACCTGCATTAATAATTTGTAGCTGTTAACTATTCCTGTCACCCTCTTTGATCCTTTTGTTTGAGGATTTTTGTCGAATGTTCAATCCATTACATTTAGCCAGGATTTGTGTAGAGGTGGATGGGGTACCTCGTTCAATGGAAGATTCTTCAAGTTCTTAGTCATTTATTTCAGTTAAGCTGAGGCAACTTACTTTTGAGTCTTAGGATTAATTTGTCTTCCATGTTGCTGACTAATTGGCTGTTTGTTGAGTATAAACTATGACTTCAACTACGCAATTCTGTAATTTTTCGGCTCTCTGTTTTTTTAATAGCAAAACTAATTATCCTGCTAAAATTTCAGGTGTGGCTGTATAATGTTGGATTTGGAAGTTTAATTTACACCGTGGAGAAGATATGTGATTGTTCTGGGGAAGATCCCTCATGTAGCAGGTAACTAGTACTGCATCATGGCATGTTTAAATTATTGATTAATAATTTTGTTCAATTTGTCATTATGAATTTCCTATTAAGATTGCTGTTCTTATATTGGACATCGGTGGCTCAAGATTTACCTGCTAAAGAGGAAACTATTGATTAATAATTTATCTAGATGTTTGAACCAAGAGAAGGTAGTACTCTAAAATTATTATGGTGCATTGGACTCCACCTTGTCAACTGGACCTTGCTTGACCAATCCATTTCCATACCTTACCTAGAGTAAGATTTTAGCTTACTCGTCACTTAAGAGAAGGAAAGATATAAGAGGGACTTGGTTGCTTCTTAAAGCACCAAACTTGCTCCTATGCTTGTCCTTGATTGAAGGAAGAAGCAAATTGCTGAAACAGAGAAACTCTATTGTCCAGCCTCAATACCCTTTCCTTTGATGTATCAACAGGATTTTTACAAACTTTGTCCTGCTGCATCCTTTCTGGAATTGAGATTGAAATAAATTGCATGTTGTGCTGCCCCTTTTTCCAGCAACTGCTTTATTCTTTACCTGAAATGGTAAAGCTAAATCTACTCTCTTGAAAATTCTTGGAATTAACAACTAAGAATTACTTTGGCATGCTCTTTTTTCAGAATTCACACTGGCATCCAAACAAATTGGTGGAAGATATTTAGTTTGAATGACACTAATATCTCTACTTTAAACCCCTCCAAATTAGACTTTTTGATGGGAAAAATTATAAGAAGTTGTCTGATAGAATTTTTTTTTTTATAAATCCTGGGTCAGGTTGGATTGGGCTATATTCTCTTAGATGCATCCCCTGTGAATTGTATTGGGATTTTGATAAGGACAATAAAACTCGATGTGGTATGCTGTTGCAAGGAAACCTAGTTAGAAAAAATACATTGACTGGAGAAATGATCTTTGACAAATTTTGGTTTGTTGCTTCTCAACTCACTGTTGGAGCTCCTATTACCGCTTATACTACACGAGATATACCCAGTTTCATTGTTTCCTTCCTGCCTTGTAAATCATAATAGACTATTGACCTTCATGTATGATCCAATTGTTGTATTATTTTTGTTGATAGGTTTATAGAATACTCTGTATTTTTGGGAGTGTACAATTCTAATACCCCACTCTTTGTTGTGCTGGTTTATTGTTTTTTTATTTTGAAATCATAAATGTGAGAGTTCCCCTCTATTAATGATTGTTGGGTTTTGACCGACTCTGACATGGTTGATGAGCTTCCATATTACATGGAACCCTCCGGGAACAAATTGTCATTGCCACACTGCTAGCAAAGTTTTTCCGAGCTTATTTGGGCTGTAAACAGTCTGATGTGTCTGCTTTCAGCAACTTCAATTTCTGGCCTCACTGGAGTCTAACCTTGCAAAAGTTGAAAATGTTATTAAATTTCTGAAAATATCCAATTAAATGCTGCTGTGAGATATCTGCTCAAACATTGCTACTCTTCTCAACACTTTGCCAGTTTGTTACCATCCCAGCTCCACTGGATGGCTAGTTTTAAGTCTGCTTTTTTTTACATGTTTCTCTTGCATAACTTCTCCCTATCATTATGGGGGTTAGTTCCTGCATTTGCTTTGCTATCATTGCCTCTGGAGCTATGTACTCTCCTAAAGGCTGTAATTCTGTAAGGGTAGTTTATGAATTCGATTTCTTAATATTCATAACTAAAAAGGTAAAAATTGAACCTCGTCTAATTCTAGGTGCCTGGACAGTAAGGTTATTGTATGTCGTTAAGGTTTTTCAATGAGATGCTTATGTTTTAGTTTAAGCCTTGAAATTAGCAGTTCTCTAGTCCTTTTTTATTTAGCACTTTTTTTTTTTAATTCTTAAATTGGAATGTTGTAGTATCTCATTTTTCTTGTGAGTATTTTACAGGTCAGTTATGGGGAATAGCGTGTTGGATCATCTGCTTTATTATGATGTCAATTTAAGGGCCGAGACATGGAATTCATGTAGAATTGTGTCTGGTTCCCATCTCACTAAGTACACAACTACAGATCACGCTGGCAATTTTATCATGTCCAAGGATCCTGGGTCTTCTGTTCCCTTTTTAGATACAGTGTCTGGCGATGGGGAAAGTGTTCTGTAAAAATTTAGGTTTTCATCTCCTCGCAACAATTTTAGTAGTTAATGTGGTTCCTGGTTTTCCCAGATAAGGGGAGGGGCGAACCCTTTCCTTGTATGGTCAGCTTTGATGCGATATGTGTTGCTGGTGCAGGGGTGGGGGTGGGGTGAATATGTACATTGCATGCTTCGGATGTATATAGTATACTTACATGTGACAAATCCTTAAAAAAAGATTAAAATTCGTGCAACATTCCAATTTGTTGCAATATTTCTTGTTCAAGATGTATGTATAGCATGTTAATAAAGCGTTCTCCATAAATTAGTAAACTTGTAATTCGATTTCTAGCAACTGAATTTTTAGTTTATGTGAACATTGGATGTTCTGAAGTATCTTGCATGCGATTCAAAATGACTTTCTTACAAAATTACTTTCTTGCGATACAGAATGTAAAACCAATAAATTAGTAACTGTATGCCATGCGATTCGAATTGTCTTTCTTGCAAACTTTGTAGCTGTGTCTTTCCCTGTCTAGAGTTTCTTGCAAACTCTGTGACTGAAGCTCACTACAATTACCTGAAGGTCTCACTCATTTGAGGAGTTGTGTTAGATAGTGATGAACTATTTTTAAGACTTCAGTACATCTGTAGATGTACGCTATTTCTCTACCGTAAATTTCTCTACAAACACTCCCGGCTCTCCCCGCTTGTTTAAATTCAGAAGCTCACGAAGTGAGCAGCACTTTGTCAAGCCCTGTCCCTCCAACATACATTCTATAAATTTGTCACTACGACCTTTACCTTCTAGGTTGTGATGAATTGAACTTCCCCTCACTGTATCTTATCGACGATACGAGATGAACCTATATTTTCAGTGCTATGACAGCTTGTACTTAATCCCTTTATTTAGAAATGTAGTAATATTAGTTATTTTATACATCCCATAAACTTATAGAAATTAAGCAGAATTCATATATAACCTACGAAAATTTAAACTATTAGGTTTCAACGGGTTGCATAATGCTCTTGTTACTACTCCTATATTGCAACCATCCGATAGGAATATACCAGGGGCTGTTTTGGGGCAAAGAAAGAATGTTAAGTTGCTTGCCAACTATTATGCAAGCAAGACCTTGGACCCAGCTCAGATGAACTACGCTGCAATAGAGAAGGAATTGTTGGCAATGGTTTATGCCATGGAGCAATTCTGCTCATATTTAGTTGGGTCAAAAGTAATAGTGCATATTGACTATGCGACATTGAGATACTTGATGGGAAAGAAGGATGCCAAGCCCTGATTGATTAGGTGTATCCTGTTGCTATAAGAGTTGGACTTGGAAATACGGGACAAGAATTGTGCAGAAAATATGGTAGCTGATCACCTCTCTCACATCATCCCTGAAAGAGAAGGATGACAATCTTTCAATCATTGATTCCTTTCCTAATGAACAACTCTTAGCATTGTCCATTATTGAAACATATGGTATGTCGATCTGGAAAACTGTTTGGCTAGTGAAGCGTCATTTTTTAGATGACCGCTTCTTGTACAGATCTTGCATAATGATAACCGTTCTTTTAGGTCGCTTAACTAAAAGAATAGTTATGCAAACAATATTTGTAAACACCCTAATACTACTACAACTAGCGTAGTGGTAGGTCGGGGATCGAACCACAAGGACAAGGGGCGATAGTCTCTAGACTTGATGCAAAGGGGTTTATTTGGGATTTGATTAAATAAATCTAATGACAGAAAAATAAAGCAAGAATTAAAACGATGATATGCTATGAAAGGAAAACGGGGACAAATTAGTTCCACCCTAGAAAGGATAATCGAACTATCAATACGATAAATTAGGAGAAATCAGTCAACAATAAATCATGACACTCAGGATGACGAGAGAAAGTTTGTGACCCTATAAATCACATGAACAACCTATAATCGCCCTATGTCTCCAAAGGAGTGGCAGGACAAGATTCGCATCGAATATCAATCAATCAATCATCAACAATCTCAAACCCTAACTCTACGCATGAAGAACGAGCCAACCTAGGGTTTCACCAATCAAACCCCTAGGGAAACTACTCACACATAATAATAAAGAATAGGGCATACACAATGATAAAGGACATGATTGAAAGCATGAACAATTTGAATGTACGTAAACAAGAGAACGACAACTTCTCTATCAAAACCGTAAACAAAGCAACGATAATAGAAAAAACAATGAAATTACCAAAAGCAATAAATGAAAGCATTAAACGAAATAGAACAGAAAAGAATCGATACCTTGCATAAATGAAATTGCGTGAACGAAAGTAATTCTAAATTCGAAATACAAAGCTTGAAAGGAAGTGCAGCGAAAGCTGTAAATCTAAACTAATGCATGAATGAAATGAAAAGCTTTAAAGTGATGTTCTAGGTTAAGGCTCAAGAGCTCTCAAAGTAGGCATAAGGGTTCTTTACAGAGCAAGAGGGTATTTAAACCCTAGGGACATAAGGGGTAAAACCCTAGAAAAGAAACCTCGAGCGCCGGCTAAAGAAAGAACCAAAAACTGCGAGAAAGAATACTATTCGGCCGAATGAAGAGGAGATTTGGCCGAATAGGTGGCCATTCGGCCGAATGGGGTGGCTATTCGCCTAAAACAGGAGCTTGGCGTTTTGCACCCTGTCCACCATTCGGCCGAATGAGTGTAACCATTCGGCCGAATGGGCCTTGATTCGGCCGAATGAGTGTTCATTCGGCTATTCCCGAGAGCTTGATTTATGTGCTTGAATCCCTGTCTTCCATTCGACCGAATGGATGTCAGATTCGGTAGAATCTGAACCTGAACCTTGTTGAACAACTCTTTTGAAGTGTCTAATGGCTTCTGGAGTTTATAGGATCTTCGAGAGTGACTTGGAACGCATGCCCAAGCTATGATACGCGCATCCAAACTCTTGTTAAAAGTGTCAAAGCCTCGAACACGTCTCATTTTACCTCGAAATCATCGAAAGTACCTGAAATAACCTAAAAACAGCTCGAGGACAAGATCAAGGTAAAACCGGATGTAATGTGCATAAAATCAATACAATATAGCGAGACTCGACACTAAAATGGGGTTGTAAACATGCTCCAAAATGAGCACATCACATAGACGGGAAAATTAGGAGATTTGTTTCGGAGAGTGAGGTAACTTCCATCATCCCCCATTGTCATGAGTTAACTTGTGGTGAGCATGCATATACCACCAAGGTGAGTGCAAAATTTTTATAGTATAGTAAGAATTCTATTCAAATTTGTTCATGCATTCGTACAATCTTATGATTGTTGTCAACACACAAGAAATATCTTTAAAAGGAATGAGTTGCCCCTTAATAACATTCTTGAGGTTGAAATCTTCGATGTTTGGGGTGTGGATTTCATGGGCCTTTTCCTATCCTCCTATGGGAATATATATCCTAGTTGTTGTAGAATACGTTTCCAAGTGGCTACGTTAAAGCGGTTGCATCGCCAACTAGTGACGCTTGTGGGATGAGCAAGTTCTTTAAGTATACTTTTCCCATATTTGGTATTCTTTGATTTTTGATTAGAGATGGAGGAAAAATTTCTTGGAGAAGAAATTTAAAGCTATGCTAAGAAGTATGGTGTGCACCACAAAGTGGGATGCTCTTATCATCCTCAAACGAGTCGTCAGGTTGACGTATCTAACTGAAAGATCAAGGCCATTTTGGAGAACACTGTGGTGAATTCTCAAAAGGACTGGGTAGCAAAGCTGGATGATGCTGTGTGGGCATATCAAACTGCATTTAAGACACCTATAGGGACAAGACCCTATAAGGTTTTATATGGGAAGGTGTTGCCATCTATTGGTTGAACTTAAGCATCGAGCGTTTTGGGCTATCAAGCAAATCAATTTTGATAATCAGTTAGTGGGTGAGAAAAGGCTCCTACAACTCAATGAACTCGATGGATTTTTATTGGATACTTATGAGAGTTCAAGGCTCTATAAGGAAAAGACTAAGAGGTGGCATGATAAGTATATTGCGCTGAGTGAATTTTGAGAAGGTGAACTAGTATTGACGTTTAAATCCAGGTTGAAGTTATTCCCCTCAAAAACTTAGATTGAGGTGGTCTGGGTAATTTCAAATTCAAAAGGCTTTCTCGTATGGCTTAGTTGAGATTTGGAGTAAATCTATATGTTCTTTCAAAGTGAATGGCAATCATTTGATTTATTATCAGGTTGGAGACCCCATTAAAGGAAAGGAGACTCTTAGCCTTTTAAGTCCTTCATCTAAGTTATTTTTAAGAGGAGATTGAGCTTATGACCTTGTAAACAAGCGCTAAATAAGAGACAATCCATTGTTTTCCTTTAGTTTTAATTCTTGCTTGGTTTCTTCCCCCCCCCCCCCCCCCCCCCCCCCCCCCCCCCAAATGGAAAAATTTTGTGTTTTTAGGCTCCTATGCTAGGTGTTTTGATAGTTTTATGTGTTTTTGCATAGGTTCATGGTGTTTTGATTCAATTGGAGGGCACCTTTACCTTTTTCGAGTCTTAAGTGAGTTAAGGGTAGGATTGAATAGAGTGTTACGATGGTTTCCAAGAATGGGGTAGAAATCGAGAAAATCTAAAAACAGAGGGTGCTCCACTTCCTATAGAGGAAGGGGGCAATGATGATAAGGATGCCGCACATATGGATGACGATTCCCTGTGTGTCCATAATCTAGCCCCTTCCAACAATCAAATGTCAATATTAGCTCATCTGGTAGCACTACAGGCAGAGTTTAGCCTATTGCGGGTCTATTTTTAAAGACAGATATGTTGAGCTGTAGGAATCCAATCAGGCCATGACCGCGTCCTTTGATGTATGAGGACCTACTATCACTCCATGCAGGTAGAGTTCCATATGATATGTGAATACATTCGTTGGTATTTTTAGGGTGGGCATAGCTCCTCCTTGGGTATGATCCCCCTGCTCCTAATCATTAGTTTCTCCTAGCCTAGACCTTTCTTTTGTGTCCAATGCTTACATGAGGAAATTGCAAAGTTTGGCTCAGGGGGGGGGGGGGGGGGGGGGGGTTAGTAGTTGCATTGCATTTTAGAATCTCATAGTTACTTACATATAGTTGTTTGTTGTTTCAAGTTTATCTCATTGTGCTTATTAATCTCCAATGACGATTCATAGTTCAAAGTTTTTTGTAAGAAAAAGCGAAAACATTTTTGAAAATCATGATAACAATGGATCTATTGGAATTTACTATATCCCCTTTGTCTCTTTCCGACTCACCCAATGCTATGGATTTGTGTTCCTTGTGAAGATTTGAAGCCTATAGACTAATTGAGCTATTTGGGTCTTTTTTCATGTATGTTTAGATTCATCCTCTGTGGGATTCAAATCTTGGGTTTGCCTGCTTGATTTTGTAGACTTTATGATACTAAATCGAGCTGAGAGAGAGAAGGAATAGATCAAAATAAAGATGAAGAAATAGGCTATTTTGGGTGGCTTGGAGGTTATAGGGATGATTTTGAACCCTATCATCGAGTTATGCAGTGGGATTTTATTTAGGTTTGAGCACCAAAGTCCTAAATATCATCATCTTACCCTATTGGGCTAAGCACACCCATTCTCGAGAATCATGACCTTTTGAGTTCGTATCAAGTTCAATAGTGGAGAAAGACAAAGGGAAAACTTAAAGAATAAAATCTCACAAAGTTTATGTACTTTATTAGGTAGAGAGCATTTTTAAACCCATAAACAAATGAGTGGCTTATTCTTCTTATGCACACCTAAAATGAGAGATCTTTTGGCATGTAATTGAGTCCATTTTTAGGGATAATTAATGTATTATCTAGTCCCGATGGATGGAGATTCATTGATTTTATATAACTTATCCATGTGTGATTTTGGTTTTTTGTTTGTCTTTTACAAAGATTTTATAAAACCACGGCGTTTGTATTTCCTGAGGGGATGTTATCTTGCTCTTCCTATGAGCTTGCTTATGAATGCTTGGGGACACTAGTAAAATAATATTCAATTGCGGCTAAAGAGTTTGCGGCATAATACCAAAAAAGCCGTAAATTAATGTATGATATTATTAATATACAACATTAGTTACTTAGATCCGCCTTAATATAATTCTTACCCAATTAGTAAGCGACGTTAGTTGCTTATACCCGCCGCATATTAATTCGAAACTTAATAATATGCGGCGTTACTACCATTAGACCCGCTGCATATTTATATCACTAAAAAAAACCCCACGACTGCTTCATTGTTTCATTTTGCAAAACCTAGCTACTTCGCCTTCAACGCCGGCCACCAATAGTCCATCCTTCAACGCCATCAACATTCCAGCTCAACACCACCAACAAAACCTTGATTATTCGCACCGAATCCAGCATTGAACCCCACCACCAACCTCGCTACTTTTCCACGAACCCCATCATCAAACCCCGCATTCCAACCTAGCTCTACTTCGCCATGAACCCCGCACTCCAAAGGAGCTACTTCGCCATGAACCCTCGCATTCAAACGGAGCTACTTTGCCACAAACCCAGATACTTCACCACGAACCTCACATTCCAACAGAGCTACTTTGCCATAAATTCCCCTTCTCAACCTCATCGTGCTCCACCCTTTGTTGTTGTATGTTAACTCTATCTCTTCTATATTCTCTCTTTAATTTCTTACACCACTTGTATGTATATGCATGTGTATATGAGCAACATAATCTTTATATCTTGTAATGTTCTACCTTATATTATATAAGTAAATATATGGTCAGCCTTCTTGTCTAAAGTTTATAGAAAATTAGTAAACCAAATTAGAAGATCATTATTGACACATGAGTAGATCGAGGCTATTTTTATGGAATAGGAATAATGATGTAAGAGGGATTTTTGGCAAAAGACTTGGAGATGAGGAATGAATTGTAGTTGAAGAGTTCCATAATGGATATTAATGAATTTAGGGACCAAGTTAGGTAGGGAATTGAAGCTTAAGGATAAAACAAAAAAACAAACAAAAAGAAAGGTAAGGAATGCTCGATCTTACTTTGAAGTAGTCATTTTCATGGGCTTTAAAAGGGTGACCAAATCTAATAGCAAAAGAGTGGAGAGAAAATGAGTAGGGAGAAGTGAAATGGAGAGAAAAAATGTGTAGAAACTAATGTAATTGATGTGCTTGTCTATTAGGTATGGCATTGCCATTGTCTATTATCTTTGATGTGCTTTCTAATAAATTCTAGTAGGAAATAACGTAATAACTTATTATTAAAAATTTCTTAATTTACCTAGCTAGATGTAAAATGGCATTGTGTGTTGGTTGTGGTTCTATTTGAATGCATATACACAGGTTCGGAAATTGATTTTCAAAAATGGGAAATATTGGATTTACAAAGGAAACTTTGCCAAATTTTCTGAATAATTTGTAGTGATTTACAAAGCATAGAACATAAATAATATCGCTAGAAGAATTTAGTAACTTAAACTATAGAGAAAGTGTTTGTAGGTAATTATGGAGTTTGCTTAACCTTATTTTCGGTAAGCTACTTGAGGACCCTTTAAGTGCATATATATATATATATATATATATATATATATATATATATATATATATATATATATATATATATATATATATATATATATATATATATATATATATATATATATGCATAAAACTGAGTGTTTATTAGATTGTTATTTGATCTCTTTCATGTCAAATAGGGCATGACACAAATTATGGATCGTAATTGGATGTATGGTAATCGTGCTTCGTTGGAGTTCATGAATGGAGTTGAGGAGTTCTGTAGATAAGCATTAAAACACCTAAATAATATTAAAGATGATGAGGTGTGTTGCCTTTGAGTTGATTGCAATAATGTGAATACAATTAGTAGTATAAGAGAGTTGAGGGACCATGTGATCTGGCATGGGTTTAGGCAACAATACCACGTATGGGTATGGCATGGTGAGGTTCATGATCTTAATGACATGGGGTTGTATTCTAACTAAATTTTTATTCATCATATTGAGTTAGAGTATCATGGCCAATTAATATAATAATGGTGAAGATGTTGATGTTGAGAAGGAATATGGTGGGGAGGATGAATTGGAGGATAATGACCCCGATGATAAAGATCGAATAGAAGAAATGCTTGAAGGGGTTGGGGATCAATTTGGTAGTCAATCTCATACTTTTGAGCGTTTGTGGGATGCTACTGAGAAACTATTGTATCCTGGATGTACTACATACACAAACTCCCACATTGGATAGAGCATGTAGTGGGGATTAAAGGTCCTAGTGCAAAGGTGTTGTGGTACCTTCCCATAATACCAAGGTTCAAGCGTTTGTTTCCGAATAAGAGCGATGTAAGGAATTTGAGATGACATGCAAAGAAGAGGATGAAATATGGGATAATATGACATCCTCCTAATTCTTCCTAGTGGAAAACAATTTATTAATCTTTGAAGCCTTTTGACAGGGAAGATAAGAACCTAAGACTTGGTCACTGCATGGATGGAATGAATCCTTTTGGTACCTTAAGCAGTCAACATAACACATGGCCAGTTTTGTTAGTTGTATATAATTTGCCTCCTTGATTATGCATGAAGCGTAAGTATGTTATGTTATCGCTTCTAATATGAGGGCCCAAGCAACCTGGGAATGACATTGATGTTTATCTTGCTCCCCTTATTGAAGATTTGCAATTGTGGGATGAAGGTATATTTGTGTACGATGCATATGTTGAAGAGACTTTTACACTCCGTGCCATGTTATTAAGTACCATTAATGACTTTCCAGCGTATGGGAACTTGTTGGGGTATAAGGTAAAGGAAAAGAAAGCCTACTTGATTTGTCTGGATGATATGGACTCAATATACTTGCCACATTGTGGAAAACATATGTATCTCTTGCGTCGGAGGTTCTTGAATAGATTTCATCCTTATCGTAAGAGAAATACCTCATTTGATGGTAAAGTTGTGTAACGTAGAGCCCCTATACCGTTGACTGGTAGTGAGGTTTATGACCTTGTGAAAGGAATAGATAATGTGTTCGGGAAAACTATAAAACACGAAGATGCTCAGGGGTTATGGAAGAAACAGTCAATATTTTGGAAACTTGAGTATTGGAAATAATAACCTGTCAGACATTGTCTTGATGTTATGCATATAGAAAATAATGTTAGTGATGCCATCTTAGGGACGCTGTTGAATATACCTGGTAAGACTAAGGATGGTCCTAATGTCAGGATAGATATACAGACAATGAAGATTCGATCCTAGTTGTGACCTGAAGACCGAACGCCTAGGAATAGAAAATGTAAATCCACGTATTTTCCTCCAACTTGTTACACTTTGTCTAGAGCAAAAAAGAGGATATTTTGTGAGTGTCTGTATGGGATCAAAGTTCTTAGTGGGTACTCATCAAATTTGAAGAACTTCTTATCCATGAAGATCTGAAATTAGTGGGTATGAAGTCTCATAATTGTCATATTATGATACAAGTGTTTCTACCAGCTGCCAGGCACTATATTTTCCTCAAGCATGTTAGGGATTCTATCACTAGACTTTGTTCTTTTTTCAATACAATATGCAGCAAGGAGCTTGATCCGTCATCTTAGGATGAGTTACAAGCTAATGTTGTTACGACCTTATGTTAACTAGAGATGTATTTTCCACCATTGTTCTTTGATAATAAGGTACATCTAGTTGTGCATTTGGTTTGAGAATTCAAGTTGTGTGGTCCAGTGTTCCTAAGATGGGCTTATCCTTTTGAGAGAAACATGGGTACTTTAAAGAAGAAAGTGAAAAACCCAGCACACCCTAAAGGTAGTATAATTCAAGGTATTACCACAGAGGAGCTAGGTGAGTTTCTTAGTGAGTTCTTATCTAAAGGGGAGGCAATGAAGGGAGGCTTAAAGGACACGGCACCATGGGTTCTAAGGAGGTCTTGATTCCATTGTCAACAGAGAGACAAGCTCATTCATTTGTTTTGCACCATATCACAGAGGTTGATCCTTACTTAGAGAGGCATATGAATTAATTGAAGGTGAGGTACCCTTCTAAAGGTGAACAAGCATTGATGCAAGAACACAATAACTCCTTCATTGATTGGTTTCATGAAAAAGTTATGCATGAATTGTCTGAAATGGGCCATAACATTTCTGATACAATTAAATGGTTAGCTTATGGTCCTGGAACAACTGTTCGTTCATTTGAGGGGTATGATATCAATGGATATACCTTCTACACTGAACTTCGGGATAAGAAATCAAAGTATGTTCAAAATAGTGGTGTTTTAATATTGGCTTCTTCTCGAGTATATGCTAGCTCAAAAGATAAAACATCAGTTTATGCAACCTTGTCTTACTATGGGATAATTCAACAGATTTGGAAATTTGAATATTGTAGCATTAAAGTTCCCCTATTTCAATGCAAGTGGGCAAATATCAGTCGACATGGTTCGGTGAAGAAAGATGAATCAAATTGGACTTTAGTTGACAGGAGTCGGATGCGTGATACAGAGGAACTGTTTATACTTGCATCACAAGCTAAACAAGTATTCTACATTAAACACACAAATGATCCCTGATGGGCTGTTATTGTCCCTGGTAAACAACAGATCCTTGGAATTGGTGATGTCACTAATGAGGACGACTATGATGACTTTGATGATCTCTCACCGTTCTCGATGCCATGTAATGATGACATGGATGGACCAGAAACGGAAACAAATTATATGAGAATGGATTACCATGAAGGACTTACTATAGATGAGTGGTATTCATTTTCTAGGTATTATTTCATAGTTACATTAATGTTTTCTTTATTTCCTTTTTGCCCATAATATTAGACAATTCACTGACTCAGTTTCCATGTTCTTTGATGCAGTTATTGTCTTACATCATGGTAGTGATGAAGATTTCAGAGTCTTTGATGAGGACGTTGAGTATAATGTTCACCTCGAAATTGATCATGGTGATCCAGAAGACATAACTGCTAAGTTAAAAGCTCAGAGAATGGATAGAATGTTTGACGAAAACATAAAAAGGATTACTGAAGCGACAACAAATTTAGGGGATGATGTACACATAACCATTGTGATTCCCTTGTGTTTGGGTTCCGAGAGAGGTTCAACTAGGAGCCTTAGAGTTTCTAAGCCAATGCATTTATAGTTTGATTATTTGCCCCGCCCCATTAGTAGGTGGTGTCTCAATTACGGTTAGCATGTCAGCTTTCTAATTCGGAAGTTCAACATCAATTGGGAGCGGTCGGGAGTAAATGAGGGACTTCGGCAGACATTGTGGGTAGACAAAATGGTATGTATTCCTAAATTAATCTTAATTATTTAAATATTTATGTAAACTACCTGACTAATGAAACTAAACCAATTAAAATATTATATTTTCAGGCTTTGTTTCACATTCCGTACAACCCCCAGCTGAAGAAGTTGTTACTATCTAAAGTCGCCGATAAATTTTGGGACTTCAAATCAAAGTTGGTAACTGGTTGGATTACCAAGACAAGAAAGGTATCCAAAAAAAAGCTAACAGGTTGCCCTATAAAATTTGGAAACATATTAAGGAAGGCGATTGGCTAATCTTTGTCAAAAACAAGATTTCTGAAGCTGCAGTGGTAAGTTAAATACTTCTTTGTATTCAGTTTTGGAAAATGCTTTACATTGTACTTTTATATTAAGTTAAATACCTTTATGTTGTTGACAGGCTAAACACGAGAAGGCGAGCAAGAGTGCCAAGAAGAACATTCATCCCCATTACCTTGAATAGTCAAGCTACAACGATGAAAGGCAATAATCGATAGCAGAGGGTTTATATCCCTCTTGTGCGGGACCTTCTTCTACAGAATCAAGCACCACGCAGATAAGCTGTGGGGATGACTAGTTTTGTTCAAGGCATAAGAAGAACAAGAAAATTAGGGAGAGAGTAATTCCAAACGAACAAACGCAGGCTATGGCTAAAAAATACATAAGAATTCTATTTGCAAATCAATAAAGTTCCCAATTCTTATAAGATCTAAAATTCATTTCAAATCTTTTACTTTTTATTTTCAGTTGGAGTTCTAAGATAAGAAAATATAAGGGGAATTTGTTCCCACGAGGTCCTAAGACGCATTTGTTATGGTCATTGGGAATCCAAATGACCTCGGACGCTGTGTTGGGCTGGGAGGGACTAATATTGGGTACCAACAAGTTTTAGGACCTCCTCCAGCGAGATTAAGCCAACAAAGTTAAAGTGGAGTTTCAATGGAAGATCGGGAGACTTTGAAAGCTCAACTCCAAGAAGAACTTAGACAGGAGTTTGATGCCACTATGAAAGACAAGTGGTTCTCCCTAATCTAAGACATTGGTATCAGGGCCGAGCTGTTAGCATCCCAAGGTGCACGGGTGTCTACTCCCCATGTAGAGATGTGTTATATTGACTTTTTGAATATTACGTTTAATAACTAATATTAGTATTAATAATTACCTATAATATTGACATATTATATTAAATTTTGAGGGTCATACTAGTTGTCATCTACTCCTAAAAGATACAAATACGAGAACGATCTACAATGTGGCCGGTGGTGTCGCGTATCTAAGTCAATCAGGCCAACAGTTTACACGAACTCACTAAGGAACGAGGCTTGAAGGATATGAAGTGGTGAAGGTTGAGATTGTTCCTGACTTCTTCAAAGGAGCAGCACTATTGGTCCCGATTCTATAGTACGACTTGGAGACATTGAACGATGCAATTGGTACTTATGTGCAATGGCCTCTTTATTTGATCAAGTTCATAAGTGAGGTAGAAATTAAAGATTCAATCAAATTTCCTCTATAACTTTATTTTGGTATGGCTAAAGTTGTGTGATTTGTTCCTTTTTAATTAGGTGACTCCACAAGCTAAGAAGATAAAGGAGATGTCAGTTGATGAGGTTATTGGGAGCAATGAACCGACCTTAAAGAAGTCAGTGGCATAAAAATGACCTCTTCTCACTAAAGATGTAGCAGCCCCTCTTAGTCCCGAGTGCAAATGACTACTTTAATGTGCGACCATGATGAAGGAAGATGATACCATTGTTGTGCCGTTGGATCGAGCCTTATTCCACTACTCTAAAGATAGAACAACATCACTTGATAAAGCTGACATCACCCAATTCTTACAGGGAGATCAATTGAACATTTTTTTTTATTCAATGCTTCATGAGGTATACACAATTAGGATATAGGTTAACTTATGTGGTACTGTTAATAATTTCTAAACCATTTGTATATATAATGCTTTATGATTATGTAGGATACTCCAAAATGATTGCGTGCCAATGTGATTTACTCTCATTAGTCAGTTGGTTGTGTCTTGAGGCCACTTCAGATGCAAGAATCGATGGCAACATTGAGGAGGTAAAGACGTACGTCCATTTTGCATTCACGAAATCCCTACTAGCTAAGTTAAAGTTCATTTTCACCCCTATTTTTGAACAGTACGTTTGAATCTGATGTGTGAACGCAATGCTAATTATTATACATTTACTTTAGAGTGCGATATTGCATTTAGTATGTAAGCATAATGCTAATTACTTATTTTTTATAATGTAATGTACACTGGATGTTTTTAGTCATTTGTGTGGGCAGTGGAAAAATATACTTCTTCAATTTAGCTTGGTCAATGCGCAATATACTAAGCTGAGATAGATTATTAATTAGTAGGTGTTATCAATAGATTAACATTGTAAGCTAAGATTGGTTGAAATTGAACTTTTAAACTAATCAATGTCGTTTTCCAGTGTGTTCAAAAGACTTACATTGCAAGGAGAACAAGCCGGAGAGCAGGCATCAACATGTATAGAAGTGACAATAAGTTCATTAACTAATTAAAACACTGTAAAACAATACTATCATATATATGAATAACATTTATATTTCGCAATTCATAGTGTGCTCAACAACGTGGGGAAACTGAGTGCGGCTACTTACATTGGCTGACGTCCTCAACGGGTGCAGTAGTGGGATGCCTATGGCGGAGGTAAGAGCTTTTGCCCATAATTTCATCGTTTTGAGTATCCTCAATAGTGTATTTCCTCTTGAACATGCCTCAAACACTTCACATAGGACGGTTTGAGTTAATATAAGTCAATTAGGAGCGTTTTTGGGTATAAAAATGGCCTTCACACTTTTTATACATCAATATGAGTCAATATAGGACAAATAGGAGCGATTTTGAGTCAATATTGGCATATTTCCCTTAACATGCTCCAAACACTTCGAATAGGATGATATGAGTCAAAGTAGGTCAAATGGGATTGGATTTGGATAGAAAATGGCGTATTTACCCTTAAACTTGTCATAAACACTTGAAATACACCGATTTGAGTAAAATCAGTCAAATGGGAGCGAGTTTGGGTAGAAATTGACCTAAACACTTCAAATAAATCGATATGAGTCAAAGTACATTAAATGGGATCGGGTTTGGGTAGAAAATGACGTATTTACCCTAGAAAACGTCACGTTTGAACTTAACTTTTGAAATACATTGCATTTTACATATATTTTAATTATATGGTAATCAATATTAGGTATGCAAAGGATTCAACAAGGAGCCCTTCTCCACCGAAGAAATCGATGTGGTTCGCAACAAATTGGCCAAGTATTGGACCGATAACATTTTTTTAGATTATGCAATTTACCTTTTGTATAATTTCAGGACGATAGCATTGAATATTTTTATACATTATGTTCATTTATTGGGGTCATAGTTTTGATGTTACTTAATGGGTGATTTTATGACCCTATTAGTATATAAATGTAATAGCATGATTTTTGTACCATTATAATTGTAAAGCAGGTTTTGGTAATCAATACAATGGATTTGGTAATGGAGGTTGTGTTTTAGTAATGAATACAGGAAAATGGGTGTTGTAGGGACCAAAATAGATCTTTTAAAAAAAAATTCATCTATATGCGGAGGGTCTATGGGGAACCCGCCGCTTATTACTTGTTTTTTTTTATTTTTTTAATTTGTAAAATTATGTAATTTGCGGCATATTTCTTTAACAACTACTGCATATTATTAGCATTAATAAGCGGCGTAACCTTGAATACTCGCCGTATATAGGTTTATTTTTACGGCGTATTTTTTACGCCACAAATTAATTTGATCAATTTGCTACCATCCTAAATATTGCTAGCCTTTTGACGCCACATATAGTATTAAAAAATTTGCTACATATAAATAAGTTTCTACTAGTGGGACAAGCAATGGTTTAGCTTGAGAGAGTTAGATAAGTCTCGTTTGAGTGCGTAATTTAGTAATATTTACATATAGTTTAGATGCAATTAGTGTAGTTTTAGTGGGTTTTATCTCATTCGATCTCATATAATCTGTTCACGTGTGTTTTTAGTATTTATTTTTGAGTTTTTAGGGATATTAGAGAAATCCCAAAGTTTTAGCATGAGCTCGACTTATTGTTGAGCGATCCCCAGAACTTTGAGAGCTATTATGAAGAAACTCAAGTTTCCGAAACCAGAAAGTTGAAGGCTTGATCGTGTGAGATGGAGATGAATTGCAATGAGTGGAAAAAGGCCTAAAAGAAGAGACTTGGACGTGCTTGTAGAAAGTTCAGATTGGGAAGAGATCAGAAAGTTCAGATTTCAAGAAATAGAGGAGACTTGGTTGAGTCTGCAGGCCACTCGTCGGAAACTTTGCCTGAAAGTGGATTTTGCTTCTAATATGCTCATTTTGGTGCTTTGGGAGCATACTCATCCGAATTTGTTTCCTTGGGCTTAATTTATATACTTTTCTTTATTTGGGCACAATCTAAATATTATTTAGTATTAATAGCCTCCTAGGTTTGCTTGACGGGGATTTAGATTTTAAGACTATTTTGGAGCACGTTATGATTGTAACACCCGAATAATTCCCCATTTCCGAAAACAAAACCTTGAGAGAATTACTGTTGTGCTACCGCCACGTGTTCAAATGTTAAAGTTTTAAATTAGAATTTTGCAGCGAAAAACATAAAACTTTAAAATAAAACTTCAAAATGCCAAACTCAATCAAACATACAATCCGTAACCATTACGAACCTTATTAAAATATATGAAACATCTATCAAACAAAATCAATACCAGTAACAAAAATATAGAAATGTTAAGTCAAATAAAGCAAGAAAAATAAAATACTCTCCTCTCATCCCAATTATGCATGCAAATCCCCGCGATACCTATTAGAAATCTGCTCCCCAAAATTACAAGTGTAAATATTGGTTCATTATAGGGTCATCGAAAGGCGAAGGCCATAACCAAAAGATCACACACAAAGCACGTAATCAACAAAGCTGAGTAGCTACAGGTTATGAAAAACAAAATAAACACGATAAGATTAAATGCAGGGCATTCTTACTCGTATAACACAATCCTTTACTCAAACTAGCTCATTGTTTAATTAATTAATAATTTGGATTAAGCAACAGACCATATCCCAATCAGGAACCTCAAAATAAATAAATTAACCCAAGCACTCACATTAGAGGGCATCAAAAATAGTATAAATCCAGATGGTAAATGGGCACGACTCCATCACCATAGCTAGATGAGATCTCAACTAACCCAAATTTTATGTTTAAAACTTTTTAAAAGAGACTCGTAGATCACATGGTCTCTAAGAAAAGCCACGGATAATACCCCGTGAAGCCCCAACCCCTAGTTGTTAATACTCTAGACGTGTACTAGCTTAGAGTTTTATTGCTTATCCTTCTTTCACTTTATGTGATTTACAGTTTAACACTTGGGTTCCAATTCACCAAAGAACACGCATGTAAAATATCAAATTATACAATCAACTTCTTTTATATTAAGACTTTAACCCTTTGATTTTCATCTCAAAATTTAACCTATTGAACAAAGTCAATTAACCTCATCTTTAATACTTGAAAATCACCTTTGCTCAATTCATACCATTCGTAATGAAGGAGAAATAATAAAAAACCTCATGGATTAATTACCAAATTAATTCCACTTGAATCAATTGAGATTCCTTAACCGTACATAATCCTTTTCTAATTAGTATTAACAAATCATAATTCATAACTCACCAACAATACCAAATCATGATCTAAATAAAGAACATGAATCTTTTCAATTACAAAACCAAGCAATCTCACCCAAAAGATTCCCTAAACATGGTACTAAGTTTTCCTTTTACCCTAGATCATGCTCCTAAAGGCAAGGTTTTCGTAACATATACATATTATGAATAGAACAATTGAATTACTACTTTCACAAATACAAGTCGTCTCCTATAAATCGTTTTATTAAACCAAATAATGTAAACTTTATCAATAGTCTAACAAACAAGTTTACAACAATTATACCCATTTAAAACTTACTTTTAAAATTCATGTAAGTGCTTTATATCTTTGTTTTTAATACTTAAATCCTTGAAATATAATGAAAATTAGTTTTATAAATTCTGGAAATTTTCCAAAGTCTGCAAAAATATTGATTATGATGTTCAAAACATGTAGTATACTGATTAATATCATATACTACACATAAAATCAAAAAATCCTTCAAATTCTCAGCATAAAAATCTAAATTTCATATCCCATTAAATTTGAATTTTTTTTGAACATAACATCATTAAATTAATCAAAAAATACTCTTAGTTTCATGAAATAATTAATAGTATATGATCATAAACCCTAAAACATAAAAACTAGAGTATTTAACCCATATTTTCATGTATAAAGAATCTTAAAATCTATAAAACAAATATAAATTCATAAAACATATGAATATAAACACTTTTAACATATAATTAATCATTGAAAAAAATCAAAATAATCATTGAAATAGTCTACCCAAATCCTGAATTCTAAGGCATAAAAATAAGGAATAAAGGAAGAGAAAAAAAGGAAGGACTGGCAGTGGCTGGCAAAATGGTGACGACTTGATGACAGCAAAGAGAACTGGCTGCTCATAGGGTTTCCCTCCTCTCTTTTTTTCTGGTTTTTGAGTAAATGAGCAATTAGGATTTTGAGAGGGTAGGTTTATATATATATATATATATATATATATATATATATATATATATATATATATATATATATATATATATATATATATATATATATATATATATATATATATATATATATATATATATATATATATATTAGGATTAGAGTGGGTTAGGTATATTTTGGACTTTTGGGTTTATAATGGCTATAAAAAAAATTTATAAAAATAAATCTCATGATTATTTTAGGTAAACAATTAAACACATATTTTGTAAAAATAAATCTTGTTTAGTTTACACTAAAAATATACTTGGAATAAAACGCAATTAAGACCTCAGAAATTTACGGGAGATTACAATCTACCCCTTTTAAAAAGATGTTTCATCCCCAAAACTTGACTCAAAATCAGTGACTTTCAAACAAAACTACGGTGGATTACAATCAACCCCTCTTAAAATAAGTTTTTCCCTCGAAACTTAACCCTAAAATTCAATAATTTTGAAAGAATATTAATATTAATTGTCTGCAATGCAAGGAGATACCTATCATATTCTAGAGATATGCAATTAAAACAATAAAAAGCACACCTAGCATAGTCTAAAGATATGCAATCAAAACAATAAAAAATGAGAAATTACATCGCATTCCACCCCCTTAAAAGAAAAGAGTTACGACCTTGTAACTCACCTTCAACACATAACTCGAGGTATTTCTTCTTCATTACATCTTCAGTTTTCAAAGGTAATGCGCACACTAAAGTCATTTTAGCACACATGGCTTCTACATTTCCTTCATATAGTGCCTCAAAAGGTGTCAATCCAATACTCACATATATTATTATTATACGAGAAGTCTATTAGATCCAACTTTATTATTATTATACGAGAAGTCTATTAGATCCAACTTATCCTTCCAAGTACCTTGGAAATCTATTGTATAAGCTCTCAGCTTATCCTCCATATTCTAGTATGTCCTCTCTATCTGTCCATCCATTGTAGGGTTAAAAGTTGCACTCATTTTCAAAGTAATCCCAAGATTTTCTTGTACCTTATGCCAAAACTTAGACAAGAATCTTGAATCTCTATTAGACACTATATCCTTAGGAAATCCATGTAAACGGACTACATTCTTCACATATGCCTTCGTTAGTAGCTTTTTCTTCCAAGTCTCCTTAATCGTAATGAACACTATAGACTTGGTGAGTCTATCCACAATTACCCAAATCGTTACCCATTCTAGTCCTTGGTAAATTAGTCATAAAGTCCATGGAAATTGAATCCCATTTCCATCCAGTTAATTCTAGTGGTTGTATCTTCCCCAAGGTTCTTTTATGGTCTATTTTCATCTTTTGACATTTCAGACATCTAGAAACATACTCAACTATTTCTCTTTTCATATTCACCCACCAATATATTTGCTCTAGATCCTTATACAACTTATCACCCCCAGGGTGAACTAAATATGGAGTATTATGACTTTCTTCCATTATTATCCTCTTAATTTCATTACAACTTTGAGGTACACACCATTTTCCCTTATACCTTAGTCTACCTTCCTCATAGATCTTGAACTCAGAATTCAAACTGGTAGTCACCCTATCTCTAATCCTTTATAAAGATTCATCCTCAATGTGCTTTCCCTTAATTTCCTCCAATTCTCCATGACTCGTAACTTCTTAGTTTATCCTCTTCATATCCTCACACAACTCATCGACTATTATCAAAGCATTGAAAATATGGTTTGATTATCTTCTAAGAGCATCTGCAACAACATTTGTCTTTCCTTCGTGATACTATATGTCTAAATCATAATCCTTGATCAACTCTAACCATCGACGTTGTCGTATGTTCAAGTCCGTTTGAGTGAAAATGTTCTTCAGGCTCTTATGGTTTGTGAAAATCTTGTAGATGATGTCGTACAAGTAATGTCTCTAGATCTTCAATGCGAAAATAATAGCGGTGAGCTCTAAGTCGTGAGTAAAATAGTTGGCTTCATACGGCTTCAAATATCGAGATGCATATGCTATGGCTTTCCCATTCTATTGCAGCACGTACCCTAAACCATGTTTCGAGGCATCGTTGTACACTTTGAATTCTTCGTTCTCATCAGTCAATATTAGCACTAGTGCGGTAGTCAACCACTCTTTGAGGGTTTGAAAGGCTAACTCACACTTTTCATCCCATAAAATTTGATCTCCTTTTTTATCAGGGTGGTTATAGGTCTGGCTATTCTAGATAAATATTTAACAAACCTCGTATAATATCCAGCCAATCCTAGGAAGCTTCTAATATCAGTCATATTTTTAGGAGTAGGCCATTCACTAACAGCTTTGATCTTAGCAGGATCTACCGAACTACCCTCTTTAGAAATATAACGATCCAAATATGTGACTTGTTCTAACCAAAACTCACATTTGAAGAACTTGGCGTACAACTTATTTCTCCTAAGAGTTTTTCAAGTTTATTATCAGTTTTTTGGCATAGTCTTCCTAGTTTCTTGAATACACTAGAATGTCATCATTAAATACTACCACAAACTTGTCTAGGTATTCATGGAAAACTCGATTCATCAAGTCCATGAAGATAAAAGCTGCATTGGTTAACCAAAAAGGGATAATTATAAACTCGTAATGCCCATATTGAGTTTTAAAGGTGGCCTTAGAAATTACTTTATCGAATATTTGTAGTCGATGATACCCTGACCACAAATCTATATTTTAAAACACACTCACCCTCTTCCACTAGTCAAATCATCTATACTAGGTAATGGTTACTTATTATTTAAAGTCACATTGTTCAACTCCCTATAATCAATGCACAACCTCATGCTTTTGTCTTTCTTCTTTATGAACAACACTGATACACTGGGTCTGATAAACCCCTTATCTAACAGTTCTTGTAATTGGGTCTTTAACTCTCCCAATTTACTGGTACCATTATGTAAGGTTCCTTAGAAATACAACTTTCAGAACTAAGTCTATGGTGAGCTCGACTTCCCTACAAGGTGGCATCCCTGAAATTTTATTTGGGAAAATAACTAGAAATTTGTTTACTATGGGGATATCTTCTATTTTATTGCTTTCTCCTATGCTCAAGTCTAGCGCACAACAAAGGTAAACTAGATACTCCTTGAATACTAATTCATCTCCATTGTAGAGATCAACCCATATCCCTTAGGTTTCTCGAATCCCATATAAAACACAGTTTTCCACAAAGGACTCCTTGGGTGCACCTTTTGCTTCTCATAATCTAGTCTTGGCTTTGTATAAGCTAATATGCCCTTCTAAAATTACCCCAAATCTCACATATTTCCGAAAACTTGAAATTTAATGAATTTAAATAAATAAAAAATTAGACGAAATAATAATTTATTAACAAAAAAATATTACTAAGTGGGCGCTTAGTTCGAGAAAAACAAAAATAAGTTTAAATCAATGCATAACTTTATAAAACTAATACTAATACAATTTGATTTGCAATTCATTTTTCCAAAATGGTTTAAGGTTTAGACGCCTTGTCAAAATCATTTTGGCTTTGGTCATACATAAAATCTAACCTAAAGCTCCCAGATACTACTTTGCTACACCTCATTAATTCTTTGTTTGAAAACCAAAACCTTCAGATAACTACCGTCGTGCTACCATCACGTGTTTCAAATGTTAAAACTTTAAATCGGAATTTTGCAGCGAAAAACATAAAACTTTAAAATAAAACTTCAAAATACCAAACTCAATCAAATATACAATCTATAATCATTATGACCCTTATTAAATATATGAAACACCTATAAAAAAAATCTATACAAGTAATAGAGTATCTAGAAAACGTTAAGTCAAACAAAGCAAAGAACATAAATTACTCTCTTCTCATCCTGATAACGTATGTAAATCCTGCGACACCTTTTAGAAATCCACTCCCCAAAATTATAAGTGTAAATATTGGATCATTACAGGGTCATTGAAAGGCAAAGGCCATGACCAAAAGATCACACACATAGCACGTAATCAGCAAAGTTGAGCAGATAAAGGTTACGAAAAACAAAATAAACGTGATGGTTCATAAGAGTAAATGCAGGGCATTCCTACTCGTATAACACAATACTTTACTCAAATTTACTCATTGTTTAATTAATTAATAATTTGGATTAAGCAACAAACAAGGTTGCCTCCCTATGTCTCAATCAGGAACATCAAAATAAAAAATAAACCCATGCAATCTCGTCAGAAGACATTAAAAAGAATATAAATCCAAATGGTAAATGGGTGCGACTACATCACCATTGCTAGATGAAATCTCAACTTACCCCAACTTTAAGTTTAAAACTTTTTAAAAGAGACTTGTAGATCACACGACCTCCAACAAAAGCCACGGATAACACCCTATGAAGCCCCAACCCCTGATTGTCAATACTCTAGACGTGCACTAGCCTAGAGTTTTTATTGTTTATCCTTCTTTCACTTTACGTGATTTATAGTTTAACACTTGAGTTTCAATTCATCACAATTACACAATCAACCTCTTTTATATTAAAATTTTAACCCTTTGATATCCATCTCAAATTTTAACATGTTGAACAAAGTCAATTAACCTAGTCATTAAGATTTGAAAATCACCTTTACTGAATTCATACCATTAGTAATGAACGAGTAATAATAAATAACCTTATGGATTAATTAGCAAATTAATTCCACTTGAATCAATTGAGATTCCTCAACCATACGTAATCCTTTCCTGATTAGTATTAAAAAATTATAATTTATAACTTACACACAATACCAAATCATGAATCTAAATAAAGAATATGAATCTCTTCAAATATGTAAAGTAATCTCACCCAAAAGAGTCCCTAAACATGGTACTAAGTTTTCCTTTTACCCTAGATCATGCTCCTAAAGGCAAGGTTTTCATAACTTGAATGTACCTTGAATAGACTAATCGAATAGCCACTTTCACGAATAGAAATTGTCTCCTATGAATCATTTTTCTAAACCAACTAATGTAACCTTAATCAATATAAGTTTATATCAATTATACCCATTTAAAAAAACTTTCAAAAATCATGTAAATGCTTCAAATATTTGTTTTTAATACTTAAATCCTTGAAATATATTAAAAATCAGTTTTGTAAATTCTGGAAAATTTTCCAGAGTCTGCAAAATATCGATTATAATGTTCAAAACAAGTAGTTTATTGATTAGGATCACATACTACACATAAAATCATAAAATTCTTCAAATTCTCAACATAAAAATCCAAATTTCATATTCCATTAAATCTAAAAACTTTTTTTGAACATAACATCATTAGATTAATCATAAAATACTCTTAGTTTCATGAAATAACCAATAGTATATGATCATAAACCCTAAAACATGAAAACTAGTGCATTTAACCCATAATTTCACGTATAAAGAATCTTAATATCTATAAAACATATATAAGTTCATCAAACTTATGATTATAAACACTTTTAACATATAATTAATCATTGAAAACATTAAAAACAATCATTGAAAAAGTTTTCCCAAATTATGAATTCTAGAGCATAAAAATTAGGAATAATGGAAGGTAAAAGAAGGAAGGACCGATGGTGGTTGGCGGGAGGGTGACGATTAGATGGCAGCAAAGAGAACTGACTACTCCTAGGGTTTCCCTCCTCTCTCTTTTTTTTTATTTATGAGTAAATGAGCACTTAGGGTTTTTAGAGGGTAGGTTTACATATATATATATTAGGCTTAGAGTGGCTTGGGGATATTTATGGCTTTGGGGTTTATGATTGCTTTAAAAAATATTTTTATATAAAAAATAAATCACACGATTATTTTAGGTTATCAATTCAATACATATTTTTTAAAAAATAAATCTTATTTAGTTTATACTAAAATTATATTTGGAATAAAATACAATTAAGATCTCGTAAATTTACGGGGGATTACAATCGTTGTATAAAGAGTTTTCATCATCGTAATCGCAAATCTTGCTAGTTTATTAGTCATTCTCACGTATTTATTCTCCTTTTTTCAATATCTTGATTTATATTTCATTTTTAATCATGTTTGCTCTATTAAAATGCATTTTTCATGATTATAATGAGTGAGTAGTCCCGTAATCTAGGGTGTTGATGAACCCTAATATGGATTTGATGTAGGTTGATCCCATACCCCAAAATCTCTAGTTTTTATGCAATTTCTTTCATCTAGAGTTGGTTTTAATCTCATTAGAAGATGAGACGTAGTCCATTTATTAAAGGTGATTAGGTCCACAATGACAGTTGGTTAATAATCGAATATAGAACCTTGAGTTAAGGTATTATTGATATCATAAAAGTAGATGTCAGGATTATTAGAAAAGTTGTGTTTTATGTCTTACTTTTACATGAACCTACAATAGCCGGTAGGATTGCATTAGAAGGAAGTAATTGATACTCAAAAGTGGTCCTTGGTATTGCCTAGGAAGCATTTGTTCTAGAAATTGTCTAATTGTTCCAGTTTGAGGGGTTGGGAGTGTTTATTTGCATTAGTTCATATTAGAGGGGTTTGTTTACCTTACGTGTCTTTAAATATCTATTCATATCTCATTCTCATTTTTGTCATTAGAATTAGATTTAGATTTATAATCTTCAACTCTTTTGTTATTGATTTAGTAATAGTTGAAGTCAATTTATTTATTTGATGTGTTAGTCTCTTGAAATTCGACCATTTTTTTCCAAGCTATATTAGTTAAGGTGATTAGGTATTGTTAATTAGGTTGCAACAACCTCGTCATGGGGCTCGATTAGGTTTGAGGTTATTGCTTGGTGGTTATCAAATGATTACTTATTACAAGTTCATTTCAAGCCAATATGTGTCTCAGAGCATTAAAGTTAATCTTAAAAAATTTAAATTAGTATATATAATAATCTTAACTTTATTTATCGTAATCTAGTACATATTGGATCTTGTTTTATGACAAATTAATACTTTGTAGTATGCTTGGTGATAAAATAATTAAAAAATAAAAAATATATTTTAAATATTTTTATATGACTATTTGTTTAAATCGAATATATTGAAACATAGTCTAAACTAATCTTAGAAATACTCTAAACAACCTAGATCGGCCTAAAAGTTGAAATAAAAAGGCTTGATCATTAAACCTAGTTCACCTATGGCCTTAAGCCTAATGATCGGTAATGGAGGTTTTGTAATTGACTCTTGAAAGAATAACTAAAGGGACAAAGTAAAAAACGCCAACGAATCTTTAAAGGAAAATTCATAAACCATTGTCAAGGATTCAACAAATAGGGACAAACCGAAGAGACATATCAGTGGTAAATGTTTTCCATTGTGAATCCGTGAGAGAGTTTACTCCATAAATGGTCTTTAACCAATGTTTACATAGAGATAAGATATGAATTAAACCAAAAGGTATTTCCCATGTATTTAGAGGATAAATAAAAAATGAGATAAATAGTGTTTACATAGGATTAGGAGAATAAAAATAGGAATAGGGTACCATTTAGAAAAAAATCTAAAGGTAATTGGATTGTGCTTCACACAAAGAAGATTGAACAACTTTTGAAGGGATTAAGTGGGCCATAGTACGATTGCACACGCAAGAGGATTGTGTGTCTCGTAATATATTTTCTTGTTACATAACCTATTTTATACACATTAGACCTTTGTATGGAGTAATATATCAATAGAAATGGAAGAAGATGAACTAACCAATAACTTTATAACTTGGTCTATCCGATAAATACAAAAATAATATGAGCCTATACAATAAAAGGTATCCAAATCGAGTCTAATTTTACTAAATTGTTCATAACTTTTTGGTTTAAATCAAAATTGGGCTAATAATATATCAGGAAAACTTGTGGGACAGACTATCTAACCATATAAGGTTCTTATATGAATTTTTTGGATATTATAAGCTTGATTTTGATTCTTTTGGGCATCTTTAGCTATTAAAGGGACATGAGTCTATTAATATTAAAATTTTACAAGTGATTAAGGGACTTTAGACCAAGTGAGGCCTATTTAAAAAAGTCTCTTTACACATTCTGCTTTTCAAGTAGGTGAATTAGTAAAGTTAAAATTTTAGTCCATGAAAAGGGGAGGAATTGATTTAGGTGCCTATATCCAATTTTGTGTCAAAGTTTGGAATATAATTAGGAACAAAACTATATAACATTCACTATCTTATTTGGGTCCTATATGACACGACACTTAGGAGAAACTTGTGCCACCAAGGGTAGCTCTCTCGCAAAGTTATAGGCTAACATTTATAATGGTCATCGAGTCATAATCCATCTTTCTTGTCATTCATCTATCTAATGAATCATTATCGATAATTTTTATAGCTTATATTATTGATTGATTTTCAACTATCGTGCTAACTGAGTATCACTCAATATACTCCTCTATGTCTCTACTCTCTGGGAGCCTTGTTATCTTCAAATATTATTCATAAGTTATGTTGAAATTCTCACTAAAATTTATATATGTTTTCATATTAAATAAATTTTTAAATGAATATAAAAAGCTTTATTGATACAAAATAAATCTCAAGACTTTGTGTTTTCATTATTTAATTTAAAGGTTATTGTAGGGGCTATTTTGTGCAAAAACCGTAGTTTAAGGGTCTTGAACCCAACTAGGTCTCGAGAAGGTGATTCAATGAGTGAATCACTACTAGGGTGCCAGAGTTTTTTACAATCAAACCTTCCCTTCTCTGTAAAGAAAAAGGGAAGGGGCTCCCCCCCCCCCCCCCCCCCCCCCCCCCCCCCAGTACCCTACAATTACATGCATCAATAAGGATCGGCTACATGGCTTAAAGGGTCAAGGTGTTGCCACCAAACCTTTAAAGGCAGTTTTGACACCTAATTGGGTTTGAATCCCAAAAATGATTTGAGTGTGCGGTCTTCGAACAATGAGAAAGTTATAGAATGAGCAATCTGCATCAATTTAATACATGTTGTTCATGCAATTTATGTTAATATGGAACAAGTAAGTTTTAGTTCCTAGGCAATCTTGCAAATACATAGGAAGCATACTCTAGATTTAGTCGGTTTAGCAAGTTAAGGATTATGTGTATAAATCTAGATTTGGTGAGCACTTTTTTAAAGTCCACAAGATTAAGGGTCCCTATGGTCAGTTGTCCAACTAATCCTTTTAGTTGTGATAACACTTTAATAGGTCTTGAGTTAGGGCAAAAAGATAAATATGGCCACTCACAATCATAACATTATAAGATTTATGAAATAAAAGTGCAGAATTTAAAGAGTAGAAATTAAAATAAAGCTTAAAGAGAAATATTAAAATATGCAAAGGATTAAGCATGAATATGAGTAGAAACTTTAGTAATCCAATGAGGAATTGAGTCTAAAGAAACTATTCTCCATGATATATTTAAACTAAATAAAATTCTAGTTTATAAAGGACTTGTATGATATGATTCACACAAAGGGTTTACTCATCAAAAAGGTTAAAATTTAATTAAGTCCAAAGCGAATGGAGATATCCAAATCTCTTCATCATAGACTAAAAGAAAAGAAAGAATACATGAATAACATAAATGAATTGGAATAAGTAGAGATGTATGGGGAAGGGATTTCTTGAAAGGTTAAGAGGAAAACTATCCATAAGAATGGTTCCTTAAACATTATGCTAAATGTTAGGATCTTGAGACTTGGCCTAGTGAATTAAGAAGTTGCTCCTTATCCTTCACATAACAGGTAAAAGAGACATATAGTAAAGGTTTTGGAGTTGATCATAAGTGAGCACCAATGATGATGTCTCTTTGGTTGATCAAGACTCGCCAATAATGCATAAGAGTTAAATTAAAATGCTCTTATAAAAGGAGGTTTGCTTCATCTACAATCATTATGAAAAAGATCAAATCTTAAGTTCTTAAGTTGATGGACACCACTATAACTTGAGATGGATGGTGAAGGGAGTAGAAGTTAAAAAAAAAAAAAAGCATAAAGAAAATAAATTTAATTAGAAGGCTCCTCGATGAAAAAATTGAGGGGAGTTCCTCTATTTGAGTCTTGATTGAGTGTTATTAGAAGAAATAATGGTTCCTTACTTGGCTAAGGTAAAGTATGCCTTAAATAAACCTTCATAAGGATTGAGTGGTGCTTAAGAGGTTTTGGATATGTTTGAGAGGATATTTAGGCATAGTAATAATGTTTTAAAAGTGTGAATTTTGAACCCTTTGCTCATAACATTTCTGGTATTTATAGGCAAAAAAATCAGCATTTGAGCGTTAAATGCTTAGATCAAGCATCTGACGCTGAGATCGGGTGTTGGACACTCGAGCTGTGCATCAGACACTCAACAAAGAATCTTTTTCTTGGTTGAAAAGAGGAGTGCTAGGTGTCAGAAGTGCTTTCTGGGGGCACACTCAAGTGTTGGCCGTCAAACGCATAAATCAAGCGTCAAATGCTTGAAATAGGAAGTGGGTTGCTTACACTTTATTCTGGGTGTAGAGTGCAAGATGCTAGGGGCATTGGATGCGCTCTTAGTGCATTAAGAACCTACCTTTATGCGTTAGACGCATAGAGTTGTTGCTTTATTTATGCGTTTAACGCTCACTTCAAGCATTAGTGCTCTGAACATTTTGGATTTTGTGTTGATTAGGGGTTTATTTAGTATATAATGACTTGATGTTTATGATTAGGGTTTTGTGTTTAGGCTAAAGTAAGTGATTTTAGCTTTTTTGTGTTTAGGGCCTGGCAATGGTTTTGTTTTGAGGTGGTCTTGGGTTTTTGCACACTCAATCTCCACCCATGACAAGTTCACCCATAAGGGTTGGTTCATCATTAGACCACTACACGGGGAGACACAATTTTATGTAAACAATTATATTTAGTTGGGTCCAACACAAGTCAAGTAATATCAAATCAAGTCAAAGATGAGTCGAGAACACAAAATAGAGGTGTCAAAATCTAATTTGACCCCATAAGCTGCTGAAAACCGACCTAGGCTCAACCTGATTATGACCCAAATGAGACTTGAAAGCCGATCCAACCTGATTTAAAGTCAACCCAAAAATTATTTAGTCCGATATTGAAAGACCTAAACCTGATTTGTGTTAGACTCATTAAAGACCTAACCAATTACAGACCCGTCCATTATAAACTCGACCCGTTACACACCCGATCTAAAGACAACCCAAATTGATTGAATCCGACAAATAAATTATATGACCAGACTTATAACGACCCGAAATATAATTTTACTCCACATGTTAACAATTTGAATATATGCGACCTAATATTACCTGACTTAAGTATTTTGTTACTAATGATGAATATCTGCACATTACTTTGTTTAATGTCATCAACACGGGTATGCTAATACGCCTATCGTGAATTGTTCACAAAAAAGTAGGATGAAACTAAAATTACTTTTTCACTGACACACAATTTATAAGTGTCTTATAATATCACAAAAAAAATTTGCAAATTATATGGTGCCTTTTACGACCATATTTAGGCACATTATAAGCTTCACCAAAGTCTAATAACACTTCTAAAGAGTGTAGTCCACAATATTCTTTTACTAATCAAGTTAACCTGAAAAAATTATGCATTTATAATTATATCAACTTAATTAGTGTTTACTATTGATTTTGATTCGATTAAATCTATTATACTCAATTGATTATTCAAATTTGAGTTTGTTTGATATATATGTCCATATCTGATAATTGATACTTGTTCGTATTTGAAAGAATTATTTAATCATCAAAATAATTGTAATATTTATATGATATGTATTAATATAGATAATTGATATAGATAATACAATTATGCATTGGTACATTAAAGATACACATCCTATACTCGTTTCTTCGTTTGATATATTAAAATGCATTTAATAATAATTACCTCATAAAAAAAATTGGATTAATTAATGGGATTAATCTTACTTTTGGTCGTTTTGTTATTAATAATATAACCTTTTATTTATCCAAGAAAAATCTAACTTTTATCCTTTATCCGCTTTCATCGAACTAGTTTATAGGTTACTTGTATTAAGACGAAAACAGGCAATTTCAATCCTCTTATTGAGTCATTTTATGGGTTAATTATTTAATTACAATTATTATCATCGATTATTTGATTACTATTCATCAACCTTACCTTTCTCTTCCTCACTTTTTCAAATTAATTCTTGGAAGCACTAGGAATGAGAGCGTGAAGGCTTGAAACGAAAAGAAAATGGAAACCTAATAACTACTTTACTCCTCTATCTTGCCTAAGTTTGTAGTTGTTGCATTTTCTCATCCATATATATAACATCCTTCATTCTCATTCTATTCATTAGCCCTTTAATTCATCATGAAAAAAAGAAGGTAAAAGATGAAAAAAAGGAAGAAGAAAGAGGGGAAATAAGGATTGGAAAGGGAAGGGGTTAAAAAGAGGAAAAAGAAAACAAAAAATCATAAATAACTTGTTATTGACATGTTATTGTAGGTTACTATTTTGTATTATTCAATAAAAATAGATTAGGGTCAAAGGTTGGATTATTTAGGAATAAACAAAAGATTAGATTATTAATGGCGAATCGACAAAAGGTTGGATAATTCTCATTAATTAATCCTAAAAAAATTTGTTTTGCAATGACTTATTGAAATTATCATTGTCCTATTTATGAATTCACCATCATATATAAACAAGTAATCACATGAGTTGACCCAAAATTAACTGATATGACCCAAGATGAATACAATAAAATAGTCAAATATTGAGTCATAAATCAATAATAACATATCATTAATGACCCAATGCGAACCCGATAAAGCTTAATCCGAATTTCAACCAAAATCAAGGCGACCCATTACCATAATTGACTTGACCTGAAATCTACCCAAACTTGAAATAACATGTTATAACTTGTTTAAAAACCGACCCAGATTGACTTGAAGTGAATACACGTAACCCCAGTCCAAACCAAACCCAAGAAAGAAAATAACTGATTTAAACTGACCTGATAATGACTTGCCCCAACCCAACCCAATAGGCCAAATTTACAGATTTAACCCAAACTACTTAGCAGCGACCCATAATAGGTCAATCCAGAACTGACCTCTAGACCTGAACTGACACCCCTCGCACAAAATAGGTAGGTTTGGGTAATATCGGGTATTTCTCAATTTTAATCGGGCTTGATTTTTTATGACTTGGGTTAGCGTGGGTTCTAGTTGTTTTGTAGTCAAGTGTAAATTAGGTTTGGGTTGACTTCAGGTAAAGTGAGTTATGGGTCAAGTCATCTTTGGATCGAGTGCTAACCTAGTTTGGGTTGACTTCAAGCAAGCTAAGGACCATGTTGAATCACGGCTCACACTCTCAAGCTATTAGGAAATTGGGTTTGTTAAGGTTGTTTGATTTTTCACCTATGTGTAATAGTCTATAATATTCTATACATATTGGGAATACATTGTAAACATCAAGTACTATATAGTACATATATATTATATACAACATAATATTTATTATTTCATAAATTGAAAAATAGCTTGTGCTAGTACATAATCTCATTTATATCCTTATAAAATTATCAAACTAAAATTTCTTTATAAGGACAATAAAATCTTTCATTGTAAATTTGATTTGGTTATTAGGCAAAGTATTTTGTTTATAAAATCTCTAATTTTTCAAGTCATAATTCATCATCTTTAGTATCAAGTCAACTCTACGAGCTAAATTTAAAATATTGTGAAGAAAAGAAATTTTTCGTCATATATTTAAGCTTAAATATCCAACAAAGCATTTCAATTAAAAAATCAAGGGGTTTTTTCGATTTGTGGAGTATGAATATTTTACTTTTTAACTCAGTTGACTCTACTTGAGTTTTTCTTAACTTTGATTATAATTCAATGTCTTTGCTAGAATTTTTTATATGCATTAGGGTGCATGGTGCACTCTTACATAAAAATGCTCACATGCCCATATATAGAGTATGTAAGTAAGAATATGTGAAGGAAAACACCTAAAAATTAGACGATGCATGTCGTCTTTGATGGGAACTCTACTCTATAAGAGCAAAATTAAAATCCTTTAAGTTTCCAAAAATGTTAATTGTATTTTCAAGGGCTCTTTGTTTAACTGCAAGTCTACAAATCTTTACTAACTTAGCTCATATTAATACAAAACCCATAATATATAACTTAGAATTAGCAAAAAAATTCCAAACTTTATTAAAACATACTATAAATGAATGTTGTTTAATGCAATTTTCATCCTGAATTCAACAACTTAAAAGTATAAGTTTTATAGAAAATATACAAATTCAATAAAAGGTTTTCATTAGAATAGTATGACTTTTTATTTAAAGATGTTTTCTAATTACAACGAAATATAAAACCCATGTTTCTGAAAAGTTTATCTTATATATATTTGATACTACATATTTAGTAACGATGTAAAGAGTTAATATTTTGAAAATATACATTACAAAATAGCATTTTGAATTTTTTTTAAAAATATTTGTTGAAACATACGATGATGGTGCTAGAATTACTTCATTGTAAGAGAAATTTTCACTCTTTTAGCCTAAGGTATTTGGATACTTCATATATACGACTACATGTTTAATGGTTATACCATACCACCATGAAGTTGACAAATCCCACTAATGATTTCTTTGAGTTCCGCTAAACAAATATTATTGATTTCCTCCTTTTAGGTCTTTGAATTTTTTTATTGACAATTTATTTTGAAAAAAAAATCTATTTATTTTTAGAACACTAATATAAAATACCATAACTCATTCGGTTTTATATATTTCTTTTTTGTCCATTTTATAAATTACTTTTAATAAATTACATTAATGAGTTTACTTTCCTATTTTCGTAACTAATTGTCAAACTTTTTTGGGTAATTCTCATTGGTAAACCTATATATTTTCAAACTTTATTTAGTCGACGAGAATTTTTTTTTCAACGGTAACTCTTTAATTTTTAAATTATTATTCATAACTTTAATGACAACATTTTACATGATTTAAATTTTTTCATAATCACGGTTTGTGTTTTCCTCTAATTTTTGAATTTGACTTGGTTAATTGCTTAGTGTAAATGAAGGTTCGAGAGGAAAATCTAACCATGGATATATGGGAGTTAAAAAAAATTTAAATCTCATAAAAAGCTGTCATTAAAGTTATAAATAATAATTTTAAAAATTAAAAGGCTTCCCTTTGATAATGTGTAAGGCTATCAATGAGAATTACCTAACTTTTTTTTCTAAGATAAATAATTACGTAATCCTTAAAATTTAGTTGATGTTGTATGGTATGGTGTTTGTAATTCATTAGATACACATGCGTCTTACACGACTTGCATATTACAAAGAAGTAGTTGGGTACCAATTTCACCCTAAAAAAGGAAATGTACCAAATTAAGATTTGGACCTATAACCATAAAGATTATGTTCAAATTATGGTTAATTGACATTTTATCTGGGATACATTAAGTGATGTAAACAATTTGAAAAACCAAATTGATCTATTTTATTTTATTTTTTCAAGAAATTTGATTAGGTTTTACCAAAACGTTAATATAATAATAATAATAATAATAATAATAATAATAATAATAATAATAATAATATAAAATAATAAAAGAATGCCACACAACAATGGAGAAAAAATAGGACATGGATGGGAGATGTTCATTTTAAGCGTAGCTAAGAATAGTGAATACTTTTGGACCAAAATTAATTGATATTTGTCACATATCACATTGAACCATGAATTTTTCCAAACAATAGATTTTGACTAAATTTAGTTACAGATATCCAATTAAAATAAAAATAAAAAAGTAATAACGTTAAAAATGAGACCTTGTAAAAAGAGGCATAAATGTGTAAGGTAATATTTCAACCAAAATATAATTTTAAGAGGTATACATAAAAAGGAGTATACAAATAGATATTACTCCATAAAAATAAATCAATATACCAAAAGACTAAAGAGAAAATTAGAATAATTATTTTCACTAATCCTCATTTCTATTTTGTTAGCTCATTAAGGGAGGGAATGGAGAAATTTTTTTTAATTATTTTCTCTATGCTTCTTCCTCATCTTGAAATATCAGCTCTTGGGTTATTTTAATTAATAGAATTCGAAAACAAATGGGTTGTGGTAAATCAAAGCATGCAGTTGCTACAACAAATTTAGTTTCAAATCGAAAGAAGCTAAATTCCAAAAGTAGCAAAAAGGTCCAAAATATGGAAGTATCACATGATGCAAATGTAGCGAACAAAGAAGAAAGGGGCAATATAGTTCATAGTGAGACATTGAATGTTGTTCAAAATTTAGAAAATGCACTAAAGACATGTGAAGATGAATATCTAGCCAAACAAGAGGAAGAGATCAATACATCTAGGAATGATATAAAGGTAGATTTACCATTGAAATCCCAAGAAAAGCATGACAACAAAGATATATTGGTTGCAGAATTTTTGGCTCTAGATGTAGAAGACAAAGAACATGATATAGAACTATCTCAAAAGACCCAAGATGAATATTTGTTTGACAAGAATGAGATAAATTTTGACGAGATTTCATCACTACAATGTGAATCTGTTGAGAAGTTTGTTTTGGATGAGGAAGAAAAGCAAGACATTCTTATTAAGGTTAATAATGTCTTAAACAACAATGAGAATTTATCCTTGAAATATGAATTTGTTGAGAAGTTTGGTTTAGGAGAGGAAGACAAGCAAGATAATCTTATTGTGATAAATAGTGACTTGACTAATAAGACAAAGTTTGAAGAGAATTGTTCCTTAAAATATGGATTTGATAAGAAGGTTGCTTTGAGCGAGGAAGAGAAGCAAGATAATCTTATTGTGAAAAATAATGAGTTGGCTTACAAGAAAAAATTTGAAGAGAACTTATCCTCGAAACCTGAATTTTTTGAGAAGTTTGCTTCAATTGAGGAAAAAAAGCAAGATAAGGTTGTTGAGAAAAATAATGATGACTCCAATGACGGGACAATGTTCATTGAGAATTTATCCCCACAACATGAATCAATAGAGGTGTTTTCTTTAGAAGAAGAAGAGAAGCAATATAATATAGTGGAAGGAGACAATGCCTCAAACACTAAAGAGGAAGAAAAATGTGAAGATGGTAAGTTAAATTAATTTCTAATCATGTGTCAAAGATTTCATAAACATTTCTTCGTATTTACAATCGACATAGATTTGTAAAAGTGTGTTTATTTTTCTTAATTTCCATTCTAAGATAAAGAGGTATCTTAAGTAAAGGTAAATTAAAAATTAACTTTTACTGTGAACAGGTTTTGGACATGTGAATGGAGTTAGTAAACAGGTAAAAGTTGAGAGAGCCTCAGGTGAAACGGAAACCGTATCTATAACTGAACGAGAGGATGTCATGACTGACATGGTATCATATCTTTGAAACTATAGCAAATTTTAAATTTTATCTCCATATCTCTTCCGATTAAACATGTATTGAATTATATTATCATGTGGCATAAATCATAATATTCTACTCGAAATTACTATGTAGTCAACTCTTTTTTTATTTTTTTTAATCATATTAGAATTTGTGTTCATAATTACAAGTTATAGAAATTGTTGTAATCAACAAAATACTTAGTCCATTTTTTCCATTTGCACAATTTATTTTAAACCCCAAATTTTTAAAATAGGTAAAAAGTGAACAATTTCAAAGTTGTCATTGTGATTACAAATAAAAGAAAGAGAAAAAGTAGATAACAATAATAAATCCAAAAGTTTATCTAGGATAGGAAATGTATTTGGTGAGTGAATATAATGAAAAAGTTACTAAAAAAGGAAATGGTGCAATATTAATATATGGTTTCTATAAAAAAAATGGTGTATTTTTAAAATGGAGAAAATACATATTGATATCTTATAAAAGAATTAATTTTCAAATTGGGTGAGAGATCAAGTTGATTCTTTATGAAAGATTGCATTTTTTCCAATTAAATTGCAAAATTGGATTATTTAATTTCTCGAGTTTTGTACTTATGCACTCTTTTCAACCCTTTACACCAAAAAAATCTTGAAAAAAATTTATGCATTAAACATTTACTGCCTTAACATACTTCAAAACTCTAGATCAACCCTTCCCCCAAGAAAAAAAAAAGAAATTGTTAGAACCCTTTTATTACAATAACATTATCCACTCCCCAAAACACCTTCCAACCTTTAACATATGTCTCCTTCATTGATTAACTAATGACATTGTAAGCTTCAAAGGAGAATTTAGAAAACGAAGATAAACTCTTAAGAGACAATAAGGATGATTTAAATAGGGCCATTTTGGAATTTGGGGAGGGTAATGATGACTATGAAGGTCGTAAAAGTTGTTTTACTATGAGGATTGGAGGGAGATAGACTAATTATGTTGTAGTTTGTTATTCCTTGAAAAGATTTCCAAAGATTTTAAACTTGTTTATCTTTATCTAGTTTTTTTTTCTTAAATTTTGATATAGTTTTCTTTGGTAGATCTTGTGTTGATTTTGAGATTTTGATTATTTTTAGGTGATTATGGCCTCAACAATGGAGGTAGCAGTGGCTTCTACAGCAGTGGGGGAGGTGGTTTTGGCAGTGGGTGGGGTAGGTTGGTAATTAGCATGTACGATGTTATGGCAATACTATAGGTAGTAATATGGATTAATCAAACTATTTTGACATGGAGGGAGTAGCGATTCCTAGTTTCCACACAAAGTAGATTGTAAATACTATTTACAAAAAACTTTTGATTGACACGTCAGATTTTGTATAAGTTTGTTACAAGATTATAGGATGGAAATCAGGTTGGATTTGTCTAAAAGACTAAGACCACTAACCCCGTTAAGAAACTTATCTAATACACAAAGATAATGAGTTATTTGGTCAAACCCAATAATCTTAAGTCACGTTAATTCAACACAATGGAGAACATCTAAGTACGGACCCATTCCTTGTTTTACCTAACCCTTTCAGTATAAATATTACACTTACAACCCATGAAAAGGTATGTTCATTCTTGTATCACAAAACACTAGTGTTAAAAGATTTTCTAGATCTTAAGTAGTGCTATGACTTAAGCATTAGAAAGGGTTTCAATGGACACATCATTGAGACTAGTAATCTTATTTACATAGGTATGCACTACCACTAGAGAATTTAAAATGACTTCTCACTAGGCCTAGTCCAGCTTCCTTATGTAATTTGGCACTAGAAAGAAGGCCTTCCCAAAACAAGTCAATGTCTTTTGATTCTGTCAACAATAGTGAATCAAATCTGCAAAATTGTTACAAACTATTTGGGATCCCAACAAGAATGAGGTTTTGACGGTCCTACTCCATTTGGGATACCATTATACCAAGTTGTATCTTAATGCAGCTTTAGGGGGTAACATTGAGATAAACGATACTCAGAGCATTTTATCTTTGATTAAGAAGATGGTTGTACGAACACTTCCCGTCCTTCAAGGTCTGATTATAGGAAAAAGTCTTCTTTCTTAAATGATGATATCTTAAAGCCGGTAGCCTCTATGAATGTAGTCATGGATAATTTGGGTAATAATCATGGGAAGTCTAATATGGTTGCCTCTTGTGAAGTTTGTGGAGTTTTAGGGCATGATATGAGTCAATGTCAGTACACTTCAAGTTATTTGAGTAGTGAGTAGGTGAATGTTATCTACTACAATAAAAAAACGTCGTTCTATCCTTTCTTGAACACTTATAATAAAGGTTGGAAGCACCATCCCTTCCTTTTCTACAAAAATAACTAGAATGTGATGAACCCAACTCTAATTGAAGCCCCATAGCATAAAAACTTTAACTAGCATCCACGACCACCCAGTTTCAATGGAAGACCAACCCCCTACTTTTTAATGACCTTAGGGTCCTCAAAATTAAAATTTTGAGGTCATAATGAGAGCTCTTATTGCTTTATAGTGTAAACAAAATACTAAGCAAGAGAAGAAAACTCCTAAATTAAGAGCTCGGACAAAGCTGATGGTAACCCAACTTGATCAATTTGCTTAGCAAGTCAATCACTTCTCAAAAGTTTTCATACATTTCCTAGGAAACACTAAAACTCCTCTGAAAGAACAAATGAATCCATTGACATTAAGGAGTAGCAAAGAATTAGAGGACCCATCAATGAGACCTGAGGTTCTTTCGAGTGAAGCTACTATTGAAGAAGCAATTATTGATGAGGCTGAAGCAGGGAAGAAGGAATATCCCCGTACTCCTATTAAACCATATAAGCCATCGGTTCCTTTCCCTCAAACATTGTCTTAGTAAAAACTTGAGAAGAAGCACAGAAAGTTCCTAGATATCATAGAAATAACTACATATAAACATCCCTTTCCTTGATGCTATTTCGGAGATGCCTTTATACGCCAAGTTCTTGAAGGATATGCTCTCTAGAAAAAGGAAAATAGAGAAGAATTCCATAGTTTTATTTATTTCTAAATGTAGTGTAATCATTCAGAATACTTTTTTTAGAAGCTAGGGATTTTGTGATCAAGAAGGCACTATGTGATCTGGGTGCCAATATGAGTCTTATGCCTTTATATATCTACAACAAACTTCAGATGGGTAAACTAAAACCCATTTGTATTTTAATCTAGTTAGTAGATAGGACTGTGAAGTTTCCCTTGGTTATTCTCAAAGATATACCTCTTCGGGTTAGAAAATTCTAAATCTAAGTGGCTTTGTGGTGATGGAGATGTAATAAGATGTATAAGTCCCAATTATCTTATGAAGACAATTTTTGGCCACTACTGGGGCTATAATTAAGATGAAAAATGGAATGATCATCGTTGAACTAGGTTACAAGAAAATTGAGTATTCCTTGATCAACTCCATGGGTACACCGTCAATTGGTGAGACAATCTACAGAGTTGATGCAATTGATGATGATCCCTCTGACTTTGTTTTTCATGATGTTTCATGTCAATATGACCCTTTAGAGTTGGCCTTGGTATATAGGTAGCATTGAGAAACAAATCAAGGAGATCAAGGAGTATACTAATCTTTTAGAGAGCACACAAATTGTTGGTATGGAGGAACCACCAAAGGAGTTAAGATCTCCTACTAATCCAAAGCATGCAAATGTCCCACCTCAAATAAAGCTTAAAGCACTTCCCTCTACGCTTAGGTATGAATTCCTTGGTTTTAAGAATACATACCCTATTATTGTGAATCATGTACTTAATGGAGAGCAAACTAAGACGTTACTAAGAATTCTCAAGAAGCATAGGAAGTCCATTAAGTACATGATTCACAATATTAAGGGTTAACCCTTCTTTTTAAACCTATGAGATTAATCTTGAGGACAATCATGCCTCCTCCATTGAACCCAAAGAAGGCTAAATCCAAATATGATGGAAGTAGTCCGAAAAGAGGTTCTGAAATTTCTTGATGCAGGTATGACCTATTTTATTTCACATAGTAGGGGGTTTAACCCTATTCAAGTGGTCTCTAATAAAGGAGTTATGACCATTGTCAAGCTAGAATAATAAAGGGAATAGATTCTGATAAGGATAATTATGGGATGGCGTATGTGTATTGATTACAGACGCCTGAACAAGACTACACAAAAGGATCATTTATCATTACCATTTATTGATAAAATGTTAGAAAGATTGTTAGATCATTCTTTCTTATGTTGGCTAGATGGGTATTAAGGATTTTTATAAATCCCTATGCATACAGTCAATCAGGAGAAGACTATATTCACTTTCGCGTATGATATAAATCAAGATGATGCATTTGAAGCTATAATAGAAGCTACTAAGAAGGATGCAACCATGGGGGAATTGTTAGCTTATGGAGATACAAATCTTCTAGGTACATCCAAGGAGAGTATTTGTGTGTGCCTATTGACATACAATAACAATTAGCACACATAAATATGGAAGCTTTGGTGGATATGGAGAATAAGGTGATTTTTCCTATGAATTCTCTCCTAGTTAACTTGATAGGGTTTTTCTCATTTTAGGCATATTTTTCTATGGAGTACTATTCATCATATTATGTGAAGAAGCAATGGAAAAGAACATTAATGAAGGTTTTGTGATTAAAAGACTCAATCTTAGAGGCTTTCTTGAATATTGAAATTTTTGGCTAAATGGTTGAAAATTTTAGGACAATGGTTAATGGACTCCTACATGAGGGTTTGACTCGACAAGTGACTTGGCAAGGAAGATGTGGCATGAAGGATGACATGGCAGCTTGTATGGCTGATGGAAGTCAAGCCATAGGTTAAATAAAAGTCAAACATGATAATGTGTCAAATTAATTGAGTTGTAATTTTATCTTTTGTAGGATAGATTTATAAGTCTACAAGGATTGCTTAGATAGCAATGTTAGAATTCTAGTATAAGTGTGAGTTGGAAAATTGTGAGCCAATCAATGCATGTCTCATAATTCTATTAGAACTGGTACTCATAAGAATAATAGAATTAAGACACTAAAGGCTTAGGGTATAAATATGATGTACAACCAAGCCTTGGAATCATTCAAATATCAAATTAAGAAATAAAATATTAAGTGTTTTGTCTTCTTTAATTTGTTGTGTAATACAAAGAGTGTTTTGTGAGTAGGGGCTTTTTCTTTATACTCACGTGAGGATAGTTCTAAGGATTGAGGGTTCATTTTCTTTAATATATTCCTAGGACTAATTAACCTAGATTCAAGCCTTTAGTGCTAAGGCTTTACAAAGTTTGTTTCTAATATATCCCTTGTTGTGAATTTTATGAAGATTCATATTAACTTTTGGTGCTCTTGTGAGATTATTCGAATACACTTCAGCTATAATGGATTCAAGTAATGATGATATTACCAAAATATCTATTGGATTTAGAAAAGGCATGACCTTACAAGAAGCTAAGGAGTTGTTCATCGAACGTGCGATTAAGGAACTAAAAAACGTGTGGACGAGCTGCTTCAAATTGGGGGGGGGGGGAGGTAAAGATCTTTATGATGATTCTAACTCTAGTCCTAGTGATGGTGAGTCAAGTGTTAGGAGTTCTAGAAGACTTAGCAAGAAGTATTCATCAACTTTAAGTGTGAACAGATCAATAAAGGGCGCAATAGGAGTGGTTCACAGAGTTAAGAAGATCGAAGGTTGAGGCTTGATATCCCCAAATTTAATGGAAGCATGGAACCAAACAAGTTCTTGGATTGGGTTTTAAGGGTTTGAAGAATCTTCAACTAAAAGGATTATGTTTTGAAGGACAAGTTCCTAGATTTGGTTAGAAAGGTCCTTTAAAGTTAACAAATTAAAGCTCACTTCTTATGCAAGTCTATGGCATGAAGGATAGGAAAAGAAGAGGTGCAAGGAAGGGAGATCCAAGATTGCATCTTGGAATAAGTTTAAGAGGTATATGAGAAAGAGGTTCATTCCCCAAGACTTTGAACAAAATAATTTTATTAAAATGCATACTTCAAAGCAAGATTGAAAGTCTATGGAGGAATATATTGTGGGATTCGAAATGCAATGGAGTGTGAGCTAGAGGAGAAAGAAGACCACAAGGTGGCTAGATTTATGGCGGGTCTATATGATCCAATTAAGGAGAAGGTAGATCTATAACTCTTTTGGAGGTTTGATGAGGTCTGCACCATAGCTAATAGGTTTATGAAGCAATAAGTGCACAAGCCAAGAAAATTTTTCAAGCCATTTGAAGCAAGAAGTGTGTGTGAGGTTACTACATTCAAGCCAAGCCTTGATAAACCCACAAAGTCATAATTTTTTGGGAGGGAAAAGGTAGGAAGTTCAAAGCCTCGTATAGGGGATCAATGAACTTGTTTTAAATACAAGGGACAAGGCCACATTCAAAGGGAGTGTCCACATGCTAGAGTTGCTACAACAAGAACTTGGGAGGCAGATGGTGCCTTTTAAAAAGAGGAGCACGAGCTCTAAGGAGATGATGATGTGTCCAAGAAGATTAAGTTTAGGAGGCTATGGAAAAAATTGAGGGATCTAGCTTAGTTTTGAGAAGGGTTTTGTAATCCAAATTCGCATCTTTAGGGGAGAATCAAAGGGACAAGATTTTTCTCATGAGATGCAATGTTTAAGAGAGACTATATGATGTCATATAGACTTAGGACATTACACCAACGTGGTCTCAATCCTTTAGATAAAAATACTAGAGGTTCCCATGCAAAATCACCCACAATCCTAAAAGCATATTTGGCTTAGCAACTCTAATGACGTGAATGTTTGTAAACAAGACTTGATTTAGTTTAAAATTGGCAATTATGAAGATCAAGTGATTTGTGATTTTTTTCCAGTAGATACTTGTCATATTCTCTCGTGTAAACCTTGGCAATATGATAGATATGTCAAGTTTATTAGGAGAACAAATGTCTATGTGGTGAGGAGACATGCTCATGACAAACCATTTTCTTTGAAACTAATGATAACTTCTTATCCTAGAGCCAAAAAGGATTTAGAAAAGAAAGCCAAAAAGAAAGTAATTTGGTGTATGCAATTGTGACTAAGGAAGTAAAGTATGAAACTCTAAGTGTACCTAGGGTTTTACATCCTTTATTGACTAAGTTTAAAGACCACGAAGTGGAGTGGATGATTTTGAAGATGACCTTACAAATTTCAGTTTTATTGATGAGCATGTTGTATATGGTCTTCAATTAATCAATCATCAAGTTTTAAACAATCTTTAAATCACTTATGATAAAGATGAAGATTTTTTTGAAGATGGGACCAAAAAAAAATCTAAAGTTCCCTTAGCTTTAGTAGAAGACGTTAAAACAAATTCAAGGGATTCATTCCTTAACCATCTAATAAGGAATGCCTTTGTAAAAACATTTGATACTCTTTTTGAGCCATAACAAGATTGGATGTTGCATACTTTTGGGTTTGATAAGAGTCAAGAAGGGACTAGAATTGAAGAATATATCATGAATAAAGATGTTCCTCAACCTGCAGTTAACTCTTCTTAAAGTTTTAGCAAATATGGTGCATCATTCATTCAATGTTAACCAAAATTCAAAGTCATGGCAAATTTCGTGGGAGAATCTTTCTTCAAGAGAGGAAGAGCGATATGGATGCCCCAATCATAAGCAAGGTAGTTAATCTCTTTAATTATTAGGCCATGAATTTTCTGTCCAATCAACTATACATTAAAAAAAAAATTTGAGGGAAAACTCTTTTGAAGAAGAGGAGGATAATATAAATCAAGGTAATGACTTTGAAGATTCTAAGAAGGATGCAACTATGGGTTAATTATATATTATGGAGATATGAATCTTATAGATGCATCCAAGGGGAGTATTTGTGTTTGTATGGTGACAAGCAATAACAATTAGCACACATAAATATGAAAGCTTTGGTGGATATGAGAAATAAGTTGGTTTTGCCTATTATTTTTCTCCCACTTCACTTGATAGGGTTTTTCTCATTTTAGGCATGTTTGTATGTGGAGTCCTATCCATCATATTATGTGAAGAAGCCATAAAAAATGAGATTGATGAAGATTTTGTGATTAAAATAATCGATCTTGGAGGCTTTCTAGAAGATTGAAAATTTTGGCTAAATGGTTTAAAATATTTGGACAATGGTCAATGGTCTCTAACATGACGGTTTAACTTGACAAGTGACATGGCATACGGTGACTTATCAAGGAGGATGTGGCATGAAGGATGACATGGCAACTTGTGTGGCTAATGGAACTTGAATCATAGGTTAATTAAATAAAAGTCATAAATGATGATATGTCAAGATAATCGAGTTGTAATTTTATATTTTTGTAGGATAGTTTTATAAGTGTACTAGGATTTCTTAGGTGGCAATGTTAGAATCCTAGTATAAGTGTGAGTGGGTGATTTGGCAAATTGTGATCCAATCAATGCATTTCTCATAGTTTTAGTAGGACTAGTACTCATAAGCATAATAGAATTAAGACATTCAAGGCTTAGGGTATAAATATGATGCGCACCCAAGCCTTGAAATCATTCAAGTTTTAAAAAAGCAATAAAATATTAAATATTTTGTCTTCTTTGTTGCGTAATAAAAAGATTGTTTTGTGAGTTAAGGTTTTTCTTTATACTCACGTGAGGATAGTTCTAAGGATTAAGGGTGCGTTTTCTTTAATTAATTCCTATGACTATTTGACCTAAATTTTCAAGTTTTCGGTGTTAAGGCTTTATAAATTTTATTTCTAGTCTATCTCTTGTTGTGAATTAAGATTTCTTATCAAGATGCATATCACCGTATGACACTTATGCTTAGAGCATAATGCTATTCAGCCTATATAATACTTCTACCACTTTTTAACATTGCATGATGGCAATTTTCTCATATTTAATCGAAAACTCTATGGAAGTGTTCATGGTTGACTTCTCGGTCTATGGATAATACTTTGAGAATTGTTTACCAAACTTAGAAAAGGTGTTCCAATGATGCAAATAAGTTATTTTAGTCCTAAACAGGGAAAAATGTCATTTTATTGTTTAAGAAGGTGTTGTTTTGGGTCATAAAGTGTCAAATAGGGCATCAAAGTTGACAAAGCGAAGGTTAAGGTCATAGAAGGTTTACTGATTCCTACATCATTAAAAGTAATTAAGAGTTTTATGGGTCACACACGTTTCATTGAGGACTTCTCCGAGATTACAAGACCCCTAAACGATCTTCTAAGCAAAGATGCCCTGTTCATGTTTGATGATGCTTGTGTTAAATCTTTAACAGGTTTAACGATGTTCTTATTTTAAGCTTTAGTGTTAAAACCACTTTATTGGACTATACCATTTGAAGTCATGTGCGATGCAAGTGACTTTCCATAGGAGGAGTTCAAAGTAGAGAAGGACTAGGAAAGTGATAGTGCACACAGCCTAAGTGAATTATGCCACGATAGAGAAGGAGCTACTTGTGGTAGTGTATGCAATGCAGAAGTTCCTTTCATACTTGGTTGGCTCAAAAGTGATAGTGCACACAAGCCACGGGGTATTGAGGTATTTAATGAGTAAGAAAGATGCAAATCCTTGTCTAATAAGGTGGATTTTTCTCTTGCAAGAGTTAGATATGGAGATACAAGACAAAAAGGGTGTAGAGAATGTAGTTGCCGATCATCTCTCCGGAATGAACCCCAAAATTTTCCTTAATGAGCAACTCCTTGAGATTTACATTGTTAATACCCCGTCACACACAGATGAGGCAAATTATTTGGCTGTTGGAACCATTCCTCATGGTTATTCTTCTCAGTAGAAGAAGAAGTTTTGTTATGATGTGAAGCATTATTTTTGGGATGATCCTTTCTTGCACAGATCTTGCATAGACGGGATTATCAAGAGATGTGTTCTAGAGAGTGAAGTGGAACCCATCATCTCCCATTGCTATGATCTTCCTTGTCGTGAGCATGAATGCACCACCAAAACATATGCTAAGGTTCTATAATGTGGTTTACATTGGTCATCTCAATTTAAGGATGTTCACACTTTCGTCTAGCCTAAATAGTGAACATTTATAAGAGGAATGAAATTCCCCTTATCAACATTCTAGAAGTTGAGATTTTTGATGTCTAGGGTGTGGATTTCATGGGTCCTTTTCCTTCTTCTTATGGGAACACATATATCCTAATTACTGTGGATTATGTTTCCAAATGGGTCGAAGTAATTGCGTCACTAACCAATGATGGTAGTGTGGTAAGCAAGTTCTTCATAAAGATTATCTTTCCTAGATTTAACATTCCTTTAGTTCTAATTTTTCTTGGAGGACAAAATTTATTGGAAAATAAGTTTGAAGCCATGCTAAAGAATCATGGGGTGCACCATAGAGTGGGATGTTCTTATCACCCTCAAACAAGTGGTTAGATTAAGGTGTCATATCGCGAGATCAAAACCATTTTGGATAAGACTATAATGACTTCTCGAAAGAACTTGGCGTCAAAGCTAGATAATGCCTTATGGGCATATTGGATCGCCTTTAAGACACATACAGGCTTGTTTATAGGAAGGCGTATCATCTACCAATTGAACTCAAGAACTGTGCCAGTTGGGCTAATTTAGATTCAAAAGGTCTTCTTGTATGGCTTGTTCGAGATTTAGAATGAATCAATAGGATCCTTCAAGGTGAATGCCATAGGTTGAAGCACTACCATACAGGAGGCCCTATCTATGGAAAGGTTGACCTTAGCCTTTTGTGTAATCCCCCGAAAAATAGGAGATTTTGATTTCATTTTATCGAAAATATTAACTATGCATTAATATAATACATATACTCTACATATATACATACATATTTCCAAAATAAATTACAAATATTTTATTCTTTTTAATTAAAACTCTTTTCTACAAATTATATATATATTTTTTATTTTTCCTAAGAAACCCACTAAGCCTAAACTACCTAAACCTAGTAATACTATTTTATCAAAACTAAAATACCTAAACCTAGTACTACTATTTTATCAAAATTCAACTACATAAACCTAGTACTACTATTTTATCAAAACTAAAATACCTAAACCTAGTATTACTCTCTTATTAAAACTATACTACCTAACCCTAATCCCATTTATTTTCACAAGCTCACAAAACCCTAAACACTCTTCCTCTCCCTCTCCTTGTTGTGCACCCTCAGCCGTCGCCACCCAGCCCAGCTGCCTCCGCCTCTCCCCTACCGTCATCCACCACCGTCAGTGAGCCACCGGCCACCGGCCTTCCTCCCTCTTTTTCTTCCTTTGTTTTCTCTTATTTTCTTCCTTAATTATTATGCTCTAGTATACATGTTTAATAAATTTTTATATGATTTTTGTATTGATTTAATTATGGGTTAAATTTTTATTGAAAGTATATAAACCTTATATTCTAGAATTTATTTTGTGCATACTACTAGTTTCATAAGATTTTTATGCATAAATATTAATGCCTAGGCATGCTAGTGCCATAAATTAGAGATTTTGATATTAGACTTTTGATTTTCACATAAAATCTTAAATATTTTGTGGATCATCTATGTTAAATTTTATGGGGTTGTTATTCAAATGAATTTTCATATTTTATAATCATATATTTTGGTATAAAAATATTAGTTTTCATGATTTAAGGCTTAGATTCTTATACTAGTATTTGGTTCATGAAATTTTGACTATAGTATGAAATATTTTGTTAAAAATTTAATATTAAGGTATTTGAAATAAATTTTCAAAATATTATACATAAAAGATCATGGTTTAATTGTTGAAGATTTCATGTTTTAAAGTTTAAAAGTATATACTATTAGTATATACATTAAATTAAGATTATTTTATGATATAATTGAGAGTAATCTGAGTATATTACATAAAATACAAATTTTCAGATTTTAAGAGTTATAAAAGTTTTATAACATAGATTTTAATGAGTTTTCAAATAATACTTGTAGTATTGTATTGGACATACTAGATTATGTTTTGGGAGACTTAAAAAGATGTTTTGGAATTATTTTAAAACCCTAGAAAAGTTAGTAGGATTGCTGTAAATTTTGGGTAATGATGTATTGATTTAGGTTGTATAATTTGGTGTGGAGAGCACTTTGTAGAAGGTGCTAACTAGTAAGGAAAGTGGCCACCCGTGTATTTTACTCCAGGTACGTACAAATTACGAAAAACGTTACCTTTAATTAAGAGCATAATTTAGGGTGAAATATAAACTTAGTATTATGTTTAGGGAACCCTTTGAATGAGATTGTTTGGTTATCCCTTTGAAAGAATTCATATTCTTTATATTAGGGGCATGTTTTGGTATTATTTGTGAGTAACCGTGATTTATTAAATTGGTATTAATTGTTAATTAATCCATGAGTTATTTATTATTACTCCTTCATTAATAATAGTATGATTGGAGTAAAGGTGTATTTTTATAAGTCTTAATGAGGAGGGTAGTTGACTTTGTTCAACAGGTTTAACAGTTGAGATTGAAATTAAAAAGTTAAAAATTACAGTATAACAGAGATAGATTGTATAACTGTAATGTTTGCATATATGTGCTGCGGTGATTGTGTTTATTGAGTTTAAACACTAAATCACTTAAAGAGAAAGATGATAAGCAATAAAACTCTGGGCTAGTGCACTTCTAGAGTATTGACAATCAGGGGTTGGAGTTCACAAAGTATTATCCATGACTTTTATTGGAAGCCGTGTGATCTACGAGTCTCTCTTTTATAAAGTTTTAAACTTAAAATTGGAGTTAGTTGAGATCTCATATAGCTATGGTGACGGAGTCGCGCCCGTTTACAATCTGGATTTTTATACTGTATTTTGATGCTCTCCGACGAGAGTGCATGGGTTATTTTTATTTATTTGATGTCCAAATCAGGACATGGGGGAGACAACCTAGTCTGTTGCTTAATCCAAATCATTAATCAATTTTTTGTGTCAGTCGAGTAAAATATTGCGAGATACGTTCTTAAATTTTATAATTATTTTTATTATCAGTTCAATTGTTGTACTTTGTAAGTTGTATGTACTCAGCTTGCTGATTACGTGCCTTGCGTGTTTTTGGTCATGGATTTTGCCTATAAATGACACTGTGATGATCTAATACTTACATTTGTATTATTGAGAGCAGATTATTAACAGGTATCTAAATGAGCATTCATGCATGGGCAGGTTTGAGAGGAACGTTAATTTAATTTAGATTTCAAAATAAATTATGTTGGTTTGATTTAGTTTTAAACTGTTGGATTTGAATTAGAGATAAAGGTTTTTTGGTACATTACAATAAGGGTCATAGAGGTTCCAGTTTGTTACATTAGGAGTTGATTTATATTTATTGTTATTTTATAAGCCTTTTGGTTTTCCGCTGCAAAACTCTATTTTATAGCCTTAACGTTTGAACACGTGGTGGTAGCACACCGGTAGTTTCCTAAAGGTTTGGTTTTCAGAAAATGGGAATTATCGGGGTGCTACCACCACGTGTTCAAACGTTAAGGCTATAAAATAGAGTTTTGCAGCGAAAAACCAAAAGGCTTATAAAATAACAATAAATATAAATGGGAATTATCGGGGTGTTACATTTTGATTCTAACTCCTAGTTGAGCAACCTAGAGCCGCTTTCTCAATCAAATAGTACATTTTTCATAAATTGTTTTTTCTTTTCATTCTCTTAGTACTAGACCGTTGAACCTCTATTTTCCCCCTTTCTTGACACCTAATATCTCTAGCCTTAAAGCCCCTGGAAGGTTTGGAATCGACTTTTTTTACCTTTCAAACCCAATTTATATGAGGTTAGTTATAAGCCATGTAGTCGACCTTTAACGAATTGCACAATTAGAAGGCAACAAGTTGAGGGAGTGCCCCTTTCCCTTTCTCATAGCTAAGAAAAAAGGTTGGGTTGTAAAAAGATGGGCTTTCCAATGGTGGCACACTCATTGAGTCATCCACTTGAAACCTAGTTGGTTTCACCTCGACCCTTAGCAAATTTACACCCCTCAAGCACTCTAGTCCAACACCTTGTGAGTCACACCAATCAGATAGTGGTTCCCTCTCATTGCTCTAGGCTAACACATTGCTAGTTATGCCTATCAGATAGTGGCCTTTCGAAGCTCTAGGCTAACACATTGTGAGACTTGTCAATTAGACTACGGCTAGTAAAAAGATTTTTGTACTTACACAATTTATTTTGCAGCTACCAGTGTCGAAAAAGGATTCAATATTACAAATCAACTTGAATTTCTTTTATATCCTACGTAGTTCTTTAACCTTTTTCTTATATTATATAATCAAGGCTAGGGATTCTGTTGACAGAAAATCATATCTCCCTGTGTCATTGTCCAATGACAAACCAACCCTTGTAGGTTAACCTAATTTGGCTCAAGATAGAGTATGCAGAAACCATAAGCACCTTAAAAGAACCCAAAACCATAAATAGATAAAACCCAAATAAAGCCCAAGTCCCTCATATTATCCTAAACATAACTCTAAATTCACCAAAAAACATATCTTTACACTCTAAGCAACCTTAAAAGTCGTCATAGGCCAAAAATGCTAGGAGCACTAATAAAAAATTTAGCATCAAACTCTCTAGAGTAACGCCCCCAAAGTCCAAACTCATTGCTGGTTATCTAGGAGTCTAGGCATCAACCGCCTAAGTCTAGCACTAAAGGCCCTAACCTGTGTCCAACACTCATCCTCGAGTGCTCCCCCAAAAGTGCTCTGGCCCCTTGCACCCTTCTTTCAAAATAATCAAAATATGCTCTTTGAGGTATTTGACACTCTTATTGTGCAGTTGACTCCCAGTACATGCATTAAACGCCTTAAGTTAGGCTCATAAATCATAGTATTTTGCCTATAAATACCTTGATTTTTTATAAGCAAAAGGTCAAAAAATTTCAAAAGCCTTATTATGATTACTCTTCTAAAATAACCTCTTAAACATCCTTCTCCATTAACAAGGATATTTAAAGGAAAAATTTTCCTTCTTAACTAAGGAAGATTACTCCTCTTAGCACTAAATCAAGGCATAAACAAAGGAACAATCCTAAACGGTGAGCAAACCATGGAACCTTCTCAATCTATATTCTTATTTTCCTTAGTCTACTTCTACTCTATTTACTTCTCTTGTTGATATCTAGTGATTAGAACTCACTTAAGGGTTCAAGTTGAGGACTTTTTATTCAATGATTGTATTGGGATAAAAACCTTCCCTTACATGAACACCCTTACGTACATTTATGTTCTTTTGATGAGCCTTTATCAAACTAAGAGATATCACCTATGATGTACTCTTATGATCAATTCCTACACTTTAAGCTTCAAGTCTTATAATCAACCTATGATGTGATTGGGAAGGAACAATATTCTTCCTTAACTAAGTTCACGCCTCAAAATCTTATCTTGAGCACTAATCTTCAAGGATCCATTCTAATATAATGGTCTCCTCTTAACTTTAAATGCAATTCCTCTTCCCCTTGTATATTGATTCTCGCAATGAATATATTTTGTGTAATTTTTATTTTTCTTTTTTTATTTAGTTTATAATGAAGAGGCATGAACAACCTTCAACCTCTCTATACTCATCTAAACCTTGCACTTTACATGAGCAAAACCTAGAGTGTTCATCACACTCAATTGAATACTTAAGAGTTTATCTAAGCTCATTTCCATCATCATAAAGCATGTCTTGATATTTATTTTAATTTTGCAACATCAATGATGTTTTGGGGCTAAGTCAAAAGTCCTCTTGGCTAGACCTTTCTTTAGTTAAACTATGTCATAGAAAGTAGCCTCTTTAGGTTCATCTTTTTATTTAATTAGTTAATCTTCAATTCATGCATGCATAATTCATACTTTGAATATTTAAATATTTTTCCTTTAGTTAATTTGAATTCTACACTTTTATTTACGCATAATCCTTACTTTAATGTAATGCTAGACCACCATATTTATCTTTTTATCAAACCTATTAAAGTGCAATGCAAGCATGCCTAATAAGATAAATATGGACAATTGAGTTTAGGACCTCGTAATTTGATGATTCTTATAGAAGTTGTTCCATTTTAACTACCTAAGGAAATACGAACTCTAAGTTTTTCCATCTTAATGAAAATGACTTACACATCATCTTTGAATTGTTGTAGATTGCTCATTTTCAAATTTGCCAGTAGTTAAATGACCATTCACTTGAGTTATTTTGGGATTTAAAACTAATTAGGCATCTAAACCGCTTTAAATAGTTTGATGGCCATTTCTCATAACATGTTAGATCCAATCCATGTGAGGATAGTTAAAATTCGGAAAATCCTTAACGATCGTGCACAGTAGTATAACACTAGTGGGGGAAAGCCTCTTTCCCTTTTCTCTTTGTCGAGAAGGGAAGGTTGGGTTGTGAAAAATCAAGTCTTCTAATTACAACTTATTCATAAAGTTGTCTGCTCAAAACCTAATTGGGTTCTCAACCATTAATAACCTCTATTGTGTCCCTACATTAAGAAAGATAATTAACTATGATCGTTATAGCTAAATTAATAAATATGTAAACTAATGAAAAATTTCTCACCAAAAATACTTTTCAATCCTTTAATCTCATAATAATATTAGATAAAACAATATATTATATGAAAGTAAAGTTTTATGTCTTAGTTAAGGTATAAACTTAATTTTTTTGTCTCTCTCTTTTTAATACATATAGAATTACATTGTAAAGTCTTACATCTAATATTTAAATTTTTATGTTTATAAGTCAAATTTTATTATTTCTATGTAAATTTAATTTAATCAAAATTGAACGTTAAATAAAGGTCGTTTGAGATTGTATATTTATTTTTATGTCTTGGATCACAACTAAATTGGAGTTTGATAAGTTCTCCATGGATGATTACAACCAAGAAAATAAGAAGCATACCAAGAATATTGTCTACAGAAAAGGTATTCACAGACTTACCAAAATAATCAAGATTAAGTTTTAAAATTGTAAAAGAACTCTCAAAAATAATTTTATTCAATATTTACATAGAGTAAACAATTTTTTATATATTAATGATCTATTGAGTACTATGTCTTTCTACATAGTTTAAAGTTCTACATACAATACTTTAGAACCTTAATTTTCTCTTTATTTTTTAATATATAGCTTAAAATATTACATTTAATATTTAAATGCAAATATTGTTTTATGATTTTATTCTTTTTCTTTATACTTACGTGAGGATAGTTTTAAGGATTAAGGGTGCGTTTTCTTCAATTAACTCCTAGGATTATTTAACCTAAATTCAAGCTTTCGATGCTAAGTCTTTACAAATTTTATTTCTAGTCTATCTTTTGTTGTGAATTAAGATTTCTAATCAAGATATACATCATTGTATGGCACTTATGCTTATAGAAGAATGCCATTCAGCCTATGTAAAACTTGTGCCACTTTTTCACATTGCATGATGGCAATTTTCTCAGATTTGATTGAAAACTCTATGGAAGTGATGACTTTTATATCTATGGAACGTCCTTCAAGGATTACTTATCAAACCTAGAAAAGGTACTCCAATAATGTAAAGAAGTTAGTTTAGTCCTAAACTAGGAAAAATACCATTTTATTGTTCAAGAGGGTGTTGTTTTAGGTCATAAAGTGTCAAATAGGGGCAACAAAGTTGACGAAACCAAGGTTGAGGTCATAAAAGGTTTACTAATTCCTACATCGGTAAAAGTAATTAGGACTTTCTTGGGTTATAGACGTTTCATTGAGGACTTCTCTGAAATTGCAAGACCCCTAACCGATCTTCTAAGCAAAGATGCCTTTTTTGTGTTTAATGATGCTTATGTTAAATGTTTTAACATGTTTAAGGATGGTCTCATTTAAACTCCAATGTTAAAGCTACTTGAATAGACTCTACCATTTGAAGTCATGTGTGATGCAAGTGACTTTTCCATAGGAGTAGTTTTGGGGCAGAGAAGGAATGTCAAACTACCATACCATTTACTATGCTAGCTAAACAATATACTCATCCCAAGTGAATTTTTCCACGATAGAGAAAGATCTACTTGTGGTAGTGTATGCAATGGAGAAGTTCCTTTCCTACTTAGTTGACTCAAAAGTGATAGTGCACATGGGCCAAGCGACATTGAGGTATTTAATGAGTAAGAAAAATGCAAAACCTTGTCTGATAAGGTGGATTTTTCTCTTGCAGGAGTTTGATATGGAGATATAAGACAAGAAGGGTGTAGAGAATGTAGTTGTTGATCATCTCTCTCGAACAAACCCCAAGATTCTTCCTAATGAGCTACTCCTTGCGATGTATATAGTTGATACCACATGGTTTGAAGATGTGGTAAATTTATTTGGCTGTTGAAACCATCCCTCATGGTTTTTCTTCTCAGCAGAAGAAAAAGTTCTTTCATGATGTGAAGCATCATTTTTGGGATGATCCTTTATTGCATAGATCTTGTGCAGACGAGATTATTAGAATATGTGGTCTAGAGAGTAAAGTGGCATCCACCACCTCCCATTGTCATGGTCTACCTTGTGGTGAGCATGCAAGCACCACCAAAACATATGCTAAGGTTCTATAATGTGGTTTTTGTTAGCCATCTCAATTTAAGGATGTTTACGCTTTTGTGCAGCCTTAACAAGGAACATTTCAAAGAGGAACGAAATCCTCATAAACAACATTTAAGAATTTGAGATTTTTGATGTCTAGGGTGTGGATTTTATGGGTCTTTTCCCTTCTTCTTATGAGAATACGTATATCCTAATTACTGTGGATTATGTTTCTAAATGGGTTGAAGCAATTGCGTCACCAACCATTGATGCTTGTGTGGTAACCAAGTTCTTCATAAAGATTATCTTTCCTAGATTTGACATTCCTCTAACCTAATCAGTCATGGAGGACAACATTTCTTAGAAAATAAGTTTTAAGCCATGCTACATAATTATGGGTGCACCATAGAGTGGGATGTTCTTATCACCCTCAAACAAGTGGTCAGGTTAAGGTGTCAAATCGCGAGATCAAAACCTTTTTGGAGAAGACTGTAGTGAATTCTCTAAAGAACCAGGCGTCAAAGCTAGATGATGCCTTATGGGAATATCAAATGCCTTTAAGACACCTATAGGAACGAGCCCCTACAGGCTAGTTTATGGGAAGGCGTGCCATCTACCAGTTGAAGTCAAGCATCGTGCCATTTTGGCTATTTTAGATTCAAAAGGTTTCCCCGTATGGATCATTCGAGATTTAGAATGAATCAATGGGATATTTTAAGGTTTATGCCATGGGTTGATGCACTACCATGCAGGAGGCCCTATTTTAGAAAGGTTGACCTTAGCCTTTTGATTCTATCTCCTAGTTGATAAACCTAGAGTCGTTTTCTCTACCAAACAGTACATTTTTACAATTTTTTTCTCTTTTCATTCACTCTTACGACTAGCCCATTGAACATCTATTTGTTCCCTTTCTTGACATATAACATCTATAGCCTTAGAGCCCCTTAAAGGTTTGGTAGCGACTCTTGTTGACCTTTTGGACCCAATCCATATGAGGATAGTTAAAAGTCATGTAGTCGACCCTTACCAAATTGCATAATTAGTAGGGAACTAATTTGGGGAGGGCCCCTTTTTGTTTCTCAAAGCCAAGAAGAAAAGGTTGGGTCGTAAAAAACTAGGCTCTCTAATGGGGGCACACTCATCCACCAATCCACCCGAAACCTAGTTGGTTTTACCTTGACCCTTAGCAAATTTACGCCCCTCTAGCACTCTAGGCCAACACCTTGCGAGTCACACCAATTAGATAGAGATTCCATCTCAACACTCTAAGCTAACACACTGCGAGCTATGCCTATTAGATAGTGGCCTTTCGACGCTCCAGGTCAGCACATTGCAAAATGTGTGTGCCAATTAGATTGCGGCTCCCTCTCAACATTCTAAGCTAGTAAAAAGATTTTTTATATACCTTATTTGTTTTGAAGCTACTAGTGTCAAATAAGGATTCAAGATTAATGAGTAAGTTTAATTTCTTTTGTATCCCAAGTTATACTTTAACTTTTGTCTTATAAGGTCAAGGCTTGGCATTATGTTGACACAAAATCGTATCTCCCTGTGTCACTATCCAATGACTAACCAACCCTTGTAGGTTGACCTAATTTGGCTTGAGATTGAGTATGCAGATATAATAAACACCCTAAAATAACCCAAAACCACAAATGGACAAAACACAAATGAAGCCCAAGTCCCTCACATTAGCCCAAATATAACTCTAAATTCACCAAAAACATATCCTTACACTCTAAGCAACCTTAAAAATCATCATAGGACAAAAATGTTAGGAGCACTAATACACAATTTAGCATCAAACTCTCTTGAATAAGGTGCCCAACATCCAAATTAAGTCATTGTTTAAAATTTAGGGGTCCAAGCGTCAAGCGCCCAAGTCTAGCGTTGGACGCCCAAACCTGTGTCCAACACTCATCCTTTAGCGCTCCCCCAAAAGCGCTCTAGCCCCTTGCACTCTCCTTTCATCTAAGCAAATGATGTTTTTTCAAGTATTTGACACTCTTGTTAGACCCTTATCTACCATAAGTTAGGCTCATAAATCGGAGTATTTTGCCTATAAATACCTTGATTTTTTATAAGCAAAAGGTCCAAAAAATTTCAAAAGCCTGATTACGGTTACTCTCCAAAATAACCTCTTAAATATCCTTCTCCATAAACAAGGATCTTTTTAAGGAAACCTTTTCCTTCTTAACTAAGGAAGATTACTCCTCTTAACACTCAATCAAGGCACAAACAAAGGAGTAATCCTAAACGATGAGCAAACCATGGACCCTTCTCAATCTATATTCTTATTTTCCTTAGTCTACTTCTACTCTATTCACTTGTCTTTTTTTATCTTAAGTGATTCCCACTCACTTAAGGGTTTAAGTTGAGGACTTTTTATGCAATGATTATATTGAGATAAAACCTTCTCTTACATGAACACCCTTATGTACATTCATGTTCTTTTGATGAGCCTTTATCAACCAAATAGACATCATCTATAATTTACTCTTATGATCAATTCCTACACTTTAAGATTCAAGACTTATAATCAACTTCTGATGTGATTGGCAAGGAATAATATCCTTCCTTAACTAAGTTTAATCCTCAAAATCTTTTCTTGAGCACTAATCATCAAGGATCCATTCCAATAGAATGGTCTCCTCTAAACATTAAATGCAATTCTTATTTCCCTTGTATTTTGATTCTCGCAACGAATATACTTAATGTAGTTTTTATATTCCTTTATTTTATTTAGTCTACGATGAAGAGGCATGAAGAACCTTTAACCTCTCTATACACTTCTAAACCTTGCACTTTACATGAGCAAAACCTAAAGTGTTCATCGCACTCATTGAATACTTAAGAGTTGATCTAAGCTCATTTATGTCATCATAAAGCATATCTTGATGTTTATTTCAATTTTGCAAAGACAATGATATTTTGGGGCTAAGTCAAATAAGTCCTCCCATTTAGACCCTTCTTTAGTTACACTATGGCATGAAAAGTAGCCTTTTTAGGTTTATCTTCTTATTTAATTAGTTAATATTCATATCATGCATGCATAATTCATAGTTTGAATATTTAAATAATGCTCCTTTAGTTAATTTATTTAAATTGTGCATCTTTATTTATGCATGATCCTTAGTTTAATGTAATGCTAGACCACCATATTTATCTTTTCATCAAAACATTTTTAAGTGCAATTCAAGCATGCCTAATAAGATAAATATGGACAATAGATTCTAGTACCTCATAATTTGAGGATTCTTAGAGAAGTTGTTCCATTGTAAGTGCCTCAGAAAATGTGAACTCAAAGTTGTTCCATCTTAATGAAAATGACTTGCACATCATTTTTGAATGACATAGATTGCTCATTACAAAATCCGCCAGTGGTTAAATGACCATTCACTTGAGTCATTTTGGGATTCAAAACCAATTAGGCATCTAAATCGCTTTAAATAGTTTGCTGGTGACTTCTCTTAACATGGGAGACCCAATCCATATGAGGAGAGTTAATAATCGGGAAATCAGTCCTTAACAATCGTGCGAAGTAGTAGAACACTAGTGTGTGTGTTGGGGGGGGGGGGGGGGGGGGGGGGGGGGGGGGGGGGGGGGGGAAGGTCCCTTCCCTTTTCTCTTTGTCAAGAAGGGAAGGTTGAGTTGTGAAAATCGAGTCTTTTAATTACATCTCACTGATAATGTTGTCTACTCGAAACCTAATTTGGTTCTCAACTGTTAATAAACCTATCTTGTCCTTACATTAAGAAATATAATGATTGTTATAGATAAATTAATAAATATGTAAATTAATGAACAATTTCTCACCAAAAACACTTTGCAATCCTTTAATCTCATAATAATATTAGATAAAACAATATATTTTATGAAAGTAAAGTTATCATAGGCGAGGTCTCTCTCTCTCTCTCTCTCTCTCTCTCTCACACACACACACACACAATTGGAGTTTGATAAGTTTTCCACTGATGATTACAACCAAGAAAATAAGAAGCATACCAAGAATATTGTATGTAAAAAAAGGTATTCACAAACTTACCAAAATAATCAAAATTGTAGCGCTCTCAAAATAATTTTATACAATAATTCCATAAAGTGAAAAATTTGTTAAATATTAATTATCAAATGAGTACTATATCTTTCTACATAGTTTAAAGTTCTACACACAATACCCTTTAGAACCTTATTTTTCTCTTTTTTTTTAATAATAGTTTAAAATCTTAAATCTAATATTCAAATTTTTATGTTTGTAACTTAAATCTTTCTCATTTCTTTATAAACTTGATAAAATCAAAATTGAACGTGAAATAAAAGGTTCAATTTTTTTTTTGGATGTCTTGGATCACAAATTAGATTGTTGTTTGGTAAATTCTTTATTAATGATTCCAACCAAGTAAATAAGAAACATACCAAAAAAAAGTGTCCACAAACTTTCCAAGTTCATCAAAATTGAGTTATATGAAATAAACAATTTGTAAAATATTAATGATCAATTGAGCATTATGTCTTGTTATGAGTTTGCCTTTATATTTTACATATTCATCAACAAAAAAAATTATAAACCCTAACACACAAGTCTCAAAAAACTGGTATCTTATTATTAGTATAACTCAAAGTGTTTTGTGTGATGCCAATAAGTATTGTTTTAGTTTTCACTTTCCACCCCCAATGAAAATATTAGATCCACTATTGGAGCCTATGTGTTATAATTTCTCCAAAAGCACTATCTCTTCTCTATTTTGATTGTCTTATAATTTGGCAAGTTGCCCAATAATGAGAAGGGTGGGAAAGCTAAGGGGTGCCGGTGCTTTTGATTTTTTTTGTTCAATAGAAAGATGACTTGTCACAATTCTCTTTTGTTGAACATTTCCAACGGCTAGAATGCATATAACTTCTATGAGAAAATATGACTTTTTAAAATAAATAAAATAAAAAATATCCAACGGCTCTATTTTTTCCTTTATAAAATGAGCCTAAACTTGATACACTTTCTCCAAATCAAAATCTTAATTACATGTTTTTATAATATGTCAATACAAATTTATATTCGTAACAATTTTTTTCATAAAGCCTCAATTTCAATTTGTCGGATTATCAAAGTGATTTACCATTAGAAAAATAAATCATGATATTTTATTTAATATGATCATTATCAAATCTAATTATCCAAAGCCAACCAAAATAAAACCTAGTTACTGGAGATTAAATATGCAAAAATAAGAGAGATAATTAATTAGACAAGTTTAACATTAAGCACTAACATTAGTGAAAAATAAAATGAAGTAGAAATAAGATGAGATAAATGAAAAAGAGAACGAGCATTATTTAAGTTGACCTAGTTAGTGACGTACGTATTGTCCAAGAAAACAGTACTTACCCAGTAATCCTGTCACAGTCAATCCCAGTGACTCACTACTCTCTACTACAGTTTATTTTTGATAACTCAACCTAGCACGAACCATACATGATAGCTACTACGGAACACATACTTTTGCTAGCCGTATTTCCTCCTTTTAAAATCAAATTTGCGAACCTCCTTCTTTTCCCATCAACTCAATTTTACCATCGTTCTCTCACAAATCTTCCTTTCATTCTCCGGTTCAAGACTAGCTTTCAACCGGACTAGCTTTCAACCGGACTAGCTTCTACTACAAGCTCCTCTTTCTTGTACTCGGTAAGTATTTCCACCCCCTTTTCTCTGTTTTATTACGCATCTCCTCCCTTGCAAAAAATTACAATGTCAGCCTGACCTTAAATATCTGATCTTTATAACTATGATTAAAATTCTGTGTTTTGATTATGAAATTTGTGAGCCCCCTCCCTTAGTGATTGCGTTAGCACTAGTTACAGCTTCATCATGACTTGTAGTTCCGGGGGAAAGGGTGGATTTGCTGCATATCTTCTTCCACTTGTTCGATTTTCTCTGGAATTTTGTTGAGTTAACAACTACTAAACTTTAAATTTTAAGTATTAATATAATGGCCTTCGATGTTCTCGTGTATTGTACTTCGTATGTCCCGAATTAATCGTGGATTGTATACTTTGCAAGTTATGTTACGAATTATCTGTAAAAAAAACACCTGCAATTACACAAGTAACGCAAGATCCTACTTGACTAATACTATCATAATCCGTCAATTAACCACGTTTTGTTATATTTTACTTTAAGTTAAGGATATTATTATTATTATTATTATTATTATTATTATTATTATTATTATTAATGGAACAGTTTTAATTGCGTCATGGGACAAAATTGGGGATTTGAGCATCAGTAGTACTATTTGTTTCATTGGTGCATTAAATGTTATATGTCTCCTCGAGATCTGCGGTTTAACTCCATGTTCTCATTTCTCTTAAATGCCATACAGTTATTGCTTTTTATTTGCTTTTATTGCTTTGATTATTCAACTATAGATATATATAGCTGATAAAAATTGGATCCGATCCGATAAGCTATCCGACCATATTCGAAAAGTGGGATTCAAAAACCGACCAAACCAGACATGAAATTAATCCAAAATCAATTTGACCCGATATTTGAAGACCTGAACTCGATCCGTGTCCGACCTGTTACGGACCCGACTCGGTAATAAACCGACCCGTTACAGACCCTACCTGAATATAACCCATTATCGATTATGTGTCGTTATGAACCAATTTATAACAACCCGTGACCCGAATTCAAATAACCTTGAAACCAAATATTTTTCATTAATGACCCTATGTGAACTCGATAAAGCCCTAACCGGATTTCAACCAAAATCGAGATGACTTATTACTATAATTAACTTGATCCAAAATCTACTTGATTTTACCTGAACCCGACCTTGACCCGATCCGAATACAACCTAACCCCGAACTCGAACCGAACTCGAGCCAGCAAATAACCGATTTAACTCGATCTGATAATGACCCATCCAATTCGACCCAACAGGCCAAATTAACTCTATTTAATCCAAACTAATAAGATTCAGCCCGCGATGGCCTAATTAACCTAGAATCGACCCGCATACCTGATTTGAGACCCCTAAGAGATATGGAGTATGTAAGGACCTTGATTGAACATAAGAAGTTGTACAAAAATTTTTACATGTAGTACCGAATCGAAAAAGTTTGTATGGAATACATGGAATACATACAAGTGTTCCGTATTTTTATTGTTTCCTGAATATGATTGATATCTAACACGTAAATTATTGTGAATGTCCTTAAATTAGGAATGGAAGTTGGAGGTATGAAGAGGATGATGATGAAGCGATGGAAAACACTTGACAATGGAGGAAGTTCATCAATTCAGATGGAGTTAAGGAGGCCATCATGCTGTGATAGGCCTGTGTGGCTACTGAACACCCTTGCTGGTAAGGGGTCACATATATACGTTGTTTACAACGGCATCAATTTTTTTAAAATTGGTTTTTGCTTTTGTTGGGTTCTGTTACTTTTTTTTTTTTTTTTTTGTTACGTTACTATTGGAAAGTTCTTAAAATTTGACAAATGTTGAGTTGGATATGGGTATTATCATATGGCCCATGTTGAATGTTGCTTTTCCAATGAAATTACAGTATTAGTAAGTCTATTACTCCATGATTCTCCATCTCATCTACCTTATTAATAGATATAGATATGGCTTCTGTACTTGTGAAATGTGGTGTAATAGTAGGTAAAGTTTTTCAAGATGCTGTCAAAGATAAAGTTATCTCGTTTATTATTTGACTTTTATAGATTCAAAATTCAATTTTGATTTGGACTTGTCTTTTTTTTTTTTTTTCTATTCAATTATACATTCTTAAACTTAAATAAAAAATAAAAAGCAAGTTCAATAAAGATAAATTTCCTTTTTTTTTTACTTTTCTTTTTTGTGTTTCGTTGTAGCCATTCTTTGGAAAAAGTATGATTAGGCATCAGTTATTTAAGTTATTTTTTATGTCATCACAAAATGTATTTTTATTTGATGTTGTTACTAGCTATTAGTATCTATAATGTTAACGTTATTTATTTAAATCTGACAAATTTTACCTTACCTAATATAAATTGAATCAATCAAATACTTCGAATTTCTTTTGAGTAATCCAGTTCTAGTTCAATACTCCAGTGTACACCAATTGTATAGGTTTTGCCTTTTCAATTTATCCCAACTTTAACTTAATTAACCTTAATTGACTATTCTCTTGGTCCTTTCAAAATTGTTCTATTTTCTTTGTTTAAATGTCCTTTTGCCCCATATTATAAAAGCTACGAAAAACCATTATTTTTTTCTTGTCCTCTAAATATTGGCCCATTATATTATATAGTTAAAGTTCGAAAAATTTGCCTATAAATTATTATCAAATTATAAAAAATAATATATTCAAATAAAATTTTATTAAACATATTATAAATTTTCATAATTTTTAACCTTAAATAATTAGAAATAAAAATACTTAAAAATATATTTTAGAGATCTCCAAAAGTTAAATGGGGTAAAATTGGAGTGGATGAACGTTGACGTTACTGCTTAGTGCAGAGTGCGCTCTTATGAATAGGTGTCGTCTTAGTGTCTAGTTTGTTTGCTGAACGTGTCAAAAGAAGTTGATATCCGGATATCCTTAATACTCTATCGTAGTTGGTTGCATAATGCTCCATACTCAGCTTTTATTGTCATTACCCAAATTTTGTAAATCAGAATATGACCTCTCTATTCTTTCTGCTGTTCTGTAATTTCCACCCGTACAAAAGGATTCCCATGTCAGACACGCTTTCTGGATTTTTCTTTCCATTTTCAAGTTTTAATTTTTTAAACTTCTTTTATGTAACAAGTATGGCTTCCAACGGCGGGAAAACAAAACATGTTTAGCTTTGCTTTCGAAAAAAAATTGATATACTTTTTTGCATTATTCAGAAATTTTTTAATTGCTTTTTTAAAGTAAACAATTTTGTTTTTACTTCCTATTTTGTTTTTGAATTTAAATTTGTGGTGTATGTTGTACTGATTTCTTGTACACCATTTTCAAGACGTTAAGTCTCGTATTCTTACTAATTATTTTCCTAAATACGGAATTTAATTTTAATAACGGGTGATTTTCATAATTTTAAACGTATGTTTAAAAACTCTATTCTATGTACATGAACAACCAAAAAGGAGGGCGATGGGCGTCACATCTAAGTTACTATACCACATAATACGCCTAGATAGATATGTGTCGTAAAATTTAGACGTCGACCCTTCATTGATTTTGTAGATGGATATCCCCGTATTTGCTTTCATCCCCTTCAAGAGAGTAACTTCTATTCATTTTCCACATCAATGGAGATCCTCAAATTCTCCTCAAATCCCTCCATGAAATGCTCATTCTTCGTTGTTGTTCATGCTCTTAAGTGAGGTTTTGGTCCTTGGGCTTGATATCAAATTGTAACATTTCCTAATAAAAACTGAGTCATTCAGACTTTTTCCAATGTCCTTTCAAAACGTCCAGAAGTTGATTTGTCATTAGAATTACATCAAATCATCTGAGCATTTGATTCAGTTAGATTTTTAGTTATTGTGTTGAATTTTTTGTACACCGTATTTGTTATAACATGAATGATACATATATTACTGAATTAGACTACAATTATAATGTGATATGTAAGTGATCATGTAATATGTTCTTGCATATCTTGCAGATTTAGACCAGAAAATTAGAAACTTAGTGCATAGCTCTAGTAATGACGATGATGAAGGCCAAGCAGACTCCTTCGCCCAAAGAGCAGAATCTTATTACCAGCAACGCCCCCAACTGTTATCTCTCCTCTTGGAGCTCTACAATGCTTATCTTTCACTGGCGGAGCGTTACTGTCAATCTCTTCACAAGCATCATAATCAGGCTCATCCCTCTATTTATCATCAAAGGGCGCTTTCCTCCTCCGAAAGTGTCTCGGTTGTTTCATCTCTGCATGAAAATAACTGTGAAGACGACTGTCAATCAGATGCCGAAAGCTCACTTTCCTACCAATTACCACCTAGTTCATCAGCTCCCGCAGTTTCTCAGTTTCACAACTGTAGTGAGGAGTTCATATCAGAGCTAGTGATAAAGAATGTGGAGTATGATTTAATAATGGATGAGCTATTGCTAATGGAGAGGCAAGCCAATGATTCTTCAAGGAAGATTGGGCTACAGAGCAGTCTACTAGAGGTGTTAGAATCCGAGAGATTGATTCTCCTGAATGAAAATGCAGGGCTTAGGTATAAAGTGGGAGCTCTGATCGACGAGAACAAAGGATTAGCTTCAGAATCTATGTTCATGAAGAGGAAGGCAGGAGAGTTAGCGAGGTGCGTGTTACAGATGAGAGAGGATCATCGAGTCTGCATGCTTAGCCGTAAAATTGAGGAGCTTCAAGGGAAGATTTACGATTTAGAGAGGAGGAATCGAGAGTATTATCAGCAGCTAGTAAAACGTGAAAAAACTCAATGCTCGTCGTGTAAAGGCTCTGGTAATACAAGCATGGGCGAGGTATCAAAGGTCAACGACGTTGAAGCAGTTAGCACAGAGGCATGCTTCCAAGGGGATAAAGAAAGAAACATTAGCAAAAAGAATGCCAGAATTTCCAAGTTTTGGGACAAGTTTAAGAATTCTGAGCTGTTGTTCCTTTGCAAACCGCATCCATCAAGGTCTGTTAGCTGATAATTATGGATGATTCGCGCTCTAAAATATTAATTGGGCTGCTAAAAGTAACCATATGGTTAACTTGGTATTGTTTAAATCCCTATCATATGCTGGTTTGAGATTCTGGTGTTAGTATTTTGTGAAAAGTAGGTAGATGAAAGCAAGTATGGCGTATTCTGTAAAATTATTTAGCAAACCTAATATAGTTAGTAGCTGGAAATATAGTCTTCTACATGGATGATGACTCATGACTTTATTAATTCAAACAGTTGAAGTAGCTGGGTCAGCTAAATATTTATCGTTTATTTAGTTTTCTCTTTGTGGAAGTAATTTTCCTAAAATAAATAATTTTCTTTTGAACAATATGCGAAGTAAGTTGGCTAATATTTTTTTACTTTTTTTTAAAAAAATAAATAATTCAAAAAATAATCCCTGCTCGAAAGTATTTCGAAATATGACCTTCTAGATGGGTTCAAGTAAAAACCTAATATAGTTAGTGAGGACTTGATGACCCTTACAAAAGGGGTACGATGCCTAACACTCCTAAGGGAGGCTAGGTTAGGAGCAAATGCATGTCTTGTAAATAGGGGTGGCAATGGGTCGGGTTAGATTGGGTTCGGGTTCAAACCATTTGGGTTCGGGTTAAAATATGTTAGCTCAAACCTAATTTGTTTATTAAATGAGTTGAAATTTTCAACCCAACCCAACTCGCTATGGGTTCGGATTGACCTAATTCAACTCAACCCAACCCACTATGGGTTCGGATTGACCTAACCCAACCCACTATGGGTTTGGATTTACCCAACCTAACCTGTTTAATAACTAAAAGTCATTTGAGTTTTTAATTTTTTAAGTTTTATGCAATGCAAAATAAAAATTTCAAATATTAACATAGTGTTAATACAATCAAATTGAAAAAGTTTGACAATATGTTATAATTTTATAATAATAGTTTTAATATAATAACAAACAGACATTCAAACTTCCCATAAAATCGTAAAAGACAATTTCGGTAAAATAAGCTTAATAATGCTTGTTGGATTCAAATTGCGGGGGAAAAATCAATATTCAACATAGAGTTTGTGCTCTCCATTAAAATTATTAAATTACCTGAATTAATTGAAAATGTTGAACTTGATGAAGCCGTCTCGAAGAGGTAGAGAACACTGAGAAAGTGAAAAATGAAGAAGAAGGCACTTAAGGCACAAGGAGATGAAAAAATGAAAAATTGAAAAATAAGGGTATAGAGGCAGAGTGGCAGAAACATAATGCAAATAAAAAATAGAAACGAGAGTTGGCTGGTAGTAATTATGACTTGAATTTATGCCTCGTATTAATTAAATCTGATCCATATATAAAAATCAAACCCAATAATAAAAAGGGTTGAAATCGGGTTGGAAATTTCAACCCGACCAAACCTGTTTATTAATCGGGTTGGGTTGACCCATTTAATTAATCGGGTTGAAAATTTCAACCCAACCCTTTTATAAACGGGTTGGGTTCAAGTCAGGTTGTCGGGTTGGGTCACATTTACTACCCCTACCTGTAAGTGGTGCTGCTGACATTGCTCAATCACTGCACGACCAAGTGAAGTTGAAAGACGAAGAGCTTCAATGAGTAAATGAGCAAATTGAAGCTGGCGAAAAAGTGGCCAATGGTTCCGAACTTCCTTCTGATTTTCCTGTGAATGTGAACAATAGTCGGGACAATGTAGCACAAAATCAAGGGGCTAATTCAAATAAATCTGGAGACTAAGATTTTGGTGTACTTCACATAATAAGACTTATAACTTAGCAAGATTGTTCTTGGATCAAAAGTTCCTTGTTGAGGAAAATTGTTCGAAGGATACAAACTTTTCAAAACCACTTTTTTACCAATTTATTATGTGGAGTACATTTCTTGTAATTTAATGTAATAAGCCTATAACAAGAAAAAAAAGTTAAGGCATAACTCCACTAGTATTAAGTATATCAGATAATTATCTACTTTAGATGGAAAAAGGTAAACATAGTATATAATTTGTACCCGAAATGTAAGCATATTTGAAAAAAAAAAATAGAATCAAATATTTTCCAATTTCTTTTACGTATAATAATTTCAAAGTCATGCATGGCTTGGAATTTATCTAGTGTTTATTATAGTTTGCACCTTGTAAAATACTTGTATAACCTAGCTTCAAGATATAGAGTTCAAGTTTTACTAAACAAAGCTTTATCTTTCTTCGTCATTATATACACACTAACACATATATATATTGCTGCTTATACTTCGTACTCTTTGCACATAAACGTCCTCTGAGCATGATATCATTTCATGAATTAGTTTTACTTAATTTTAAACTCTCTCCGTCCCATTTTAATTGATATATTTCTATTTTTAAAGTCAAAGTTTAAAAATTTTGATCATAAATTTTAATTATATTATAACAAATTATATATTCTAGTTAAATTTTATTAGCTTTCAAAGTAAATTTTTACAATATTAAGCTTTCATATTTTTTTATCTTACAAATTTTAAAGAAATCGTTTTAAATTATATGTTAAAGATCATGAAAAATCAAATATAACAAATAAAAATAAAATGAAATAGGTTACATGACATATAAATGATTTACTCCTTACTTTTATCGGAAATCAATTGACGTGGCAAGATGACAAGTATACTCAGTATCACAGGAATACATGGTATCAAGTAATATATATACTACTAAAAAAAGCCAACCAACAACAACAATGCGATAGAAAAGTTTTCTCTCTTTTCTTAAGAACATTTTCTCTCTTTTCTTGAGAGCGCTTTCTCTTCTGTCTCTTCAACTTTCTTCTTGTTTTTACTTATGTCATGTCGTTCACTCTTGTCTTTTTAGTTACGTTTTCTCTTTGCTATGCTCTTTCAGTTTTTCTCTTTCTTTTTCAAATGGATAAATCAGCATTTGAATCGATTCGCAATCACTTGGGAAATCTCCCAAGAATGGGGCCTATTATTAAGCCTTTGTTAGAGGAGATTAATCAAGTTGTTTTGGGAAGGAACTGGCTTGTTGCAGGTAAGTTTATGGATTGGAGAAACCATATGTTTCAAGTTACAGATATTAAAGTGTGAATTTCGAGTTGTTAGGTCCTTAATGGGAATCTAAGGGTTAGTAAGATTGCTAATAATTTCCTTTTCCAATGTGATAATGAGATGTATTTTTGTAATCTTCTCAGTCGTAAAACTTTGAATTTCAAGGGGCATGTCTAGTTCTTGGACATTGTCAATTTTATCAAGTTATTCGTACGCTGGATTTCAGTTACTAGTTTGTATAGGTTAGAGTTGATGGCATGCATGTTAGTTTAACTTGCCGTCTATAGTCTCAAGAGTTTTTGAAGGTATTGGAGCTATTCTTAGATTTGATGAGGATTCTATTTGATAGGGGTTTAAATAATACATTAGGGTGTTGGTTAATATCCAAATGTACCGTCTGTTGGTCCCTCGATTCTATTTAAAGTGGAGGATGAGACTTTTATGTGGATTGATATCCATTATGAGGATGTGTTTATTTTCTGCAATAAGTGTGGAAGAATTAATCATAAGGAGGATTATTATAAGGCCCTAGAGTCTGAAGTTGTCAATTTAGTAGAGATATCCATTGCTAGGGCTTGTCATGGTCTGGGTAGTCAGTTTCGTATTCATAAGGGTCAGCTTCCCTTATTCACTAATAAATTAATCGGCTTGAAGAGAGTGGAGAGATTCAGGTAATCTAGAGTTAATCTTAGGAGAAGTGATAAGGGAGTTCCCATGCAGGGGGGAAAGTGATCATGAGGCTAGATGTGAAGTTATTCGCCACCTTCTCCACCGGGTTTTTCCCCCATCCTCAATGATAATAAGGATATGGATGATGATGTAGAGGGGAACTATGAGGATAGGGAGGAAGATTTATTAGATACGGAACATGAATCCCCATGCAAGTCCAAAGAAAACAATAATGAGGAGAAGGATGATAAAAATGGGGATGGAGATAATATGGGTTTCACTCTGGGTAGCCAGTGAAGGTTAGAGAAGGCTATGGGTAAAGCCACTCAGGGCTCATGATCAAAGAAAAGCCTTTCTGATGTGTCCTCAGCTAGCCATCAACCTAAAAAACCACTATTCATTAGGGGATATTAGTGCCATATAGATGGATGACTCCTGTTGAAGTGGAGCATTAACATCTTCTCGGAAGAGGAAGTGCGAGGCTTCACATGCACACAGGACAAGAAAGAAGGTACATATCACGTCCTTATTAATTTTGGGGTTAACCCAAGATTTTGTTCTAAGCTTTGGCAGAAGTTCATTTATGTCTTTCTTCTATTCCCACTCCTATATTCCTAATTTTCTGAATAGTGCAACTGTCCCTCTCCCCTTCTATTTAAGACCTGTATGTATCTTCGAGAAAAACTTGCTTTCAATTGCTGTTTATCCGCTTTTGTCAAGCCCTAAGACACTAGAGGTCATCATTCACACATGTCTTCCTTTAATGAACACAAGCTTTTCCTTATTCCTTTTAAAGGCAATATGGTCTTCTTCTTGTTTATTAATGTAGTTCTCGGGTTCCTTTTTTCTTCTTTCTACTTGGGATTCTCCTATTGATTTTTATATTCGATAAATTCATCTTTCTTGTGTAGCCCAATGGATAAATTTTACTCAATTGTAGAAATCTTAGGTCATGACAACTCAGGTGGTTAATTCTTTGGCCTGGGTTAAATATGATAACAGGCTATATGTGCCAAATTTTTATGCTTTTGATCCTTTGCTCCCTTAGTTTCCTTTTGGTCTAGCTGGGGGCCTAGGGATCACTACTTCCTCTTAGACCCTAAAGCCAAACCATTCCAACGACTTGAAAAAGATGGTGGGTTTGTTTTTCCTAGTTCAACCAAACAGTCATTCTCATTCCCAACCCCACCACCCCCAAACACAATTTCTTGGTTTCCAAGGCATCCTTAGGGAGTACTAGTTTTTCTTCCTCTCTTGTCCACCCTATCTCCCATGTAGATAACAATATACCAATTGTTGTTTCTCGCCCCCTTATCTAGATTATCCAGACTCATTTCACTCTCTTCCTCTGCCCTCTCAAACCCTTTTTTATACTTAACATCTCAAAAGTATCTCAAAATTCCAAAGTCTAAGTATTACTTCTTCATCTCAGCCTAGGGCTTATGCAAGTCTAGGGGATCAAGGTATGCCAAGATTAGAGGCTCTTGAAAGAAATCTGGTACTCTTATAAATGCATTTAAAAGGTCTCTTAGCAAAGCTTTAACTAATATAGGAAGGGAAATTTAGCAACTTTAAGAGCTAGTCCTAGACTGGGATTTCTGAATCCTTGATCTAGCATTACAGTTGGAATCATCAAGGAGGAGGAAGTGCAAGCTGATAAGGGTCTATAGAGATTTCTATGCAAAGAAGTTTGGTTTGTTAGATGATGATGATGATTCCTTCTTATATGGGATGAAGCCTAGGTTAGGTGACTGCTGGTTTTCTAATGAAGAAGTTATGGATAAACAAGTTGTGAAGCTTCCTAAGGGTTCTGTGGCTAACCCAAAAATGGCACAGCAGGCCAGATGAGGCTTTTGAGCTGGAATTGTAGGGGATTTAGGTTTGGTAGTACCCCTATAATTCCTTTTATTAGTAGTATTGTTAACAAACATTTGTGTGAAGTAATATTTTTATGTGAAACTAAAATTCCTAGCAAGGAGCTAGGCAAGACTTTTGCTCGACTTGGTTTTCCCTGGTCGGAGAGGGAGGATCCAGTTGGCTTGGCAGGGCGACTATTTGTTTTCTGGAGGTCCCCTACCAAGTTGGATGTTGTTTATTCTTCCTATAACTTCATTTTCTGTCGGGTTATAGAAGCTATAGGTGATTACTATTACTTAACGTTTGTTTATGGTTCTCCATATACTGAATCTAGGGGGATGGTATAGGACAATTTATTTAATTTGCATGCTCAGTATAAGGGTGATCACTGTATCATGAGAGATTTTAACCAAATAGAATCTTTTGATCAAAAATTGGGAGGGTCGGGAAAGTTGAATCTAAACTTATGATCATTCCTTCTACAGGGGCTAAGTTTACATGGACGAATAATAGAGTGGGTAATGATGCCATCTTTTAAGTTCTTGATCAAGCATATTGTGATGAGGGATGGAGGGTTTGATTCCCTAATGGGAGAGTTATAAACTTCCCAATTGCTTTTTTTGACCATAGTCTGATTATGCTTGATATCGAGCCTGTGTCGCGAAGAGTCAAAAGACCATACAAGCTTGAAGCTTGGGCTTTTATCAATCTGAAAATAAAGGATTAGTTGAGGAAGAGTGGGCAAGAACCTGTACTAAGTCGTCTATGATCGTGATATCTAGGAAATGTAGTAAGATCAGGCAGAGATTAAAAGAATGTTGTCTTTGTTTTGAGAAGGAAAAAGGTTTTTGCTAGAGCCATCTTTCTGAGAACTTGACTGCTATTCAAAGCTCTCTAACATCCACTGATTATACAGTACAAGCCATGAAGGAGTCTGAAATAGAAATTAATGTAGCAAAGATGAGATGGTTATTTTGGAGACAAAGGGCTAAGAGCCAATGGGATACATATGGTGATCAATCCTCTTCTTTTTTCTTCAAGTCTATTAAGGAAAGAAAAGCGAGGAATGAAATTTCTTGGCTATAGACTAAAGATAATCTTTAGATCAATGACCAACAAAGTATTAGCACTGCTTTTCTTAATCATTTTAAGAACATCTATGTGCCACCAAATAATTTGGGAAGAAATAGACTCACTAATTGTAGAACCTGGGAAGACTAATTTGAGTTCCTTCTAAACCTTAGTGCAATGCAATGACATCACCTTTATGCTCCCTTCTCTATTCGAAAATTTAAAGAGCTGTTTTCAGTATGCACCCATTTAGATTTCTTGGGCCTGATGGTATTCCTCTATGGTTTTTCCAGAAATGTTGGTATCAATGCAAGAAGGATATCATACTACTATTCTTGATTTCTTTTGATTTTTGTCTCTTCCTAAGTGCTGGAATAAAACCCATTTAACCCTTATCCCTAAGGGTTCAAGAGAAACTTTTGTGAATCAGCTTAGACCAATTAGTTTGTGCAATATTCTTTAGAAGATCGTTTCTAAATGTCTGGTCTTAAGACTCAAACCAGTGATTTAGAATCTTATGGGGGAATTTCATAATGCATTTGTACCTAGTAGACTCATGTATGATAATTCCCTTATTCCCCATGAAATTATGCATACCTTAAAAAGCAAGAAAAATGGGAAGTTCTTTCATGGAGCACTCAAAATTGATCTTAATAAGGCCTATGAATAAATAAGTTAGTATTTTATTGAGGAAGTTTAGGTCCATGTACTTCCCTCCTTGTTGGATTAATTAGATCATGACAAGTATTACATTAGTGTCTTACTCGATTCTTGTTAATGAAGAACCTACTGAAGTCTTTCAGCCTAAAGCAGGCCTTTCGGCAAGGTGATCTCCTCTTTCGTTACATTTTCCTACTGTGTACGGAGGTTTTGTCTCAAAGACTATGCTTCTTGGAATTTCTCTTGGAAGAAGGTCTCTAAAGATATCTCATATGTGTTTGTTTTTGCAGATGATGCTTTATTCTTCTATAGAGCTACTCTAGATTCCTTCTCTTTGTTAAGAGAATCTATTGATACTTTTTATCGTATGCTGAGGGAAATTATTAGTGTTTAGAAGTCTGCTATTTTCTTTAGTCCAAATACTCTGAGAAGATTTATTACATTCCTCATAAAATCTCTAGGGGTTCAAATAACTTTTGAATTAGGAAAGTATCTTGGGATCCCAATAGAAGTTGATGGAAGATCATCTTCTAAACACCAGTTCATTATGGATAGAATTAGTAGCAAAATCTCATCATGGAAATTTCTCAATCTTAATCATGTAGGGAAACTGGTTCTCATCAATGTCTAGAAATAATGGTGTCTCATATTCTTTCAGTTTATTTGCACTCAAAAATGATTCTAAGGAAGATATCTTCTATTTTGGTCAGGTTCTGGTGGTCTTCTTTGCATGACAAGAAACCTATTTACTAGAAAAAGAAGTCCATCCTTGAACTTCCCAAAGCTTAGGGGGACTAGGACTCCGCAATGTTGAGAACCTGAAAGCAAGCATGGCGTATTAACCATAATCCTTCTCTTCTGGTGTCAAAGGTGGTCTAGGGAAAATACAAGAATATTTCCATAACTAGGGCAATCCAAAGAACAACTCCTGCTAAATGCTCTTTTGCATTTAGGAGTATGTTCAGAGCTTTCCTAAAGTTTAGAAAAGGTTTTCTTGTGCATATTAGTAATGGGAAAATAATTAAGATTGAGGAGCATGTTTGGGTGAAAGGGATGCAGATTAGAATGAAACATCAGCTAAACGCTTCAGAGGATGGATATAGACCTATTTGGGTATCCAACTTATTAAGGGATGATAAATCCTGGGATGAAAAAAAGTTTGGAGCCTTTTCACAAAAGAGTAAGCGATGGCTATTCTTTCTGTGCATATTCCTAAATTTAAAGAGTTGGGGATTTACGAAGAATGGAGATTCTACAGTCAAATCTGGGGTACTTTGCGCTATCACAATGGGATTATTTATCTCATGAAACCCTATAAGCCTCCATTTGTTGAAGTTTTTGGAAAAGGTACTAGAAAGGCCACACCCCAAAGATTTTGATTTTTGGGTGGAAGATGATGAGAGATGCACTGTGAAGGTTTTAGAACACTCAAGAGGGGGGGGGGGGGGGGGTGAATTAAGTGTTAAATAGTCTTGGCCTATTTTTCTCACTTTTTCGATCTGTGGGAGGAACCAGCTTTGCTGGTTCCTATTAGCAGCGGAATGTATATAGAGCAATAAAGGAAGACACACAATTTAACGAGGTTCAGCCAACTCAGGCCTACGTCCTCCTACTCTATGCTCTTTTATTAATCTACTCCGAAAAACAAAGAATACAGACACTCAACTGTTTCCCTACTCGGGGAACCAGTTCACCCCACACTCTACTCCGAGTGTGCACTCGACTTACACTAGTAAGCCCTTTTGTGTTTGAACTCACAAACACTCTCCCAGCCTATCAACCCCTCTGTTGAAGGCTCCTTACAGAATCAAACTCTCCTTTGATCTTACTTCTAAAAGCTAATATGAGAGAAAGATATAAGTTCTAATGGTGCTCGTGTATATGACTTAATGAAAGGTTTTTATGCTTAAGTGTGTATAATGCTCTCTAGAGATAAACTCAGTTTTCTTCACGTGAGAGAATTATTAAATTAGGTTGATTAGATGAGTTTATATATATGATTACAAAAACCCTGGCTTTCCTAAAATCACATAATCTTTTGAGCTGTCACCTTATGTGAGTTTATGAAAGTATTTATCTTATTTGACTTAATCATATAGATAGAATCAAATAAGGTAAATACTCCTAGTTTTTAGGTAATCAATATATTCTCATCTAATCTACCAGCTGCTCAATATATTTTCCAAAATAATTCTTTAGAAAATATTTTTACAAAATCTTTTCAAAGATACGCAGCTTGATATTCCATTCAGTAAACCCGATTCCCTGAACCTGGTTCCCTGAATTAAGTAAGTTATGAATTCTGTTCTAGCTTTGTACCAGAATTCATAACATGACTTATCACACTTAAAACACTTATATTACCTACTCATATAAGTCATACTATGGAGCACATTACATGAAAAACTAGATTAACAGTAAAGTACAAATGTTCTTCTTTTCATGTAATCTACAAGACTTTGAATCTTCCTTGAATGCTTCATCTTGAGCAAAGTATCTTTCTTCAAATGTCTTCGAAAGGCTTCTATGCTCCAAGTCTTGGAGTCAGCTTAACTACTGCACATATAACATGGTTAATATGCAATAGATAATATGTGACTGCTTTACAGCATAGCAGTCAAGGAGACAGTTCCAACTTCTTGTGACCTGTTTCCTGTAACTGTTTGTCATCATTCAAAACATCAAAACTTAAGGAACTCAACCAATTCCCCCTTTTTGATGATGACAAACTAATTGAAGTTCCTGCAATCCAAGCACATTAATAACATAGAAACTCCAATAAAGTACTCAACTAGGATTGAGTACATCAACAATCTTTAAGACTAAAAACGGACACATACTGAAAAATTCTCCTAAGTTAACTTGACTCGACTCTTATTTAACTTAATCTAAAAATCCTAAAAGGCTAAGAAGATCCTAGGCTTCATCTTCAACTCTTTCCCCCTTTTGGCATCATTAAAAAGTATACTCAAGTAAAAATAAAATGCACAAATTATTAAATGTACTCATCCATGCAGTGGCATCAACCACTATTCAAGTTAAATGCTGCAAAAATAGATTAGTCAAACGAGGCATGTCATAGCAGAAGTAAAATTGTTCAAAACAAATACCAAACAAAGTTCAACAAATTAGATACCCCAACTCCATATCAAAAGAACAGTTCATGGAGTGGGAAGAAGCAAATCAACAAAATCAGTCATAAGAGATAGGGTAGGCATGCAAAAACAGAAAACAGAATCAATCTTCATCATTCTCATCCTCCTCTTCTCTTTCAGCATCCTGGTCTCCATCATCAGCTGGTTACTCATCTTCATCTCCTTCCTCAACATCATGCATCTCTTCTTCAGGAGGAGACTGTGGAGCAGCAGCACTTGTACCAGGTGCTTCTTGATCATGAGATCCAGCAAGCTTCTTTTCCAGATTAATAAACCTAGAATCAATAGAAGAGAATAAATCTTGGACCAGACCAATGATGTTTTTAAGCAAATTCTCCTGATCCTCCAACCTTTTCAGAACTAGAGCCTGACCTACTGGCTCCTCTACTTTCTTATTCTTCTTTGTTGGAGATCTCACATCCTCCACTGGTTCCTCTGATTTAAATAGCAGCTGATCCCCACTTATGTCTAAACCCTTCTGCTTTAAGATGACCCTGGTAAACACTGTAACTAGGACAATGGAACGACTTAGAGGTACATTGTTAGATTTGAGCAAGTGGGTTATAAAGGATCCATAAGGCAAGGAGTGATGAGATGACCCATGGCAGTTCATCATATGGGCCAACATTAATGCAGGAAGATTAATTTTCACCTTCTTCATTATCAGATACATCAATACCATTTCCATTATTCTCACAGTACCTCTACCCTAAGCCCTTGGTATTAAAACCTTGTTACACAGAGAGTGTAGAACAAGCATAACTGGTTCCTTCAAATTTACAGACTTAAGAACCCCTGGCTTTTTGGGCATCTTCCCTCCAAACATAAAAGCATATATCTCCTCTGGTGTGACCCCAACAAGCATGGGCCACCAGTCACCTGAGTACTTATCAAAACCATCTCTTGGTATACTTAACAGACTTGACAGAGAAGCAGCTGATAAACTTACATCAACCCCATTCACACATGAATTTATGATCATAAATCCTTTAAGGTTGCTGAATTTCAAAGTCACTCTCCCCATTAAGCACTCTCCTGTCCTCCTCCAGACATAGGTTCACTAGGGAGGTTTTAAGTCGCTCAACTCGCTTTATCATAATTACTTTATTAGAGAAGAGGGGAGAAAAGCTTTGTTAACTCTTAGCTTACTATGCAAGCCATGACACACTTAGGCATTGGAAATACCAACTAAATTAATTACTTTCGCCTATGGAGACTCACAAAATACTTCTTGTGCCCTATTCATCCACATCTCCGGTAGAAAAAAAATCCCTTCGTACCTGAAATCCACACAGACATATGAGTCCTTTTCAAAACCCCAGAATTAGCAAATAATAGAGCTAAATTTTAACAAGGACCCTCATGTAGGCTTTTAAACCATTATCACTCATAATGGATCCAATACCTTCAAAGGCCCTGGAAACAATAAACGGAATATTAAACTTAAAAGGGAAGCCCTCCCCCTGGACCCATAGGAACTGGGAGCTAAAATTAAGAGTGCGGACCTCATAATGAAAATAACAGTGCTTGAGAACAAAGCAGGCACCCTTAAAATTTAGGGTTCAGAGCTCTAAAAGTATTTTGAAATTTTCTTCGATATCGCACCTGAGGATGAAAACATCTGCAATCTTTTTCACAAAAATTGGGCAAGACAAACCCATTCTCCATAATCAAAAGTCCCAAATCTTCAGAAAAATTACTATGCCAATCTATGAATTTCTCAGTAAGTAGACAAATGTTTCCATAGATTACTTTGTGAACTTTATCCTTATAGGGTCAGTTAATGGGGTCCATTCTTTGAAGATCCTGAAATATTTTGAATAGTTTTAAGGGATGATCTTTCCGTGGTGCAGTTGAACTATAGCGGGAGGAAGGGGAAATGAAGAAACAAAGATGAAAGAATAGAAGGTGAAAGGGATATTTTTAAGGGATGATCTTTCCATGGTGCAGTTGAACTATAGTAGACTTGTTAGTTGTTAAACACTAAAAAGTACATAAAATAATGGTTACTCCATTTGATTTATTGATTTATCAGTTATGTAAATTGTGGCTTCCTATTAGAGGAATGCACCAATGAACAAAAGCATGCACATAAACATATAAACAAGAGTGAAGAAGAGAGGGAGAATAGAAAAGGGAAGAAAGGAATATTGGTATTTTTCATATATGCCATAAGCTGTACATCCCTTTTCTATATGTATCCCTTATGTAACAAACTATACCCTTGTAATTAAGTAGATTCCCTCTGCTTTGTAACAGAAAATATGCCTTATGCTTTAAGCTATATAGTTATAATATTATTCCCATATCATATACCCTCCCTTGAAAAAAGACTTTCCCTCAAGTTTAAGTAAAAACAAAACCAGGAAATTAAACATAAAACTCATATTCATTCATCCAACTTGCTTCATGAGTTGGTTTGTTGCTCCAGCAAACCAAAAGTTGCTTCTATGGTTGTCCCTTGACCTTAATTGTTTGAGTATCTAGCACATTATCAGGTAAGACATTGACTCCATGTTTTCCCTCGACATTATCTGGGATTATAGCAATTATGGGCAAGACTCCTCTAAAGGCCTTCAGTTGGGAGACTTGGAACACATTGTGTATTCTAGCTTAAGTAGGAAGTTGAAGCTTATATTCAACCTTCCCAACTAGTACAATGATCTTGAAAAGGCCAAAGTACTTTGTAGCTAATTTAGTATTACTTCTACGCTGCACAAAGTTTTGTCTATAGTTCTAAAGTTTAAGCCATACCCAATCATTGAGCTGCAACACCTTCTCAAAATGTTTCTTACCATCTTGAAGTTTCATTCTATGCTAGGCTTTTCCCAAATTAGCACAAAGCACCATAATCATCTCTTCTCTCTTCTCTCTTCTACATACTACGATCCACCATTATATTTCTTGATTTACTAGGTAAGTAAGGGAGATCATGAGGAGGTGGCTGGTTGTAAACTACTTCATAGGGTGTCTTCTAGGTACTTGAGTGAAAATGGGTATTATACCACCACTCAGCGACTAAAAGATATTTACACTAGTCTTTAGGTCTTTCACTGGCCATACACGTAGATAGGACTCAAGGCAGCGAATCACCACTTCAATCTGACCATTGATCTCTGGGTGATATGCAGAAGAAAGTAAGAAAATTTGAATCCCTAAATGGAAAAAAAACATTTCCAAAAGTTTTAGAGAAATATAGGATCTCGATCACTGAAAGTACTACGAGGTCACCCGTAGAGTTTAAAGACATGATCCAAGTAAGCTTGTGCTACCTCAATGGCACTAAATGGATGTTTCAAGGCCACGAAGTATGCATACTTACTAAGCCTGTCCACCACTACAAAAATCACGTCTTAGAAACCGATAAGCCAGAGATGAAATCCATAGAAACATCTTTCCAAACTATCTCTTGGATGGGAAAAGGTTGCAAGGACCCTGTTTAGCAAATGCATCATATTTAGTTGCTTAGCATACAAGACATTGCCTCTCAAAATTACTAACATCTCTAGTTAACCCCTTCCAATAAAAGAGACTTTGCACCTATTTTAATATACCTTCATGGCTTGAATGCGCTACTTCAATAGATTATGGTGTCAGCTGATGCTCTTCCATCATAACTCATAGTCAGGTCTAATAATAATCTTTCCCTGTCTCCTAAGCAAGACATCTTGTAACGTGAAATTAAGGACCAATTCTTGCGCTTGTAACCTCTCCAAGATGCTAGAAGTGTTGATATAGCTAGCTTGAATCAACTGATTTAAATTAAAATTTAGAAAGCCAGAAGTGTTGAAAAGGGGTGAAAATCTTATGCTATAGGAGCCAATTTAGACTCTTTTGATCAGCTTTGATCATGAAATGAGCACCCACTAGATATTATTCCCATTTTTGCACCGTAAAGACAATTGCAAGCAGCTCCTTAACATATACCGAATATGTGGCAGATAAATGCAATCGCATGGCCATCTTGCATTAGCATTGCTCCAATTCACCCTTTGGATACGTCGGTTTCAACCACAAACACCTTTGAGAAATTAGGGACAACTAACACAGGGGCTTGCACGAATGCTTGCATTAATTTCTCAAAGGCTACCTAAACTTCTTTGATCCATGTAAATGGTCTTTTCTTGAGAAGTTATTCCAGAGGCTTACTCATGCTTGCAAAATTCTTGACAAACTTTTATAATACCCTATTAAGCCAAGAAAACTCTGAAGCTCCTTTGGTGTTGCCGAACATGGCCAAGAATTAATATCATGAACTTTACTAGGATCTGTTTCCATGCCTTGAGCTAAAATAAAATGACCCATATACTCAAGTTTTCGAGTCACGAATGAGCATTTGCCGAGCTTGGCATATAAAAAATTATGGAGCATCAACTTAAAGACTTCCTCCAAATGCTTCTAGTGGTCTTCTAGAGACTTGCTATAGATTAATATATCATCAAAAAAATACTAGGACACATCTTCTAAGCAGGGGCCAAAAATAGCATCCAATACTGAAAATAAGATGGTGCATTAGTTAGCCCAAAGGGAATAACTAAAAATTCATAATGACACTCATGGGTTTTGATAGCGGTTTTGTACACATACTTAGGGTGTATTTTCAACTGATCATAACTAGCTCGGAGATCAAGCTTGCTAAAGATTACTGCCCCAGCTAACTCATCAATAAGTTCATCAAGTATAGGGAATTGTAAACTTATTCTTGATGGTTTGATTGTTAAGCTCCCTATAGTCAACACACAAACTCCAAGAGCCATCCTTCTTACTTACTAAGACTACGAGAGAGGCAAAGGGGCTTATACTATTTTGGATTATACCCCTAGTTAGCATCTCTTGTATAAGTTATTCAATCATATCTTTTTGTTTAAGAGGATACTTGTATGGCCTGAGGTTCACAACTTTGGTCCTTGTTTCTAAATTTTTTTTTGATAAAAAAACCCCTCTTATAGGAGCCATCCCCTAAGGTTCTTCAAAAACTATAGCATATTGCCTCTTTAACTTAGTAAGTTCGGTGGACTCCTCTTCTTGCTTAGAGAGGCTGATGAAACATATTGCTTTAGGTGACTCCCTGACTTCTATGACCTGTAGCAAAAATATATGTATCGAAGACTCTAGCAGCTTTAAAGATGGACGTTCCTCCACTACTCTCAACTTCTTAGCAGGATTACCCCATAGCATTATATCTCTTCCATGAACCTGGAACTTCATTATCAATTGATCAAAGTCCTATGAAATAGTACCTAAGGTCCCGAGCCATTGTAACCCTAAAACCATATCACAACTTCTCAAAGGGATTAGCATAACATCCATAGTAAATTGCATGCTCCCCTTTAATCGACCATTTAAACTCCTTAATTATGGCTTGACATATCAACTGATTCCCATTCACCACTATGATGGCCTATTCCCCTATATTCTCTACTTGACAACCCATTTTCTTGGCCAAATGCACATCAAGGAAGTTTTGAATACTTCCCGAATCGATGAGGGCATGTGCCACTACTCTTTATATCATCACTTGCACACACATAATGCTAAAAGTCTTACTGCTAGTAAAAGAACTTAAAGCGATATATGGCTTAATGTTATGAGTACCCATCACATTTTCTTCCACAACCTCTAATCAATTATCCTCCACCATTCTTGGGATTTCTACCGTAAATAGCTGAGGCTCCTTAAACTGGTACCTATGGCTCCTATCATACGGAGCGTCATAGTAGTAGCACAGTCCTTTGGCCATTTTCTCCGCCCTTATTTCTACAAGAACAAATTTTACAGGTTTTGAGGGTTTTAAGGGAGGTCTTAGAGGGGTAGGGAGTAGGGGTGGTTTTACTGTGTTTGCGTTTGGTTTAAAGGAGTTTTGAAAAGGCTTAGACATACTTGTAGTGTGTTTAGGGAAAGATTGAGAGTTCATAGTAAGCGATTCTTCCGGTAAATGTGCATACTCAATAGTTGTTGCAATAGTCTGAGGCTTAAATGCCCTTACAAATGGCCTAATTCCCGGCTTTAACCCACCCACAAAACTTTTCATCAAATACTTCTCTGGCAATACAGAACTATTCTGTAGCATGATTGATTTCAGATTCTTAAATTCATCTATATAGTCCTCTAGACTTCCAGATTGATGAAGTTTGTTAAATTCTACCACATCATTAGCCACAACCTCATTCTTAAACCGATTATTAACATTTTATTACAAAATCATGCCAATCTACCGAGGGTCTAATAGTTAGATAACTTGACACCCAATGATCTACCTTATCAAACATGTTAAGATATGCTAAATCAACTTTCTATTCATTTGGAATTTTCCAAAGAGAGTACTTATAATATTTTTTTATCCATTGCCTTGGATTGTTGCCCTCAAACCTAGGAAAGTCCAGTTTAGGGATATACCCCAGCCTCGGTTGCCCGGCTCTCTCATCACCTCTAGGTGACCAAGTTTCTGCCCAAGCATATGCATTGTCTTTAATGAGATGCATCATCTTCAATAACTCTTTGATCTTCAGATTTGTAGAGACATTTTGTTCCTCTACTCGCCACCAATTGACTCTCAAGCTGTGACATCCTCCTTATCAGCGGAGCCAGATTATAGCGATGAATAAGAGGGTAATACCCCGACTGCTCTGATACCACTTATAGGGCAATTCACAAATGAACAAGAGCATGCACACGGATAGAGTAAACAAGAGAGAAGAAGAGACGGTATTTTTCATATATGCCATAAACTGTACATCCCTTTTCTATATGTATGTAACAAACAATAACAATGTAATTAAGTAGATTCCCTCTATTTTATAACAGAAAATATGCCTTATTCTTTAAGCTATATGGTTATAATATTATTCCCATAGCCCAAAGTAAAAAATTCACAAGCATCACACAGACACATACACAACCCTTTGAGGTGGCCACCGGGCCAATCCAGCCACCGGGCCGGTTTGGGAAAGTCAGGACCGGAATCGGATCGATCGTTGGGGCGGGCCTGTCTGGTTTCGGGCTGGGCTTGGGTGGGTTGATTCGTTACCGAATCAAACCAAATCAAACCGAATTACAAATTGAATCAACCGAATTAACGAATCGAATCGAATCCAAACCGAATTCACGAATCGAACCAAATCGAATTCACAAATCAAAACAAATCGAATTCACGAATGGAACCGAATCGAACCGAATTCACGAATTGAATCAAACCGAATTCGCGAACTGAATCAAATCGAATCGAACCGAATTCATGAAACAAATCAAACCGAATTTCCCATAATGACATTAGAAATTAGAAGAAATGAATTGTTTCGAAAGTAATTAAATTTTTATATTCACGAATCACATAATGACGTTCATTGTAAACTTTTATATTCGACTAATTTCATTCATTTTTCATTTATTTTATCGATATTTTTCATTTTTCATTACACATTGACATAAATTACATAAATTACATATAATCACAAAAGATATAATCATATTTGATTCATATAAACTAAATTATATTCAGCTAAATTAACATTTATTGATTCATATAAACTAAACTATATTCAACTAAACTTACATTATTCATATAAACTAAATTATATTAAACTAAATTAACATTTATTGATTTATATAATGAATAAACTAAATTATTTTCAACTAAACTAACATTCATTGATTTTTATAAACCAAATTATGTTCAACTAAACTAACACTCATATAAACTAAACTAAGATTTAATTAAACTAAGATTAAACTAAACTAAAGTTTTTTGATTCATCTAAATTATATTATATTCAACTATACTAACATTCATATAAACTAAATTATATTCAACTAACTATATTAAAATAAATAACATTTACTAATTCATATAAACTAAATTATACTCAACGAAACTAATATTCATTGATTTACATAAACTAAACTATATACAATTCAACTAAACTAACATTTATTGATTTATATAAACTAAATTTTATTCAACTAAATTACCATTCATGTAATCTAAACTATATTTAACTAAATTAACATTTATTAATCCATATAAGCTAAACTATATTCAACTAAACTAACATTAATTAATTCATATAAATTAAACTATATATAATTCAACTAAACTGACATTCATTGATTCTTATAAACTAAACTATATTCAATTAAATAACATTTATATAAACTAAATTATACTCAATTAAACTAACATTCATATAACTAAACTAATATTTAATGAGTCATATAAACTAAACTAAATTTAACTATACGATTTCCTTCATTTTTTTTCTTGCCATTTGGAATCAAGGAATAAATCAAGATAATATTAAATATCATTAAGATTTTATAAAATAATTTAAATTAATCTAAAAATAAGAATATATTCTATTAAAAAAATAATACAAGTGGATTGAATATTAAATAAGTAGTAGAATGTCTAACGTGTATGGCATTAAACAATTAAAAAATCAACCAATAGTCTACATATCACATGGATAGTGATCTCAACCAAAAATTTTCACCCAATCACAATAACAAACTAAAATAGAAAGATGGGGAAAATGGGGAAAATGAGAACAATATTTTGAAATTTTCAGATGGGGAAAATGGGAAAAATAAAAAAGAATAGATGGAGTAACATTCATTGATTCATATAAACTTAACTATGTTCAACTAAAATAACATTCATTGATTCATAGGAATTAAACTAAAGTATATTCAAATAAACTAACATTCATATAAACTAAATCATATGCAAATAAACTAATATTCATATAAATTAATTTATGTTCAACTAAAATAACACTTATGTAAACTAAATTTTACAATTCTAGAAGATTTAGGCGGGACGAATAGAGCCGGGCCGAAGTGTGGGTCAAATAAAATTTTTTCTCGAAACGAATCGAATAGGATTAGAGTTGGAAAAACGAGATTTGGATTCGGCCCATTTTTTAACGGGCCAAACCGAACTTGGCCCGGTTTGTAAGCGGGCCGGGTTGGCTGGCCAAGTGGCCGTCTCTATCAACCTTGCCCTACTCTTTTTTTTTCTTGTATTGCCGCTCAACACAATACTGCTCAAACTACCTGTTATAAAACCTCCACTAAACCCTAGCCAACCCCCAAAAATTCCCAAAAAAATTCTCAAAAATGAAGAACAAAACCCCAATACGCAAATCCTCTTCAATGTACTCCACCAAATCAAAGAACAAGAATTCACGTCCCAATTCGAAACGGCGTCGTGTCAGAAGCGAAGACGAAGCCGAAGAAAATGGGTTTGATGCAGAGATTGCGAGCGATGCTTCAGATAGTGGGGATGATTTTTTTGTGGATGAGAATGGTGGGGCGAAGGAGGACTCCGGGGAGGAGGAGGACGAGTTTGAGAAGGAGACGGTTGAGGAACGGCGGAAGCGGTTAGCGTGGGAGCTAGTTGAGAAGGTTAGGAAGGGGGAGGAGGAGCAGAGGAGAGAGGAAGAGGATGAGGAGAGCGATAGGGAGGAGAGAGATGGGAATAGGGATTCTCTTATTAAGAAGATTTTGCTGCAGGATCAGCTTGAGGAGAGTGGCCGGTCTCGCCGATTAATTGCTTCAAAGTGAGTTTGATTTTGTTAGTTTGTGGATTTTTGCTATATTTGATGGCGGGATTTTTTTTTTAGTTGGATGATTGAAGTTTGAATGATTGAATTTGAGTGAGTTTAGTGGTATATATTGCTGCTTTGATTTCTTGTGAAGTCGTGTGTCAAATGATGACATTGTTGATTGTACGTAATTGGTTTTTGTTTGCTATGTTGCTTTATTGATTGATTTTTCTTGGGTAGTAATTTTTAAGTTGAAAGATTTGAGTTTTAGGATGATTGTTTGTTAGAGGAATTTGAGTGAGTTTAGTGATATTTGTTGCTCTTAATTTTTTTTAAATGGGATTTTGAAACGATGACGTTGTTGATTTTGAAACGATGACGTTGTTGATTATGCTCGTTTTTTTTTTAATTTTGGAGATTTGTTATTTATTTTTTGTTTGGAAATGTTTATACATGCTGTAATCAATGTGCAGGTTACAGAAGCTAGACAATGGGGAAGAATCACAGAGTTTGTTAAAGCATAAACAGTCTGTAACTGCTGTAGCTCTGTCTGATGATGACAGAAGAGGGTTTTCAGCTTCGAAGGATGGTTGTATTTCCCAGTGGGATGTTGAAAGTAGAAAAGCAGAAAAATACCTTTGGCCTGCTGAGGAGGTTTTGAGGTCTCATGGAGTTAGGGATCCACAGGATCAATCAAAAAAGAAGGGTAAAGTAGCTAAGCATAGTAAGCAGACTCTAGCATTGGCTGTTAGTTCTGATGGCCGGTATCTAGCTACAGGTGGTTTGGACCGTCATGTTCATTTATGGGATACTCGTACACGGGAGCATATTCAGGTAGATGTTGGTTTTTGTCATTGATTGATGCATGCTTGTATTCAGTAATATGTTTAGTGCTTTCTATGATCTAGAATGATGCATCTTTCAATGATTAAAAGATTAAAGTGATCAAAATTATTTGGAGATTAATTTTTAGATATCAAATGCTTTGCAAGGCAACCAAAACTATTAAAAATTAACATTTGTCAATAAGGGGTGGAAATTTGGCAAGTTTGCGATATGGGGGTGGGTGCAGTAGTTTCTGTTCCCTATATATTTTCATTTGTGTAACTTGGGATTTCTTTTGGCTGTTTTGTGTCTTATCTTTGCTGAACAACCAATGTCTCGTAGATTGTCAGTATCTGTAGCATGCTTGGATGATGTTGCAATCATAATTGCCATCGACGTTACTATAATTTATTTTTGGACACTTGTATCATAAAATATGTTTAGGTCTTGTGTAATTCTGTGAGTGATATGAATACTATCTTGGTAGCTACATCTATTGGCTTTTATCGTATCCATTGCAGCCCAACTGATTGACTGACAGGCATTTCCAGGTCATAGAGGGCCTGTGTCATGTTTGACATTTAGGCAAGGGACTTCAGAAATCTTTTCTGGTTCATTTGATCGAACAGTTAAGATTTGGAACGCGGAAGATAGGGCATACATAACAACATTATTTGGTCATCAAAGTGAGGTTCTGAGTATTGATTGCATGAGAAAGGAAAGGGCATTGACTGTTGGACGTGATCGAACTATGCAGCTGTATAAGGTAGTTTTCGCTTCTCTCTTTCTCTGGTTTCACTCTTGAAAATCATATGCTTGTCTTTTGTTCATTTTGTTGGATTGTATTCCGTTTATGGATGATGTTTCTACTCTTTGTCTTCTGGTTGCAAGTCTTAAACTTCAATTAGTCTTGGTGAGCCATGAGTGAAACCACTGTGTGGAATATCTGTTGATTATTAATTTCTGAATTTTTTTTTTCTTATCTTATTATGAATCATCATACTTGGAGAAAGAAACATGCAGGTGCCTTGAGAAATAGATGTTCAATATATTACCATTAGGGAGATGAATTTAACAGAGAATAAGGGAAGAAACACCATGTATCCTTCACATTTGAGCTTTGAGATCAATTACTGGCCTACTGCGACTCTTTCCTATGTAAAGAGAATGATTGCAAGAAAAAATTCTTAGCATGAGAGTATAGTAATTTAAACATGAGGAGAAAAAAGCATTCAGGTTGTTAATGACGGAAGTTTTATGTTTTTTACTTGTTTCAAACTTAGCTTGCTGTCCGGACGGTAAATTTTGTGTGGGAAAGTATAGTATTGTAATGGTTGAGGGATTTTTTTCTTTATAATGGGCTAACATTCTTAATTAGCAAAAGTACTTGATAATACCCAAGCTATTGCTTTTTTTTTTTTTTTTTTTTTTTTTTTTTTTTTTAATATTGGAGGAAATTTGAGGAAGTTGAAAATATGTGAGAGAGGTTGTATTTTTCTGATGATGTAAATTAAGGAGTAGATGCTAGCTTCCTACTCCAAAGAATTCCAATGCGACCTATTAGCACGAAAACTTAAAGTCCAAATATAATATTATAACAAATACTTGTCTGGAAATTTTTAATGCCAAGAACCAATGATAGCGTCGATGACTTTAGGATGAAAATGAGGAGCCTTTGGGAGGGAAATTTTGATTTAGTGGACTCTGTTTTGGTTGGTAATTGATAGAATGGTTACTATTTGTTGAGTTCTTTTTCTTCAGATTTTTCCTAGCATGGATAAAATACATGAGATAGGTTGTAAATAGACAGTTTCTTTGATATAAATTATTTTCTTCATTGTTTTCATTTTTAATTTCTTTGAATATATTAGCTATTCATTTTGAAACCTAGTAATTTATTGATGAATGGAACAATATATACAATGTTTGATCTTTACTTTCAAGCTGTGTAGAGGTCTTCTTATCTTTTATTAAAAACTTTGTACAACACTGTTTATACAAATATTCGATGTTTGTTCATCCTTGTGCTGCTAATAAACTTTCCTGTTTATCTTGGTGAAAGGTTCCAGAGGAGTCACGTCTGGTTTTTCGTTCTTCTACTTCTTCTCTTGAGTGCTGTTGTTTTGCCGGTAATGATGAATTCCTGTCTGGATCTGATGATGGAAGCATTGAGCTATGGAGCATATTGCGTAAAAAGCCAGTTTCTATTGTTAAAAATGCTCATACTCTGTCTGCATTGAAGAAGCAAGTACTTCTAAATGAAAACAGAACGATGTCTAATGGTCATATTGGTAAATTTCTCTCTCCCTCCCTCCCTCTCTCTCTCTCTCTCTCTCTCTCTCTCTCTCTCTCTGTAATTTTTGTCTACAGAATTAACATTTATCAAGTACATACTTTGATTAATGTTCAGTGTGCTGTAAGTTGTGTAGCTCAACGAGTAATTTTCACCCACACTATGTTTTCCACATTTTCTCCTTAAAGCTCCTAAGAATTTGGTGTTGTGAATTGAATGTAGTAGCCTTCTTTAAACTTAGCTAAACTTGTTGATCATGATGAGTTACAATTTTTTTGACTGAAACTTGATACTTCGTATGTCATTGGTGAAAAGAGCAAATCTAGTTGACTAGTATGAAGAGTTCAGTAGTTATTTGTAAGTATGTAGAAGCATGTGCAGTCGTCATCAAACACATTCAAATTACTTCATCACTACATATATGTTCTAGTGCAGAGTGTAAAAGGTAAAAGCAATAAAAGAACAGACCCAGTAGATAAAATAAAGGCAAAAAAAAAAATTGGCAAAATAAACAATACAATTTCTGTATTATTTGAGTCAGGTTTTTGGTCTTGTTACTTTGATGCCACGTTGTTGTGAAAGAAACTTGAAGCTTCATTATGTAGGCTGAACTTTATTTATTTTAGCCAATATTTCTTGTATAAGGGGGTAACCTCAGTAAATGGTCTTGGCTTCATGTTTGTTTCAGATTGGGCTTAATCTGTAACAAATAAGCTGTACATATTACATTATATAATCAATGTGTCAAAATTCATCAAATTCAAGTCACTCATATTCATGAATTTAGCGCTTATTTTTCTTAATATTTGTGTTAATTTCAGTTATATATCATTGCGCTGCTCTGTTGTATCAAGGATTTTAATCTCTAGTTCAATGGTTAACTGTTAAATGTCAGATTTGTTCTTGATTTGTCACCTTAAGTTTTCCTTTCTTGGACTCCTTTGCTCGGCTGAATAATAAACTTTTCTCTCTCCAATCGTGCAGAAAGTAGAGAAATCAATGCAAATAATCCATGCTCAAGTGCCCAATCCTGGGTCGGCTCTGTTACTGTATGTAGGAATAGTGACCTTGCAGCATCTGGAGCTGGAGATGGGTGTGTTCGATTATGGCAAATCAATAATGACACCAAGGCCATTACACCCTTATTTGACGTTCCCTTGGTGAGTAGAGATTGAATCTGAGAGTTCTATAAGAAGGTTTACTTTGAGTTTTTATGTTTTCCTTGAATTAGAAGTCAGCTCTCAAATATTAGCTTCCTCTGTTTTTTTAGTCATTCCACTTTGATGTTTTGTTCTATTCCCATACCTCACTTTGCCCATACTTATTGTACGAAACTGTTACTATGTGAAATGTTACTAGATTTGTCTATATAGTTTTTCAAAGTATCTACTTTAATGCTATTTACTGATGGATGACTAAAGATAACTCTCTTTTTCCAACAAAAAAAATTCCCCTTTGCTGAGGGCACAAATTTTGTGAGAGTGATTATGGTGGAGTTGTGTTGAATATTGATGAATAAAAAAGTATGATTGTGGGTATAAGTTATAATTTTTTTGTTTGTTGAGGAGAAAGAAATCATAATAGAAAAAGTGAAAGATGGTGAAATTATATTATATTAATTGTATCACCGCAAAAAATGTAAATGAGAAACTTTTGTGTGTAGGTAGTAATCATTGTACATGGATGTTGGAAATGTGTATAGCGTGGCGTAAACTTTCTTGGTTTTACTCTCTTTGCTAGTTTTCTATTATGGAGGGTTAAGGCCTTGGACTTGGCCTTTTTGGGAAAGTGCAAGAAGTTTCATTAACTATTGAAGATACTATTTCTTTTTCTTTTTCTTTTTTGAATAGCATTGAAAAGTTCTATTACTAATCATTACTTCTCCTATGATATTATCTTTGTTTTTAAGATATACAAAGTACTTCACTATATGAGAAGTAATGAAAGACCTTTTTTGTGCTGCTAGACATTGGAGGGGAAGGGATAGGATGCACCATCTTGTGACTTTGTTATGGATCCAATGGGAAGGAGGCTTCTGGTAGAAATGTTGAGGATAACAGAAGCCCCCTTGCAAGTTTCAACATATTGTAGATTTTACTTTTGTTTTGTCAGTTGTCTTTCGACATTAATGGAACTCTTCATTTCAAAAGTTTAATTTTCTTTTGATCTTCCCGTTTACATATTCTTATGGGACATTTTTCCTACTTGAAAGAATATAATGTGCCTTTGACAAAACATTGCTTCAAGTAATTGTTCCTTTTGTTGGTTTTTATGCTTTCTAAATTCTTTTGGCTGATTGCATATTATCTTTACGTTTCTTTTGATGCAGACGGGATATGTAAACTCCCTGGCTATTGCAAATTCTGGCAGGTTTCTGCTAGCTGGAGTTGGGCAGGTGATTTATTTTTTTGTCTTATGCTTGTATTGTGTGTAAATACCTGGTTCTTTAGGATGCAAGTCACATCTTAACTGTGTATAGCAGTGATTTGTGAGGGATTGCTCTGAACTTGTATGGCTGCTTAGGAAGATGAAAAAGGATAATAATAGCCATAATGGGGAAGTTTGGTTTGCCTCATCCTACCACCAGGACCTTTTTGGAAAATATTCTTTAAGGTCCATCCTCTTTCATGTTTGTAAATTAAAAAGAATTGTCTTTTTCATGCCCTCTTCTGCAGCAAATTTTGGCCGAGTTCATGGACATTGTGCCTCTGTTACTGTTGCTGTCTGTCATAATTTTACGGTAATAAGAAGAGTAGAAGTGATATAAAGAGTTAGTTTTTTGGTGTTTAGTGCTTATTACTGCTAACCAGTTTGACCCTATTCTCTTCTACTTTTCTAAGATACTCCCATAGTCCCACGTCAATAAGATACATTACTATTTTGGTACATCCCAAAATGATAGACTAGTCTTCGTTTCTAATCAGTTACATTGCAATTTTTCCCTCAATACACTTACTATTACAGAGTAACGAAAAAGTAGGAAGAACAAAAAAACATCCTTGAAAGGAATATAGGAAGAACTAGAAAAATGGAGTATAGTTTTTGCTATGATATTAACATATATAACTGCTTTTTTCGTAATGATTACCCATGGTCACTCAATAACATTGCACTTAGCAATTTGTAATTATTTAGCTACAATGATACATATAGGTTGGTAGATTATCTAAGGTTGAAAAATAATCATCCCTTGGTTTACAAAGAACTACTGACTGGCAAACACAGTCCAATTCAAGATGAGAGAGTGTATTCACTATTTTCATTTCTATATTTTGAGGTGAGGGGTGTTATATCTTAGGAAAAGGTAGAGCATAGGGGAGAGAGTATGTGGGCCAAATATGAGTGTGGAGGGACGTAAAGAGTCTTAGTATAGAAGAATATTTTGGCTACATGTTGGTGTAGCTATGCTGATTGATATTAAATAGGGTTTTGGTCATACTGGCCTAAATATAGACTGCTCATTGGAATACCCTGTCATTGCGTAATCAGTTGCAAACAATTACTCTTGTTCATTGGGATAACCTGTCATATCATAAAATTTTCACTTGCTTGGTATTGCATTTCTTACACCACAATGCAGTTTGTTCTTTGGTTTTTTAAAGAGGATAAGGGTAAAAAATCCCTTGTTTTGTGTGGATAAGGTTACATCCATCTAACTTTTTAAATTCACCATAATTAGGAGTTTCATAAATGAGTTTGGGATAAAGGTATTGTCTGTAAAGGTTTAGATGAAAAAGAATGTTGTTAAAAATTGTGGCAGAAATTGAGAATTTTGTCACTGTCGAAGAATAATTGTTGATCTGTTTGTTAATATTAGAAGAGAATTGCCCCCCAGTTTTTTTATCGTTTTAGATTAGGAAGTGGCTGTAATTAATTTAGAAGTGGTGTAATAGGGAAGACCATGGGGAAGACCAAAATTTGAGGCCTATTCGAGTACAAGCCTTTTATTTTTTAAGTAGCAGCCCTTTTATGTACCCATATATTGCCCCAGTGTTTTAATAGTGGTAAAGTTTCCATCATTTTTCACACTGTTCTGATAATTTGTCGTCAATTGGATAGTCAAGTACAGTAAGGGGGATAACGCTTTGAGGATAAATTAATTTACTGAGTTAAATTTTTTTTTTTTTTTGCCATTGTAGCATCCCTGAGACTTTCTTGGCAGCCTAGTTTGTCGATGATCAAACCAATGTGGCATGTCAAAAAAAGAAAAAAGAAAAAACTTTATGTGCACAAAGGGAAAAACTATGTGAATCAACTGACCGAATACTGACTTTCTGATTGTTTTTGTTCACTCATAATGTTCCATAAAGTTTGAGTCCTATTTGTGGAGATAGGGAATAAGGACTGTGCTTGCCTTAGTGTTATGACGTGTTACTTCAAATAAGTCGAACCATGTACTTTTAATGTTATGCTTACTCATATGGTTCTCTTAAGAAATCACTATCTGACTATCAGCTGCTAATATATGTTAAGCTGCAATCACATCTTTGTCTGTCCTAATAGTCTACTTATACGCAGGAACCACGCCTTGGAAGGTGGGATTGTATATCTACAGCCAAAAATGGGGTTGCTTTGCAATCCTTCAAGCTTAAATCCTAGGATGATAAATGCATCCTGTAAAAGCTCTTCAATTTTGACTATTTCTTCAAGGTGCCAGGATGCAAGAGATATTGTATTTATGATTTTGGTGATTTATTTGATTACTTGTGATTTTATCTGTGATCAGCCTCTAAATTTTGTAACAGTATGTTTCATAGATAGCTAGCAGCTAATATTGTGAAATTTGGCTGGTTGCATTCGAATTGTTGTATGCCATAATGAATGTCGGTATCCATAGTGGTAGCAATAGTTCATAATCATATTAGATGATATTAAATTAATCAAGGTCTTGTATTAGCGGAAATCACACAAGTTTCTAGTTTCTTTGCTAAATTTCAGTTGGAGCATTGAGAATGACTTCAGTTTGTTCGAACTATCAGAATCAATTGTCTCTTGAAATTGTGACTAGTTTGCGGGGGAATCGAGGTTAATATGACTAATTATTTACTCAAGCTCGCGTTGTTAACAGTTTTCAGGTCTTTGAGCTTCTGATGTATTGAGAATGATTCAAACATTTACTTTTCAACCTATTTTATGGTGATGAGTCTTGTTATTAACATTACATGTCTCCTTAAATTAATATTTTAATATCCTTTAATTTTCTTTCTATGTTGTCCCTTCTCTTTTTACCCTTCCCTTATTCCTTTCATTGGTTACTTTCCCACTACAACCACCTCTTTCTCTCTCCTCCCTTGCATTCATGTCACCGGAAACCGCCATCAATGGCCACCTTTACGTCACCAAATCTTCACACAACGAGTTGTTGTATTGGGAAGGAGCCAACGAACGAGGAAAAAAGGTCACTGACGTACCATTTTGTGAGTTTCTTTTTTTTTTTTCCAGCAAGTAGCCCATTTAAATTTTACGGCCTTCCCCATGGCCAACCGAAAAAATGAAATGGCTCCTCCATTTTTTCGTATATTTTCTATTGTTATTTAGTGTTAATGATGTTAAATAAGGCCAATTAGTATTTTGAACGCACAATTAGCTATGTTTAATCATGTTTTTGAATTTTATAAGTGTTAATTAATACTAATATATGTTGATTAGTATTAATATGCGTTAATTAGTATTTAGTGTTGTTACTCCTTTTGTTCCTTTTATTTGTTGCATTTGCCTTTGTACAATGTTCAATATACATATTATAGCTATAATATTTATAAATACGTATTATAAAAAAATATAAAATTTACATATTTAAAAAAATATTTTGAAACGAATCTAACAAGACTTCACATGAATATATTTTAACTTATATATATCAACGAAAAATCATATTTATGTTTCTCACTCTTCAAATTGGATATTCTATAAAGGACAAACAAAAAGAAACAGAGGGAGTACTTAGTATTATTTCGTTTAATTATTGTTAATAGATAACAATATAGTTAATTATGTTATACTATTTAGTTAATTAGTATTATTAATCATGTTAATTATCGTCTTAAATTATATTATAGTTAGTTATTATAGTTAATTATTATAGTTAGTGTTGATTATTCTCATTACTTCTAACCATTTTCCTATTTTTACTTAATATGAATAATAGATAACATAGTTATTGTTATTAGTAAACTATATATCAAATAACTTGTGATTAAGAATAATTTAAGAATATGAAATAATTTAAGAATATATTAAAATAATTATAAATAATAATTAAGAACAACATTATAGTTAATAAAATTAATTATAAGAATAATAATTGTAAAATAATATTAAACTAATGAAGAATAATAGTTGCTATAATATTAGTTAGTAATAACTAAGAATATTAGGAATTAGATATGAAAAAATAGATAAAAATATTAATTGCTAATTAGTAAATTAGATTCAACTCATAATTAAGAATAACTTTTATGACTATAAAATAATTTAATACTATATTAAAATAATTATAAATAATTAAGAATAAGAATTATTGTTATAATATTAATTAGTCATAATATCAATATTATGAATTAGGTATGAATAATAGATAACAATAGTAATTGTTATTAGTTAATTGGATTTTAATTCATAATTAAGAATAATTATAACGAATATAAAATAATTTAATAATATATTTAAATAATTGTAAATAATTACGGATAAGAGTTGTTATAGTATAAAGTTGTCGTACTTAAGAATATTTGGAATAAGATATGAATAATGTTGTTACAACATATTTGGTAGTAATTAAGAATTAGATAATATTAGGAATATGATGAAATCGAACTCTTGAAGAAAATAATCGTTATTGAAATAAAAAGAGGGTTACAGGGCATGTCATCCCGAGTTAATACCACTGATGAGTACTCTTGGCAGCGACACACTTGGGCTGAGGTGTTGTTGCTTTTGTTCGGACATTAAAGGCGGTACATGCATAGGGAGAGCGAGCGTCTCTTCTGTCCCCGACAACCATCTGACCCTATATGTCAACTACTTCTGGGTCATGAGGACTTTGCTACTAGTCGAGGGGTTAGTTTGTTAGGTTAGGTACAAGCACTAGCACCACATATCACAGTGATAAGCGCCTGGTGCATACAAATGAGGGCTAGCTTGTATGTGTAGAGATACCAGGTGGGTCGCTCGATGATAACATCATTTTTAGCTACGGGAGTCACATATCACACAAAATCTGGACAGGAGTAGATTAAGGGGTCCTGAAGTGCCACAATAGGAAGAAGTTTGCAACATTTTGCGTGATTACAGGGAGGACTTGTTGTCATAAGAGTCTAGAGTTATTGTCGATACCGGACAAACCCCTTGTCGTACAACCTTTTCAATCATATCAACATGCCCTTGATTACAACGTTTACTACTGAACGCAGGCAACCCGACTCAAGCTCGTTTCACCTCTCTTTTAGGGAGATGTCTGTCACAATCCTAAATGTGAGACAAGAGAGTTCATGGGTTTCACTTTGCCAGGCTACATGACCCATTACTGGTTAAAGGGTTCTAATACTGTCACTAATTGCGATATTTATCGAGAGATTAGTTATTTTGCTAAGGCTAGTTGGTTGTTGAACTGTTTGGGTCCACTTCATTCATGGACAAGAGTGGTCACAAGATGATGCCCCATTGTATACGTCAGCTTAGAGTTGGATCCATACATGATCTGAGGAGTTATGCTTGGAATGCAGCGGGGTTGACCCTTTTTTATCGACAACTTCGAGAGGCAAATAGAATGACATTTAGTGGCATGTAAATTGTCTGACACTTCTACAAGCATGAATTTATAAATATTTCCCCTCTTTTCGGCCTCATCCACTACATTTCGGTGTCGGACACTAGACCTCCGAACGAGTCTTGCGATGCGCTTAGATAAGTAGCAATTTGGAGGCAGTTGGATCGTATACAGGCCTCAAAGATATTATGCAAACCATTTTATTAATTACATTGAACTATTTGCGTGTTTTAACTTGTGTATTATAACTAAGTTTATTGGACCCCTTACGGAGAGAATCCAGCATCGGTTGTCCCTAGGTCAACATTCACCTGATATATTCGATATCGTGACATCATCAAGCTGTATATGCCTGATTGGGTGCTACTTCAGTTTGGATACGTGTAGGTCATTCTTAAGGCACCCTTGAGGTCAGAGTCGGCATCAAGGCCTGGAAAGAGTTCTTATCAGGTTGTGTTTGCTCCTTCGGCCATAGAGTCAGCCTTAGAGCATTTCCCTAGTGGATTCCAACTTGAGCTATCACAACTCCATCTAGCATAGCCTGACCTAGAGGCCTATGTCCTTGAGTACCTTTCGTGGCTTTACCGGGTATCTCATCCAACACTGATTGACGAGGAGGGGGTCCAGACGGTACCAGATCAAATGAATACCCAATACATAAGTTTTGTTTAAATTTTTTATATTTTCAATTTTTTATATTCAAATTGTTAATGACTTGTGTTGTAATTACATACATTTACAGCGGGTCAAGAGGATGTTAAGGATTGTCCAACTTGTCATTGATGCTAGGGATACAACGCCTAAGATGAGAGCATGTGCGGATGCCAACAACAGGTCTATGTTTGAATATTATGTTGAATGAGTTGTACATGGAACTTGGTACTTTATTCATGTAAAGGATTCATAGTTTCTTGGATTTGTAACTTTGGTTATTTCTTTGTGTAATTTTTACTCAATTTGTTAGATTTGTATTTTGTTTGATTATTTGTTTGTGTAATATGTTTAAAGGTGATACGTCTTAAATATACTCCCAACCTACTACACTATGTTCTCAAACCACAATGTACATTACTAACTCTCAATTTAGGATCAGACCTAATCTAATGGACGTAGTCACTCTCACGAGCAAGATGAAGGAACTGACTAACAAAATCCCTTGCACTAGCCTCCACTCATCTCATTCGAACTCTCAAACTATAGATATGTCGTGCATTTGGATGGGCAACAAACAATTCCCGAACCAATTTCTTCTCACTGAGGCTAAAACTACTCATCTGTCGATTGCCCCTTGGATACTTCATCATTTCGTGGTTTTGCATACCGTTCTCCTCAAGACCCAATACTATCAACTAACCTTCTTCACAACACAAAACCTTAATAAAAAAAGATTTGCAACTATAAGCTTTGTACCCGGTCGTTCAACATTTTCCATATCTATTCTCACCCCTGTTTCTTTCTCCCCTATTGCATTTTCCATATACAGACCCTCTTTTATACGACGATTTGACCAACAAAAATCCATGTTGAAGGGCGATTAACTTAGCCTATTCATAAGCTAGCCAGCTCCTTCGTCGAAAATATATTTTGAAGTCGTGAAATGAGGTAATAGTTTATATCGTCTCCTTCAAAATCTTTTATCGGAACATATTAAACCAAAAAATTAATTTCATTTTAAAAAAATAAAAATAAAAGGGGAGCCTTCCTAAAAAAAGGGACAGCCCAAGGGTCAACTATTTTTTTGGACGGCTCCCCCTTGGGTTGGCGGGATTTTTTTGACAGCTCATTTAACGGCGATCGAAATTTTGATATTTACCTAAGACCACCACATTACACAAATCCTCCATCACATTTGCTATTTTTCGGCATCAACTAGGGTGGTTTTTGGTGCGGTGGTGGGACTGCGGGTGGTGGTCAGCCGGAGCGGCGTGGTGGTTGGCCGAAATTTAGGGTTTGATGGGAAATGGGAGGTAGGAGAAAGTAAGAAGGAAGAGTAAAGAGTAAAAGATTGAATTTGAATTAAAATGTGAGTAAGGGCAAAAAGATAAATTTAGGGGGGGGGGGGGGGGGGGGGGGGGGGGGGGAGGGGCTAAATAGCATTCCATGTTTTGTAAAGAACACGAAGGGACACTTAGGAAAGAAAGACGCAAGCCTTGATCATATTTTCGTCTAGTGCTGCCAGTAAAAGATTCTCCATTCAAGAAGAATTTTTTCAAGCTTATTATGAAAACTAATTCAAGAAGCAAGTTTCGGGTCAAACTATTTCAAAATAAGCTCCATTCAGGTTCAATTTCATTTAAATGAAAGTTGTCACAGACAACAACTTTAAACAGGCAAAAATTGAGCCAAAACAAAAAAAACCAAAAAATTCAATTGGAAAGTCACTGCTATGATAGCGACTTCTAAATGGGAGGAAAATGGTCAAATTTTTGCCTAACTAACAATGTAACGACTTCCTAATTAAATTTTTTGATTTTTTTTGCTACCCTAATTACTCAGTGAAACACGCTGTCACCGACAACGAATTTTCATTAAGTGAAGTCGCTGTTGAATAGAATGACTTTCACTGAATAACCTGTTAGTAATCCAATTTCTATCTAAATGAAAGTCGCTATCCGTGACAGGGATTTTCATTTAAATGAAATTATTGTCACGGACATCGATTTCAACCCGAACCTAATAATAAGCTTAAAAATATTTTCTTGTTTCAGTCCGTTCTTGCTACAGGTTTAGAGGACATTGTTTTCTCGCTCTTTAAATTCTACTCTTTATTTCATAAAATATTTTAATTCTCTTTTCATAAGCAGAGTTGTACTAGAATATTCTCAGTGGTTACTCTAGTCCAACTTCTCAAGTTTATACGTTCTACTTTAGCCATTGAATCGTTCAAAACTTGTTGATATTATAACATATTTACAATTACTTGCAATAGGAAAATATATACGTAGTTAATCATCTCAGGATATAATATATATTATCCCCATTTTGGCCGAACTTCCAAGTATTGTAAAAAAAAAATACTCCTTTACAAAGATCAAATGTCAAACCTTTCATATTCTTATACAAGAAGCTTAAAAAAGTCATCACTTACTAAATCACCACATCTCAATACAAAGGTAACGAAAGAATAAAGTGCTAGTGACTACCAAACCAACAAGGTCGAAGTTTACCTATTTGACAAGCCAAACTCTAATTATCTTCGAGGGCGACTAAGGGGAGAAAGTCCTAATCTATACACTTTATGGATTTGGAAATCCATATGATGGCATTTGAGAAAATAAAAGGATGTAAAATAAAATAAAATAAATTTTTTTTTAAAAGTAAACACAAAGGAGGGAAAAGTGAAAGTGAAGGGAAGATGAGATAGTAGGTGAGGGTCTCAATATATTGATTAAATTAAGAGAGAGAAAAAATATTATTTTCTCTTTCACCCATAATATTTAATATCAAATAAGTTATAATTAGTATTAAAGTAGTCTAAAATAGTATTTCAAAACCTATGATACTATTCTTACATGAATTAATACCAAACAAGTTTACAACGAGTCTTTTCTAATTCATACATGATAAAAAATTATATTAGGATGTTGAGATATCAAATATAGGTATTGATATATCAGATATAACTATTGTTATAAAAGATATATGTATTATTATATCAGATATAGAAATACAGAATATATAAGAATTCAAAAAAACTTGTGTCAAGTATAAACATTATAATCTCAGATATAGAAATAAAATTACAAAAATACCCCTAATATAATTTATAGCAGGTATAAATTAGGAAATTTTCAATATTAAACAAGTTCAAAATGACACCTAAAAAGCCCATATTACTCGAAACAACCATTACATAGCCCCTACAAACGACTTACAATCAAGGGCAACAAATACCTTAGTGTTATCTATCTAATTGTTTTGCAAATAGGCTAACTCACGAGGTAATCCTTAGCTGTTCGAGGTTTACAAGAATTTAATCCATCACCCCAATACCCTTGGTGGCCTCTTATCCGAGGAGCTAGGCACCCAAAACTTGGCTAAATACCTCGGTTGATCATCTCCATGAAACGCTGGTCGGACTCCAGTCTTCGAAGGCGGATATCTTGAGTAAACCGAGCAATAAAGGCGTCGGCTCTCTTCTTGAACTCGTCGTGAAACGTCAGCGCCACCTCCATACTCCTCCATCCCCGCTTCTTCCCACCACTGCCGCCGCTACCACCTCCTCCACTCTGTCTTCTCTCAACCATATCTCTATGACTCTGCCACTTCTCCAGCTTCTCGTGTACCCTATACTTACTCAATCCCCCCTTTTCTGTCTTCCTCTCCTCTCCACAGCTCCATATGTCGTTCTTCGTTGGCTGGGGCCCACTTCCCTTCCCTTGGGACTCCATGATCGCCTTCCACGTGGCATCCAAACTATTTCCCTCTATCTCATATTCGTCCTCTTCTTTTGCCTTATTTTCTTCAACTATACTCCCATGATCCTCCATAAGATACTCCTCTTCCTGCAGTACACGAAACGACGCAGTTCTAGAGCTACTCTCCAATGGTTGTTCTTCTTCATGTACTCTTCGAAACGATACAATTTTCTCCTCCTCGGCTGTTGATGTTGTACTACTTTCCGTGGGGTGTTCTTCTACATATCCTCGGTACAATAACACAGTTCTCGACGCCTCCTCCGCAGTGCTAGTCGTTGATGTCGTTGACGACTCCTCGGCTGTAGTACTTTTCATGGGTTGTTCTTGTTCATGTACCTCTCGCAACGACGACACAGTTCTCTCCTCCTCGGGCGTAGTTACTGTCGTATTACTTTCCAATGGTTGCTGTTCATGATCTAAGCATGTAAAGAAGGACCATGTATCATCATCTAGAAGAGGGGATGAAGATACACTATTTTGACTATAAAACTGGTTTATTTTCGTTTTTTTGTGTACTCTGAGAAAGATATTGGTAAGATAAGAAGATGAAGAAACGAGGATGGAGATGATAATGAAATTAAGCACAATATACATGAACTTACGCCCCTTGATTAAGATCCAAACCCGAACCGAATTCGAGAGTACTAGGGGAAATACTTGTCGGACCAAGAGAATGAACACTAGTATCCGTAATACAACTCTAGCTGGATTTCCAGTTATGTACCACAAAAAAGAAGTTGCCATAGGATAGAGTATGAAAGATGTACGGAGTAATTAGGAGGTACAGTTATGGGTTAAGTAATCTTAATACGACTTCAATACTGGCCTTAATGGAGCCGAATTGGGTTGATTATGGTGCTAAGCTTGTGCATTTAAGCGTAAGAAAGAGGGGAAATTGATAGTAGTACTATATGTGGAGCGCAATTGCTTTTATTTTGGGATTATACGATTATTTTATTTCATGCCCGTCATTATTTTTTTAGTTTTTTCGTGATTGTTTAAGCTTTTTTCTTTTCTTTTTCAATTATAAAAAGAAATGTAGCATTGTGGTTAGGACTAGATACGAGGCTGCCGCAAGCTAGCTCGTGAGCTATTCGTGATCGGATCGCCCAAGCTAGTTCGCGCTCGACTCGACTTGTATCCATGCCTAACTGTGGTTATCAAAATGAAGTGATGACTAGTTCATCATAATTTAGGTACACTATATAATCTATATATATATATATATATAAAATTCACGTGTTACTGTCCTATTCTAACATTTTCTTAGGTCTTTTAACTGAACTTTATTTTTTAATTTTTATATTTATTATTATTTCATATGTTGTGTTGGTATGTATATAGTTATTATTCAATTGAGATTCATCATATATAAGTTATCTTTTAATATACTCCGTATAATTTACACACAACTCTTTTAAGTCTCTTATTCTTTCATTCACACTTGTACATGTTTTATATGGAACAAAGTAATTTATTTATAGCAACTGCTTTTCAATTTTTTTTCCTCCATACAAATCTCGTATAATGAGATCTCCAATCGAAATTCTAACATTTCCTTGTAAGTATTCATTTCTTTTCGTTTCTCGTTCTTTCTATCTCATCACCAATCCACCAACTCTCAACACAACTTGTTCATAAGTTTGAGGAACTATAATATTGTTACCTCTTGCTATCAAGAAAATGCTAGAGATAAGTGATGTACAATTTCTGACATAAGGTCGGAATACGTCGATCAATTTATTGTATAAACTAACGACATATGTCGTTTAAAATAGTGATGTTAAGTTTTTGCAAGAAAGCAAGATAAGAATTTCTGTATTTAATTTCTTATTTCTTCTAGTTGGACAATTCATCTTGTCAATATAATAGTGTTAATTGATATAAGTCAACTCTTAATCCCTATTCTTGTTACACTTAGAGTTTAATTATATTTAAGTGAAACACAACAAATCTATAACGATATTATTAATTCTGAAAATATGATCCTAGATGCACCTTTTGTCTAGAGCTTGTCCTAAATTATACCCGGTGTATAAATTACTATGCATATGTTAATAATTATTTTTGTAGGTTTGTATACCTTTTCGGGTTTCACTTGGTATTTTCTATATGGGGACTACTTTACCTCATTGACGGTGTATGAGGTATTAATTTTTAATTCTAAGATAGTAATTTCTAGACTTGATATCATTATTCTTATTCCTTAGATAACACTTTATATTCTTAAGATAAGAATACTTATATCTGAGATATTAATTTCTAATCATAAGATAATAAATTATATACATGAGATAACCATTTTTTTTATCCTGTAATATAATAATAATTTCTATACCTGAGATATTATTTCTATTCCTAATATAATTATTTCTATACCATTGCATAATTTCAATAATCGAGATCATAAATTCTATCCCTAACATGCAATTGAGATATCAACATTTATATCTCAAAACATAATTTCTATGAGTGAATGAGAATAACGTCTGTTTTCACACTTACTTTGGTTCAATAAAGCATTATTTTTCTTTTATTTTTTTCCATGATATTATTAATTACAAAATGTACATTAGGTATAAATTAGGATTTTCACTTTTTGCCTATTCAGATTTTACGGAAGCACTCAATCAAAGATATATTGTATCCATGAGCCTTTTCATCACCACTAGTGTAAAAGAACATCAACAATATTATATATAGGAGGCCGAGGAATTCAACTTCAAGAAAAGTCATTTGATTTGTCAATCCAAAAAAAAGAAAACGCGGGAAAGTATTTAGCTAGTGCATCAGCTTTTAACTCTAAGATCACTGGAGCTAGTAAAATTAATCTATGATTCGAATTTAAATGATAATTTTAATAATTTTTTTAAAGAAAGTTATGAGTTTTAAACAAACCTATTTATTAAATGAACTAGTACCCTGTTTGGATTACAGGAATAGAAAGTAATAGAATTAGGAATGATAATTAGGAGGAATGAAATCAATTTCAAAAAGTTATTTGGTTAAGTACATGAATGTGTTTTAAACACTTTTCAATTGTTTGTTTTAATACAAGAATGAGATTCAACTCCTTACCTATTGTTTGGTTCAAGCATGAATGAAATAGATATTAATAATAAATTTATTTTTATTTTTATATATTAAAGATATTAAAATAACTATAATAATAAATATTATAAAAAAGTACTAACAATAAAAATAATAAAAATTTATAAATATATTAATAATAATGATAATAGTAATCAGTTTAATAAATAGAATAAAAATGATGATACCATTAACAATGATAATAAAGATTATATTAATATTAATATAATAATAATTATTATTATTTTAATTATTATAATAACGTGACATAAAAAAACGTAAGGTATTAAAAATTGCTCTTTTATTTCAAAAAGTTAAGAAAAAACAATAATTCTAGAACAAATATTTTAAAATAGAAGGATTAAATATATATCTCTAACATCATTTCCACGAAAATCCCATCAAATAATGACATGGGAAAGCGAATAAAAAAAAAAGCCTAGTATATATCTCAGTCGGATTAGGTTAGGTGTAGCTTTATTAATTCACACCTTATCTTCACAAAATCATCAAGACGTTGATTAAGTTGGAATGAAATAACGACATCAATATATTCAAAGTTAGGATGGCAGCTCAATTGCCCGGCACATGCAGTGTTGGTCTTTGATAAGGATGGCAAACTTGTTCCATTAATTATTTGCCATGAATTGTGGTGTCTTTTTGCTAAGTGGAACCAAACTTTGAGTTACTCCATAACTTTTAGCCGCTCCAAACACCATCAAGTTTAATTTCTACTGTTAATCGGCCACCAAACAATAATAAGATATAAAGTGCATGTATTTTGTTCATTAATTATCATACCCTAGCCACTCATTTAGTAGGCCATCATACAATAAAAACAGTTGCTGTGACCACTGAATATATTTAGTTAAGTTGTTGAGAAAGTCACATCTTATGCCAATAGTAATTATTGATCAATTTCAAGCATATATCTGTTTTCCATCAACATAATTATTTATTGAATGATAATAAGATTTTTAAGAAAAAATAACGTTTGTGAATAGTCGTGTTAATATTTTTTTTTTATGCATATATATATATAGTCGTGTTAATATAAACATAGATATTATCTTTCCTTATGCAGTGAACAAAATCCTAATCTAAAATCTCTAAATTTCATATTTTATGAACTTAAATTTATGGTACTAATTTAAAATGTATTTAACATAATTAATAAATACTAACGTTAAATTTTAGTTTAGAATTTAATACTTACTTATATTTAATTTTATATTTACATGTTGACAACTTGATCAATAATTACTTATCGAAACAATGAGAATATAATGAAAGAGGTGGTGGTAACTGGTGGTCTAAGTAGGTACCACAGTTCATTCAATAGTTTTGCACAACAAATAATAAATACTCCCTCGTCTCTTTATATTTGCTCCATTTCTATTTATATAGTCAAAATTCAAAATATTTAATCATAAATTCTCATCATGTTATAGTAATTAATATATTTAAATGGGAAAATATTGGATGCATCTCAATGTAAATATTTATAATATCAAGTTTTTATAATTTTTTGATTTATAGATTTGGAGAGTTAAGTTGTCACTAGTAGGATGGGTACTTCAGTTCTTAATTAATCGAAGCATTAAAGCATATAAATTCTTTGGTTAATTAGAAACCGAAGCACTTATTAGCTTAAGTGCTCTAATTACTTAGGAACCCAAGCATGCATGTAATCAAATAAGTGTTTCGGTTCCTAATTAACTGAAGCATTTATATGCTTTAGTACTTCGTCTAATTAGGAACCGAAGCACTACCATTAGACTAAGCTCATATCTTTTCTTTTTAAAATAACCGTCTAGATTTATTGTATTATATATTCACTTTAGGGGGGGGGGGGGGGGGGGGGGGGGGGGGGGGGGGGGGGGGTGTTTAATTGGAAATACAAATTTTGAATGAAAATGAAAGGAACACGAAAATTTTAATGTGGAAACTTTTGTGCCCAACTCAAAGTAAAATTACAACCCAACTTTGAGATTTTAACTATTTCACTGATGAGCAAATTCTAAAACAAAGGCACACACTCTCCCTTTCCATCGCTCATGTTCCAATCTAGACACCCCTTTCTTTACCTCTCACTTTCTTTCTTCTCTCTTACCTTCCCTGGACTTAACTCTAAGTCTTTACAACATCACTCAATCCCTTCCCCTTAGTACTACTCCGTATTAAACTCTCAAAGAATATAACTCAAAGTAATGTGCAAGAGTATTACAAATTTGATACAAGGCTTATAATATTTTAATGAAGTTTTGTAAACTTAGTCAGGTTGATAATACAAAGTGATGAATGAGATCTTATATACTAGCTTATGATACTTAGTTTGCCGCCAAAATAAATCAGTACAATATACTTGAGTATTTGGACAACTTGCATGTAACATCACTAGTGCATGCTTACATGGGAAAATGTTAAGTAGTCATTCTTCACTTTGGAATTACTGAAAAGCACCATCTTGTAAGTAGATTTTCTGATTTTAAAGCTAGATTACTTGATGGGTCTTTTTATCCATTAGCTTAACGATTTTTCTAATGATGATTTCTAATTATCTTATGGTTATTAACCATTATCCAAACTTATACCTAAATTGTATCGAATCAGGGATCCAGTACTTGTACTTACATAAACACCAAAGAAAAACTTATTCTAAGGCTTCACTCATGCTTTCACACAGAAGCTTCAATCGTGAATTCTACATAGGAACTCCGTGTGACTTTTGTTGGAACATCACTGGTAGAGACTGGAACTCGAGCTCCAGAGTTCTAATTATAATTCTTCTTCAACTTTTGCTTGACATCGTAAAATGTGTTACACTTGACATCTTCATGCTTAAGAGAACTTTCTCCTTAGACCTTCATGCTCCTACTCTGGAACTCGTCTTTATACCTTCACACATCTTAAAACAATAAACTATTTCAAGCTTGTTTGCAATGTCATCTCTAAAACATTAGATGGAACAACAATTTCCCCCTTTTGGTGATGAGAAAACTTGCAAACTTGAACAAAATTTATGAATTTGAAGCAAGACTTAATATGATTAAATTGAAAATGCTGGTAGTTCCAAACTTGTAAAGCCGAGAATTTAAATTAAGTTTTTATAACATAGTTAAGTGGAGCAAAGAAGATATTTTAAAAATATATGATTAAATGAAAATATTGTGCTTGTATTTGGAAAAAGCAATGGATTACCTTAGGAATCGACATGTTGAAAGAGTTTGGAACTTGTAACGTAGGCTCCTCCAAAGTTTGCACTTTCTTTCACCCTTTTTGGCATCCTCACTAAAGGACAAGAGAAACATACTATTGACAACATCTCATTAAGAAATGAGATCAATCGGGGTACAATACTAGACAAAGTTCCAAACATGTAGAGTTCTAAACATGATAAATGCATACACATAAACATACTAATATAGAACATGCATATATAAGGATTGGTTAAATACAACATAGTAAATGTTCAGTACACATAGCAAGTAAAGATACGAATGAAACATAGTCCAACACAATGTTCAAATGAAAATTCTAAAATGAAAGTTCCAAGTTATCAAATTAAAGCATAGAGATAGGGCATAGGAATGGGTAAGGAATTAGGCTTGGGTGGTTTCATGCTAGGGTTCCACATTAACGACTTTAACCACTATTTCCTCGAGCTTATGGAGCATCACTTTATGATATGAAGAAGTAGCAGAGGATAGATTGTGCACGGTGTTCTCCATGTGAGTGATCCGCACATTCATATCTCCTATTGTGTTAGCGAGTTCCCCTATGGTGTTGTGAGGTTGCTTGAAGCATGCATTCAAGTTTTTACCCTAATCAACACATAATGCATAATATCAACCATATCACCTATTTTCTTGTACAAGCCAGCCATATTAGGATTGTTAAAAGAAGCAAAGCCAATAGGAATAGTCTAAAATCTAGCTAGAACTTCTAAAGTAGGGGTGATAGAGTGTGTAGGAACTTTAGAGTCAACAGGTAGCGGTTATTCATGTGTAGCATCAGGCTTCTTAACCTTGAATTTCCTGATAATCCGCTTTACCCTGGGTGGATTAAATATGGATTCAGTTGTTTCAATCTTCTCATCTACACCCTGTTCCTCTCCCTAGGCTACTGCCTGTTCCACTAGAAGTCCCTATTCTTGTTCCTCTTCCTCCTGAGTTCCTATCTTAGCAACAATTTCTTCTAGCGTCTGATGTGCTCATTTTAGAACACGTTTACAATCCCATTTTAGTGTTGAGTCTCGCGGTTTTAGATTGATTTTATACACATTATATTTGATTTTATCTTGATCTTGTCCTCGAGCTGTTTTAAGGTCATTTCAGGTACTTTCGATGATTTCAAAGTAAAATGTGACGTGTTCGAGGCTTTGACACTCTTATCAAGAGTTTAGATGCACATATCATAGCTTGAGCATGCGTTCCAAGTCACTCTCGAAGATCCCATGAAGTTCAGAAGCCAATAGACACTTCGAAGAAGCTGTATAGCAAGATTCAGGCTCAAATTCGACCAAATCTGTCAGCCATTCGGTCGAATGGAAGACAAGAACTCAAGCATATGACTCAAGCTCTCAGATATAGCCAAATTCACTCCCATTCGGCCGAATCAAGGACCATTTGGCCGAATCAAGGAACCGTTCGCTCAAATGGTGGACAGGTCCCAACTTCACATTGCTCTACCTTCTGTTTTGGGTGAATTAAGGCATCATTGGGCCGAATATTAACCTATTCTGACAAATCCACAACCCATTCGGCCAAATGGCCCTTAATTCCACAGAAATTGGTTCTTTCTTAGGCCGGCCCTCGAGGGTTTTTCTAGAGTTTTACCCCCTTATGTCCTTAGGGTATAAATACCCCCTTCTCTATAAAAAAAACCCTCATGCCTAATTTGAGAGCTCTTGTGCCTCAACTTGGAACATCACTTTCATTGCTTTTCATTTCATTCATGTACTAGTTTAGATTTAATGCTTTCATTACTCTCCTTTCAAGTATTGTATTTGGATTTAGAATTTCTTTCATTTAAGCAATTTCATTCATGTAAGTTATTGTTTCCTTTATTGCTTTATTTTATTTAATGCTTTCATTCATTGCTTTTGTTGATTTTATTACTCTTGCTGTTATTATGTCTTTATTTATGCTTATCATGAATAGTTCTCTTAGGGGTTTGATTGGTGAAACCCAAGGTTGGCTTGTTCTTCATGTGTAGGGTTAGGGTTTGAGATTATCGATGGTTGTTTGATTGACATTCGATGGAATCTTGATTGATTGTTGATTGATTTCCCCTAACCTAGCTTATCTACTAGTTGTATTGTCCTTCCTAGGGTGGAACTAATCTATCCCCATTTGTCTTTCATTGCTTATCATCATTTTCATTCTCGCTTTACTTTCCTCTTTTTAGTGTAGTTTAAGAAATTCGTATCTCAAATAAACTTTTGCATCAAGTCTATAAACTAGCATCCCTTGTCCTTAAGGTTTGACCCCCGACTTACTGTTACATTAGTTGTAGTAGTATTAGGGTGATTATAAGTATTGTTTACATAACTAGTCTTTTAGTAAACGACGCTAAAAGTCGGTTATCAAAATGGCGCCGGTGTCTGGGATAAGGCGTTATGTTTAGATTATAGTCTTGTTGTAATTCATATTTGTTTTATTTCCATTATTGTCTTTTAATCTTGCTTGTTAGTGCTTACACTTGGTCTCTAGTGTTGTTTGCATGTCCTATAGCACACGTAGATCAAATCAACATCTAGTACCATACGACCCTGAGATTCAACGTAGTAAACAGAGAGTTCCATCCCAAACTCCGTTATAACCAAATACTCCCAACCCCCCTACACCATCAATGGACGAAAATCAGCAATTATTTGGTCAATTTGGGACACTTGGGTCCCAAGAATTTCAAGGAGGTGTCATGTTATCCATAGCCCTAACTCCTTATCAAATACATCCACAATTCATCCGGATGGTGAAGGAGACCCCCTTTTGCGGTTTGAGAAATGAATGCCCCCTCCAACACTTGGAAGCATTCTTAGATATTTGCGGTCTCATTCCTCCATGCCCAAACAGTCCGAACTAGGTGCGAATACACCTATTTCACTTGAGTCTAGCTAGCGGCGCTAAGGATTGGTATAAATTCATAGAGCCCAACTCAATCATTAATTAGGCTCAATTGAAGACAACGTTTCCAAAAGGTTCTATCCCACGGTTTGAACGCAAGATTGACGCAAGAAAATTGCGTCCTTCACTCAAGAGGATAATGAGAACCTCACTGCTACTTGGAGTTGGTTTAAAAGAATGATTAGAGCATGCCCCCACCATGAGTACCGGGAAAACCATCTCAATACATTTTTCTATGATGGTCTAAATGACTCCACCAAGGCACTTCTAGACTCGGCAGTTGGTGGACAACACTCGAAAGTTCCATGCAATCAGGTGAGGCTAAGATTGAAGAGGTGGCCAAAAATATCTCTTGGGGAGGAGCAAGAGGTAATGGACTATAGAGGGGGATGATTGATTCAAGTAACTTGGACACGATTAGTTCGAAAATTGAGGCTATCATGGATAAGAAATTGTCCAAGCTCAAACTAGCTGAAGGTAGTTCAAATGTATCATCGGTTAATGAGAAGCCCTTTTCATGTAGAATCTATGGGGGCACCAAGAATGATACATCCTATTGTGGGGATTCAAATTCTGAACATGTAGCAGCAGTGAACTATGAGGGGTACAACCATGAAAGACCTCCAGTCATGAACTATGATAATTATGGGTACAATCCCGATTGTGTGGAAGTTGTGGGGTATGGTGGTCAAAACCAAGGGTTTTCTCAACAAGGTCCCTACAACAATCAACCCTTTAGACCTTCCATCAATCCCAATTCTAGCCAAGGAAACTTCAACCAAGGGTACAACTCCAACAATAATGTCCCCTTTAGCAATCAGGAAAATGGGAGTTTTCCTAGGCCGAATGGGAATAGGCCATATCCTCAAGTGCTAAGGCCCAACCCCAACCTACCCTATCCATCTACACAACCACCACCAAACCCGCCTCCAAACCATGATTACCTTTCCACTCAAGTGAGCTCTCTTGCTCAACAAAATCAAACCCTCTCCCAAATCAATCAAACCTTGATCACTCAAATACAACAACTTCAAGCACAACAAAAGTTGCTTGAGACCCAGCTTGCTTAGATAGATAATCCACCTCCACCATTTCTATTCCCATCTCACCCTCAACAAAACCCATCCACCCAACCTCCACCACAAAACACCCCTGACTCCAACCCTAAACATTACACATACAAGGCGATCTTCCTAAGATTGGGGAACTCATACTCTGCTCCAGTTTTAGCTCAAAGAGATGATTTAGGGGAAGGTTATTCCAAGGATCTTGGTCTTCAAAGAGAAATTGGGCATAATGACGATTTTGAGGGGAGAGAAAAAAAGAGAGTCAACGAAGAAGGTGAGAAAAAGGATAATGAAGTTGAGGAGAAGAATAGGGATATTGAAGAAGTAGATGGGCATGAAAAGAAAAGAAAGGATGAATAAGAGAAATGGAGGGAAATTCAGGAGAGGAGGAAGCTTGAGCTTCAACATGTTCCGCCACTATCTTTTCACAAAAAGGTAGAGAAACAATTGGAAGAAAATTTTCTTAAATTCCTAGAGCATATGTGGAAGCTTAAGATGAAGATACCATTCTTGGAGGCCATGGAGCAAATGCCTTAATATGCTAAGTATCTGAAAATTCTCTTAGAAAACAAGAGAAAGCTTAGGGGAGAAGTGATTAGCTTTCCAGAGCAGGTGAGTGCAATCATTCAGGGAACCTGGGCCAAGAAAGAAAAAGTTAGAGGACCATTTGTGCTCCTAGTCACCCTTGGAAAAATCAATTCTAAAGGAGCACTTGCCAACCTTATTAGCCTCATGCCGATGTTAATTGCTAAACAACTAACCTTTGAGCTCAAGCCATCAAAAAAAAACCATCCAACTTGTCGACTGAAGTATAAAAGTGTCATGTGGGGAGTTTGAGCACCTTCTGATCCAATTAGGGAACATTGTGGTTCCATGTGACTTTGTGGTGCTCGATATGGTTGAAGATCCTTATACCTCCCTCATCCTAGGGAGAGATCCTTTGAAGACTTTGGGTGCCTTAATCGACTGTGAATCAGAGACTATCACTATAAGGGTAGCCCAATAGAAGGTTATATTTGCCTTTTTTAAGTCCTCCAAAGAACCCATGTTCGAGCAAATTTGTTCCTCTGAGATTTTTGAGAAAGTAGTTGAACAAAAGGTTGAGGGGTATGATGTTTTTGCTGCTCTGGTGTTTGTTGAGGCAACAATGGAGGAGAAAAAGATTAAGAATGTTGTTTTTAATGTTGAGAAGGAATTTGTTTTGATGAGGGAATTTGTGAAAAATCTGAGGGTACTCACAAGCGAGCCCATAAAAGAAAGAGGGTTAAAAAAAGAAGAAAACCTAAAAAAAGAATGACTCCACCCTTGCTTGGGGGAGCCCAACATTATAGCCCACCTCTAGATGACCCTGGTTCTACTTTGCTTACTTCTGCCACTGCTGCTCGGTGGAGAGTTTTGACTCCCCACGCTGGAGGTGATGGTGATGCTAGGAGTGAGTCCACTCCTACGGTAGGTATCATTTCTTCGTCTTCTTTTGTATGAACTTGTGGCTAACTGTGTCAAACTTACCGACGTTAAACAAAAGTACTTACGGGAGATAACTTGGTGTTTGTTTTGTTTGTTTGTTTATGTAGCAATAGTTTCCATAAGGCTGATCTTTCTCCCTTTTGGTTCTCTTATCCACCTTACCAAAGTGCCGAGACGGCTCCTGAGCTGGCTTGGGGGGAGGGTTCTTGCGTTTTCAAAGTTTCAAAAGATTCGCATTATTGTCACTATTGCCTTAGTTTTTGTTATAGTTTTTGCATGTTTAGTTGTGTTAAGTTGATGTGCTTGAGTTGTGAAATCGATAGGCAAGCTTCTGATGTGTACATTCTAATGGTCCTATGGATGCTCATGTTTTCCTAGCCTTGTGCCTATTTTGGGACCAAATGATTGACTGTTTTCCACCTGACTTGGGGATCTGGGTTTGCTTGGTTTGTGGCTTGGATGACTACCTATTGAGGAGCATTTTGACTAGCCTAGTTAGGATTGAACCTTGTAGGAATCTAGTGTTAGCTCTATATTATTGAGTGCTAGTAAGAGAATCTAAGTATTGTGTCTGTTCTCCTTCAGCATAGTCTTCTTTTCTAAAGGTTAGGGATGATAACACGTTTGTAGTCACAACTACATGGCCAAATTTCCTACCATGAATATTGATTGACTTTAGGGTAAGCCAAGTTTGTGCCTTTACCTTTTTCTTTGTAGCCACACTATCTAACTCCATATGAGTCAAATATTCCCTCTCTTTATCTAGAGGATAGTCAAGCGATCATAGTGAAGTTGGTATCCGTTGCATTGTGGTGAAGGATTTCGGTGTGAAAAGTTATTGTCGGATGATATGACTCTATACATCACCCTTAGTATATTTCAGAATTATTAGCATGAAAATCATAAAAAGAAAAAAAAATAGAAAAGAGAAAGGAAAAGGGAAAACAAAAAGAAAAAAAAAGAAAAAAAAGAAAAAAAAGAAAGAGAAAACTTCGAGAACAAAATTGGTGTAATGTATTAGAGTTCATTTATGCGTATCTTGAGGACTTTGGGAGTGACATTGTCGTCGGAAGTCGTAGCTATCCTTGGTTTCATTAGCTTGGATTGCTTACTATCCTCTATTTTAACTCCACATCCCTAAATTTTACCCTACCTTGATCCTAGCCTACATTGCAACCCTTTCCAAACCTGTTCGACTTGGCCTGATTAGTAAGTTTTGTGCTGGAGTGTAGATATGATACAATTCCCAAGACTTCTCCCTATTATATGTTTAATTCCCGGCTCATCTTTAGTTGGATGATTCTAAGCGAAACACATACCTTATTGAACACACGAGCATATTAGAAATTTCCCACATCTTTTGGGAAATACCATGGGGAGCGTATACTTGTGACCTCATTAGGTAGTAGGTGGCATGACCTATGTTGTAGATTTTCCAGTCATCCCGAGTTTGAGGAAAACATTGTTCATCTTGGTATTATGCTTTCTTGAGCCCATTGTACTTGCACACCCATGGCTAGGGAAGAGTTTTGCGCATACACGACATGCATTGTCTTGTTTTCCACTCGTCTTGCTTTTCACGTTCTTTACTCATGGTGTTGCCTTGCTAGTTCATTTGCTAGGGAATAGCAAAGGTTTGGCTTAGGGAAAGTTAATGTGCTCGTTTTAGAGCACGTTTACAACCCCATTATAGTGTCGAGTCTCACGGGTTTTAGATTGATTTTATACACATTACATTTTATTTTACCTTGATCTTGTCCTCGAGCTATTTTAAGGTCATTTCAGGTACTTTCGATAATTTCAAGGTAAAATGTGACGTGTTTGAGGCTTTGACACTCTTATTAAGAGTTTAGATGCGTGTATCATAGCTTGAGCATGAGTTTTATGTCACTCTCGAAGATATTATGATGTTCAGAAGCCAGTAGACACTTTGAAGAAGCTGTATAGCGAGATTCAGGCTCAGATTCAACCGAATCTGTCAGCCATTCGGTCAAAAGGAAGACAAGAACTCAAGCATATGACTCAAGCTCTCGGATATAGCCGAATCCACTCCCATTCGGCCTAATTAAGGACCATTTGGCCGAATTAAGGAACCATTCGATCGAATGGTTGATAGGTCCTAATTTCACATTGCTCTACCTTTTCTTTTGGGCGAATCAAGGCATCATTCGGCCGAATCTCAACCTATTCAGACGAATCCACAACCCATTTGTCCGAATGGCCCTTAATTTCGCAGAAATTGTTTCTTTCTTAGGCCGGCCCTCGAGAGTTTTTCTACGGTTTTACCCCCTTATGTCCTTAGGGTATAAATACCCCCTTCTCTATAAAGAAACCCTCATGCCTAATTTGAGAGCTCTTGTGCCTCAACTTAGAACATCACTTTCATTGCTTTTCATTTCATTCATGCAATAGTTTAAATTTAATGCTTTCATTGCTCTCCTTTCAAGTATTGTATTTGGATTCAGAATTTCTTTTGTTCAAGCAATTTCATTCACGTAAGTTATCGTTTCCTTTATTGCTTTATTTTATTTAATGATTTCATTCATTGCTTTTGTTGATTTCATTACTCTTGCTGTTATTATGTCTTCATTTATGCCTATGCGTGAGTTATTAAGGGTTTGATTGGTGAAACCCTAGGTTGGCTTGTTCTTCATGTGTAGGGTTAGGGTTTGTGATTATCAATGATTGTTTGATTGACATTCGATGCGAATCTTGTCCTGCCACTCCTTAGGAGACAAAGGGCGATTATAGGTGGTTCATGTGATTTATAGGGTTGCAAACAACTTGTTATCTTGAGTGTCTTGATTGATTGTTGATTGATTTCCCCTGAACTAGCTTATCTACTAGTTGTATTGTCCTTCCTAGGGTGGAACTAATCTATCCCCGTTTGTCTTTCATTGCTTATTATCATTTTTATTCTCGCTTTACTTTCCTATTTTTAGTGTAGTTTAAGCAATTCGCATCTCAAATAAACTTTTGCATCAAGTTTACAAACTAGCATCCCTTGTCCTTGAGGTTCGACCCCCTACTTACCATTACACTAGTTGTAGTAGTATTAGGGTGATTATAAGTATTATTTGCATAACTAGTCTTTTAGTAAACGATGCTAAAAACTGGTTATCAGCGTCTCAGCCTAAATAGCTTCCTGTTCCTTTTCACTAGCATCTCCCTCTGACTGTTCCACTATAAGTACATCCTCAACCCATTTTTCAGCCTCTTTTTATTCCTTTTCTTTTTTTTCCTCCTCAACATATGGAGGTTCCATCTCAACGGGTTCCACATCTTCTTTTTCAACACTTATATCGAGATAAACTACTTTAGAAGGGTTTGTGAGTTCCTTGGTGGCAACCCTCATGCTTTTTCTTTTCACGGGAAGAGCCTTTTCCTTCTCTACCTTTCTCTTCCCTTTTCCTTTAGTTTTCATCTCAATCAAGGTTTCTTCTTTATTCTTTTCTTGTTTCTCCTCCTCTTCCTCTGTTTCTTCCTTCTCATCATTCTTACCAACCTTTTCTTTTTTCTCATCATCACTCTCAACATCATCCTCTTCATTCGATTTAGACACATCATCAGTCATAAAATAAGTTACTCCCCTCTTCACCTTGAGTTTCCAACTCACTAGTGATAATTTTTGCAAGATTTGTTCCGTTTTCACGGGAATAGGTTCATACTTGCTTAAATCAACAATAAAACTCTTAAACACGACAGTCATCAAAGAACCATAGCCAACAATCAATTTTGATATGCAACGATCCAAGTGTTGAATCATTAGGGATGGAAAATTAATCTTAATTTTGTTAGCCAAATAATAGATTAACACAGAGTCCATTAAATTTTCCTCATTCCTTTTTTGGAATCTTGGCACTATGCTTCTTCTCATTAAGTTAAATAAGACCTTCACTAATGGTGAGAATAGACCCATTTTTGTTGTTGTTGAACCCTTAGCATTTCCACCCACGAAACCCACAATGATTTCGGTAGACACAATCACCAAATTCACTGTGGCTTATATTTCAAATACCCATCATAACCCCAGCTTCAGACTTTAAATAATTCACCCAATTAATTTACATCAAATGAAAACTTCACACCATTGACACTATTTGCATACATACCATCAACATATTCAAAATTCTCAATAAATTCATGTATAGCCTTATGATAAAGTGGTTCACATGCATCAACACTCCACAATTTTTCCCAATATTAAAATTTTAAACTATCAAGAAGTTTAATTTACTTACATTCCTTGCACCACTGTAAATTGATTGCAAATCTTGGAACCAAATTCTTCACCATGCTGTCCTAATCACGGGAAGTGGTTGATCCTCCCCTTTGAATCTTTGCAACAGTTTTGGGTTTTGATAATTTAGGAGGTTTTACAGGTTGTGTTGTAGTTTCTTTAGGGTTAGTCTTAGAAATTTCAATGGTTGTTGTAAAGATAGCTTGTTTGGTGCAAGGCAACATTTGAATGAGGATGGCATTGAGTTGGTTTGAGATGGTAGGTTTTGGTGTTTCACGACGGGATAAGGGAGGGTGGTATTGAGACTTGTCTTCACCATTTTTATTTTAAGATATTTTTTGGTTAAGAGAGAGTTTAAAGTTTCAAAATTTGAGTTTGAAATGAAATGGGAGGAGTTGGGGTTCCGGGGTACCTTGAAATAAGAGGTAGAAGTGATGGTTGAGTGTAAGGTGCATTGAAGGAGTAAAAAGGTGTGATTGGATGGTTGTAAGAGTGTAGCAGTTTTTAATGGTAAAGGAAGTGACAGTTGTGGCTAGGCTTAGGTGAGGGATGGTTTTCAAGAAGCGAATCTTACTTTAATTAATACTTGTCATTTCACAAAAGATTTCAAGTACATTAAAGGATATATGCGCACTGTAATTTACTAAAATATATTTACTTAAGATAACACTTGGGTGAGTTGTGGGAATTATCCAATGGATAAATAATTTACACAGGATAAGTATGACAAGTAATGAGAATTTATATACAATATTAGAAGTATAATTAAATATTGGAAGAAATAATTATATAGAATTAATTTACTAAATTTTTCACTAATTTGCAAGACAATATTCTTGATCTAAGTTATATACGTTATGCATGAGCATGGTCCAATAAAATAATACATGTACGTACTTTACAAGGCAAGACCCAAACTATGTTTACACATGAAGATTTGTCTATGGTCTATTGCACACTTGTCATTCATGTGTTACCTTGGGGGACTTTAAGAGCAATTGTTGGATTTGTATCATGCCAAGTTCCAACCTTAATTTTTAATGCCTTTTCTTATTTAAAGGCTTTGTTAAAATATCACCAATTTGATTTTCAGTTTTGCAAAACTTTAACTAAACAAAACCTTTTTCAACATAATCCTTCAAGAAATAATGCCTAATGTGAATATGATTAACTCTTGAATAATGCACAAGATCTTTGGAAATACATATTGAACTTGTTTTATTACAAAATATAGGAACACAATCATAAATAATTCTAAAGTCCCTCAACTATTGCTTTATCCACAACATTTGAGAGTAGCAAGTTATAGCTGCCATATATTCTGCATTGGTTATGAATAATGTACCAATGTTTTAATTCTTGGAATTCCAAGAAACTAAACATGGGCCAAGGAATTGAATCATACCTGAAGTGATTTTTTGATTTACTAAATCACCCGCATAGTCACCATCAGCATATCCTTTTAGCTCAAATGTTTTACTCGATCATATGTTCCCTTGAGATACCTTAATATCCTTTTCACAACAATCAGATAAGATTCTTTGGGATTTGATTTGAACCTAGCACAAATACTAACACTAAAAGAAATGTCATGTATACTAGTAGTTAAATAAAGCAAGGAGCTAATCATTCCTCTGTACTTTATTTGGTCAACACTCTTTCCTTTTGGATCTTTATTTAATCGAGTGGCAATTCCCATGGGAGTATGATTCATCTTTGTGGTTTCTATCTCATATTTCTTCAAAACTTCCTTCACATACTTTTGTTAGTGGATCATAGTTCCTTTCTCAGTTTGCCTAATTTTTAGTCCAAGAAAGAAATTAATTCTCCTATTATGCTCATTTCAAATTCACTTCCCATGAGATCTGCAAAATACTTGCACAATGATTCATTAGTAGCACCAAAAATAGTATCATCAACATAAACTTGTACAATTAGGAGATGAGTTCCTTTTGATTTTAAAAACAAAGTTTTTATCAATTTTACCTCTTTTAACATCATTTTGCATAAGGAATTTTTTTAATCTTTTATACCAAGCTCTAGGTGCTTGCTTTAGTCTGTAAAGGGCTTTGTTAAGCTTAAAAACATGATTTCAAAGTTTATGTTCGAAACCAGGGGGTTGTTTTACATAAAAATCTTCATTTAGAAATCTTTTCAGAAAAGCACACTTGATATCCATTTGATATAATTCAAAATTCATGAAAGCAGCAAATGCAATTAGTATTCTAATGGCTTCTAGTCTAGCAGTAGGTGTAAAGGTTTCTTCAAAATATATACCTTCTTCTTGATTATAACCCTTTACAACCAATCGTGCCTTGTTTTTTATGAATGTTCTAAACTCATCCAATTTATTCTTGCAGACCCACTTAAGAACTATCACCTTTTGATGTAAGGGTTTAGGTTCAAAATGCCATACTTTGTTTTTTTGAACTCATTGAGTACCTGTTGCATGACTATTGTCCAATTTGCATCTTGTAATGCTTAGAGGTGATTATGTGGTTTCAAAGTGGAAAGGAATGCATGGTGTGCACATAAGTTCCTAAGGTGAGATCTTATCTGAGTTCCTTTGCCAAGGTCACTTATTATGAGTTCTATAAGATTTGAACTATGATGTTTCTAAGGCTTGGGCTAAAATTTTCCAATTGGAACTTGCTGAACATCTTTACGAATGGAACTAGCTTCATTGATATTAACTTAGAACCTAGAGCTCCTAATTCATCTTGGTTGATTGGAACTTCATCATTTGTGTGATCATCTGGACCTTCTTCATCACGATTATTTGCTAGATTATGCTTGCAAAGTGCCTCATCCTTATCTTGATCTATGGAATAAACCATCCCAATGTTAAAATTCTCTTGTTCCTGTACAGAGGTTAGTGTGGAAGATTCATCAAAAATAATATGTATAAATTCTTAGACACACATTGTTCTCCTGTTATATACTTTAAAAGCTTTACAATCATGGGAAAACCTAGAAATATTGCCTCATCACTCCTATCATCAAATTTACCTAAGTTTATTTTATCATTGTTATCAACAAAGTATCTTAACCCAAATTATCTAAATTAGGATATATTAGGTTTTCTACCTTTTCACAATTCATAAGAAGTTTTTTTCAGAATAGGTCTAATCATACCTCTATTTATTAGATACTAAGTTGTGCTTACTACTTCTGCCCAGAAGCTTTGAGGCATATTACTAGCAATCAAAATTATTCTTGCCATGTCGTTAAGTGTTTTTTTCTTCCTTTCAATAACCCCATTTTATTGTGGTGTAGGAGGAGTTGAGAAGTTATGACTAATACTATGTTCCTTGCAAAATTCATCAAATTTGAAGTTTTGGAACTCTATTTTGTGTTCAGTTCTTATGTGAACAATTTGAGTTCCTATAGACTTTTAAATCTTGTTATCCTATTCAATAAATTCATCAAATGTTTCATCCTTACTCCTCAAAAAGATAACCCAGGTAAAATGTGAAAAGTCATCAACAATAACGAGTACGTGCCGTTTACCACTTCTACTTTGAATTTGCATAGGATGACATAAGTCCATATGAATGAGTTCTAAAGGCTTTGATGTGCTTACCATGGTTTTGGCCTTAAAGGAACTTCTGACATGCTTTCCTTTCACACATGTTTCACATACCTTGTTTATTTAGAACTTTATTGCAGATAATCCTACGACTAGTTCATTTGTCTTGAGTTTATTAATGCGTGAAAGACTAGCATGTCTAAAGCATCTATGCCAAAGTAGTGGATCATCTTCTATGACATGTAGGCAAGTTAGATTGTTCCTAGGAATTTAATCAAGGTGCACACTATACGTGTTCCCTTTCCGAGTTCCTTCCAAAATAACTTCCCATTGTCAGTTTTGATGACATTACAACATTTATAAGTAAAGCTAACAAAGTTACCTTTGTCACAAAATTGTGATAAACTTAGTAGATCGTGCATTAAACCCTTGACTAAAAACACATTATTAATGGAATGGGAACTAGACCTTCAAACTTTTCCTACACCAATGATTTCTCCCTTTTTGTTACCTCCAAAGGATATAATTCCTCCACTATAAGCCACTAGTGAGAGAAACCTGGAATTGTCTCCAATCATGTGTTTGGAGCACCTAATGTCGAGATACCACGAGTTTTTCCCCCACACTAGGACCTACACAAAATCAATTATTAGGAACCCGAACCCAGTTAAGCTTGAGTTCCTTTTTATTTTCACAGACTCCAGATTCTTCTGATGAAACATACTCAATGTTCCAATTAACATTGTGTTCCTTTTTAATGCAAGTTCCAGACAGATGCCCTGCATGACCATAAAAAGTACATACTTTACTACTAGGTAGGTCCACATATATGTTCTCTTTGACCTTTTTCATTTTATAAGAGAACCCTAACACTTCTATTCTTTTTATATGGGATTTTTCTATCTATTTTGGAACTTCTACAAACTTTTCACTTTTTCCTTTTTTAAACATCTTAAGTTCCTATTCCAATATCTCATTTTACCTTCTAGAACTTCTTGATCAATTTTTAGTTTTTCAAGTTTTTCATTAAAGATATCCATTGGAACTTCGGTGGATTTGGTAGAGACATCAAAGTGGATAAGTTTGTACTGAGTTAACTCAACATTCAATAGCATATTTTCATTTCTAAGTGTTTCACAGTCTTCCTTTTAAAGAGATGATCCTATCTAATAGCTCAAATAGGCGTTCTTGTACATTTGCTCTCGTATTAGATATGTAAGATATGTGATCTTTGCAAATGCTTACTACTTTTTGATTTGTTCCTTTCTTATGCTTAAATCCTTGTTATCATCTATTAAGTTCTTAACCAAACAAACAAGCTCACTTTTAGACATAAACATAAGAGTATTAGAACTTACCTCATCATGAGTTGCCATCAAACATAGGTTGACACACTCTTCTTCTAGCTGTTCCTCTTTATCTTATGTGTTTGATTCTCCCTAATCTATAAGTTTTTATAGCATATGTCTTTTAATATGAGTTCGCGTTGGGCTTATCTTTGACTTGTTCTTTACCTTTACCTTTTTTATTTTCCCACTATGGACATTCTCCGATGAAGTGATCCAAACTTCCGCACTTATGACAGCCTAAGTCAGCTTTGGAACTCCGGTTTCTTTTTCCAAAGTTTCAGTTCCTTTAATCACCGGTCTTGATATTTTTGTACATCTTTCTAAATAATCTTACAAGAAAGGCCTCTTCATTCTCGTCAGATTCTAACTCTAAATCCTCATTGACTTTTAATACAAGACCTTGTTGTTTGGAACTTTTAGAATTGTAAGTTCCAAAATGAAGCTCGTGAGTCATGAGTGATCCAACAAATTATTCAATGTTGAACTAGGGGAAATCCTTTGTTTTGGTTGTGTTGTAACTTTGGCTTGCCACCTTTCATCTTGTGGAAGACTTCTTAAGATTTTTCTTACCTGTTCATTAGTAGGAATATTTCTTCTAAGAGAGACTAATTCATTAGTTATGTTAGTGAATCTAGTAAACATATCTTAAGTTGTTTCTATGGGAAGCATTTTAAATCTTTCATATTTTTACTTTAATAAGTCTATTTCAAAACACTTGAATTCACTAGTTCCTTCATGTGTGATTTGTAAGAGATCCCAAATTTGTTTAGCAGTTTTATAACCCATAATTCTATAATATTCATGAGGACCCAAACCATAGTGAAGTAATTTTATAGCCCTTGTATTTATTTCCAATGTTTTGAAGCCATCTTTGTCATAATCAGAAATAGGTTTAGGAACTACCTCATTATTAGCATTTTTTGTGGTTACATCATAGTCACCAACTTCGATCATGCGCCATACTTAATAGTTTTCAGCTTTGATGAATATGTCCATGTGGTTTTTCACTATACATAGAACTTACCATTGAACATGGGAGAGCGTTGCGTGGAGTATCCTTCTTTGAGTTTCTAGTAGGTATTCATCCTTGATAGGAACTTGTCTTTTCAAAATTACTTGAATTTGTGATAATATGCTCTAATACCAATTGTTACTAGGATGGGTACTTATAAGAAGGGGGGTTGAAATGAAAGTCTAAAATTTTCTCCTTAATTATGGAATTTTAAAACTGGAACAATAAGAATAAAAGGAACACGCAAAAAGGAACACTAGAATATTAGCGTAGAAACCTTTTTATCTAACTCAAAGTAAAACCATGGCCCAACTCTGGGATTTTTAACTCTTTGAGTAAGGGTCAAATCCTAATATAACCAATTAGGCACATACTCTCCCTTTCCATCGCTCGTGTTCCACTCTAGACACCCCTTTTTTTACCTCTCACTCTCTTTCTTCTCTCTTACCTTCCCTAGACTTAACTCAAAGTCCTTACAACATCACTCAATCCCTTCCCCTTAGTACTACTCTATACGAAATTCTCAAACAACACAACTCAAAGTAATGTACAAGAGGATTACAAATTTGATACAAGCCTAAAGCATAAGTTGGAGAACACTGGCTTGATATTTTTATGAAGCTTTGTAAACTTAGTCAGGTTGATATTACAAAGTGATGAATGAGATCTTATATACTAGTTTATGATACTTAATTTACCGCCAAAATAAATCAGTACAGTATACTTGAGTATTTGGACAACTTGCGTGTAACATCACTAGTGCATGCTTACATGGGAAAATGTTAAGTAGTCATTCTTCACTTTGGATTTACTAAAAACCACCATCTTGTAAGTAGATTTTTTGATTTTAAAGCTAGAGTACTTGATGGGACTTTTTATCCATTAGATTAACAATTTTTCTAATGATGATTTCTAATTATCTTATGGTTATTAACCATTATCCAAACTTATACCCAGATTATATCAAATTAGGGACCCACTTGTACCTGCATAAACACCAAAGAAAACTTATTCTAAGGCTTCACTCATGCTTTAACTTAGAATCTTCAATCATGAATTCCACTTAGGAACTTCGTGTGATTTCTGTTGGAACATCACTAGGTAGAGACTAGAACTCGAGCTCCAGAGTTCTAATTATAACTCTTCTTCAACTTTTGCTTGACTTCATAAAATGTATTACACTTGAAATCTTCATACCTAAGAGCACTTTCTCCTTACACCTTCATGCTCCAACTCTAGAACTCGTCTTTATACCTTTACGCATCTTAAAACAATACACTATATCTAGCTTGTTTGCAATGTCATCTGCAAAATATTAAGTAGAACAACACTTTTTCATATTATATTTATCTTTTTTATATCACATTTATTATATATTTTACATGTGAAATTATATTATTTTATTATATATTTAGTATATAATCCCTTCGTTCTTTTTTTCCTTCCCATTTGGAGCCAGGGGAGAAACTAAGACAATATTAGATAGGAAAAATTGATGAGAATAATCTAACATTTGACCAATTCACTTTTATCAATCCAATATTTTGTTTATTTCTAATACACCTATCTTTGGCCACTATTTTCTTTCACTGAGCTAATTTATAGGCTACCTAAATAAGTTGATTCAAGATGTAATCTTCAATTTCTATATTAATAAAACACGATCAGTCAAAAAGAGCCTAAGGCAGGGACTTCATTTAGTATCCCAAAAAGCAGGGAAGAATAAGCATCTTCCTTTAGTAAGTGTTTCTTTAAAAATGAAACTCTATTCCAAAAGTTCTTCCTTCATCCTTACTCTAATGGAATCTCAAATATGTTTTGTTAATTTTGAAAAACTAGCTGGTGTTGTTGATTTATGGATGGACATGAATATGTGTTCTGCTATACCAATGTAGACATCAAATGGAAATTGTTTCAATGAAATGAAAGTTCCTATATCTTACTCTTTTCCTCCACCTGTTCTGGCTAATCTTTTTGAAGAATTTCCAAAATTACCTAACCCATTCTTTGTATCATTATCAAGGGAAATGATTGCAAGCCCTTTATAGATGCAGGATAACTCTATAGTTTCTCATATTGGGTCTCTCAGTAGTGATTCTCCTTTTGGTGAGGGATTCTCTGCAAATATGCACTTCCCTTATTTTTCACCTTGCAAAAGGCTTCCTAAGATTTCACTATTTAATTCTCAGTCAATAGGAGGTGGAGAGCATTTTCCTTCAAATCATGTTACTATATCATATTTGCCGTTGACTAGCTTTATAAACTATCAACCAAAATCACTAGAAAAAAATTTAGAGAGTAAAAGTGGTTCCATTGAGAAGAAGTCATCTATAGAATTGAAAACGAGTGTTATGATTACTGATGCATTACGAATGCAAATCGAAGTTCAGAAGCAGCTCCATGAACAGCTTAAGATTAAAAGGAAATTACAATTGCAAATCAAAGTATAGTCAACAATGGAGGATTGATCCCACTTTCATTATGGATTGTCCAACAAGTAATTGATGTTATTATATTTTTTTATTAATCAAGGGTTTAATTTTGTAGTATTTTAATTAATTGGTACAACTAGCCGTAATTATATCAATTACCTGTTCATGATCGACAAATGGAAGTTACAATTGGGGAGTTGTTTTGTAAAAGCAAAGAGTAGCTAAAGGTAGGTGTATTTAGAAATAAACAAAAGGTTGGATTAGTAAAAGCGAATCAAGCAAATGTTGAATTATTCCCATCAAATTTTCCCATTAAATATCATTAAGATTCTATAAAATAATTTAAATCAACTAAAAAATAAAAATAGATTCGATTAAAAAAAATAATGTAAGTGGGTTGAGCATTAAATAAACAGTGGAATTTCTAAAGTCCATAGCATTAAACAATTAAAAAATCAACTAATAGGCTACATATCATATAAATAGTGATCTCAACCAAATTTTTTCACCTAATCATAATATTAAACTAAAATAGAAAGATTCCAAATGAGAACAACATCTTGAAATTTTCAAATGGGAAAAATGGGAAAAACTAAAAAGAACGAAGGGAGTAATAATATATAGGACAAATTGACCACATTAATCTAACATTTGCCCTATTTACGGATATTAATCCAACCTTTTATTTATTTTTGAATAAACCAACCTTTAGCCACCGTTTGCTTTCCCTAAACAAGTATACAAGTGACCTAAATAGCAAGTGAATTTTGGTTGATGTGGCATAAGAGTCACATTGATGATGTGATAATTTAATGGGATAATTGAATTAGGAGAAGGCGTTGTTGCTAATACATAAACACCATGTTAGTAGCTAGAACAAACTACAAATAAATTCAACAACTCTTTCAAGGAGATCCTTAGCTTCAACAGTGTCAGGCTTATACAGACGGAAAAGATGGCCTCTCCCCTTACTTTCCATGAACTCTACTCCCCTTCCCACTCCCCATTCTCTTGACCTTCCCTCAGGACTTCATAGTACTTCACCCCTCTGTCTCTCAAGAAATCCTTGCCTCTAACATAAACCAACACCTTCTTACACCCAACAACCCCTCTCCTCAGCCTGCCTAGGTCAGCCGCTGGGTTCAGCCGTGGGTCTAAAACCCCAGTGGTACCCGGGTATAAATAATCCCAAAACCTATTGGGCTCTACTTCTCCGAAGAAGGGGTGAACAAGTATGAATCCTGAGAACACCATTGGCTTTGATTTGCGTCGAGTTCGAATCACAATGTCATGAACAATGTTAGCCCCAGCGTTGTCCCAAACTAGGAAGACCTTGTCAAAATCAGCCAGCTGGTATAGCCATGGGTTGGGCCCGGGCCTCGCCAGTTAAAAGAGAGATAACCCACTCTGTTGCGGCCGGGCATAGGGTACTTGGGAGCGAGATGGTAGTCAACTGAGACTGCGGTACATGCGGCTTGGGAGACGAGGGAATTCATGTAATTTTGGTAGATGGAGGAGTAAAAATCATTTAAAAAGGAAATTACCGGTTCTTAACCGTCAATTGCAGGTCACAATTGGGGTTGGCTTAGCATTTGCAAACAATGGCTAAAGGTTGGTTTATTCAAAAATAAATAAAAGGTTGGATTAAATTCTACAAATCGAGTAAAGGTGAGATTATTATGCGGTCTATTTATCCTAATATATATCAAAAGTTAATTACTTTAATTTATTATCAAAACTAAAATTTAAGGCTCGTATTAAATTTATCCATAATTATTTCACGTACTATATATATGTGTGTGTGCACGTGTGCGTGTGTGTGCATGTGCATATGTGTGTGTCTATATATATATATATATATATATATATATATATATATATATATATATATATATATAGACACACACATATGCACATGCACACACACGCACACGTGCACACACACACACATATATATATATATAGATTAGGCTCATATCTATTAGTTGATTGCTTGTTTTGTTTAGTTGGCTTTGGCTTCATTAATTTAGTTGGAAATAAAAAAAATTAAAAATCTAACTTAGATGCTTCGGTTTAATAAAAACCAAATCATTAAAGGTTTTAATGCTTTGGTTCATAAAAAACTGAAGCATTAAAGCCTTTAATGCTTCTTCTTTTTCAAACAAAGCATCTAATTTTAAAAAACTGAGATTAGTATATTTTAACACATGCACAAGTGACTCTATATATTACCCAAGACTAACTACAACACATAGCATGCACAGACTATAGTTTCTTCATATTCTCCATTATCCAAATCTTGTTTTCTTTAATTCGCTTCTCCATTAACAAAATCACTAAAATATCCCATAAAACCAAAAAATCTGCTTCTCCTCCGCTCAAAGATTGCCTTCATTTAATTCACTTCTCCATTAAATTGGGCTAAGAGAAGATCATGCATGAATTGAAGGTGAGATTGGGATGTTTGCATAAACCCTAAAATCGTTTCTTGTATTTGAGTTCATGTGTGACATTTAGGGACAGAGTTAGTAAATGAGTATACTTTTGGTGGGGATTAACATTTTGAGTAAAGGTATTTTTGTACAAGGTCAGTTTAGAAGAGTCCTCAAAGGATCAAGAAGACTTCAAATTAATGATTATTTTTTTCCTAACATGAAAAAAATGAAATCCTTTTCAAAATAGGAAACCATTTCCCCAAATCTAGTTTATAAACTTTTCCCTAAAAATAAATATAGTTAATTAAATTTTTGAATATATTTATCATTAACTAAACTATTTTTACTTTTCTAAGTTCCTCATAAATACTTTATAAATATTATGGTAATATTTATGATTATAGATTTATACAAAATATTAGTTTATCCTCCTTATAGAAGTTTTATTCCAAAACTTATATTAAGAAATAAAAGGCAATTCACGAACTTTTTAAAAATTTTAAGTTGGTGAAAATCATTTGCTTATTTGAAATCGATTCACCGCGCAAAATTGACATGACAAGGTAAGATAAAAACTTAATGGAGATATTCTACCTCATTCTCCCCTCCCCCTTTAAAGTAATGAGTTTACGACCCCATAACTCAACCTCTACTAACTTCTTGAAATAATTTTAGATATTTCTTCTACAACAATAGTTGAAAATAACTCATTCGCGGTGGTATGCAAGGCTTATTTATAATGATTATACACGTGACCGAATATCTAGCAATGAAAATTAAATGACTTAGAGATATCTACATTGATTTATAAATTGAAGAAAAAAATGAGTTACTTACATCAATTCAAAGACTGAACCGAAGAAAATAAAGTAGAAATTTTGAACTTTTTCACTATTTTGCGGTTGTTCAACAAATGAACCAATTCAAAAAAAATTAATTTTTGTTCACTTATTTGCGGTGGTTTCACGAATGAATCGAAGCAAAGAAATCAATATTTTTTAATTTATTCAACATATTTTCTTTGATTTTGACCTCTAAATAACAAGAAATAATCTTGAATTTCTTTTTCTTGCTCTATAGTTTTGTTTTTTTTTTCATCCATTCAAACACTGTCAAATAACAATATTTTTTTAAAAATTTAGTAGTATCATATAATATAATTAATATAATAACATAAATTTAGAAAATACAATAACAATACAAATGTGCCCCCCATAAAATTTTACAATAATTACTATATAAAAACATTATCGAAAATGTATTTAAAAAGTTCCTAAAGCACTACATAAAACCAAACACCGTTAACATCGGTTATAAAGTACTCTGTCCATGTATCATGAACCTCATTCAACTCCTTTATAGAATAAGTTATTATTCTTGAAAAATCCTAAAGAAATAACACTAAAATAATTACAAGATCATTAAAAACAAAATAAATCCTCAAAAATATAGAGAATAAATCCTTACAAAACAAATCCCCAAACATGTTTTCTTGAAAAGTCTTATATTCCAATCTATAAGTAAACTCATTGATCTAGTAATAGTAGTGAGTGTTAAAGTGTTATGTGCTAAGCGAGCAACACTTATAGAATACATAGACAAGAGCTCCACTCCACCAGATAAAAAGCGACTCCTTAGGAGATGCTCTAAAAGGTTAAGAGTATGGCACGACAATGATTGGCATGAACAGGGTAAGAAGTAAGAACCAGCTACCTTAGCATATTATATTTACGCGACATCCGAGTAATCATGTAATCACTAGGACTGGATGCCAAAGGGAAGACATGATATGAAGGAAATGTCCTCAATATGTTACGCAATTACAAAATATATGATAGGATATTTATGGAGATAATTAGTTTGATTATTTTAGAATCGTAATGTTTGCTAGAAATCAATTGCGATACATTGGCCTAACTTGAACGGGCCTGCAACTAATTTAATCAGATCCTATAAGGTCATAAAATGAACATAAATTGGATCAAAATACTTCAAGCCCAATTAAGGTTTGATGTAAGTAGCTAAGAGGAGGTTAATTAGGGTTAGTGTTACTAAATAATATCCTTTGGATATATATACATATATGTCCATGATATAGATGGTGTGAGTAATTAGAATATGGAAAGGAATATCATGCACAAAAGCAACCCTAATTACTAAACCCACAATTAATATATATAGTGAGATAAGAAATCAACAAAAAACTCACATAACCTACCCCTAATGCACTACTCTTAGCCGCCATCCACAAAAGCTAGAACAGGATTTTGCTTCCCTTATTCTTCTATACTACCATATGTGGTGATCCTCTATCGTGTTCGTGTACCAAGTAGAGGGACCACGTTTGAGGTTCCAAACTTCCTAATAACAATGATTCATTCGGTATTGTTTGAAGCACAGATCAAAGGTATAAACACTTCCTATTACGTGATTTGTATTAAGTATATGCATGTGTTGCTGATTAAATGTTTGGAAATGTTCTTGAAATTCCGCTATAGGCATCTAATAAGTTCTTACGTGGTATCAGTTAGCCTCTTACACATATTAATATAATCACGTTAATTTGATTAACTTTGACGCAATATTAATTATTTTTATTCAATTAAGGGAGGGATTTATATATGGGTAAAATTGCATGATTAAAACTATTTTTTAATTTATTGGTGTTTGGATATTACATTACTTATGTTAACAATCCTAAAACAACCGACATTTATGCATTAAAATCTGATTTTTATGCCTAAATTTCATATTTAACTTCTAGTATGAGATACTAGCATTTAAATATTCATAACAGTAGAGCAAGATATCCTTGTGAAAAATAAGAAAGAGGTTCTTATGATTCAAAAGGGAAAAGGGTTCAAACAGAGTGGAAAGGGTAAGAAGATCATAGTGAAGGGAAAGGGCAAGCAAGTTGTCCAAGAGCCTAACACCTCTGCAAAGCCAAAGGCCAAGAAGGCCCCAAAGCTGAGCAAACATTTTTACTATGATGGCACGAGCTATTGGAAGATAAACTTCCCAAAATACTTAGAGGATAAGAAGAATGGTGCTTCTTCTTCAGGTATTTATGTTATAGAAATAAATTAGACAACTAAAATTTTTTGGGTATTTGATACCGACTCACATTATTTTTGTTTCTAATTCTAAAGGTTTTCAGTTTGAAATAAAGAACAATAGTTGTTGGGTTTTTTTTTTCAAGGGATGCTTTATGCTAGTACTAAATTAATAAATGGCTTATATATTTTAGGCTTTGATGAACATGTCTATAATATAGATTGCAAGAAACACAAACCAAATAATTCGAACTCGGCCTATTTATGGCATTGTCGTTTAGGGAACATCAATCCAAAATGCATACAGAGACTCCAAAAAGTAGGAATTCTAACATCATTCGATTTTGAATCTTACGATGTTTGCACGGGTTGCTTGATGGGAAAAATGACAAAGACACCTTTTAATGGAAAAGGTGAAAGAGCTATTGACCCATTGGAACTCAAACATACAAATGTGTTGTGAATCAATGAGTACTACAACCAAGGGAGGGTTCAGTTATATCATTACTTTTACTGATGATTTAAGTATATATGACTATATTTATTTAATGAAGCATAAGTCTGAATCATTTGAAAATTTCAAACAATTCAAGAATGAAATACAGAATAAATTAGGCAAGATAATTAATGCACTATGATCAGATCGTGGTAGAGAATATCTGAGCCAAGAGTTTAATGATCATCTAAAGAGTTGTGGAATCGTTTCTCAACTTATTCCACCCGAAACACCACAAATGAACGGTATGTCTGAACAGAGGAACCAAACCTTACTTGATATCGTTCGATCGATGATGAATCTTGCCGATCTTGGAGCATCCTTCAGGGGATATGCTCTCCACACTGCAATTCACACACTAAACATAGCTTCGTCAAAGGCAGTAGAAAAGACGCCATATGAGTAATGGACAGGGAGAGTCCTCAAGTTGTCTTATCTACGAATTACCAACAAACTATCACCCAAATCCAACAAGTGTTTCTTTGTGGGTTATTCCAAAGAAACCAAGGGCTATTACTTCTTCAACCATAATGAGAACAAAGTGTTTGTTAATCATTATGGTGTCTTTATGGAAAAGGATTTCATTTCCAAAAAGAAAAATGGGAGTAATGTATATAAGAAATTAAGAAGAGTAACTAATGGATGCGGATAAAACTGCAAAAGAGGCAAGCACACAAAGTGGAAATTATTTCCCTCTATTGAATCACAAGGTGGAAGTACCTCAAGTTCTCAATGATGTACCGGAGATATTGCATGTGATGCAAGAAGAAACCTCCAATACCCCACTTGAAGCAAATAAAACTCCTCAAATGGTTAAGGAGAACGTTCTAAATGTTTTACAACCCATCCATAGATCTAATAGGACCATAAAACCAACAAGGAGTATGTAGAACATCTATTGACGGAAAATTTTAAAATTATAATTTTGGAAAGTGAGGAACCTACTACCTACAAGCAAGCTTTGGAGAGAAAGGACTACAAAAAATGGCTCAAAGCCATGAGGTCCAAAATGGATTGCATGTCTAAAAATCAAGTTTGGAACTTGGTTGATTTGCCTGAAGGGGTAAAACCGATCGGCTGCAAATGGGTTTTCAAGTTGAAATTAGATAAGAATGGAAATATTTAAGTTTACAAAGTAGTACTGGTTGTAAAAGGTTTCAAGCAAATTCATGGTATAGATGATGATGATACCTTCTCAACAGTAGCAATGCTTAAATCTATTTGGATACTTCTAGCAATTGCTGCATTTTATGATTATGAAATTTGGCAGATGTACATCAAAACAACTTTCTTGAATGAGTTCTTGAAAGAGAATGTGTACATGACACAAGAAGAAGGTTTTGTCGATCCTAAAAATCCTAGAAAGGTATAAAGCTTCAAAGATCCATTTATGGACCTAAGCAAGCATCCCGGAGTTGGAATCTTTGATTTTACAAAGATATCAAGAGGTTTGAAATTGTTAGAATTGTAGAGGAATCTTGTGTTTATAAGAAGGTTAGTGGGAGTAGTGTGGTCTTCTTAGTCTTGTATGTGGACGACATACTTCTCATAGTAAACAACATATCAATGCTTGAATCAGTCAAGGAATGGTTAAGGACATGTTTCTCTAAGAAAGACTTAGGAGAAGCCTAATACATTTTGGGAATCAAAATCCATAGAGATAGGTCTCAAAGGATGATTAGACTAAGTTAGGAAACCTATGATTCTTAATAGGTTCAACATGGAAAACTCCAAAATAGGTTTCATTCCCATGCAACATGGCGTATTGCTTAGCAAGACTCAGTGTCCAAAAACATCTAATGAGATTAAGCGAATGAGTAGTGTACCTTATGCATATGCATTAGGTTCTATTATGTATGCCATGATATGTACTAGGCCTAATGTTTCATATGCCTTGAGCATATGTAGCAAATACCAGCCAAATCCAGGTGATGCACACTAGGTTACAGCTAAGAACATTCCTAAGTACTTGTGAATGACTAAAGATTATTTCTTGGTGTATGGAAGCGAAAGTGATTTGGTTATGAGAGGTTACACAGATGCAAGCTTCTAGACAGGCAAAGATGACTTTCGATTATAATCTGGTTTCATATTTTGTCTGAAGGGGTTGTAGTGAGCTAGAAGAGTTCCAAGCAAAACACTATAGCAGATTCTACCACATAAGCTAAGTATTTAGTGGCAGTTGAGGCAGCTAAAGAGACTTTTTGGATGTAGAAGTTTTTAAATTAACTAGGACTTATCCTGAGCGTTCAGTCAGGGATTAATCTGTTTTGTGATAACATTGGAGCGATAGCTCTGGCGAAAGAACCAAGATCACATCATAAATCCAAATATGTGCTCCAAAAATTTTTACATCATTTGAGAGATTGTCGAAAGGAAAGATGTAAAAGTTTGCAAAGTTAACACGGACAAAAATGTTGCTGATCCATTAACTAAACCCCTACCTCAACTCAAGCATAAACTTCATGCAAGTGTGAGAGGAATAAAGCATATTGAAGAATGGCTTTAGGTTGCAAAGACATTTGTTGATGCTTAAGTTTGTGTTTATTAATAAAGCTTACCTTTCTTATTTAACTGTGGTTTATAATTAATTAAAATGTCTAAAGTATTTTATAATAATCATAGTCTTCTCAAATACGTGATTTGATAAATGAAACCCTATAAGTGAATGATGTTTATAAAATTCTAAGTTTTCCTAGTCTAAGGTTATTAATGGACTTAAATAATCTTAAAATTGACCTAGTATGCAGATTGATTGATAGTGCAGTTTTATGGGCTATAGGGGCATAAAATATGTCTAGTTAATTGCATGAATAATTATTGAGAATAATTATCGAATAGACCTACCTGAAATGTGATTTCAATATATATATATATATATATATATATATATATATATATATATATATATATATATATAGCGGATTCCTTTGACATGAGCATGACACTATTCTTTTTGAATAGTTGGTACAACTTTGATATTGTTAAACGCCGTGCCATAAAAGGAGGTTATAAAGGTAATATTCAGGTTTGCTAAAAATTCAATGGGAGTCTTTGCTAAATAACTGGTAAATGCATGGCCGTGCTCAAGTGGAATAAAATTTTAATCACTTATTTTGGCAGTTTAAACTCAGATTTCAAGAAATGATTTGAATTATTAATATCGATGACATTATATGTCATCATATTATCAAATCAAACATTAAGAGACTTAAGGGATTTTAAGATTTCTCCACTTATTCTCGATTAAGTGGGAGATTAAAGGAAATGAATCAATCTTGCCACGTGTAGACCTACATTCGACCTGATTCCTTTAAAAGGATACATAGGCAACCTCCCTTAAGGCCTGGTCACATCAATAATAGTCAACCTAATGCCAGAGCAATGTGTTAAACGCCCATCCGTGCTCCAGAGGTACAAACCCTAGGCGTCAAGCAAAAGAGCTCCTGCCTCATTTGATTTCCTTTGAGCGTTAAGCAAAAGCACTCCTGCCCCTAGACTAGATTTTCAGTGTCAAGCAAAAAGGCTCTTATTCTAAGGATCTATTATTCAGATTCTTTGACTCTTAAAATGTACCTAAACTTTATGTTAGATTTAGGCTTGTTCTTCCACGGTTACTTCATTGCATTTGGTCTTAGTAATCGATTTTAAGTTTATAAATTAAATATCATCCTTAAAACATTTAATTGCACCACATAATTCAAACAAACTTGATTTTAAAGCTTAAAAAATGAAAAGTACAAATCAGAGGAGACAAAGCAAACGGTTTTAAAACCTAAATAAAACAATTTTCCTTTCATTTTACAATTTTAGCCTCCAACAAAAAACCCGAATTGGCTAGCCACTTTTCTTGCCTTTGGTGAGCCCTTCCTCGACCAGCTTCACCTCCTCCCCAAGCTTCTCTATTAATGATACAACTTATGCCTCCTAGATTCTAGTCATTCGGACTTGGTTTAATTCTGATAAAGAAAAAGTCAACGAATCATTCGGCTCGCTTAAGCTGCAATTTAAGCCATTTCCCATGGACAAAAGTCTCATAAGTTTCAAAAATCATTGTCCCCCCCTTCAAACTGGAAAAGTTGTGCTTCTAGCCCATGCAAGCTCCTATTGCCTCTCGCACTCCCGCACACTAACCCAGTTATACCCTAAAGACTCCTGCCTCCTAGCTACGAAAGCTTTGCCAAAAGCCTTTTTGCAAATATTTTCCTAAAAGCCTCCCTTAAACTCTTCCTCTTTCCCTTTTCTTCTAGTTATCATAGAGTTGGTACCACGTCCGTGTCCATTACACTTGCATCACAAGTCATGCTAGGCCTGATTTAGATTAAACACGTGCATTAAAAGTTAAAACCTTGTCACAACCGCGCTTAGCAGAGTCACCCAAGTTTTCAATGCTATATAAATTTGAGGTATAGTCAAATTTGCCATAATCCTGAAACCTATGCAAAGCTAGAATCTTGAACTTGCAGGCAAATCATTCATCAAGCACCAGTCAGCAATCAAGCTTTCATCTTGAAAATTGGCGAACAAAAAAGCACAAACAAGCATGACACTAGGGGCTGAGACCTCCCCTTTAAAGACCTCTAGGGCATCTTGTTTGGCCTCAAGACTCTCATTAGCCATATAGCGATTCACTAAGAAAACTCTAAATTTTCAAAACCATATGTGCCTCTAACCTTAACAAACAAACACAACCTGAAAATTTCAAAGCCAAATGCACATAACCACAAATGTCCCGCATGGTGGTGCCTCCAGAAAAACCTGATAACCAAGATAACCAAAAAGGTAATCCTCATGACCTATCCAAACAACCGTAAGTTCACATACCCTGACACCTTAAAAACTAGGGGCTTACCAATCAAACCTGTTCTATAAACCAATATAAAAGTTAGGCTTACCACTCAAACCCGTTCTGCATGCACATCAAAAATCAGAGGCTTACCATTCATACCCTTCCTCTTCAAACCATAGACAAAGGAACATATTGCCTCCATATAACCAAATAACATTCCAGATGTCGATCACTCAAAATTTGAAAAGTCGGGTTGACCCCGCATGACTCTTAAGCAATTAACACCCGAGAGGCCTCCTTACCTTACGCTAATCAAATCAAGGCTACCATGGATCCTCCAAAAATCCCTAGCCAAGTCGAATGGGTACACTTAAGGGTTTAATCCACAGTAGAGCCAGCTAAAACCTTTCTCTCCACAGAACTACCTAGAAAGTAAAATTCTTCCCTAGCAGATAATAATCCTAACATCCTAAAACCCTATAAGGGATAAAAAAAAAGGAAACATACCCTTAAAAACATCTAAAGACCTCAAGACGGATCTCCTTGATGAAAGCACAAACAGAAAAGTTCCTCAATGGAGTTTGTCTATCCCTAACGAGGCATAAGGTAGTAAACCCTTCAAAATTAACGATCTATTCAATCAAGTTAACTAGAAACCGAGCAAGATCATCATAAGCTGTGAAATCAGTCCAAGTTAAGGGACTAGTATAAAGAAAAATCCCTAGTGGAGCAGGGTAGCACTCTTTCAAAGCGCTAAAGCTTTCATAGTAAATTACATGGGCATAAGGAACAAAAGTCTCAGTCCCTTATCAAACTTATGCCGCATCTTCTGACAGCGGCTCCCATTTGGCACAGCAGGTCATGCCTCTTTAGAAAAGTAGGCCATGTCTCTTTGGCACAGCAGACCATGTCTCTTTAGCATAATAGGCCATGTCTCTAGCACACCATGTCATGTCTTTGGTACAATTTCATGCCATGTCTCTATGGTATAGTTGGATATATCTTTGGCATATCAAGTCATCTCTCTCTAGCATAACATGTCATATCTCTTTGGCGCAGCAGGCTATGTCTCTAAGATGCACCACCTCCATAGTGACTCCCTTCTGGCATAATAGGCCATGCCTTCAAGCCGCACCACCCTAACAGCGACTTCCTCGTTGGCTCATCAAGCCAACTTATATGTCGCACCACTCTAGTAGCGGCTCCCCATTGGCTTATAAGGCCAATCTATAAGCTGGGACATCCCGATAGTGGTTCTTAGTCAGCACTAGTCTTCCCAGCGGAGTATCTTAAGGCTCTGACCTCAGGCATTCAAGCCAATAAACGCAAGTTCCCATCCTTAGTGGAACACGCTCAGCAACACCCTATAGATAGGTTTTCTTGCAAACTAATATTTATTTATTTTAGAGGTGTTAGAATGGAGGTTTGAGATTATAAAGCACCTCAGATCTTCCTCCATTACGAGTTGTACTTTGACCTTTGTTTTATCTAAGACTCGGTCAAAGTGGAGGCTTCTATAGACAAAAAATTATGTCTCTCCATGTAGTGATCTAATGACGAAACAACCTTGATAAACTGACTTATCTTGGGTCGAAATTGAGTATATATAAACCCAAAATCACCTTGAAATCGAACCCCGAAAAGGTCTAAATACAAACCCGAGTCCAAGATACTTACCTTGGCCCAAATACATAACTAAAGTCATAAAATCACATCATCAAATTAAAACACAAAAAATAAACCCCTATAGCATGCAAAACCAAGACTTGGAGCTCTTATGCTTGACGCACAAAGCATGCGTCAAAGGCTAGAAGTGCATTAGATCACTAGATTGGACGTTAAACGCCTAGATTGAGCGTCAGACGCTTTATTTCAACACTTTTCTGCCCCTTTTCTACTCCATTACAGCTTATCCTCCTGCAAGTGTTGGACCAATAACCTCAGCGTTTGAAGCCCAACCCCTGAGTGTCGATCAAAAGCGCTCCTATCCTGTTTCAAGCCTCTTTTCAACCGAACAAAAGGTTTCTTTCTTGAGTGTCTCACACACAAAGCCAACGTCTAATGTACAGACTTGGCGTCTAATGCTCAGGAAACTGACTCCTTTTTGCCTATAAATACCCCCTTATTGATGAGCAAAGGGTAGGCTTTTCTCACTTTCTAAAGAGTTGTTACTCTACCAAAATAAACGCCCAAAACACTCCCAAACACAATCAAAACCTCTCAAACATCCTTCATACTTACCAAGGATCATTCAAAACACATTTTGGCACAATCAAGTAAGAAAACCTTACCCCTTCAACACATATTCAATCAAGACTCAAGCAAAAGCACTCTCCTTGACAGTAAACAACGTAGACCCTCTTTAATTCAGTTCTATTATTTTCTTTGTCTACTTATACTACCTTCTCTTGCTAATACTTGATCTTGGTGGTTCTACATTCATCTATGGTCTTAGTCTACCCTATGTTTTTGGTGATGACTGTGTGAGGTGCAAACCCCTTTTCACATGAACATTTATTTTATGCAACTTTGATGAGCCTTGATCAACTAAAGAGTCATTACTCTTGGCGATATCTTATGATCTACTCCAACAAATTGTTTTCGATGTTTTTTTGCCTATAAACATGCATAATGCTTATATTGCATTTAACTAACCCTAATATGTTTTCTCTTGCCTCTTATTGCTTATCATGATTGTTGTAAATTATGTACATAATTCTTACTTTGTATTAAGATTGCATGATCACATTTACTTTTATGCAATAATCAAGACCTATTAATTGAATGTCACGCCTAATAAGATAAACAATGGATAATCGTACTTAGGTACCCAATAATCTTGATGACTCTTAACAAAGTGATCACCAAATTAAACTAGATTTATGAGTATTAATCAATCTTAACTTGCTCAACCAACTTAATCTAGAGTGTGTTTATCCTTTGTTTTTGCATGATTTCCTAGGACTAAATCTAATTTGTTCTCCATCTCTATGCCAATTGCTTGTACACATTCACAAATTGAAATAAGTTGATCATTTATGGACCTTCTCATGGTTTAAAGATCACTTATGTAAGTAAATTTTGGGATTCAAACCTAAGGGTGACCAAACAGCCAAAAAATGTTGGTGGCAACTCCTTGACCCATTTCAATGTCACAAAGCCGCGTAGCGTGCCAATCCTTATTGACGCGCAAATATAGTAGGGAACTATTAGGGAGAGTCCCTTCCTCTTTTCTTCACCAAAAAAGGAAGGTTGGGTTGTAAAAAAACCTAGCTCTCTAGTGACGATTCACTCATCGAATCGCCCACCTGAAACCTAGTTGGAACTAGTAGAAAAAAGTCTATTTGCTGCGGTTATTATACCGAAACACATATGGCCGAAGCACATAGAAAACCAACAAATGCTGCGGGTTTTTTGATGCAGCACTTATAATATAATTTGCTGCGGTTATTTCAAATAACAGCAGCATTAATTAACCTTATTTGCTGCGGTTTTTATTAAAAAACCGCAGCATTAATTCTTAAAACCTAAAAAAAAAATTTAATACTTATTTGCTGCGGTTTTTCGTAATAACCGCAGCATTTAAACATATTATTTGCTGCGATTTTCATAAATAACCGCAGCATTAAATCATTGGAACTAAGAATACTGATCAATAAGTGCTGCGGTTTTTTGTAACAACCGCAGCAAATATATAATATGTGCTGCGGTTTTTAGTAATAACCGCAGCAAATAAACAATTTGTGTTGCGGTTTTTTGTAATAACCGCAGCAAATAATACCGTTTTTTTTTTTGGTTCCCTGCTTTACCACCATTTCCATCAAGTAGGGAGCTTATGAGTGTCAATTGCTGCCAATGTGTGTCTTAAGGCCAATGGTTTTAATTATTTTGTGTTTATGCCAATACGCCAATGAGTTAATTAACCCAATGTGTTTTAATAATACATACAAAAAGAATTATATATATACAAAAGAATGTTTAATCTAATGAATACAAGGAATTCCTACTACCTTCTAGTCTAATGGGTTTTAATAATAACAAAATCGAAAAAGAAGCTAGCTCTACCTACACATATTGTCTGGCCCCAATGAAGTATTCCGCCCATAATTCCTTAATATCCATCATCTCTTGAGGTGAGTATGGCGTTGTTCTTTGAATCGCCTGAAAGGGTAAGAAATGATAGGTTTAGTTATCTACAAAACAGGAGACATAATTTCACGCGTAAATTTCAGCAGAGTTTCCTCTGTAATTCGACCTTTTCCCATTTTTTAATAGTACCTGTTTCCACAATAATTACAATCCAACACCATCCATCCAAAATTCATAACACAATTATGTGTTCACAACACAATTATGTATTCTAACCACAATTCACAATACAATTCACAGACATATTGTGTGTTCACAACACAATTGTGTATTCTAATTCACAACACAATTGTGTATTCTATATACAATTCACAAATCCATTGTGTTCACAACACATATAATTCCCATAAATGAGTAGATCTCAAAACAATTCCCATATATCCATATACTATATCTCAAAAATAAATTACGGAGCTCATGAATACGTACCGTTGAAAGATCCTCACAAGTAGCATAGTTGTGGAGGATTTAAAACAGGAAACGCATAAGAAAGTAGCCACACTCGGTGCTTCCAATCTGCTGAGGACACTGCATTTCAAAACCAAGTACAATGTAAACCTAACAGATCAAATACAATTCTAAGGCAACGGAATAAATTGAAAATAAGGTTACCTGAGCCGGAATCCAGTTCAACTTCAATCCGTTACGGAGGCCGGACTGAACTTTAAAGCTCTTAAAGGCACTAGATTAGGAAAAACAATATATGTCAATAACTAAACCTTAGTATGTTACTCTTGTCAGTGAAGAAAAAACTGTAGTTACCAAAAACTTACGTATTCAGCACTTCCTTAATCGCTAAATTACGTTTTCGTTGAAGAGGATCGAAAATGTATATTGTCCTCTTCTCTAAGGACAGAACAAGGAGTATCCAATGACGCCTACAACATGATTGGTAAATGGTTAAAATACGAACATACAAGCAAGAGGATACTGCGTAAGAATATCATACCTTTCATGGTCCGGGCAAAAGATGAAACACTTCCTATGATGATTGACCATAAAAGATACCATGTAAGAAGTGACAAAACCCTGGTCATTACCGATCATGGTAGACGAGACCCTAGATGGGCACATGAAACCAAAGGATCCTAGTCCTTCTTCTTGGACCAACTCATAACAGGCCCTGTAATTAATTGAAACAACACTCATTTAGCAACATCAACAAATAGATGGTCACATATTAAATTATGAATTACATTCAATAGTCAGGTAACTTACATCATGAAGACTTGAAGCACAGATACATTCAGCTCGTCTCTTGTGAGAAGTTGAGTAATGTCCTCTGCTACGATCATGATATCATGGTCCTCGAGGTACCCGAATATCGTCTTCCCACAACGAAAGGAGACGATGCTATCTGGCGGAAGCCTCGACATCTGGGCCCTCATTTGACGATAATTCTCACCAAGATGACTCAAGGCCAGCTCAGTGAGATCGGTCTGGGCAACGTCCTTCTGCACGGACTTAGTCGTCTCTAGACCGCTAGGACCGCTGGTAACACCTTCAGCTGCGTCCTTTCGACCCGTACCTCTTTGCTGATTCAAACAAATTCAAAACTTAATACCAACATTAGTAGACTACAAATTCATAAAGTTAGGCGGAATGCATTTACCTCAGACGTTAGGAGCCGAACTAGATGCTTTGGCCACTGTGTGAAGGTCCTGTGGGCTTGCTCGAGCCTTTTGATGAAGGCAGAAGGGGTAGGAACATAGACATCCTTATAGACCTGGTCATAGTTGTCGACACTAACCTTCACATGACCAGGCATGATGTCAGCATGGTGGTCTCGTGTCAGAGCTAGATGAACGGTTCCTAAAGCAACAATGATTGCTTCATTGCCGTTCACCATGTGCATCAACTGACACGAATGTTGCTCCTGCAACAAAAGAGACAAAGATGTCAGTTTTTCTCATTCAAGTAAATTAGAGGAATTTGAAATGCAATTAGTAGTTTATAAAACCTAAGGAAACAAACCTGCAGATCCTGAAAAGGATCTTTAATCCCAGAGCCACTGGAGGATGGAAGGACTGGAGGGTCAGGCCTGTTACGCTCCAGTTCCTGCGGTGGTGGATGCGGCATACCGAATTGCGCAGCAAACATCCTGAACTTCTCTTGGAGCATGGAATCCATCTCCTTCTCCATCTCCTTGATCGTCTAAGCTCGAACCCGGATCTCAGCCTCTTTAATAGCCTATGTCACGACGTTATTGATTCGAGCTTCGACGTCCTCCATCCTCTTCATCAGTATCGAGCTCCTCTTCTCAGCCCCGTACACAGTCTTCCGACCAATGCCAATTCCGTAACCAACCACCCGACCTGGGTGGTCTTTTTTGCCGAGGGCACGGGACAGAATGTCGTCCCGTGGCTGGGAGACAAGCTCTCCTGATTCCTCTCTCCGTCTCCAATCATCCTGTGTATATTTCAAAATAAAAGTTAATATAATTCACAAAATATAAAAAGACGAATAGAATAATGTCGAATAGCAATCATTACTCACAATGGAGTCCCAGACAACAGTCATCTGCTTGTCCGGCACCACGAGACGTCCTTTTTCGTCAGGGACGGATCTCGCTAAAAGCCACACCGTCGTCCTATCTGGCAGACTCAAAACAACGGATGAACAACTGGATGACGACAACGACACCACAGGAATGAAGCCCTTTCGCCTCCATATTTCACTCATCTCAACATATGAGTGTTGACCCATATGATGAGGATACAAGTTCTGGGCCGCATTCCTCTTCGCCTTCTCGCTTCTTTGCTGTTTATAATATACAAGTTATTGCATATAAGAAACTAACCAATAAATTAAAGTAATATATATAATTAATATCAAACGATATTCAAAGAAATTCTTACCCTAAACTCTTTTGTAGAATGCATCTTCACAAAAGAGTTCCAGTCTTCCTCCGAAATGAAGTTGTAGAGTTCCCAAGGTCGCTTCCTGGTCTGGCCCTTCTTATTCCTTGTACAAGAGATCCAGCCACTAACGAGCTTGGCCTTGAAGTCTCTCCACTTCAAGTCGCAAGAGGTGAGAACCGTCTGCTTCTTTCGAGGGTCATCCTCGATCTGGAACTCTTTCTGTATTATGTAGAAACACAAAAGAACACAATGAGCCTAACAATTTCTATAACACAATTAGATTTGAATTAAGTAACATAATTAAGTACATTAAATACCTTTGCATCCTCCCACAGCATATCCTTCACGCCTTTCGGTACAGAGCTCAGTCCGATATCAAGATCGATACTTTCGACCGACTGATCTCCCCCAAATGGCATTTATATGCCTTGTAGTCTGTCCCACAAGGGCGTCCAAGTGCGTCCCACTCAAGAACTCTCTGGACACCAGGGATGGATTTGATCCCTTTTGAGGGACCTCTCCCCACTCTCTTCTTCTTCATCTACTGGGTATCCGCAGCAGAAGATGGATGGGGTCCTCTGTGTTCTTCCATGTATGTGAATCTGCAAATATAAAATAAATAGGTCAGTCAATTTAATTGAATTAAGTAGTACACATCTATATGAAAAATATACTATTTAAAAAATAACATTAAAGAATCATATAACTATATGCAATAAACTCATATCTATTTTCTTTGTAATACCTTATTATTGGATAATTTGGTAGTTCATTACTATTCAGACTCCCCAGCTACGTAGAATCCTTCACCATGGTCATTTCGCCTTAGAATATCGTCTACATCATCAACAACTAATTTTTGGATATTCCATGTCGATGGCGGACTCTCATCAAACTGTTCATCGTATTCATCTTCATCAACAACATCCCCAATGCCAAGAATCCGTCTCTTCCCTTCAATAACAACCGACCAATTGCGATCGCCAGGATCGACCATGTAAAAAACTTGCTTCGCCTATGACGCTAATATGAATGGATCGGCATGATGTCCCAGACGATTGGGATTCACTAGGGTTAAGTACCTGTGTTTGTCCTTCTTTACTCTGTGGTTATTATCAACCCAATTACAGTAGAAAAGAGGAATACTGAAATTGACGTAGTCAAGTTCGAAAATATCAACAATAATCCCATAGTATGAATCTCGTTTGTCTATTAATGTTTGATCCTTTGAACTAGAAAATTCAGGAGACATGCTAACGACCATTACACCACTATTCTGCGTAGTTGACTTCTTATCCTGGTGCTTTGGGTAAAATGAATAACCATTGATGTCGTATCCCTCATACGACATAACTTAAACTTTAGCACCATATGCCAACCACTTTAATATATCACCAACATCGTCAGGTGCGTTAGATAATTGATCCATGATCCTTCCTCTGAACCATTCAACAAATGTAGCATTATGGACCTTTACCAGCTGCAAATCCCTTTTAGAGGGATATTGACTCCTCAGAGTATTCATGTGCTCGTCTACATACGGATGGACTTCACTCAAGTTTTGCAAAATAAACAATTCAGCCTTATATTTCAAATCATAACTGAGAGTAATTCGTTTTCGACCAATAGTGCCCTGACCCTCAAGCCTCCCTATATGTCTTGATATTGGTACCCCAATATCATGCGATCGGGCAAGATAATGTGCAATCCATGATGCAACTTCTTCAGCAACTGTCTTTGTACTATACTTGCCTCTGGTTTGGGTGGATTCATGACTCTACTCTTCAAGACACCCATCTCTCTCTCAAATGGATACATATACCTCCCCCAAATTGGACCACATAAATTAATCTCACGAACCAAATGGATGACCAAGTGAGGCATGATGTCGAAGAAAGAAGGTGGAAAATACATTTCAAATCGACACATGGTCTCAACCACATCAGCTTGCAAGTCATCTAATATCGCTGGATTGATTACCTTGCTTGAAATAGCGTTGAAGAAAATGCACATCCTTGTAATTGTGTACCTCACTTGTGGAGGCAATATCCCTCGAATAGCAACGGGAAGAAAATGTTGCATTAAAACATGACAATCATGGGATTTCATACTTACTAACTTCAGATCAGTCATTGAAACAAGTTTCGCAAAATTTGAAGAAAACCCAGATGGAACTTTAAGTCCATGCAAAGACTCGCAGAAGCTGATCTTCTCCTTCGTTGAAAGTGTGAACCAAGCAGGAGGAAGATACCATCTTTTACCATGTTCTTGAGGAGCCAATTCAGTTTGCCCCATAGCAGCCATATCTCTCCTAACTTTAACCACATCCTTGGTTTTACCAGGCATATTCATGAGAGTACCAACAATCGCATCACAAATATTCTTCTCAATGTGCATGACATCAAGGCAATGTCGTATCTCTAAATGGCGCCAATAAGGAAGACTCTAGAACACAGACCTCTTCTTATAGCCACTAGCTGATCTATTTTTAGAGCTCTTTCCAAACACAATTTCAATGCCCTTAACCCGATCATATACCTCACTCACACGTAAAGGGAGAAGAGCTTCACGAAACTCTATGGAACCATTAAAAGCTTTTCTTTTTCTTCTAAAAGGATGATCTTCTGAAAGATACTTACGGAAACCCATGTAAACATGCTTCCCACAATTCTGTAGACGAATAGCTTCTATATCTTCTTCATATATCGAGCATGCGGTCTTCCCTTTCACAGCATAACCAGAAAGATTTCCATAAGCCGAGAAATCCTTGATTGTGTAGAAGATCAAGGCACACATAGTGAAATTCGATTTTGAGTTAGCATCAAAAACCTGGACACCTTCCTCCCACAACAATCTCAAGTCATCGATAAGAGGAGCAAGATAGACATCTATGTCATTACCAGGTTGTTTAGGTCCAGATATAAGAAGCGATAACATGATGTACTTGCGCTTCATGCATAACCAAGGTGGCAAATTGTAAATAGTAAGAAGAACGGGCCAAGTGCTGTACTGAGTGCTCAAGTTCCCGAACGGATTCATTCCATCAGTGCAAAGACCTAGCCTAAGATTCCGACTTCCCCCCCCCCCCCCCCCCTCCGAAACTCGTGTACATCCTATCAATGTTTCTCCATTGAGGAGAATCAGCAGGATGCCGTAACAACCCATCATGCTTCCTCCCTTCAGCATGCCACCGCAACAATTTCGCATTACTCTCATCTGAGTACAGTCTCTTAAACCTCGGTATAATGGGAAGATACCATAGAACTTTGGTCGGTATCCTCTTCTTTCTCAAATCGAGTTCATTGACCTTCTTTTTATAATGGGAAACTCCACATAATGGGCATTCATCTAGATCCTCATACTCATTTCGATATAGAACACAATCATTTCAACATGCATGGATCTTCATATAATCCATTCCCATAGGACACATGAGTTTCTTGGCCTCGTAGGTAGAAAGTGGCAATTCATTGCCCTCGGGGAGCATACCCGATATAACTTCTAACAAGTGTGTGAAACTCTTGTCAGTCCAATTATGGCGTGCCTTTAAGTTGAAGAGCTTCATGACAACGCTCAATTTATTGTGTAAAGTACAAGAAGGATACAAAGGCTTCTCTGCAGCTCTAAGGATTTCATCGAAAATATGGGGACGGTCGGTGAAATCATCCTCAACATCATGCATCATCTCGTCTATTCTATCCTCTTCCACTCTATCCTGATCTCTAACATCATCATATACCTCATTAAAATTCAATCCATCTTCATTGCAAGGTGGCTTCTCACAACTAGGAAACTTACTAGCGCTTGACCCGAACTCTAATATTTCACCATGCCAATTCCAAGTCCTATAATCCGCTCTGAAACCTCGATGAATTAGATGATCTTTGATTTCATTAATGTCACGATAACCCCTAGAGTTGTTACAGTCACAACACGGACACAATAATATCTTCGAATGATTATGTAATTGATATCTAAGTGCAACCCTAGCAAACTTCTCAACCCCTTGTACGTATTCCATTGAGGTTTGGTTACCATACATCCAATTTTGATCCATTTTGAACTTCAAAGATATAAACCAAAAAACTTGAGTTGGTAGTATATATATTAAAAGAAGTCCACTAGAGAAAAGGAAATTAATTGTACACGTACTGAGAGAACCCCCAACGGCTTAAACAGTTTCGTCCATTAGCTTTACATAAGGAGAGGATCATAGTCCCTCCATTACCAGGACGGAGCACAGGATTTAATCTCCAAACCCTTTCGTATGATTTAATCTCCAAAGTAATTACACTTTTAAAGACTACTATCACTCTTAAACACTTTCACTTACTGGGGACTATACGGAGCACATACAAATCATTATTAGGTCAATTGACATAATCAGTTTCAGTCCAAGATTGTTAGGAGTATTCATATTTTTAACTTTATTTTCTTTTTTTATTATTTTCTTTCCCTTTTTATAGTTTTTAAAATGTATAATGTAACATAAGGTCGTATGAGAATTTTAGAGTAAGATGTGAGGGGAGTATCACTCCCTTTCATTATTAATGATCAACAATCCCTCACCACCCAGGCCAGGGCTCTCCTAATCTACATGCAAAATGCACCATAGGATATTTATTGGCGACGGTAAGAGTACTTTATGAAATTCTGAATCAATATGAACTGGGCATGACCTCTCTCGTATTCAATTATTCATCTTATGCGAAGCATTCCTATATGTGTATCCTTGTATAGTTAGCATAATTACATGAAATCATCACATAATAATGATATTAGCTTGAAATTCAGTCCATTGCTGACTAAGGTCCCCTACAAGCTGAGTTACTACACTAAGCCTAATTTGATTGATTAATAAAAAGAGTCTCTAAATATATTATATATTACATATATTTGTGTTTTTATTTTATTTTTTAAGGTTTGAAGCAACGTCAGGGTCCATAAAGCAGCGGAAACCTAAGGGACCATTCATCCCAATTCCCACTTGCCTGGGTCATATTCCAAAAGAGTGATGTTAAGGCCTACTAACAACACCTATGAATCGGAAAGAACTAAATAAAAAGCTGCAAGTGTGATACAATTAATTATATACACAGAATTTAATCTAAACTCTTTAATACACATTCTTATATATGACTTTATGAATTGAACTAGATAACATTATTTCATAGAGAACATTTTAGTGGTCCTTCGCCAGCTTGGGTTTAGACTTCATGCGCGCTGTAACTTTTTATTTTTATAAACTATCAATCATGCCCTTCTCATTTTCCTGTGTAATCGCTATTTATCATTTCCAAAGATTTTTTATTATTTACACATATGAAGAGAAATTGATATACTAAACCAATTATTAAACAGTCAAAGAACACATAACAACATACAAACCACCATCCTCAATAATGCAATGACTCGCGAAGAAGAAGAACATAAAGCTAAAGAGAATCCCACTATCAAACACAAAGAAGGGAAATACGTACCTCAAATCTCGCGAAGAAGAAGACGAATGCTTGGCACGACTTCCTCGAAAAAATCCAAATGCGACCGAAGCTTTTTCAAAGAGAGAAGACGAAGGGGCTAGAGAAGACGAAGTTCAAATGGGTATAATGGGGGTAGGACTAGAGAAGGAATGGAGGATGTAAAGTAATAATGGGGCTGGAGAAGACGAAGTTCGTAGGGTTTTTTTTCAAACGCTCAGTACTGTGTCTGGGAAAATTTTCGTGTCTTTTGAAATGGCCTGGAAAAGTGAAGTCAGGGAAATAAATGTACTGATTTATTGCTGCGGTTATTTCAAATAACCGCAGCAATAAATGAGTGTATTTAATATTTTCCTGGGGAAGATTTAATGCTGCGGTTATTTCAAATAATCGCAGCATTAAATCAGTACGTTTAATATTTTCTGGGGAATATTTAATGCTGCGGTTATTTGAAGTAACCGCAGCACTTATCACTTATAATCATAAGTGCTGCGGTTATATCAAATAACCGCAGCATTAAATCAGTACGTTTAATATTTTCCTGGGGAAGATTTAATGTTGCGGTTATTTGAAATAACCGCAGCACTTATGAAATAACCGCAGCATTAAATATTCCCCAGGAAAAATATTATATGTACTGATTAATGCTGCGGTTATTTTAAATAACCGCAGCACTTATGATTATGTGCTTCGAAATATATTTAACCACAGCAATTGAGGCAAAGCAATTGAACTGTTTTCTACTAGTGTGGGTTCCTTGACCCTTTGAACTACACGTAAACCCTTACAAGTGTTTAGAGTCAAATAGACAGTTTCAATCATCAATAGGGTCTCATATTACTTTGTAAAATCTAAGGTAAGAATATCAAGATTTTTCCTTATTGGGACCAAAAGTGTCCAGAAGGACATAATTTAAAGGTTGATACACTGGTTTTTTTTTAGGTACTTTGAAAAAGTTTTGAAATGAATAAAGGTATTATATTCTTCCTAAGGTCTTATGAGAAGGTTTGAAATTATTCAAATACCTTATATTATTTCTTCAAAGGCACCAAACATGTGTTTAGGACTCAATTGTAAGAATTTTGAAAAATGGTTGTAATGGGTATGGTCAAATCAAATGTATGGTTTTAATTACTCGGTTTAAATTACTCCAAGGGCCTATTTTGAATCTATAAGAATCGTCTAAAGTATTTTACGGTATTTTCATACAGATCTATAACTTTATATATGACTGAATTTTAAATGTTATAATACACTATTTTAAAACATTTTTGGAAAAAAATATCCAAAGATATCATAGTGTTTTAAGGTAGCTCATAAGGGTTATGTTAAGAAGTGAGAGAAAAGGAACATGCAATTTTGCTATTTACATTTTTACCAATTCAACTTTAAAAACAATGATTCAATTCTACCAAAGTTTTAAACTCGCAAACAAATACAACTCTATTATAATATATAAATAATTTAATAAGCTATGAAAATATTTAGAACTTATTTTCTTTTAGGATAGGTCTAAATCATTTAAAGAGCCTCGTAAACAAGTAAAAATAAGAATGACTCTAAATATACTACTTTGCTAAATAAAATGTTATTTCATAAAAATCTGGGATAATACTCGATGCACACACTAATTTATTTAATAGGTAACCTATTTGGGAAATTCATGCAAAAAATAAAACTTTTCACATCTCAACCTAAAATATCTCAAACCAAGGATTTATATTGTATACTATAAAGATTAAAGCACGAACGGACCAATGACCATTTCAACCTTGTTCAGTACAGGAAGAGATTGCATATCAGATTCTAACTTTAAAAAACGGATATTCCAACAAGTGTAGAATTTTCAGCCTTGCCCTTTCCTTTACTTGCCTTCCCTGTTCTTCACTTTCAGATCTTCCTTCTCTTCCCTTTCCCTTAGTGACGTCAATCTTATACAGAACTAATGCAGATTATGCCACTAGCTAAAACTAAGTTACCTTATTGATGAAAATATAGTACTTTCACCCAGTGACGGATGTAGCTGTTGTTCCGGTAGGTTAAACGACTCACCAGTTGGTCTAAAAAAAATTTAAATGTATTTTTTAGTGTTATTACGTAAAAAGATTTATTACATGTTTGATTATCGATTATGACTCACCAGAAAAAAAATCCTGGTTCTACGACTACTTCCAACCAAGAAGGACAAGATCATCATCCATACATGAAAAAACATTTGATTTTTACAGCAGCGCGTATTCGAATCTTTGAATTTTCCTATACAGAGAGCATTATGATTTAGTTAAAGGTGAAAAGCTACAAGCGATTACAGAAACTGGAAACAATCTTTGGAGCATTTCTAAAAGATAAAAGGTGTACTGTCGAAAACTCAAGTAACAAGCATATAATAATGACATCCATGCAAACAAAATGATTCTACTTACAATCAAAGGTAGTCCAGCTAGGAGGAACATTAGATTGAGCTTGCTCATCAGAAAGTTGGTTGTGCAGCAAGCGGAAACGATCTGCCTTATTGGTGGACTCATCTATTTTATATGATTCATGTAGTTCGTTATCCATATCTAGAGAGCCCTGCTCAATAAAATATACGTTAATAAATCTCAAAACATGATTGCATGTATGATCACATAGTTCAAAAAGCAGGGACACTAACGATAATCTCAGAGTTCTAAGAACAATGTTTGCTAATGCTTGCCTAACGGATTTCAACTATATGGCTTTCCTAATTTATACCTAATATAAATTATATCACGATATTGATATCTCAGATATAGATATTGTTATATCATATATAAGTATTGTTGTATCAGATATAAAAATACAGAAGATATAAAAATAAAGAAAAAAAGAATATCAGGTATAGATATTATGTTATCAGATATAGAAATGAAATTACGAAAATGTCTCTCGATATATTTATATCAGGTATAAATTACGAATTTCTTCCTTCAACTGTATTGTTCATTATATTATTTTTAATGCGCCTCACATAGGCAAAGCGTATAGGTAAGGGGGACTCAGAACTACAATTGATCCTTTTTGAAATTCACTACTGATACCGAATTCATCCAAAATTCATAGCAATAAAGGGAATTTTAAGGGTTGGAACACCTGGGAGGTGCCCATTAAGGGCTCTTGGCCGGCTTGTTTATAAAAGGGTCTAATTAATTTTGGGCTTAATTGAGTCTGTCTCTTAAAAGGTCATGTTTTATTGGGTCTTTAATGGGTCAAGTCGGGTAAATAATAGGTAAATAATTTTCAAGACTTTTAAACAATATTAGGTAATAAATGATTTTCACTTGCTTACCAATGGTCCACTATCAAAGATTAGAGGTGGTATAAGCAGACAATCACCCTCCATATATAGAACTATAATCTCTTTAGATCGGCCCAGCCCGACTCGACCCATTTTGTATCATATTTGGCAGGCCCGACTCGGCCCATTTTTGTATTTTCTTTGGCCCGACTCGTCTTGTATGTAACTCATCCCGGCCTTAGCCCGAACCAATGCTCTGGTATAACTTTGAGTAGGTAAAATAGAAAAAAAAAAAAAAAAAAAAGAAGAAGAAATTCTTTGACCTAAGAACAAATACAATAGACCATCCTAATTGGTTTTACGACCTTCCAATGGTTCTTTGGATACATTTATGCTACATTTGATACCATGAAGCCGTAGCAAAATGGTAGGCTAACTTAGCATTTTCAGGAAATTTCTATTACTTAAGTAGTAGTATTTTGACTTATCATCCCATAAATCTATACAATAATATATGGAGGAATAGCTACCCAATCTTAGTAAACCGTACTCTTTCCATTGTTGGTTTGGTCTTGGGGCTATAGCTCATGATTTAAGGTTAGAATTTGTTTGCACTAGTGTAATACTGCAATGCATGAAGGCTAGATGGTCACTCCTTATAGCAAATTGCAAAGTGGCCTTCCTTGATTTGAAGAAAGCGTAAAGCTTAGGTACCGGTAAAGGTGATCCTTGAATCAGAGCCTCAGCCTAGTTAATAGTATGTATAGTGGTTGTTATATGTTAGCTGCAGAAAATTGTATTTTAGAGAACATACCTAGGAAAGTTGGATTCACTCAGCATCTCACTAAGCTAATATCATTTCAGATTGAGCAGTACTGGAGTGATATCTTTAAATCCTTAAGTACTATACTCAGGAAATTGTTTCTATATAGTATTCTAATCTTACCACTGCTCGAAACTTTGCTTGTATATTTCTTACAAAAACACATTGATAAATGATGAACTTTTGTAGAACCCAAAACGCTGAAGAAGTCGTACATTACGATGGAGGATGTTTGAAAGGCTACTAAGAAAACGAAAGGATAGCAGGATAATACCGTACGAATCTTCAAAACAGTAGGCACAATTTTTTCTCTGTAACTGTCAAATGCTTGTTCATTTAGTGATAATCTTTTTGGTCTCGTTGGAATGCTATAGTTTATATCCCGCTCATCATGTTCATTGCATCTGCGACTTCTTTCAGCTGCTGTCACCACAGGGTTGATACCTGTTTTCGAAGCCCATCTTCCATCTGCATACCTGAGAAGGAGCCATGTTTGAACTATACATCACAACTTCAAAACGAAGTCTACTAAAGAGTATTTGCAAGTCACATGAAGAGATTTTTAGGTAGGGACTACTTGGCACGAATAAATGCATCGATGTCTCTCCTTTCGTAATCTGGTGGCAGTTCTGCTTCCCAGAACTCGTTAGACTTAATATTACCCACAACTACAGCAAAACAAATCCAAAAGGCTGCCCTTAGTAGTTGAAAGAAAATTTAATGATCCCGAGTTTCTGATTATACTGTTATCACCAAGAAGGCTTTTCTAAGGCATGCTTCATGCAAAGAAATCATAGCCAAGTGACATTCTTACATTGCATGAGTGCAACTTGCTCTGGTAGCCATGTATCCAGGGTTATTGACCGAACCTAAAAAGTAAAACAGAAAAAGGCATAAGACACAAAGTAATAAGTTTGAATGCAATGACTAAAATAAAATTAACAAGTACAAATCTGAAATAAAAGTTAGAGCACTGCTGTGAAAAACACTGACCCCTGTAAAAAGTCCCCTGCATGTTGATGATCTCAGAGAGATGCATAACTTACTATGTTACAACACAGTGACAACTATTAGCTAAAAACTACCATGTTATAATTCTTATGAACACCATACAATTATTACGAAATTAGGAGAATCGAAAATCCTACATGGAAGGAACAATTAGTTCCTTTGGAATCAACATTTACGACTACGTGAACATCCCTTTAGTCAAGCACTGTTAAAATCAAGTATTCATTTATGGGTTTTGTATTGTCATAAATCTTCTAAACCCATTTTCACCAAATTACAAGAAATTTGTATCAATTGAAAGAGAATAGCAGTGTGGATCAATATTCGCTCTGATACTATGTTAAAATTGAGTGTTTAGGGAGGATAGAAGTGATGGAGGGGACGGATGGAAGCCATTGATAGATGAGTGTTGTTTGAGCACTGAGCAAGGGAGGAAGAGAGCAATGGAGGAAAAAAGAAAAGTACCTTTTATTATTTCTATATTACTTGAATTGTACAATTACAATTGCAAATGATCTATTTATACTACTAACTAATCTACTAAAAACATAAACTCCAACAAGCACTACCATTACTAAGCTGTCTTTGGTATCTTTAAAAAAGTAATGAATCGACTACAAAATTGAAATGGATAGAGAAACACTAACCTGTGAAATATGTACTCCAAGACTCCGATGGATTCCCGAACATTGCATGCAGATAAATATTCCAAGGTTTATGCTTGCCCATCTTGGACCCCTAAAATGAGGAAGATCAAATGGATGGTAGATATATGAAAACATGCTCATACGTAATTACGAGGTTAGACCATTTTCTCTTAAAAAAAACCTTCTACTTTGCAGGAAAATCACAGAAATTCTTGGTACTGAGACAAGGTAGCAATCAGCCAAACAAGAAATCAAGATTATGACCTGACTTGGCCTGGTTTAAACTATCTTAATCATGGCACCTCTTCAAAATGAGTAGCTTTGTTAAGGATTTGAAAGAAAAGAACTAGGATAAGGGCTCTGCAAAACTGGGTCCGAGAAGAAGAAATCGAAGAAAAGCAAGGTTTAGGTATACTTTACTATGCTGCTGAACGATGACCATTCTGTTCATGTTTGAACTTAGTTTGATTGCTCAAATTTTGGTATTCTATGTTGGTTAGATAGGTCTCACTGTACTGGTTACTTGTTTTAAAGTTATTTGTCAAGGAGAAATTCCTAATTTATATAAATTAAATGGTATTTTTGTAATTTTATTTTTATACTATTTATATCTGATATCTTTTTTATTTTTATATCTGATATCTTTTTTATTTTTATATCTGATAATAACTATATCTGGTATAATAGTGACAATATCTAAAATAATCTTAATATCCTGATATAATTTATATCAGAGATGAGTTAAAAAAGCCTCATTTATTAATTATTTACTTGGTTTATTGGATTGTTATGTGTTGATTACTTAGATGGTATCTAGAGTTCTACTTATTAATTTAATCTTGTGACAGTAGAAAAAAAATAAAGCTTTTTGAGGAATTCAATGTTTGGAATTTGTCAATTTCGATCATCTTCAAGATCTAAAGTTTCCTGCAGTCTTCTAATGTTCAATTTATCATCTTTGTTAGTCTCATAATTTCTTTCTTTGCTTGGTTTACCATAATGGTCTTTGATTAAAACCACTAAATACATACTTGGTTCGGCAATCTGCGCACTCTCTATTCTCCAAAATTTTAAGGAGACCCTCCAGTACCTGTATTTCGAGGCAGCCCAGGATTAATACATCAGTATATATATCAACTGCGGTATAATAGTTGTCGAGAAGTCTAAGATCAACACGAGTGCCTAAGGTAAAATGAGGGTTGGAATTAAATGACAAACGTTACTGTAATTATTATTTTAAAAAAAAAAAAAAGAAGAAGAAGAAGAAGAAGAAAATTGCAACGGCCATTGTCTTAATTAACTTAATTTGCTGTTGTAACTCTTCCATGCATAAGTCTTCAGATCATAATCAACTTACGAGAGGATCACCAGACAAAATCATGCAAATAAGAATGATGGGTGCGGAAGAATGTTGTTATCCTATTGAGTCATATATATAATTCTTATCTAGTCTATGAAATTAGCCATATCTAAATACAAATTTTTATTTTGCATGAAAATTTAGAAAGGGATAGGATAAATACAAATATATATATTCCTAAGAGATGAAGAAGAAAAAGAAGGAAGAAACCTTACAATTTTTAGAATTGAGTTCTTTGGAAACAGATGCTTTCCCATTGACCATGATTGCGGTGTGTAATTCAGAATAATACAACGGTGTGAAGGCGGCGTGAAGCGAGGAAAGGGAGGAGACTTGTAGAGACTAGAGAGAGGTAGATGCAGAAGGCGAAGGTGGGGGAGCAAGATGAGAAGAGAGATTATGCATGGGGACGTGTAATGCATAGCATTACCCGCGCAACATTTGTGGTCTAATACAGATATTAAACACACTATTTTCTTAGTTTTCTTAATTTTTCTCTTATTTTTCCTTTCTTTTTGTTTGTTGGTCTGTTGGGGGAAGGGTTTATTTTTCTTTTTTTGTTCAGTTTTCTCGAATTTTCAGCTTTTTTTTTTTTTTCGTGTGTGGTGTGGTTGTGTGAGTGTTTTCTGTTTTTTTTTTTTTTTTTTTTTGAGGGGGGCTTATGGAACCAGAAAACTATTATCAAACAACATTTGATTCGAAATCTTGGCACCTCTCAAGTTGGGGCTCACCTGATTTCAAAAGAAGTGTGTGATTCATGGAATTTCAGCAGGTTTTAATTGAGTGTTTCGCATAAACGATAGGAATAATGGAACTTTGAAAGAGATGCATGAAGAAACAAAACAATGTAAGCGAAGTTGGATAGAGTAAGTAATCATTCTTCCATGTCTCCATCCTCGAACAACCACCGCATCCACTCATCGTCGGTCTCCTTTTTCTCCTATGACCCATTTTCACAGCAGCAGTCAATGTCCAACTATATCAAGTAACCAAAACTGGTAGGAACAAGAAAAGGCAACTAAAATTCCATTAACCAAAACTGAGGATTTGGCATGTATTTACTCTCTAATCTCTACGATAGAGTCGGCATAAAGATTTCCTCTCCGTTCGAATTTGTACTAACGTTGCAGGTTTGGTATTAGCCCTTCAACAAGTGGATCATGAGGTTCTTGAAAAAGCAAATTATGTTCGTAGTATACGGGCCACAGTAGCACAGTTTTGGACATATTGAACTATTCTACAACAGTACAATTAGAGATGGCTATTCAATCCGACTCCCATCCGATTCGAAGGAAAAAGTTCGATTCAAACCCATTTAAAAAAACTCCGAGTCCAAATCCGATAAAAAAGTCTGAATCCGAATAGGAGATGGATCAGACTCGAATCTTGTACTACATCCGATCGAATATGATCCGAGTCCGACCCGAATAAAATCCGGCTGATATTTTCAAAAATTTTATTTGTAATATATATGAAAAACTATTAATTGAATACAAACTTCTATTATTAGTGTTTTCCATTTTATAAAAATAATTTTTCTTAATTTCGAAAAGGCCCATTATATAGCATCAATGCTTAATTAGAGGCTTTACTTTAATCAAAATTTCTCTAAGAAGACCCTTTTTTATATCTTGTTTATTCTTTATTATTATCTTAACCACCGATGTATTATTAAATTAATCATAAAATTAACAAGTTTTTATCTTATTTCCTCCCTAACAATTTTTGTTATTTTTATTTAAACGATAGGTTTAAAATTTTGACAGTGATTGAAAAATGTCAAATACTAATGTATTTTAATTTCTCATGTCTATCCACTAATCTTATTAATCTACATTGTAATATATACTTGATCATCACCGTCGTCAACTAATATTAACAGTTTATTAATATTTAAAAAGAGAAATAGAAAACTCCCAACATTTAAAATGAAGAATTTATCATAAAGCATGAGTGTCCCACATTAAAAATTACCTTATACATAAATTGCCATAAACTAAATTATAAAAAGAATATTGTGAACTACCTTATAAATCTTTTTTCTTTGCAAAAATGGGACCACTATGTCTTCTCATGGATTTGATTTTTTATGATTTAGACATTTTTCATTTGTCTATTTTCCTTGCTATTCTTTCCATTTAATAAAATTTTCGTCTTCCTTGCTATTCTTTTTCCTATTATTTACTTCTTTTCCTATTATTTAAGTGGTTTGAGTACATATTTCGGGTGAAAATTGAAAGAAAGTAAATAAAAAGGTACAAAATAAGATAAAGATCAATATCAAAAGCTAAACTTTAAAAAAAAAAAAAAATTATTCCATTTCGCAACAAAAAAAAAAAATTATAAGATAATTTCCACATGTTTAAAGGGTAGCTTACATCAAAATAAAATATAATGACAGTTTTTCTCAAATTTTCCTAAAAATTTTAAGATTCAAACGCTACACTTTTAGTACATAATAAGGGTGCGTAGAAGACATGATCTTAATTACTACAAACTACTGCAGATATTACAAATACAATTCTTTAACCAGCTCAAAAGATAACTCAAAATTGTGAAAACTAAGCCTTGTAAATGGTAATCTATCAGTAAAATAGAAGAGACTCCATGAAATGGAAAGACGTAAATTCATGCTTTCCTGAAATCACAATGTGGAAAGCCTCGCAAAACCCAGGTCGGTCATCTCAGCAGCCTCAAGCCCACTCTTGCTCCTTGAGTAACCAATAAGGGAAACCTTTGCTCAATGAATATCTGTAACATCAGCAACCACATTTACTTTCTCCGTACTCCTTTCCTATTTACTTTCACAATTCTACGGTTTGCTTTATCCACACCTCCACTACCTAATGAAAAACTCCCAGCCCCACCAGCATTAAATTCTAGACTTCCAGAGGGTTGAAATGGTGTATTATTCTGGGGGGCGATTTGGTTCTGCTGGCCAGCAAACTGAAAAGGACTTCCTGTAGATGGTGCTGCTCCATTGAACCCAAAAGGGTTAGAAGATGGTGCTGCAATTGGTAGACCAAAAGCTGGTACTGCAGGTGTTGAAACTTGCACAGAATCCTCAGCCATACTATCTTCCATATTCACCCGATCATTATTTCCAACAGGGGGTGTCAAACCAAATCCAAATGGTTGAGGGTTAGAGTTACCAAATGCAGGCTGATTTAAAAATGGTGTACTCGAAGGAGGTGTGGAACCAACAGCAGATGGGATAGAGAAAATAGAAGCTGCTGATGAGGAAGCTCCAAATGTAAACTTAGCACTGTTTGCTGCCGAAGAGCTGGAGGTGGCTCCGAACATTGAGGTACTAGCACCAGCTGCAGATGAACTGGGGGTAGTAGCTCCAAACGCAAGTGAGGTGTTATTACTAACTGCAGATGAGCTGGAGGCAGCTCCGAACACAAATTGGGTGCTATTATTAGCTGCAGAAGTCCCAGAAGCTGTTGAGCCAAATGGAAATCCAGTTGATTGAGATGATGTACCAAATGTAGAACCAGGAAAAGTAGGTTTAGATGATTGTAAACCAAATAAGTTTGATGATGTATTATTGCCAGAGCTAACAGGTGCAGTCACTGAAGGGGTATAAACACTTGACGCTGACCCAAAACCTGAAGTGAAAGGATTAGCAATAGTACTAGCATTAACACTAGTGGATGCACTAAACCCAAAAACAGGTGTGACAGATGAAGCAGACTGACTAGAGACATTTTGTGTCGATGTTGTGAATGCAACAGAAGATGTTGACACTTGAGAACTGAAAATAGCAGCTGGAAGAGTTTGAGTCTCGATACTTGCTGATTTTATCGTAGAAGCATCAAACCCAGAAATATTAGTTCCCACACAAGCAGTTCCAGCAGTTTTTGCATTGAACAGGTTAGTAACATTGCCAAAAGCAGTCTCAGTTGATTTAGCTCCAGAATTTGCAACAGATTCCATACCAAAAGAAACTGCTGCTGAGGTAGAAGGAATAGCAGGGGATCCAAACTGATTGTTGGACCCAAATGAAAATGATGGTGCCGACGCTGAAAATTGACTACTGCTGCTGCCAGATGTTGACACACAACCAGTAGAATCAATGTTTACCATGGCTTCAGCAGAAGTAGTCGGAATAGAGGTAGATAAAGTATTGCCATTAGAAATTGAGAGTGATGGTGAAGAAGACACTGATACATGAACAGGACTCTGATTATTTGAAATACTTGAAAAAGGAATGGGAGATGACATGCCCATGGTTACAGCGCTGGATAATTCATTGCTACTAGTCGCACCATTTGATTGTACCCCATAGGAAAATAAGCCTTTAGCTGAGCTTGCCAAAGAAGGCATACCTTCCATTTTCTTAGACGCATTCCCCAGAAGCAGGGTGTTGTTCTTGTCAGTTTTATCAGATTCGTCGGCTTTGTTTGCAGCATCAGATGCACTGAAAACAAAAGCAATAGTCAAAAACCTTTCAAGCCAGAGATATCACTCAAGTCTAACACCATTGCATCCATACTAACCACACAAGCTAGCATAGAAAAACAAATGATAATATATTATAGTACAATGCTAGCCCATCTGGATTTCATACGTCAATCTACTAATCAAGTGTAACAGAGTCTTAGACAGCACCAATTACCTGCTTGAAAACTCTGGTTTAATGTCCAATGTGGGTGCAGAATCCAAAACGAAGGATGAAGGAGAAAACGAAAATAGAGCCACCTTTGGAGAGTTTAAACTATTAGCAGTGACCTTGACAATTTTTTCACTCTGTTCAGCAACTTTCTTCACTTCTGCTGTTGACAGAGGAGAGCTCACTGCTTGGGTACTCATGCTAGTTGTAAATAAAGTTGACGATCCACTAGGGAAGGTATGCCCAGTAATTTTTTGAGCAGCAGCAGACTCATCTGGTGGAGAACCTTCTTTGTTTGAGACTAGAAAACTTGGTGATGGATTTGATTGACTAGACATAGGTTTCCCAGCTAAGATTGCTTCACTTTGAGAAGGATTTTCAGAGAAGACGGCAGAACTTTTAGCCAACTCACTGCCTTCCACTCCTTCACTCCTTGGAGTTGGCACAACACCATTTGTAAGCACATCATCCAGCTCTAGATAATCCTTCGAGATAAGAAAACATAATATCACAAGACTTCTATAAGTAAACTACTAGAAGAAATAAAGAATACTGAAACGAGACACAATATTCAGGACTCACACTTTCAAAGATTAAGCAATATAATTGAAACCATGTTGCAGAGAACTTTAGACATCAGATTAGAGATACAGGTAACCATTTCAAAGGAAGGTAAATTTCTTGTGTATAGCAACATTGGAACATATCTTATTTACAACCACATTCATGAAACAAAAGCCTAGTGCTCTGTCCCTAAGAGTTTGTCCATAATGACTGTTCATGAATAGCAAAGACTAAAGAGTGCAATGAATAAATGGAACTAGCCTATAGCATCAGTGAAAATAGAAAAGGCTGATCATATAGGTAGAAATTAAAATGAAAAGGAAGAGAAGATACCTTGACCCTTCATCTCTTAAATCCAACACATGATATTTCATGTACATATATATATAGTAACCTTCTTTAACATAGAGTAATATAATAATTTGTTTTCACATATACGGGCCCTTTTCATTATTATAATAATTCCTTTGTTTTACGTGAAATCTCATGCGTTGAATCTTAACACTTCTCATCCTTTTATTGAATCTCTCTCTTATATACATGTATAGGAGAGAAATTCAAAAAAAAAAAGGTGCTTTAAAAGAGAAGGATGAAAAATGGATCTAATACTATTTAACTAAAAAAGACAAGAAAATGGGACAAACCAGAAATGTGGACAGACACTTTGGGACAGAGGGATCACAGCAAATAAAACAAAATAAATCAGAAGGACTCAGCCAGAATAGTAAGTCCATACTCTCCAAACACATACAAGTTATCATAATATATATACATACAACAAAAGGAGAAAATTCAGTATAACTAAAACTGGGGGCAAGGCTCATCTATTTCCTATAGTACAGGACAAAGCAAAGTTAACATAAACAATTACCTCATGAGCACTCATCCGGAATGCCTGTTTTTTCTGTTGATGGTCAAAGCTTGGCCGAGAATTAGTGTTATCCAGGGTCTTATTACGGCTTCCAGCCTCTACACCATCTTCAACAAGGGGAATAACAACCTTCTGAACACTGTCTATTCCTGCCCATTTTGATGTTTTAAGTGAATGTTCAAGTGCAATAGAAGAGTCCACCAAACCATTCTCCTTCCTACTGTCTTGAATAGTCTGAAAGACCTTCAAGGATTCAGATGTCGGCTTCCCAGGAGAACTTCCTCCAACAATATCAAATTTATTCTCAGGAGACTTTCCTTTAGAGGAGAAACTATCAAGATGTTGGAAGATCTTTTGAGCTGTCTCAATAGATTGTATAGGAACATAACTATTGCTAGTACTAGGCATGTCATTATCTACAAGTGCTTTAGATGAAGACTGGAGGTTAGAACTCCAGTCAGCGGATGCAGGAATATGAGTAACATCTGTAAGACCTCCTGATTCATGTTTTATATGAGCACCAGAAGCAGGCAGAGACAAGGTTTTATGGTGCAGGAGATTAGGTTTTTGACGAATCCTGCGAATTGGACCAACAAACCCCATATCATTTTCCATGACAGAACTCCTGCGCTTGAGAACCTGGAAACAAAGAGACAAGTAGAAAACTAACTAAGCAAACAGACATCACACCCAACCTCAAATTTTCCAGATAGAGACAGATTTTACCTGTCTCTTAGAACCACTACGCTGTCCCTCCATTGCATGACGAGAAGACAATGATGCACCGTGGACATCAGAAGCAATTTCAGCAGCCTGCAAAGTCTAGAAAACTCTAAGCATAAATGTGACTGAATGAAGTTCAGTATACAACAAATCTTATAGAGAAAACCTTATATACTTCAGTTGGATGAGGCCTGGAATATGGAGTACGTGCCATGCTGTATATCGCAGATCTTCCTCGATATCTGGGGGTCATAAAACCATTAGCAGACGCTCCAATCTCACTGGAAGGTTTTTGAATAAGAGACATGGCCGGAGATTTTGGTTTGAAGAATGGATTATATGGAGCAGATAGGTCTTCCCTAGGCATTTCATTTTGCAGTCCTAATACCGGTGGCGATGCTCTTGAAGGCCTGCTACCCATGTAAGCTTTAGCAAGCTCAGCAGGGGAAGCAACATCATCAAGCACCTGAATACAGGAAGCATTAGCATGGAAAAACTCAGCATGAGCCCACTCAATCAGAAGACAAATCAAAACAATATCACTAGAAAAAATCCCTATTCTTGTGATCTCAAACAAGAGTTGAGATAGTGGTACGTACCACATGCTCTGCACCATTTTCAATAGCTGGTAGAGTAGTTAGTGTTTCATGTCTACTATGACCTGCCTTCTCATCCGAAGAATTGGGTTCAAACCTCCCTTTTTCTTCTTCAACCAAATTACCAACAGTTCGTGACAGCAGCAGTGCAGTTAAATGATCTATCTCAGACCTGAAAAAAAATATTATCCGTATGAGTCCTGAATGTATACAAAATGCCAAATTGCTTAGCCAATGATCACATCACTGTACCACACTGTCAAAATAGAGCTTCCTTTTGCCAGAGAGCAAAACAAAACTCAGATATTAAACAGCATTAGCCTTGCACAACGATAAGCTTGCCAGATGTTACAATAAGATCATAGAACCATGCTCTGCTATCAGCATCTATCACAAAACAGATGTGATTGGACACCCCAACACTCATCATGTCACATGAGTGCAATTTTGAGGAAGCCTTATTCTTCTAGCTGGACAAGAATTAATGCTCTATAGGGGAAAAAAGGAGAACGAAAAACTGCCATCAGAATATTTCTTTCAGATTTGGCTTTTGAAATCAGATGCCTGCACCTGGGTAAGTTACGTCAACATGAGTATGGTGGGGAGATTAGGCATGTCGAGCATAACAGGGGAAGATTTGTATAATAAAGCTTTGTATACAAGACATATATTTTGGTTATATTGTTTTCATGCAAACAATAGTTGCAAATACTCAATTAGTCTTGCCTAGTAAAGGTCTTCTGCTTCAAAATATCCTCCAAATCAGCAACCCCATCATTCACAGATGCTCTGCTCGGATCATTACCCTTGCAAACTTGCTCCTTGGTGCCAAAAGAGCCAACCTGGTCAATATAATTTAGTGATCAGCTGTAACATTACACATATATAGTCCAAGGGAAGTAACAAGTAACAGCATGCCAGGAGTGACAAAAATGTCAAATTAAGGCATAATAAAGATATGGAGACAAATACCTCTCCTAGACATTCGAGCTCAATTTTAGAAAATTGATTAGATATCAGTCATAAGTTTTGTAAGTTAACTTAAACCTTGTTATAATCATACCTCTTTGGGTCAAGTAATACAAGGTCTACCTCAACCAACATGCTCAGATCTAAGTTTGCACCAATCAAATATTATTGTGTATTGGTTTGGGCTAATATTCAGGCCTTATCTCAAAACAAACTAAATGGATCTAAGGCCCAATGTGATTGCTCTATAAGAAATAGATTCTCTAACACATAACCAACTAAATCTAACTTCAACCAGTAACAAGCATACATTCCAGGTAGGCATTTAGAGTACTCAAAGTACCCAAAATCAATTGACTAATCATCAATATCAAACACTATTCTTTCTCAAATCACACAAACATAGTGATCATTAAACATGTGCAGTTGTATAAACATGGTCATAACATTATCATAAAACAAAAAAGAATATACTCCCCAGAGAAAATTGTGCACAACCCTCTATTCTTTTGCTCCCAAATCAAAGATGTCACCTACAAAGGATATATCCTTAGTTCCTTACAGTCCCTGTTGAAGGCAATATAATTGAGGATAACTAACTCTTTCAGAACCTATGGTACCCCTTCAATCTATGTCATATAACGGTTAATAAGTCCAGATCTACATTATAACTATTTTCTCAGCAACAAGGACCCCACATAATGCTGATGGAAATGTCCAAACCCCCACAGTAAGTTCTCTCATGCCTTATCTTTGATGACTGCAACCCTGAATCCAACCATTTAGGGAATCTCTTCATATTGATTTCAACCTTTTCTTGTGTTACCAACTTACCACACATCAACCTCAGCATACCAGTCTTTGCCACAATCATCTTTTGTACAAAACCAAATCACAACTATCTTAATACATTCATATTGACATTGTACCTAACCAAAATTTATTCAAAGAAGTGTGGGAGAATCCTCATGATAAATATAGAATATAGTTATCACATTACTGACCATTGTACATGGTAAACAAGTGCTTGTTCAGTTGAACTTGGGAAGTAAAATTGCACAGGGAGTTGTTTAACCCATGTAATTGCGATGCCCAATAAATACAAATGAAATCAAATTTTGTTCGATTAAAAATCAGAAGTTTTACATCCCATGTGAAGTTACATTTATTAATATATGGACCAAAGTAAGCAACGTCCTCTATTTTGAGGGACTTCACACATATTTGCTAATCAAACAATGCAAACTTCTTCCATTTCCTAAGGATAAACAAATCCCATGTTTTTGTACATCATCAAAACAAGTGCAAAATAATGGCCCACTTATACAATGTTTACCTAACAAAAAAATCTCAAGATGCCCCCACTTACATGCTCCATACTATTTTTTGGCAATCTTTTTCCTCTCTACTTTTATTCAATAGTTAGGCCCAAAGCTCCACATAAACTCACCCACTTTCTTCACTAAACTTTTTACTTCCCTCAATTTCATGACAAAAGAAAATGTAGCAAGTAATGTAGGACATAGAGGGAAGAAATATAATAATTATATTAGGTCTGCCACTAAAGAGGTATGCGCTATTACACCCACAAGAATAAGAGATGCTACAGCGCTCACAATCTACTACTAGCTCATAGGAGCTTGATGGTATAAATCATAACCCTTCATCATTAAGTAAGCCACATGGTCTAATGACAAAATTACGGCAAAAAAATGAAAATTTTGTTATCCTCCTCCCTAATGAAAAATGAAAATATTTTATGGGTTACTAGTCACTTGAAAAATTTAAAACAGGCAACACTCGTAAATTTTATACTTTGTATAAAAATCTGAATCCTGGTCATATTACATGATTACATCCCCAGGCTAGCTAATCTAGTCCACTCATTTTCAAAAAAAAATTGACTCATTAAGTCATTATAACAGCCAACAAGCTACACGTAACACAAATAACAATCATGATTTTGTATCACATTGAATGTTACAAACACACAAATCATCTATAAGTCCTTGTACACAAAATACAACAAATGAAAGTTCAATAATTTCAAAAAGGGTTCAACTAGCCCCCTTGATAAATATACCCATGAGATTGAAAATATTCTTTCCATTGTTTTGTTAAGGAAAAAAAAATTCCAGAATCAAGACATGAATTTCAAATTTACTACTAAAAGCATTCTCTCTTAGCATACTAACAAAGCCTAGCAACCAGACAAAACACAACTCAGATGAGAGACATACCTTTGTCGTTATTTCTGGCTGTGCGTCCCTTGTTTCTGTCATCTCATCTACAAGGAAGAAGCAAAGAATAAACCACTTTGAACAAAGAAAATCAAGACATAGTTGAGTAAACATCATTACTTTCAAACTCGTAAATTAAAGTTAAAATCAAACAACACAATCAAATATGATTGGATACATCAAAATCCAAATTAGGGTAACCAACATTACAAGAAATAAATCTAAGGCAACCAACTATTCATCCCCAAGAGATAGAACCACTTCCGAATGTGAGCAGACACAACTACCATAACACCAAATCAATACAGCTGCTGAGCTTAATCCTCAAATCAGATCAAGCAAATACACGAGTCAGCTACTAAACATACACAAATACCAAATCTAGGAATAAGAAATTTCACAACCAAACACCATCCCTCCTAGAATTCCCAAATTAAGTCAGACAAGACCAACATAATACAATCACTTTTCACTACCCCTCCTACACTCCTCTGAAATCTACAGTTGGAGAAAATTCACCACAGCCTATTTCACTTCTAATAGCATTCGAGTAATGTAACTCAAAAAATTCCAGTTTTCCCTAGTCAACCCACTCCATGTCCCAATTCAACCAATTTCGAGATCCATAATTCCGAACAAACACAAATCCCATAGTTCCAAATTCTATAACCAAGCATCACAGTTATAACGATAAAACCCACAAAACACAACCAGTTTTTACTCCCCTCCTACACTTTTCCGGAACCCAAAGCAGGAGAAAAGTCAACATTACATTCTAAACTTATAATAGCCCTTAAGTAACATAACACATCACAATTCCTTGTTTCCCTAATCAACCAATTCCAGCCCTCCAGGTTCCTAAACAAACCGATTTTGAGTTCACAAAATTCAACTAAACCAATCTCAAGCGCCCAAATTGTTAACTTCAACATAGAAATCAAAACACAGCTTGTCATTTACACATACTACATAAAAATGTCAATAGCAAAACAATGAGAAAAGCACACCAAATTTGCAACAAAACTCAACACGATTCCTCGTTTCCCAAATTAACCAATTCCAGGTTCCAAAATCGACTGATTCCAAGTCCCCAAATTTTCAAACACACCAATCCTAAGCTCCAAATTTATTATCTTCCATACAAAAATATAAACACTACTTGAAATATACAACATACTATATAAAATTGGCAATACAAAACGATGAGAAAAGCTCGCCAACTTGGCAATAAAGTAGAGCAACTAACATAACCAGAAACAACTTCTCATTTCCCTAAATACTGAGTTCCAAGATTATTGATTTCAATGCAAAAACCAAAACAATACATGAAATCTACATATACTACATAAATTTGTCAATACAAAACAAAGATCAAAACACGCCGAATTTGCAATAAAGAAGCAAAAACTAAACTTGTATCCCAAAATCCACTGATTCCAAATTTCCCAATTTCGACTAAACCAATTCCAACCTCAAAAATTATTGACTGCTACTTGTCATTTTATAGAAAACAATAACCAAACCACGCCGAATTCACGAAAGCTCGAAAAATCTCAATTCTTTTCCAAAATAAAAAAAATCAAAAGAAAACAGGAAGAATAATCCGGTACCTTGAGGAGGAGGGGGGGGAGAAGGGAGGAGGCGTTTGCGGAAGACGGAGGAAAACAGTTTATGCGCTCCAGCGGTGATGAGGCGGGAAGCGGGATCGACAATCTTCGATAACCAACCATTCTTCTCTCTCTCACCTACACCGACAAGCTGAGTGGGTCGTAAAGTAGACGGGGGTCGGTCGTACGGAGTCGTTTGGGTTCTGCGGGATGGCTTCTTGCGAAATTTGCCGTATGCTCCGCCGCTTGTCTCCGTCGTCATGGGTGTGAAATGAGGAGAGAGTGGGGGGAATGCGCGAAGCGGAGAGTAAAATTAGGGTTTGGGCTATTTTGGCAAAAGAAGAAGGAAAAAATATTGGATATTTTGGAGCGGAAGAGACTGAGAGTGATGTTACTATTTTTATTTTATTTTTTTTGAAAATTGAGTACTTTTATTAAAGCGGGGAAAATGTCCGAGAAATTAAGAATATTTAGCGGAACGCTCCAGTGCGATTTGAATTGGCTTAACCCGAACTGCTTTATAACCTGAAAGGTATAATCTAAAACTTAAACCGACATGTTGTGTAATTGGGCAAACAAGTTGAATTATACAAGTTGGATTAAGAAACTAAGCCTTTAAAATCTGATCAAGTGTTTGGGGTATTCGATTTTGTGGTTATTTTGTGTTTTTGGGTTAAAGAAAATAACAAGGGTAAAAGGATACGAAATTATGTAGGTTAATAGGGATTATGTGTTTTGGATTACAAAAAGAATAAGGAAAAAGGATGGGCTACAAAATTGGGTTTGTGTTTTGGTTAAGGAAAATGAATGGGATAGATTGGCTACGAAATTGCAAATGCTTGGATAAGTCATACCACTAAGCACTCACGAATTTTCCTCCTAAGATCACCCTCCAATTCACCAAATTGAAGTAGCAAAGGAGACGCTTTGATTCAAAACCCACTCCTGAAAGTTTCGGCACAAAAGCAACGAGTATAAGATTTCACAATAGGTTTTTTGTGTAACTTGCAAATCTGTTTTTTCATTCCCTTCCTTCAACTATTTATAGTGCAAAAGCTGGTCTAATACTCATGGAATTTCGAAATTGGAATTTCGTCCATCCCCCCTATCATGCAGTTACTTCTGAATTCAAGCTTATTCGAAATTTAAACACTCCTAAAAATACTCATGGAGCCAAAACCAACTTCGAACAACTTCAAATCTTGTTTACAAATTTGAACAACCATTGTAATAAACTTTCCCTTATCCGAAAGAGTTATAAAATCACGCAATTTTTCATTTAGAGTTGAAGCAACCATAATAAGGATGAATAGATCCTTATTAACCATCAATGCATTTGGTTCATCTCCAACACGACCTGACCCAAATCCAATCTGGAAACCGATTTAACCCGAAATAAGCACAACCTGCTCCAACCTAAATATAACCCAATCCAAAATGACATGTTAACAACTCAACCCGATAGTAAACCGATTAGTAACAACATGATTCAACCCAACCCTCTTTAACCCGAAACCAAACTAATGGGCCTAATTGATAATGACCCTTAATCCAATTTAAGACCTCATGATTAAAATTAACTTGTTAGAAACCCAATAGTAGAGTTATCATACTCAATTCACATTTCTAGCAAATTATTTGAATTCTTAACAAACGACCTATTATTTTGCAAAATTCCAACGTAAAAGCATCAATTACATATTTATAGTCGACCATGTGCTTGTTTCCATGAATTTCCAACCTTAAATACATGAAGTTGGAGACTAATATAGCTATTAATTATGAATATTAAAATATTAAGAATTTTACCTTTACTATAGGTCTGTAGTTTATGATGAGTTTGACCACAAAATCCAATTATTACATACATAAAAAATGGTAACAACTAACAAGAATTGTTGGTGAGAAAATATATGAAAGTAGACATATTATGGACATCTACATCATTATAAAAGTTTGAATATCAAATTGTTAAATTTAATGTGAAAAACGTATGTTACATTCTAATAAAAAAAAATAAGATATCTATACAAAATTAAGGATAAGCATATAAATTTTTTAATAATGCATTTAAATTTATTTTATTTAAATTAATTTGCATGTGAAAATTGAAAAAATTTATTAATTGCACAAACAAGTATAAAGACTATCTAATAAAATAGACTTTCATTCGTCATTAATCACTATATCTTTTTGGACACAAAAACAACGAAGAAGGCTCATATTTAATAATGTTGTTGATTAAATTACTTAAATTCTAAGTAGATGAATCATACAACTCATATTCTTGTAATTTCATTAGTATCTTACTATGATACTTTACCAAGATGCAAAATTTTAGTAAATTACATATCACATATAGATTTATAGTTAGTTAATTCTTATCACTTAATCTGAAGCATTTAGTATACTAGTTGATTTTTAGGGCTTCATACTTGATTGAAATTTTAATGGAGCATCATTAATTGGTTTTAACGATTTTGAATAAAATTATGATTTTTGGATATAATGATTGATAAGTCATTCGAAATAACAAATTAATACCTTATACTTTATTTGTATTAGATTCCAATAAGTTGATGATTATGATTTTTTAACGATTTATAGTTTTATAAATTGTCCTTTTTTCTACAACAATAAAAAATAGATAGGCATATTGTTGATAAGTTAGAGAGTTATAAGTTTAAATACGCTCGATTCGACCAAGCTCATCATATCAAAATAAAATTATGATCTTAGCAAAACTGGTTATTGTCAAAGAATCGATAAGTGTATGATATCAACTAAAGAATCATGAATTTAAGCTAACTTATAAAATGCAATTTACAATATTATTGTCTATAATCATGAATTGAACCGAATTTTCTCAAAATGGTCCGGAATAAACTGTCTTAACCCTCGCACTCAGCCAAAGTCGAGTCAGACCCAAAATAAGTCGTCTTAACCTGTTTAAGCCCGAACCATTCAATCCCGAATCAAATCTAAACCTAATCGATTAAGTAAATAACTGATTGAACCCGATTCGATTATTAACCAAAAATCAAGCCAAATCGATCCGAAAATAATTAAATTAGCAATCAATTTCAACCCGACCCAACAGTACCAAATCTGTTAGTATCGAACTAAACCCGTATCGACAACCCGAATTGACACCCCTACTCATGTGAAATGGAAGGGTAACATTGTGAATCATAGTATAGCCAAAATGATTTTCCTTGACGAGTAGGGGTGTCAATTCAGGTTATCGATACAGATTTGGTTCGGTACTAATGGATTCAGTACTATTAGGTCATATTTAAATGAGTTGTTGATTATTCTCGGTTTGGGGTTAGATTAATATTCGAATCGAGTTCAATCGATTATTTACTTAATTGGTTCAAATCGGTTTTGATTCAAGTTTTCATGGTTTGAGTTTGAGTGGTTCAGGTTAGAACTCTAGATTTTAACAAGTTAAGATAGTTTATTCAGATTTGGCTTGACTTAAAGCTGAGTCCAATTTGAATGGGTTAATATAGTTTATTTTGGGTTATTTCGAGATAATCTAGTTTGATTCATGACTATTTTACATTTTATAATTATGTTGTAAAATCGCATTTTACAAATTAGCTTATGTTCATGATTACTTAGTTACTATTGTGAGCTTGTCAGTTCTTTAACAATGATCAGTATTGTTAGGATCGTGACTTTACTTTGATAGGAAGGCTTGGTAGGATATGATTGTTGGATTGGATCAAATTAAAAAAAATCATGCGATCATACATAATAGCGCATTTAGGACTTATATCTCTCTACCAACTTATCAACAATAGCTTGGATTTGAGCATGCCTTCTTAAATTAAATTAAGGTTTGCTATTAATTAGGCCTTGTTGATTTATTATCAGGTTAAATTGGGTTTAAGTTGTCATTAATTATAATCAGGTTGCATTGTTAACAAATCGGGTCATTTTGGATTGGTACATTCGGGTTGGAGTAGGTCGGGTTTATTTTAGGCTAAATCATTTTTTGGGTTGAGTTCGGATCGATTTGATTCGGGTTACAAGTTTTTCCTTATGGGTTATAATGCAATTAGGTTAGATTGGATTGGGTTAGTATAGTCAAGTTCACGATTCGGGTTGAAAACTGACACCTTTACACTCAAACCTCTCCTTCATATGACTATTATCCTTAAAGAACGTGTACAATAAGGATTCCTCCATAAGCATTCAATCTCACCTTCATCACGACATCAAGGGCATCACTCTTAACAATCACCTTAGACATTCTCATCTGCCTAGCGATATTAAGGCCATAGCTAACAACAACTTCCTCTACAATATATGTTGGCTAGCACATGGAGAGTCTCTTACTAGCAAGAGCAACTATGACTCCCTTATCATCATGGCATACCACGCCCATACCAACTCCATTCTTACCATAATTTATCGCATCAATATTAATCTTAACTACTCCACCTAGGGGTGGTCGCCTCTCCGCAGTCAAAGAGTGCTATACAGGCCTATTGCTCACTAATACCCATATTGCATAAGCACAATAATCCTCCATGAAACAGACAATGTCAAATGCCAAACTCCTTTCATCGATCTAGGTCTACTAAAAAATCAACTTATTTCGATAAGTCCAAGTTGCTCATGACAACGCAGCAAACATGCATGACTCATCTAGTCATCCCTAATCCAATCACTTTCATAGCCAACCATAAAAAACAATCTTAAAAGAAGTTGGGGCGTAGCTCCCCTATAAACATGTTGGGGGGCCCAACTATTCTATGTATATGATCATTCAAAAAATACCATGAATCAACATTCCCTTTTTGTATCCACATATAATGCATTGGAATGTTTCACACTAATATGGCGGTATTGCAGCACACTTATTACATTTAGCTTGTTCGTACAAGCGTCGTACCATATGAAGTGGCATAACTTTGGTGAACCACCCACACCATAAATTATCTTCCATGTACTATTTTCATCATCCCTGAGCTCCAACTTCGTGCATGTCCCAATCTACCAAGCCAATACGCTGATTTCACCAAAAAAACGCACCACATTTTGTAGGCCACCAATATTTCACATCGTTTGGGAACCCTTAGGTTTAAATGTATGTTTTTAATTACTTAAATATTCTTATAGGGGCCTTTTTACGTTTGCTTAGGGTTGGTGAATCTAACTAGGTTCCTGGTGGACGCCTCGATGAGTCAGCTGCCACTAGAGGGCCCAATTGTTTCCAACCTAACCTTTCCTTCTCGGTGAAGAGAAAGGGAAAGGGGTCCTCCCCACTACTGCCCTAAAATATTGTGCACCTTGTTAAGGATCGCCTAAGTGGCTTTTGCTATTCTCATACAAATTGGGTTCTAAGGGTCAGGAAGAGTCACCACTCAAAAGGGTGGTTTGGACGCCCAATTGAGATGAAATCTCAAAAATACTTGTGTTAGTGGCCTACGAACCAAATGTGGGTTAGGGAATTAGCAATCTACGTCAATCTGAAAATGCTTTACAAATAATTTCATTAAGATGAAATAAGATTTGTTAGTTCCAAAGCATTCATACACAATCAAGAAGAGTACAACTCTAGATTAAGTTGGTTGACAAGTTAAGATTTATGCGAGTAATCTATATAAAGGTGACCACTTCTTAAAGTCCTCAAGAATTATACATCCTAGACCGGTATGTCCATGTTTATCTTATTAGACATGAGAGCATATTAATAGGTCTTGTTTTAATGCATAAAATAAACGTGATCACATTATTACAAAATTATAAAGGGAATGCTAATAAAAATGAGAAATTTAAATAAAGCAATTAGAAGTAATATTTAAAGATGCAAAGTATGGATTATCCATGCACATGGATTGAAGATTTAATCATTAAATGAGGAGTGGAGCTTAAAGAAGCTACTCCTCATTACATACTTTAACCAAAGAATAAGTCTAGTCTTAAAGGTCTTGTATGACTTAGCCCAAAAATATAATTGACTTAAAAAGTAAAAAGGATATCAAAGTATGATTTATGATTCTAGGAAATAATCCTTACAGACAATACCTAATTCATTCAAGTTTAATTAACATCTAGGGTTTTGTTTATATAGAAGTGACATTGAAATAAGCCCAAAGGGATTGAATATGTTCACATCCCCTTATCATAGGCTATGAAAAAATGAAAAAGATACATTTTAAAGAAAGTAAGAATATGATGCAAAGGGAAGGGGTTAGGCTTAAGAGGATTCCATCTAATGAGAGTGGATCCTTGAAGAAGGTGCTGAAAGTAAGGCTTATGAGACTTGACCTAGTGAAGGAAGGAGTTGCTCCTTGTCAATCACATCATATATGCTTAAAAGAAACTAAAAATTAAATGTATGTGAGTTAATCATAAGAGTTCATCAAGGTTGATATCTCTTTGCTTGATCAAGGCTCATCAAAATTCATGAAAAGTAAATAAGGACATACAGAGGAGGTATGTATTGATGTGCTCGTTTTCAAGCACGTTTATAACCCCATTTTAGTGTCGAGTCTTGCGATTTTAGATTGATTTTATGCACATTACATTTGATTTTACCTTGATCTTGTCCTTGAGCTGTTTTTAGATCATTTCAGGTACTTTCGATGATTTCAAGGTAAAATGAGACGTGTTCGAGGCTTTGACACTTTTATCAAGGGTTTAGATGTGTGTATCATATCTTGGGTACGCATTCTAAGTCACTCTCGAAGATCCCACAAACTCCATACGCCATTAGACACTTCAAAGAAGCTGTTCAGCAAGGTTCGGGTTCATATTCGACCGAATTTGACTTCCATTCGGTCGAATGGAAGACATGAAATCAAGCATACAACTCAAGCTCTCGGGAATAGCCGAATGAATTCCCATTCAACCAAATCAAGGCCCATTCGGCCGAATGGAAGCCCTCCTTTGGTCGAATGGTGGACAGGGTGAGAAAAGTCGAAGCTCTTAATATGGGCGAATGAAGAACCATTCGGCCGAATACACCACTCATTTGGCCGAATGGCTCCTATATTCGAAGTTTTTGGTTCTTTCTTTAGTCGACCCTAGAGGGTTTTTCTAGGGTTTTACCCCCTTATGTCCCTATTGTAAAAAACAATACCCTCTTGCTCTGTAATTAACCCTCATGCCTACTTTGAGAGCTCTTGTGCCTCAACCTAGAACATCACTTTAATTCTTTTCATTTCATTCATGCATTAGTTTAAATTTACAACTTTCGTTGTTCTTGTTTTCAAGCTTTGTATTTCAGATTCAGATTTTCTTTCGTTCACGCTATTTCATTTATGCAAGGTATCGATTCTTTACTGTTCTATTTTGTTTAATTATTTCACGTATTGTGTTGTTAATTCCATTGTTCTTCTTATTATCGTTGCTCCATTTACAGTTTTGATAGAGTAGTTATCGATTTTGTTATAGTTCTTCGTTTCTCCTTTTCGTTCCCTTGTTTATTTACATTTAAATTGTTTATGCTTTCAATCATGTTCTTGTTCACTGTTTATACCCTAGTTTTCATTACTATGAGTGAGTAGTTTTCGTAGGGGTTTGATTGGTGAAACCCTAGGTTGGCTCGTTCTTCATGCGTAGAGTTAGGGTTTGAGATTGTTGATAATTGATTGATTGAAATTCGATGCGAATCTTGTCCTACCACTCCTTAGGAGACATAGGGCGATTATAGGTTATTCATGTGATTTATAGGGTCACAAACTTCCTCTCGTCATCTTGAGTGTCATGATTGGTTATTGATCGATTTCCCCTAACTTAACATATTTTCTAGTTCGATTATCCTTCCTAGGGTGGAACTAATCTATCCTCATTTTTCTTCCATAGCATATTATCGTTTTTGTTCTTGCTTCATTTTTCTGTTATTAGTATAGTTCAATCAAATCCCAAATAAACCCTTTACATCAAGTTTATAAACTATCACCCCTTGTCCTTGTGGTTCGACCCCGACTTACCATTACACTAGTTGTAGTAGTATTAGGGTGTTTATAAATATTGTTTGTATAACTAATCTTTTAGTAAAACGACGCTAAAAGTCAGTTATCAAAATGGCGCCGTTGCCGAGGACAAGGCGTAGTGTTTAGATTATAGTCTTAGTGTAATTTATTTTTGTTTTATCTATATTATTGTCTCTTAATTTGCTTGTCAGTGCTTATATTTGGTTTCTAGTGTTGTTTGCATACCCTATAGCATAAGTAGATTAAATCAACAACTATAACCATACAACCCTGAGGTTCAACGCAGTAAACGAAGAATTCCAACCCAAACATCATTAAAACCAAATACTTCTAACCCTCCTACACCACCAATGGACAAAAACCTACAATTATTTGGTCAATTTGAGACACCTGGGTCCCAAGAATTTCAAGGAGGTGTAGTATTACCCATAGCTCTAAATCCTTATCACATACATCCTCAATTCACCCGGATGGTGAAGGAGACCCCTTTTTGGGGTTTGAAAAATGAATGCCCTCTCCAACACTTGGAGGCATTCTCAGATATTTACGGTCTCATTCCTCCATGCCCCAATAGCCTGGATTATGTGCGGATGCATTTATTTCATTTGAGTTTAGCTGGTGATGCTAGGGATTGGTATAAATGCTTAGAGCCAAACTCAATCATTAATTAGGCTCAATTAAAAATAGCTTTTCTAGAAAGGTTCTATCCCACAGTTCGAACGCAAGATTGGCGTAAGAAAATCGTGTCATTCACTCAAGAGGATGATGAGAACCTTAGTGCTACTTGGAGTCGGTTTAAGAGAATGATTAGAGCATGCCCCCATCATGAGTACGGGGAGAACCATCTCAATACATTCTTCTATGATGGTCTAAATGACTCCACCAAGGCACTTCTAGACTCGGCTGTTGGTGGCCAACTCTCAAAGGTCCCATGCAATCAGGTGAAAGCTAAGATTGAGGAGGTGGCCAAAAATAGTTCTTGGGGAGGAGTGAGAGGTAATGGACTACCTAGGGGGACGATTAAGTCAAGTAACTTGGACATGATTAGCTCGAAAATTGAGGCTATTATGGATAAGAAACTGGCTAAGTTCAAGCTAGCTCAAGGTAGTTCCAATGTATCATCGGTTAATAAGAGGCCCTTTTCATGTAGAATCTGCGGGGGCACCAATCATGGTACATCCTATTGTGGGGGTTCGAATTCTAAACATATAGCGACTGTTAACTATGGGGGGTATAACCAATAAGGAACCCCGGTCATGAACTATGATGGTTATGGGTACAATCCCGATTATGTGGCAGCTGTGGGGTATGGTGGCCAAAACCAAGGGTTTGCTCAACAAGGCCCTTACAACAATCAACCCTTTAGACCTCCCTTCATTCCAAATTCTAGTCAAGGACACTCCCACCAAGGGCACAACTCCACCAATCAAGCAAATGAGAGTTTTCCTAGGCTGAATGGGAATAGGTCGTACCCTCAAGTGCCAAGGACCAACCCCAACCTACCCTATCCATCTACACAACCACCACCAAACCTGCCTCCAAATAATGATTACCTTTCCGCCCAAGTGAACTCCCTGGCGCAACAAAATCAAACCCTCACCCAGATAAATTAAACCTTGATAAATCAATTGCAACAACTTCAAGCACAACAAAAGTTATTTGAAACACAGCTTGCTCAGATAGCCAATCCACCCCACCATTGCTATTCCCTTCTCACCCTCAACAAAACCCATCCACCCAACCTCCACCACAAAACACTCCTAACTCCAACCCTAAACATCACACATGTAAGGCAATCTTCATAAGATCGAGAACCTCATATTCAAGTCCAGTTGCACCTCCACAAGAGGATTTAGGGGAAGGGTCCTCAAAGGATAGTGGTTTTCAAGGAGAAACTAAGCATAAGGAGGATCTGGAGGGGAGTAAAGAGAAGGAGGGTAGTAAAGAGGATGAGGAAAACAATGGTGAGGTAAATAGGCAAGAGAGGAAGAAGAAGGATGAGGAAGAAAGATGGAGAGAGATACAGGAACAGAGGAAACTTGAGCATCAACATGCTCTGCCCCTACCTTTTCCTTACAAAAAGGTGGAGAAACAATTACAAGAAAAGTTTCTTAAATTCCTAGAGCATATGAGACAGCTTGAAATGAAGATACCATTTTTAGAGGCCATGGAGCAAATGCCTCAATATGCCAAGTATCTGAAAACTCTCTTAGGGAACAAGAGAAAGCTTGAGGGTAAAGTAATTAGTTTGCCGAAGCAGGTGAGTGCCATCATTCTGGGCACGTGGGCAAGGAAAGAAAAAGCTAGAGGACCCTTTGTGCTCCTAGTCACCCTTGGAAAACTCAATTCTAAGGGAGCACTTGATGACCTTGGGGCCTCCATTAGCCTAATGCCGATGTCCATTGCCAAGCAGCTAACTTTCGAACTCAAGCCATCAACGAAAACCATCCAACTTGCCGACCGTATTATAAAAGTACCATGTGGGGAGTTTAAGGACCTTCCGATCCAAGTAGAGAACATTGTGGTTCCATGTGACTTTATGGTACTTGATATGGCTGAGGATCCTTATACCCCCCTCATCTTAGGGAGGGATGCTTTGAAGACTTTGGGTGCCTTGATAGACTGTGAATCAAAGACTATCACTGTGAGGGTGGCTCAAGAATAGGTAGTATTTGCCTTTTCTAAGTCTTCTAAGGAACCTATTGTCGAGCAGATTTGTTCCTTTGAGGTTGCTGAGAATGAAGCTAAATAAAAGGTTGAGGGGTGTGATGTTTTTGCTGCCCTAATGATGGTTGAGGTGTCGAATGAGGAGAAGGCAAAGGAGCATGTTGTTTTTGTGGTTGCAAAGGAGATTGCTCCGACAAAGGAGATTTATTACATGTTTGAGGTAACTGACAAGCCAGCCCACAAACGAAAAAGGGCTAGAAAAAGAAAAACAAAAAAGAGATCGATGGCTCCACCCTAGCTTGGGGGAGCCCCACATTATAACCCACATTCACATGACCCTGATTCTCCGTTGTTTACTTCCGCTACTATGGCTCGATGGAGAGTTTTGACTCCCTATGTTGGAGGTGATAGAGATGCTAGGAGTGAATCCACTCCTATGGCAGGTATGATTTCGTTGTTTTCTTTTTCTGTATGAACTTGTGCCTAACTATGTCGAACTTACCGACGTTAAACAAAAGTACTTACGGGAGATAACTCGATGTTTGTTTTATTTGTTTATTTGTATAGAAATAGATTCCATATTGCTGATCTTTCGACCTTTTGGTTCTCTTCTCCCAAGTGCCGAGACGGCTCTTGAGCTGGCTTGGGGGAGGGTTCTTGCGTTTTCAAAGTCTCGAAAGATCCGAATTATTGAAACTATTGCCTTGGTTTTTGTTATAGTTGCATGTTTAGGTGTGTTAAGTTAATGTGCTTAAGTTGTGAAACTGACATGCGAGCTTCTGACGTGTACGTTATAGTGGTCCTATGCATACTCATGTTTTCCTAGCCTTAAGCCTGTTTTGGGACTAAATGATTGACTGTTTTCCACCTAACTTGGGGGATCTGGGCTTGCTTGGTTTGTGGCTTGGATGACTACCTATTGAGGCGCATTTCAACTAGCCTAGTGAGGATTAAGCCTTCTAAGACTCCATTATAAGTCCTATGTTATTGAGTGCTAGTTAGAGAGTCTAAGTATTGTGTCTGTTCTCCTCTAGCATAGTCTTCTTTTCTAAAGGTCAGGGATGATAACACGTTTGTAGTTACAGCTACATGGCCAAATTGCCTACCATGAATATCGATTGACTTTAGGGTAAGCCAATTTTGTGCCTTTACCTTTTCTTCGTAGCTACATCACCTAACTCCACGTGAGCCAAATATTCCCTCTCTTTACCTAGAGGATAGTCAAGTGATCACAGTGAAGTGGTGCCCATTGCATTGTGGTGAAAGATTTTGGTTTGAAAAGTCGTTGTCGTATGATATGACTCTTTACATTACTCTTAGTATATGTAAGAAACATTAGCATGAAAAACACAAAAAGAAAAAAAAAGAAAAAAGAAAAAAAAAGAGAAAAGAAAAAAAAAGAAAAAAAGAGAAAAGAAAAATAAAAGAAACATAAATAATAGGAAAAAGAAAATTTCGAGAATAAAGTAGGTATACTAGAGTTCATTTATGCATATCTGCCGAATTTTGGGAGTGGCATTGTTGTCAAAAGTCATACCCGTCCTTGGTTTCATTACCTTGGATTGCTTACTATCCTATATTTTAACTCCACATCCCCAAATTTTACCCTACCTTGATCCTAGCCTACATTGCAACCATTTCCAAACCTGTTCGACTTGGCCTGATTAGCAAGTTCTGTGTTGGAGAGTAGATAAGATACAATTCCTAAGATTTCTCCCTGTTTAGGTGTTTAATTCCCGACTCATCTTTATTCGGATGATTTTGAGCGAAACACATACCTTATTAAACACACGAGCGTATCAGAAATTTCCCACATCTTTTCGGAAATAGCCTGGGGAGCGTAGACTTGTGACCTCATTAGGTAGTGGGTGGCGTAGCCTGTGTTGTAGCTTTTTCGGTGATCCTGAGTCTGTGGAAAGCGTTATTCATCTTGGTATTATGCTCTTTTGAGCCCATTGTACTTGCACACCCATGGCTAGGGAAGAGTTTTGCGCGTACATAGCTGGCATTGTCTTGTTTTTCGCTCGCCTTGCTCTTCATGTGCTTTACTCATGGTGTTGCCTTACTAGTTCGTTTGCTAGGGACTAGCAAAGGTTTGGCTTGGGGGAAGTTGATGTGCTCATTTTAGAGCACGTTTACAACCCCATTTTAATGTCGAGTCTCGTGATTTTAGATTGATTTTATGCACATTACATTCGATTTTACCTTGATCTTGTCCTCGAGCTGTTTTTAGGTCATTTCAGGTACTTTCGATGATTTCAAGGTAAAATGAGACGTGTTCGAGGCTTTGACACTCTTATCAAGGATTTAGATGTGCCTATCATAGCTTGGCACGCATTCCAAGTCACTCTCAAAGATCCCACAAACTCCAGACGCCATTAGACACTTCAAAGAAGCTGTTCAGCAAGGTTTAGGTTCAGATTCGACTGAATCTGACATCCATTCGGTCGATATACACCACTCATTCGGCTGAATACACCACTCATTCGGCCGAATGACTCGAAGTTTTTGGTTCTTTCTTTAGTCTGCCCTCGAGGGTTTTTCTAGGGTTTTACCCCCTTATGTCCCTATTGTAAAAAAACAATACCCTCTTGCTCTGTATTTAACCCTTATGCCTACTTTAAGAGCTCTTATGCCTCAACCTAGAACATCACTTTGATTCTTTTCATTTCATTCATGCATTATTTTAAATTTACGACTTTCGTTGTTCTCGTTTTCAAGCTTTGTATTTCGGATTCGGATTCTCTTTTGTTCACGCTATTTCATTTATGCAAGGTGTCGATTCTTTACTGTTCTATTTTGTTTAATTCTTTCACGTATTATTTTGTTAATTCCATTGTTCTTATTATCGTTGCTCCATTTACAGTTTTGATAGAGTAGTTATCGGTTTTGTTATAGTTCTTCGTTTCTCCTTTTCGTTCCCTTATTTATTTACATTTAAATTGTTTATGCTTTCAATCATGTTCTTGTTCACTGTCTATACCCTAGTTTTCATTACTATGAATGAGTAGTTTTCGTAGGGGTTTGGTTGGTGAAACCCTAGGTTGACTCGTTCTTCATTCGTAGAGTTAGGGTTTGAGATTGTTGATGATTGATTGATTGACATTCGAACGAATTTTGTCCTCCTACTCCTTAGGAGACATAGGGCTATTATAGGTTGTTCATGTGATTTATAGGGTCACAAACTTCCTCTCGTCATCTTGAGTGTCATGATTGGTTGTTGATCGATTTCCCCTAACTTAACGTATTTGCTAGTTCGATTGTCCTTCCTAGGGTGAAACTAATCTGTCCCCGTTTTTCTTTCATAGCATATTATTGTTTTTATTCTTGCTTCATTTTTCTATTATTAGTATGGTTCAATCAAATCCCAAATAAACCCTTTACATCAAGTCTAGAAACTATCACCCCTTGTCCTTGTGGTTCGACCCCCGACTTACCATTACACTAGTTGTAGTAGTATTAGGGTGTTTATAAATATTGTTTGTATAACTAATCTTTTAGTAAAACGATGCTAAAAGTCAGTTATCATGTATCCCCTATAATTATCACATAAAAGGAACTCAACTTGAACCCTTAAGTGAATAAAAACCACTAGGAATCAAGAGGATTCTTGACGGGAGTATAAGTAGACAAAGTAAGCAAAATAAAAGTATATTTGAGAGGGTCTAGTGAGGAAAAGTCCTTTATTTGAGTCTTGGATGAGTGCTTGAAGGAGTTATGTTTCCTTGGTTTAAGAGGCATGTCTTTGCTTTAACTTGATCCTTGATGAGGGTTACGAGAGCTTTGAGAGTGTTTGAGTGTGTATTTTGGCAAGGTGACGTGGCTCGATTGCTTGGCCGAGAGTGCCAAGGGGGAGCCTCTATTAGAATGGCGTGGCTTCATGAATTGGGAAGTAGCACATGGAGTGCATTTGACACTTTTTAGATTTTGGGAAGTAGCATATGGAGTGTATTTGAGGCTTTAGGGGTAAAGTGATCTTTTTCCATGATATGGGGAATTTTTGGATAATTCTAAGCCAATTTTGATGGTAATAAACCCAGCCGGGGAAAAGATGGTGTATGTTACAATTCAGGGTCGACCTACACTTTTTTGGGTTTTGAGAATAACATTCGCCCTTTTTGCCAATATTTGAAGCTTTTATGAATATCCACATGAGTTGGGAGCAAAAGGCAAGGAATCCTTTAGTTCGTTATGCAATAACGATCTCTTATGTTGAGTTAGACCCACACTAGGCTTTAATGTGCATTGAGTGTTGAAGAGAGGCGTTGAACGCTGGGATTTCAAGCGTCGAATGCTAGAATAGGCATTGATTGCTAGACTTGGCCTATCAATGCTCAACCTGGGATTCTTAAAACCCAAAGTCAAGCAGTTCACTCGTTATTTCAAAAGTTCTCTTCTCTAAAAAAAGTCCCTATTTCGTGCTTTTGGATTTTATTATCAAGGAGGCCATTTAGCATCACCCTTTTGCAAATTCAAGTAAGTTTCTTGAATTTTCCTTGTTTTTAAGCATGATTTTTGGTTATTTAAAACCCTAGAAATCAAATTAGGGGTTTTTAATTTTTAGTGAATTTTAATGTAGTTGTTGTGTTTAATAACTGTTTGGTTCAAGAATGTATATGATGTGTAGGGTAGTTTTTACACATAATGTGACAAATTTTAGTGGTTCTCGTGTATTTTTAAGCGAGTAGCATGTCCATGGTCAAATTTAACATATGGTAGGAATTCTTGTTGTTTTTGGCTTAATTAGCTTAATTATGCTCAAGGATGATAATTAGAATCATTAGAAATCAAGAATTCCCAACTCTTGTGTATGTTAGAGCATTTTTTTGGATGTGGTGATCTTTGATACGCAAGATTGGGAATTTCATATGACATTATTGGGATTTTAGACCAAAATTTGTGAATTTTAACTCTGTAGGGATGCTTAAAGTTTGTGAACTCTAGTTGATCAGTTACATTATAGTGAATTGTAACCCGTTAATTTGTTTGGAATATGAGAATATTTCGAAGTGCTAAGTATTTATGGCAATGTGACTTTTCGAGGACTTTGGGTCTTTTTTGAGTAGAATATGTCAATTCTTAAGTTGTGAATTGTTTTCGAGAGTGAGTGGCCTCGAATTTGAATTTTCTGAAGTTTAGGGTTTGGTTTTGCACTTGGGTTTGTTCGGTTTGTGCTGTGTTTTAAAAACATGGAGTTATATTATTTGTAGGATGGAAAATGAGGATTTTGCAATCTCTCAAAACTACCTATCTACCTTTAGTAATGTAGTTGAAGAGGCTGATGGATCAAACAACTAGATTTACTTTAAACACCGCTAAATTAGTAATAAACAGGTTGGTTATTAATAATCTAAAGATAATTCTAATGATGGAAATAAAAATAAGTTATAAAAGGAGAATTAAAGACATTTAGAGTAAAGAATCCCCTCTAATATGAACTAATGCAAATAAACGCACCCCACTTCTCAAACTCAAACAATTAGAAAACTTCTAGGACTAATGCTCCCTAAGCTATACCGAGGACCTCTTTTGAGTATCAATGGATTCCTTTTAATGCAATCCTACCTACTATAGTGGGTTTATGAAAGATTAGGACATTAAACACAGCATTCGAACAATTCTAATGATCTTGGCATCTACTTTCATGATGATAATCACACCTTAATATAGGATTCTATATTTGATTATAACCCAACCGTCGTTATGGACCTAATCTCCTTCATTAAATGGAATATGTTTAGTCTTATAATGAGATTTAAGCCAACCCTATAATAAAGAAATTGCATAAAAATAAAGATTTTAGGGTACGGATCAACCTACATCAATTCATATTAGGGTTCATCAGCACCCTAGATTAGGGGATTACTCACTCATGATGAATATGAAAACAATGCACTTCAATAAGGAAACATGATTAAAAACGAATAATGACAAGTCATATTTAGTGTGGTTCCATATGATTTTAGTTCACTTTCCTTTATTTGGTGCTTTACGATGTTTTTAGTGTTTTTGATGGATTTTAGGAATATTAGAGAAATCCCAACGGTTTAGCACGAGCTCAAGTTATCGTAGCCGATCCACAAACTTTAAGAGAAATTATGAAAAAATACAAGTTTTTGGAGCAAAAGGATTGAATACTTGATCGTGTGAGAAGCAAGGACGCGTTTGATTGGTGGAAACAAGCATAAATAGAGGAGACTTGAACATGCTTGCGTAGCACTCATCCAAGTTCTAGTGCCCTCAAGATCAGAAATTGATAGTGCTTCACTATTTTGAACATATCTCAAGATCTACAAATGATATTGATGTAATTTTGATTGGGTTGAAAACTAGAATACAATAGCTTTCCGATGATACTTATACCTCAAATAAAGGTTTAGATCTTATAATATGGCTATTTTAAGATGAGATGAAGGTGGTCTAGAGGAGACTCAGATGAGTGTGCAGAGGACTCGCCTGAGTTTGAAGAAACTCGAACAAGCGTGCATAGCATGATGGGGCTGTTGCTACCCTATTAAAAATACCTATCCACCTAAACTATGTAGTTCGGGCAAGTAGGATCAAAACCCCAAGAGACTAGAGGATTTATTCTATCTATTGTTCTAACTTCTATTAGGAAGGTCACGAAATAAGAAAGAATTATAATTAAACTATAGACTAGACTAAACTAAGCTAAGACTTGAATTATAGCTACGACGGATATCAATATAGAGACAAGAATCTTAGGCAACAAATCCCCATTAATGACTAGATATAAATTTCCTACCCGATCCCTCGAATTTAACACACAATGTAATTCCAAGACGAATACGCCAAAAGCAACACTAAGGATCTATCTCGAGTATCAATAGCTTTCCCCTATAGCAATCAAACCTACTTTTGTGGAATCATGGAGTAAGAAGACATTAAACACACCATTCATAAAAGTATTAATAGTTGTGACATCTACTTTCGTAATCATCACTCACACCTTAACCTATGATTTTAATTCATATTATGAACTGACTATCGTTGTTGAACTTAATCTATGCCATTAAATAACTACATCTAGTCTATTAATGGTGTTAAAGCCACTCATAGATTAAAAGAATTAATTTTTATGCATTGAGATTCGGGTTTTGGGTTCATCTATGCCTAACCCATATTATGGTTAATCAAGATCCTACGTTAGAAAACTACTCACACATGGATAACATAAAAACAACACAATTAATAGGAGTAGACATGATGAATAACAGAAAATATGCTAAAACAATAGAGATAACAAATATTAAAAACTAAATATAAAACAAACAAGAATTTGTTGTCAACAATGCTAAAGTATGCTTTGAATCTAAGTGCTTCAATGGAAATCTAAGAGAACAAGAGAATACTTGAGAGAAAGCTAGAGAAAAACTAAAAAACATGAAGTCTACATGTAGACGCGAAATCGTGTCTCCCCATGTAGCGGTCTGATGACGAAACAACCATGACAAGCAGACTTAACTTAGGTCGACTTTGAGTATATGTAAACCGAAAAACACTTCAAAACCAAACCCTCAAAAGGCCTCAAACACAAACCCAAGCTCGAGACTCTTACCTCAGCCTGAACACAAATCCAAAGTCACAAAGTCATCTCATCCAAACACCACAAATCAAGCTTTCAATCCACACAAACCCTGAAACCCAGAGCTCTTTTTCTCAACGCACGAGCACAGAGCAATTTCAAGCCATCATACCTAGGCATCAAGCGCCTGTAAGCAGGGCGTCGAGCGCCCACTCCGTGCGTCAAGCGCACGCAACCCCTACGCCAAGCGCCCAAGACATCTCTAGCTCCGCTTTTCACCAACTTTGTTATAGCTCATTCCTCTTCAAGCGTTGGATGCACAACCTCGAGCGCTTGATGGTCAGCCCTAGTGTCTAGTGCACGACACACATTTGATGCTCGATCCCAACGTTCAATGCATAAATCCAACATCTGGCGCTTAAACTCCTGAATGGAAAAGGAATCTGATCACTTGTCAGTTCTAGTGCCTGATGTACAACTTTAGTGTTTAATGCACCTCAGGCGCTTGACGCTTGCCTAGTGTTTGAAACTCAAACCCAATGCTCGATGCCAAAGAAACTGACTCTTTTTTGCCTATAAATACCCCCTCATTTAATGACCTAAGCATCGACAATTCTCCAACTATCAAGTGCCATCACTCTGCCCTAATATACTCTCAAATAAAATTAAAGCCTCTCAAACATCCTTAACCCTTACCAAGGATCAATCCAAGCACATTTGACATAATCAAGAAAGGAAATCTTACCCCTTCAGCATATACTCAAGCAAAAGGACACTCCTCAACAGTAAACACCGAGGATCCCTCATTCTCTTTTAATACATTTTATGCTTTCTCTACTTCTGCTCCAATCACCTTATAGTCTTTGGATCTTGTACTTTCCATCTACTCAAGGCCCATAGATTAGACTATTTTTGTGATGATTATGGGAGGTACGAACCCCTTTCCATGTGAACATCTATTTTAATCTTTTTAGCACTTTTGATGAGCCTTGATTTAAGAAAGAAACATCACCCTTGATGCTCTCTTGAGATCAACTCACACATTCTATTTTTCAATGTCTCAATACCTATTATGTGAAGAGTTAGAAGCAACTCCTACTTGATTAGATTAAGCCACAAAACCCTAATTTTGAGAATCTCAATCATGGAACCATCTTTATAGAATGGTCTCGTCTCAATCTCTCAAGAAAACCCCCTCCCTTGCATTTTACTTATTGCAAGATATACTATTTCTCTTTACCTCTTTTATTTTGGTCTATAATAAGGAGATTTGTACATCTCCATTCTCTATAGTCTCAATCAACACTTGACCCTTTCATGAGCAAACACTAGGTGTACATCACACTTGAATGTACACTTAGGAATTATCCTTAAGGCTCATTTCTTGTTCAAGCATCATAAAGAATATCTTGATCTTGATTTTGCTACTCTTTGTCAATGATTTTCTAAGGCTAAACCATAAATGCCTTTTGAACTAGACTCTTGCCTCTCTAGTTGAAGTATGTCATGGAGAAAGTCTCTTTAAACCTCAATCTTCATTTGACAATGCAAGTAAATCATCAACTCATTATAATTATGCATAATACTAATCTAGCAACCTAACCAATCTAACCCACTAACTCTTGATTCTATTTCAATTTCTCAATTTTATACAAAATTCTTACATTGTATTGCAATTACATTATCACTTTTACTTGCGCTTATACTCAAGACCTATTGATTGAATTCCATGCCTAATAAGATAAACAATAGATGACTAAACATAGGTACCCATTAATCTTGTGGATATTAAATAAGTGGTCACTAACTCTAGATTTGTGGGCATGATTCTTAACTTTCCAACCGACTATATCTAGAGCGGAAATTCGAAGGTGCACCCACTCCAAAAAAATGTACATCACGTAATGAAAAATGTACATTACTTACATGAAAAAATGTACATAGTACACATGTGAGTTATGTGGAATATACATCACGTACATGAAAAATGTACATCACATACATGGAAAATGTACATCACGTACATGAAAAATGTACAATATGTACATAAAAAATGTACATAGTACACATGTGAGTTATATGGAATGTACATAACTCGCATGTGTACTATGTACATTTTTCATGTGCGTAATGTACATTTTCCATGTACATGATGTACATTTTTCTGGAACGGGTGCACCCGGGTGCACGGTCCACCCATTGTATCTAGAGTGTGTTATGCCTTGCTATTACATGTTTTCCTAGGAACCAAATCTAATTCATTCTTCATCTCTATGCCTCTTATCTACACACATTCATGGATTAAAATAAACCGCTAATTCCTAAACCTTCTCATGGTTCGCGTACCACTCACATGAGTTATTTGGGGATTCCAGCCTCAATGTTTCTAAACAGCCCATTATATGTTTGGTGGTGACTCTTGACCCTATCAATGTCTCTAAAGTCACATAGTCAATCCTTACTAATGCGTAAACCTATACCGGAATAGTGGGGGAGAGCTCTTTCCTCTTTTGTCCACTGAAAAGGGGAGGTTGGGTTGCATAAAATAAGCTCTCTAGTGACAATTCACTCATCAAATTGCCCACCCAAAACCTAGTTTGTAACACCCCAGTAATTCCTTCTTTCTGAAAACCAAAACCTTGAGAGAATTACCATTGTGATACCATCACGTGTTCAAACGTAAAGGCTATAAAACAGAGTTTTGCAGCGGAAAACAAAAATACTTTGCAAAATAACATTAATCGTAAAACAAACTCCTACCACAATAAACTGGAACCGTTAAGGTCCTTACTGTAACGTACCAAAATAACGTTCAACTCAAATCCAAATCCAAATCCAATAGTCTAAAAACAAATCAAACAAATGTGTAATAATCTGAAATCTAAATTAAAGAAACACTCCACTCAACCCTCCTATGCATGAATGCTCAACTAGATACTTGTCAATAATCTGCTCCCTAAATATATAAATGTAATTATTGGATCATCATAGTGTCATTTATAGGCAAAAGCCATAACCAAAACACACAAAGCATGTAATCAACAAGATGGGTACATACAGATTACAAAGTATAACAGTTGAAATAGTAATTAAATAAATAAGAAACACATAATGCAAGAACATATTATGCAACATTTTACCCAATTGTCATAACTAATTAATTAATTACTTGGATTAAGTAATAGACAAGGTTGTCTCCCCATGTCCTAATTTGGATATCAATTAGATAATTAACACAATTTTACCCAATTGTCCACGAATTTACCTCCGAAATGTCCCATGTCTCCGATAAAACCCCAAGTTTACCTCTGAAATGTCTCATGTCTCAAGCAAAACCCCGAATTTACCTTAGAATTGCACCTGATAAAAATATAGATTTACCCTTGAATCACCGCTCGATAAAAATCTGAATTTACTCCCTGAATTGTCGTGCTAGTAAGGCCTCGACCTTCCCACCGAAACCCTATTGGGGTAAAAACCTGAAATTATCCCCATCAACCAATAAGACCCTTATCTTCTCATCGAAGCACTATTGGGGTAAAAACCTGAAATTGCCCCCTTCACTAGTATGACTCTAATCTTCCCATCGAAACCTTGTTAGGGTAAAAACCTGAAATCGCCCCTTCAACCCGTAAGAGCTTGATCTTCCCACCGAAACCCTATCGGGGAAAAAATCTGAATTGCTCCCTCCGCCGGTAAGACCCTAATCTTCCCCCCGAAATCCTATTGGGGTAAAAACCAGAAATTGCCCCTCCACTGGTAAGGCCTTGACCTTCCCACCGAAACCATATTGAGTTAAAAACTTGAAATTGCCCCCTCAACCAATAAGACCCTGAATTTCCCACTAAAATCCTATTGGGGTGAAAATTTGAATTTGCCCCATCCAATTGGTAAAAACCTAACTTTTCCATTGAAACCTTATATGGTGTAGAATCCCATAACTACCCCTCACCGGCAAAAAAACCCAAAATTACCCCGCTAGGTAAAACTCCAAAATTACCCTCAAGAACCACAAAAAGCCTTAACCATGACACAAACATTTAGTATTGAGTCCATGCATATCGAGTTTGTCTCATGCATCTAGAACCATTTTGTAACAGAGGTCGGCTCCCTAAACCGGGCCATGCATTCAGATGCATTAGAGGTGATAGTGCAATTACATCATACTTGTAATTGCATTAGGTATATGTATCATCTCTCTCCTAACGCTGACCCCAAAACACTCAACCTTAGTCGAGTCAAGTCATTATCCCATATCCTTTTGTAGGAGTTTGTCAACTTGGGTACAAAGACTAGGTATTAAGTTGAAGAGAACATCATATCCTTCAACCAATGGCAGCCGCAGAACAACTACCTAACTCCTAGCTACGGTCAGTGATTTAGCTAAGTCTTTAGAGGGCATGAATGTCCGTCTAGAGTGAATCGAGGATGCCCACTCCTCGAGAAGTCTAGCACGGACAGTTGAAAGTATGGTCCATCAATTCACCAACAGTGGACAATACTTTGACACAACCCCCGATAAACTGAAAGAGAAAGTTAGCCTCCTAGAGAAATTTTCCACTCAAGACATCCCAAAGTTCAAATCAAAAGATGATCCAAGATATCATCTTCGCAGCTTCAAGTCCACCATGACCATCAAGGGGATATATCTTGAATTATTCATAGTAATTTTTCCTATGTCTCTAGAGCCAATATGCCAAAAGTGATTTTATTCCTTAAAGGACAAGGAAACCAATATAAGGGACATCATCAATGCCTTCATGAATAAGTATATACCTAACATGCAATTGCAAACAACTCTTTGAGAGTTTGAGGTTCTTTGACAAAACACCAACGAAGGGTTCACGACCTACCTAAATCATTGGAGGAAATTAGTCTCTCAAATGGTCTCAAGGCCATAGGGAACTTGTGAGAACCTTTATCTCAAGTCTCAAACCTGAGTACCAGAACCATATGAAGTACTTGGGTCTCGAATCCTTTGAGTGTGCTTACAGCATTGGCACCGACACTGAAGATGATCTGACAAAGAGTCAAATCACTCCAGGCGATGAGCAATGGACGAGGAACGAAACTAAAAATGACTCTCTTCCTAAATTTGATGATGATATCGATGCTTTTGAGGCTCTAGCATCTCAAGATGACACCTATAGTAACATCAGCAATGACTCTACTATTAGCCCATGTTCCTTGATCACCTCTAGGGGATCCCACCACTGAACATGAAAATCACAATTGTTGTAAAACTTGATATAAGGTGATAAATCTAAAAAATCATCAAAGCCACCTGAATGCGTCAACCGCAAGGCTTTCCCCTTACTCTTTGTGCTTAAAAACTAAAAAAGAAGTTCAAATGTCTCTCCTAAGTCATTGATATTCATTCATAAAAACTAATAATGTTAGATCTTGACATGGTACATGGATAATGAAAAGACCGAAGATTGCAACTCCTAGTGGCAAGAAGTTGAAGATTTTCACTATATAAGGCCTGAAGCTGAATGAGTCGATTTGTTTAAGTCATAGTCTAAATCTAAGTCCTAGTTAGTCAAGTCTTAATGCATTGAGTCTAGGCTTGTATAGGTTGTCACATGGAGAAACACATAAAACCTCCCTTACTGTAACAACCCCTGAAGTTAATAAATAAACATTGCCTTTTCTTACTTACTCCTTTTTCTTCGACCCCAATCCTTACCAATTGCTTTGCCTCTAATGAACATGACTTTTAATTCATTAAAGAAATGGAATAAATTGAAATCAAATCACCTAAAATGAAAGAAACTAAAAAGATTAACAGGTGCCAACACAAGATCAAAAGCATGTGCAAAGCGGGCTAGTGCTATCCCCTAAAGAACACGCAGAGCAAACATAGTTTCTTAGAGAATACATCGATGTCTTTACTTGGGAAAATATGTTAGTGATAAATAGAGATATTATTGGAAGCTAGGTTCGTCAAAATTATAACTACCCTACTTGAATCGCAAACATAGTAATTGTTCCAAGGAAGGATCACAGAGTTCGAATTTGTGTTGATCATCGAGATCTTAACCGGACTAGTCCAAAATATGGGTTTCCTATACCCCATAACCGTATTTTGGTTGACAAAACAAACTGCCTTGCTCTAGTTCATTGACTCGTATGCAAGCTACAACCAGAAGACAACAAATTAAGGAGGTTATGGAGAAAATCATCTTCATACTTCAATGGGGCACCCATTCTACACGGTCCTGTCATTTTGCCTCAAGAACATAGGTGCCATATACCAATGGTACGATCGTAAAATCTAAAGATCGTCCATAGCACTTTATTGCCCTCCAAAGACTCTTTGAACAACTTACACATTTCAATATGGGACTGATAACCGTCTTTTAGCGTCGTTTTACTAAAAGGCTAGTTATGCAAACAATACTTATAATCTCCCTAATACTACTACAACTAGTGTAATGGTAAGTCGGGGGTCAAACCACAAGGACAAGGGATGCTAGTTTCCAGACTTGATGTAAAAGTTTATTTGGGATTTGAATTGATCATATATACTAAAAACAGGAAAGTAAAGCGAGAATAAAAACGATGATAAGCAATAAAAGAAAAAAGGGGATAGATTAGTTCCACCCTAGGAAGGACAATCGAACTAACAAATACGCTAAGTTAGGGGAAATCGATCAACAATCAATAAAGACACTCAAGATGATGAGAGGAAGTTTGTGACCCTATAAATCACATGAACAACCTATAATCGCCCTATGTCTCCTAAGGAGCGGCAGGGCAAGATTCGCATCGAATGTCAATTAATCGATCTTCAACAATCTCAAACCCTAACTCTACGCATGAAGAACAAGCCAACCTAGGGTTTCACCAATCAAACCCCTAAGAAAACTACTCACTCATAGTAATAAAAACTAGGGCATAAACAATGAACAAGAACATGATTGTAAATGAACAAGAGAACAAAAAAGGGAAAATGAAGAACGATAACAAAACCGACAACTACTCTATCAAAACTGTAAATGGAGCAAGGATAATCAAAAGAGCAATGGAATTAACAAAAAAAATACGTGAAAGCATTAAACAAAATAGAACAGTAAAGAATCGATAACTTACGTGATTGAAATTGCGTGAACGAAAGAATTCTGAAACTAAAATACAATGCCTGAAAGGAAGTGCAACAAAAGCTTTAAATCTAAACTAAAGCATGAATGAAATCAAAAGCAATGAAAGTGATGTTCTAAGTTGAGGAACAAAAGCTCTCAAAGCAGGCATGACAGTTTTTTACAGAGCAAGGGGGTATTTATACCCTAGGGACATAAGGGGGTAAAACCCTAGAAAAACCCTTGAGGGCTGACTTAAGAAAGAACCAAAAACTATAGAAACAGGGGCCATTCGGCCGAATGAAGAGTGTATTCGGCCGAATGAGTGGCCATTCGACCGAATGAAGAGTGTATTCACCCATTACAGAAGCTTCGAGTTTTCTCAACCTGTCCACCATTCGACTGAAGAAGAGCACCTATTCGGCCGAATGGGCCTTGATTTGGCCAAATGGGAGTTCATTCGGCTATTCCCGAGAGCTTGAGTCATATGCTTGAGTTCATGTCTTCCATTCGACCGAATGGATGTCAGATTCGGTCGACTTTGAACCTGAACCTTGCTGAATAGCTTCTTTGAAGTGTCTAATGACTTCTGGAGTTTGTGGGATCTTTGAGAGTGACTTGGAACGCGTGCCCAAGCTATGATACGCGCATCTAAACTCTTGATAAGAGTGTCAAAGCCTCGAACACGTCACATTTTACCTTAAAATCATCAAAAGTACCTGAAATGACCTAAAAATAGCTCGAGGACAAGATCAAAGTAAAATCGAATGTAATGTGCATAAAATCTATCTAAAACCGCAAGACTCGATACTAATATAGGGTTGTAAACGTGCTCTAAAATGAGCACATCAGGAACTTAGCCCTCATAAACATGCCATAGGTTGTCATCATCTCTCAAGGCTTTGGATTAATCCTAATAAACCGAGGTTATTTTAGCTGGTGTTTTAAAAATTGAAGAAGGATATACTAAAGATTTCTAGACATCTTTTAATCTAATAAAAGCTATATCATCTTGTTCTTTTTCTAGCATTGTTGAGAGTTCTTCTTTGCCTATACCTCTGAGTCACCGACTCCTCGGTCATGGCTTTCCTAATTCATGGTGTATAGAGAAAGCAAAACATAATCTACTATGTCAGCATGAAGTAGTCACTCTAAGAAACTAACATGGACCTATAGGACAAACTCAAACCAAACAACGCCCGACTCTTTATCATTAAGAAAATAATTTTTCAAAAGAGCAGTGCAACATGTAAACATGGATGGTAACGAGTTTTGTTCACTAACGAATCTTAATTAGCTATAGAAATTTCATAGCACTTTTTCTAGGCAAAGCTATGTATGGACCTAATTCTCCTTATGGACGCGTAGGCAACCTCACCTAGAGGCTCGACCATAACCATGTGTTTTCGAATCTGATGAGAATCCTTTGAATTACTCCATTCCCTGAGTTTTAAATATGAACAAAGCTTCTAAAATGCCACAAACTCAATCTGACCACTTGTTGAGCTATGTTTAAGCCTGATTTTCGTAGTAGATATGTAGGTAACCTCGCCTAGAGGCTTGGTCATGATCATATGATTTTGAATCTAAAGAGAAACCTCTAAATTACATCATTCCCCAAGTTTCATATCTGAAAGAAGATTCCAAAATGCCAGTAAATCAATCTCACCACTTGTAGAGCTACGTTTGGGCCTGATTCCTACCGTGGATATGTACACAACCTCGCCTGAGGCCCGACCATCACTTTAAGTTTCAAGTCTAAATGAAACTTCTAAAATGCCACTAACTCAGTCTCTTTACTTGTAAAGCAACGTCTAGGCCTAATTCTTGCAGTGTATATGTAAGTAATCTTACTAGAGGCCCGACCACAATCATTTGTTTCTAAATCTGAAAAGAAACCTCTAAAGTACAATGACATCTGTGAAATGCGCCATCTGTGAAATGCACCATCTCGAGTTTCAAGTATGAAAGAAACTTCTAAAAAGTAAAATATTTAGTCATGGGTTTCCAAATCTGGAAAGAAACCTTTGAAATGTTATTGCAACCCATGTTCGAATTTGAAAGGAACTTTTGAATAGAGCTACGTTTTGACTTGTTTCCTTCAAAAGAATACGTAGGCAACCTCCCTCGAGGCCCACTCACATCAATAATAATCAAGCTTTGCACTTAGTAGATCATCTTCCGCACCTATGCAAAAGAGCTTCTGTCTCGAGCTCAATTCTAGTTTCTCCAATCGCATGATATCACGAAACTTTGTGCTAAGTTGCGGCTTATTGTTCCATGATTATTTTGACTCTTAGTCTTGGTAATAGATTTTAAGTTTGGAAATTAGATATAATCCTTAAAACATTTAATGCACCTCATAATTCAAACAAACTTAATTTCAGTGCTTAAAGAATGATAAGTTTAAATCAGAGGAGACAAAGCAAATGGTCTTAAACCTGAATAAAGCCCTTTCTCTTTCATTTTGCAATTTAAGCCCCTAACTTGAACCTGAATCGGTTAGCCACTTTTCTAGCCTTCAATGAGCCTTTCTTTTACCGGCTTCACCTTTTTCCCAAACCTCTCCATTGATGACACAACCTACGCCTTCTAGATTCTACTTGTTTGGACTTGGTCTGATTCTGATAAGGACAAAGTCTTCGAATCGTCCGGCTTGCTCAAGCAGCAAACAAGGCCACCTCCCATGTACAAATATCTGACAAGTCTCAAAAATCATTGTCTTACTTTCAAACTCAAAAGGTGATGCCTTTGACCCATGTAGGCTCCTAATGTCTCTCGCACTCTTGCACATGAACCCAGTCATACCCTGATGACTCTTGAATCCTCTGAGTGACAAAAACTTTGTAAAAGTCCGCAAAAACTTTCTTAAAGGCCTCCCCTCAATTTGTCTTTTCCTTTATATTAGGAGAGAGTCGGTACTACGTCCGTGTCAATGCAAAATCATACATGTATCATAATAAGCCTCATTTACATTAGGCATACCTATTAGAAGTCCTACTAAACATTATGTGCACTAGACTCATGCATCATAAGTCCAACCTTGTCATAGTCACATTTGGAAAAGTTACCCAAAATTTTAAAGCTACAAATCTAAGATACAATCAAATATGCCACAATCCTAAATCCCTATGTAAAGCCAGAACCTTGACCTTACAGGGAAATCATTCATCAAGCATTGATCAACAATCAAGCCATCATCCTGAAAATTGGCAAACAGAAGAGCATAAATAAGCGAGCATGATATTAGGGGCCAAGATCTTCCCTTTGAAGGCCTCTAAGGCTTATTCTTTGGGTCCCCTGACATCTCCCTAAGGAGTTACCACACCAAAGCTAGAAATCCGTGCAAGGAAGCTCAAGGATCCCACTAGCCACATAGCAAAAAGAAAACCCCAGGTTTTCAAAACCATACTTGCCCATGACCATGACAAACACAAACAAAAGCTATCAGCTTCAAAGCTAAATGCACCATGTCGCAAATCTCCTAGGAAAACCTGATCCCTAACATGGTGGTACCACCAAAATAACTAAAAAGACAATCCTCATGACCTACTCAAACGACAAAAAATTCAGACACCTTCCAAATCAGAGGCTTACCAATCAAACCTGTTTTATAAACACATACAAAACTAGGGGTTTGCCACTCAAACTTGTTCCACAAACAAATACAAAATCAGGGGCTCACCACTCAAAACTGTCCTCTTCAAAATCAATAGGCAAAATACCATTTTTCCCCTAAAAATACCATAATGACAATCTAGATGTCAATCAAAAAACCGGGTTGACCCCGTATGACTCATAAGCCCTTTAATGACCCAATGACACAATCTCAATGGCTCGGGAGACGTCCCTAAAATACTATCTGGCCCAAGAGGCGTCCTTAAAATACGTGAAGCAAACTAATGCAATCGTGGACCTAGCCAGTGAATCCCTAGTGGGTCTTTTAAGGGTTTTAATCCCCAACAGAACTAGCTAAAATCCTTTTCCCACGGAGTTGCCTCGACAAACTTCTTTCCTAATGGATGAAATTCCTAGCATATAAACGTCCATCAGTGGATAAGCATCCTCAACAAGGATAAAAGCGAGAAAAATGCCTTAAGTGGGGTCTCCATAGTGGATAAGCAAACCAAAAGTTCCCTAATAGAGTTTGTCTATCCCACCAAGGCCAAAGGTAGCTAAACCCTTCAAACTAACGATTTCAACAGCCAAATCAACAAGAAAGTGAGCTAACTCATTTGAAGTTGTGAATCAACATGAGTTCAAGGACCAATATAAATGCAACCTCCCTAGTGGAGCAACGTACTCAAAGCGCTAAAGCATCCTTAGTAAATCACATGGGCATAAGGAGCACTAGACTCAATCCCTCCTTAATTTTATGCTGCTACGACTGTAACACCCCGGTAATTCTTCTTTTTTGAAAATCAAAACCTTTAGAGAACTACCATTTTGCTACTTCCACGTGTTCAAACATTAAGGCTTTAAACAAAATTTTGTAACGGAAAATAAAAGACTTTCAAAATAAAATTAATCACCAAACCAAATTCTTAAAATACTATAAATTGGAACCGTTAAGGCCCTAAATGCAAAATACCAAAGTATATCATCTAACTTCAAATCCAAACCAACATATTAAAATCGTTCATAGTAAGTGTAATTATTCGAGTAGGCTAATCTAAAACAATACTCCATTCAACCCACCCATGCATGAATGATTAACCAAATACTTGTCAGAAATCTGCTCCCCAATATTACAAGTGTAAGTATTTGATCATTACAGAGTCATTGAAAGACAAAGGCCATGACCAAAGATCACACACAAAGCACGTAATTAGCAAGTTAAGTACATATGGACTTACAAAATATGAACAGTGAAATAATCTCAACCAAAAAGTTTCCTAAACATTACCAAACAATCTCACTGAAAAGGTTCCCTAAACATGATACTAAGTTTCCATTTTACCCTAAATTATGCACCTAAAGGTAAGGTTTTTGTAACTTGTATGTACCTTGAGTAAAATAAATGAGTTGCCACTTACATAACTATGAATCGTCTTCTACGAATTGTTTTCCTAACCCAAATAACACAACCTTAATCAATACCCTAATAAACAAGTTTACAACAACCCTAAACCAATTTAAAAAGGCTTCTAAATCATGTTAATACTTTAAACCATTATTTTAAATAATTAAATCCACCAAATAAATAAAAACTAGATTCAACAAATTTTGAAAATTTCCCAAAGCATACAAAATATTAATCACAGTGTTGTAAGCATGTAATATATTGATTAGGATCATATACTACATATAAAATCATAAAATTCTTTGAATAATAAACATAAAAATCTTAATTTCATAACCCATAAAATCTGAAAATTTATTTTTAATATAACATCACTAGATTCATCATAAACTTAAAATAAACTAAATATTCTTGAATAGCTAAGTGCTCCAACTTGGGGGCATTAATTACAAATTCATAATTATCTGCACAATCCACTAGGTCCACAGACTCCAAAGATAGACACTTCAAATTGGGGAAGATATAAGAATGCGACAATCATTCCCGGTAAAAATCAATACCAATTTCAAAATTTCCAATGAAGGCAAAGATTTAAAAAGGGTATCCTTCAAATACCTAAGTGAATCAATAAGATACAAGTGAAGCTCCTTCAAATTTGGAAGATTAACAAATGGAATTCTAACATTAGTGGGACCCATAAACTCAACATTTACAAACAAATTTAATGCTTACTATAGATGAAGTTTCAAGCACACAAAGGGGTATATGAAATATAGGGTACCAACAATGGTAATCTACGTTTAGTACCTCTGGATTTTGGGAGCGAATTTGACGAATCCAAGGATCCAAGCAAGAGAACACTTGGGTTTCTCCACCACGTGGACGAACCAAGCAAAGGTCATAAGCGTGGATATTATTATGGTTTAGGGAACAAAATGGTTTACATATAAATAATAAGCTTAGTGGGTTGGGTATATTTTAGGCTTTTGGTTTATGATCGCTTATAAAAATAATATCTTTTATAATTAAAGCTCATGATTATTTTAAGTAAATAATTAAATACGTATTTTATAAAAATAAATCTTATTAGATTTATACTAGAATTATACTTAAAATAAAATACAATTTAAAATCTCGTAAATTTACAGGGGATTATAATCTACCCCTCTTAAAAGAAGTTTTGTCCCCGAAACTTAACTCAAAATCGTTGTTTTTCAAACAAAACTATGGGGGATAACAATCTACCCCTCTTAAAAGAAGTTTTGCCCCAGAAACTTGACCCCAAAATCGAAGGTTTTAGAAAAAAATTGATGTAAACTACTTGTAATGCCCTAATATACTTTATGTACTCTATTGATATGTAACCAAAACAACAAAAACAACAATAATAAGCACAAAATTATATAGCATTTTACCCATCTTAAAAGAAAAGAGTTACGACCCCGTAACTCACCTCATCAAATAGCTTAGGATATTTCTATTTCATCACATCTTCGGTTTCCCAAGTAGCTTCTTCATAATCATGGTTAGACCATATGACTTTTACCATGCGTATATCCTTATTTTGGGTACTCTGCAACTTGTGATATAGGATCTTGACTAGTCTTTCTTCATAGGTCAGGGACTCGTCTAATTGAATTGCCTCCGATTGCAGTACATTGGTTTTGCTCGGCACATACTTATTCAGGTGAGAAATATGGAAGACATTGTGCATTCTCGAACTCCATCGGTAAGGCCAACTTATAGGCTACTTTTCCCGCACATTACAGAATTTCATATGGCCCTACATATGTGGCACTAAGTTTTCCCTTCTTACCGAACCTCATTAGACCTTTAGTAGGTGACAGTTTCAAAAAGACTTTATCGCCTACGTTGAATTCATCTTCTCACTTTTTTTTAGTCGGCATAGCTCTTTTGCCTATCCTGAGCTGCTTTGATCCTCAATTGAATCATTTTTAAATTACTCACCATGTCTTTTATATAATTAGTCCCTAAAGTTATGCACTCTCCAAAATCATTCCAGCACAAGACTTCTACACTTCCTTCCATACAATACTTCAAAAGGTGCCATCCTAATGTTTGCATGATAACTGTTATTGTATGAGAATTCTATCAAGTCCAATTGGTCCTCCCAAGTACCTTGAAAATCTATTGCACAAGCTCTCATCTTATCCTTTATAGTATGGTTTGTCCTCTCCATCTGTCCTTCTGTTGTATGGTGGTAGGATATACTCATTTTCAAGGTAGTCCCTAGGTTATCTTGCACTTTTTGCCAAAACTTAGACAAGAACCTCGAATATCTATCAAACACTATATCCTTCGGAACTCCATGTAAACATAATACATTTTTCGCATATGCCTTTGCTAGTTGCTTTTTCTTCCAAGTTTCCATACTTGCTATGAACACGACTGATTTGGAGAGTCTATCCATAATCACCCAAATTATATCATTACCTGTTCGAGTTCTAGGTAAACCAATCCCAAAGTCTATGGAAATTGAATCCCATTTCCATCCAAGGATTTCTAGTGGTGCATCTTTCCTATGGGTCTCTTATGGTCTATTTTCACCCTTTGACACGTTAGGCACCTAGACACATAATAACTATATCTCTTTTCATGTTTGGCCACCAATATATCTACTTTAGATCTTTATACAAGTTATTGCCCCTAGGATGTACTAAATGAGGAGTATTACGAATTTGATCCATTTTTTTTTCTTTTGATCTCATCACAATTTTATGGCACACACCACCTCCCTTTTTACCTCAAGCTACCGTCTTCATGGATTTGGAACTCATATTCTACTCCAATAGTTACCTTATCTATGAATATCCGCAAGGATCCATCTTCAACCTAATTTTCCTTAATTCTTCAAAAATGGATGGTTCTAGGGATAAAGCACTCAAAAGGTTCTCTAATTCCCAATGATTCATGACTTCAAGATTCAACTTCTTTATTTCTTTGCACAACTCATCGGCTACCACCAAAGTATTGATACTATGACTCGACTTTCTACTAGGAGCATCTGTAACAACATTTGATTTTTCCTCATGATACTGGATGTCTAAATCATAATTTTTGATTAACTCTATCCATTAAAGTCATCGCATGTTCAAATCATTCTAAGTGAAGATGTACTTCAAGATCTTGTGGTTTGTGAAAATCTTGCATGCAATGCCATACCAAAATGTCTCCAAATCTTCAAACCAAACACAATAGCAACAAACTCTAAGTCATGAGTAGGATAGTTAGCTTCATACAACTTTAACTGTCGAGACGCATATGCTATGACTTTTCAATTCTATTACAACATGCATCTTAAACTAGGTTTCGAGACATCATTGTACACTTTGAATTCTTCATTCCCGTCGGTCAATGTTAGCACTGGTGCGGTAGTCAATCACACTTTGAAGGGTTGAGAAACCAACTCGCACTTTTCATCCCACAAAAATTTGGTCTCCTTTTCATCAAGGTGGTCATAGGTCTGGCTATTTTAGAAAATTCCTTGACAAACCTCTTGTAATATCCATCCAAACCCAATATGCTTCTAATATCACTCACATTTTCAATATTAGGCTATTGACTAATAGCTTTGATCTTTATAGGATCTAATAAAACAACCTCCTTAGAAATAGAATAACCTAACAAAAATACGTCTTGTTCTAACCAAAATTCACCTTTGGAAAACTTTTTGTACATCTTATTTCTCCTAATAGTTTCTAGGATGATTCTCGGATCTTTGGCATGGTTTTCCTCATTTCTTGAATACACTAGGTAGTCATTAATATACTACCAAAAAATTGTCTAGGTACTCATAGAAAACTCGATTCATCAAGTCCATAAAGATAGTAGGTGCATTGGTTAACCCAAAAGGCATAACTATAAACTCATAGTTCTCGTAACGAGTTATAAAGGCGGTCTTCAAAATGACTTTTTTGAATATTCGTAGTTGACGGTACCATAACGTCAAATTAATATTCGAAAACACAATCGCCCCCTTCAACTAGTCAAATAAATGATCAATTTTGAGTACTGGATACTTTTTCTTCACTGTCACATTATTCAACTCTCTATAATTCCTGTATAACCTCAGGCTTCCATCCTTTTTCTTCAAAAACAACACCAGAGCTACCTAGGGTGATACACTAGGTTTGATAAACCCCTTTTTTAGAAGTTCTTACAACTGGGTCTTAAACTCCTCCAATTCAGTTGTTGTGATTATGTGAACTGGACTCCCTAAACTAAGTTTATAGTAAACTCGACCTCTCTACTAGGTGGCATCCCCAAATCTTCATCTAGAAAAACATCTAAATATTTGTTTACAATAGGTATATCTTCTAATTTACTACTTTCTCCATGCTTAGGTCTTGAACACAATAAAGGTACACCAGACACCTTTTGGTTACTAATTTCCTTATTTCCATTACAGAGATCAACCCATATCCCTTAGGTTTCCCAAATCGCCTATAAGACATGGTTTTCCAAAAGGAAATCTTAGGTGTACTTTTTTCATCTCATCATATATCCTAGCTTTGTATAAGCTTAACCAATCATTCCTAGAATCACATCTAAGTCTTTCAATTCAAACTCAATATGGTCGAATGGGAAAAAACCTTACCTAATCTTTAAAGGTACATTTTTTTGGAGTTTAGTACATGGAATAACCTTATCCGTGGGTAAGCAAACAAACAACTTAATAGGGCTTGACTCAGGTAAATGCAATGGGGCTACTATGGATGCGGCAATAAAAGAATGAGTTGCTCTAGAATAAAACAATTTTTACAAAATTTGAGTGAATAGAGGAAGTACCAATGACTACATTGGAGGATCTCTCCACCTCCTTCCTGCCCATTACAGACAGGCGCCCAAGGTTGAAGTTTCTCCCCTAATTAGCATTGTTGTTGCTATTGAAGTTGTTGTTGTTGTTGTTGCTATGACTATTATTATTGTTACCATAATTATAGGGTCTCCCATTCTAGTTACCCCGCCTATTATTTCTTCCTCCCTGGTCATACGAGGTATTTACCCTTTATTTATTATTCACACTATTTTTCTCATTTTTCTTCTTTGAGAAACAGTCGTACTCCCTATGCCCCTTCTTTTGGCAGTATTGACAAATCACCAGGTTTCCCTCATAGTCTTTTCTAGTGTGATTCTTCTTGCACCTCTTATAGTAGTATTTTGTATCCCTAATACTCTGCTTCATAGTGTTAGTCGACTCTCAAATTCTACCCTCAGACATGTTTCCACTCTTAGGCCTCTTTGAGTTATTATAGTTATTCCCAAAGTCCTTCCTCTTGTCTCCAGCATGACTCTCCTCAGTAGGGTCCCTAATACTCATCACATACAAATGAGCCGCTCTTTCATAGACTTGTCTAAGGTTTTGAAAACTTTCCCTCCCAAATCTCTTTGGAGTTTCATAGTTAACCCTTGCTCAAATCTTTGTGCCTTTAATTTCTTAGTAGGCACTACTTCAAGGCAAACCTAGCTAAGGTAGTGAACTTGTTATAATAATCTAAAATGGTCATATTACCCATCTGCAGGTTAATAAATTCTCGAGATTTTTATTTCCTTAGGTAGGGAAGGTAAAACTTGTCTCTCAAAACTATTTTAAAGGTTTCCCACTAAAAATATGGTTAGGCTTTCAGTCTAGTAGAAAGGTCTCTCCATCATCTATTAACCTCATCCTTTAAATACATAGCTGCTTGATCTACTCTCATCCCCTCAGGACAATTTATAGCTATAAACTTACGCTTCCAATTCTCTAGGGAGGTAAGGAGAGCTCCACCTTTAAAGATAGGTGATTTTACTTGAGCTAGTTTCTTAAACATCACAGTTATAGTTTACTTGCTCAGCAAGTGCACGAATGGCCTTGGCCAAGGCAGCTTCGTTCCTAGCCATTGTACTTTTACGTCTGAAGGGTATAATAAATTGGTTCAGGCTTCCAATTTTGCATGAAATAACTCATCACAAAATTTTAATTCACATCCACACAATAATCGGTGTAAAAGAAACTCAAAATAAAATTCCCATATTTTTTTACTCCATCACAATCTAAACAAAGAAACAATATAGTTCTCACTCAAATGGTAGGGACGTAAATTGAACCTTGAAGAATGGTTGTCTATAATTACTTAACTGGATTATAACTAATTAGATAACCCTATATACAATAAATAACTAAGTTGGTAGTAATAATAAATAAATTAATATAATAAAAGGTAAAATACACACATGGTCTTAATAATGTACTATTTACTCCAACCATTTTATAATATAACATAAGCAAAGCATTCTTGTAGAGACCTACTTATTTAGATTCCTAAATCATTTTGAATTACTTAAGGGACTACAATCGATTCCTTGTCCTTGATCTCATTATAATCTTCTAGTTTAAAATAGGGTCCTTTATTTTATCCTTTGAGTCTTCTATAATAATAGCTTTATACATAGGTTTCCTATTTCTAGTGGCCCATTTTCCAGCATGAGGGTCTAGTGGTTCTACTTTTATCCATTCTAAGTCCTTCTCATCGAATTCAAAGTATAAGGTGCCTAATTTGATGCATGCACTCAGTTAAGTCCTCTACTATACTTAATTGAGTCTTTCTATTTTAGACTAGTTCATCTCTTATTCTACTTATTTGCTTCATTCGTAGTCTGGCTAGTGACTAACCATTTCTCGTAGGTTCGTGTTGCTTTATTCAGACTCCCGAGACTTCAATCCTTTATTACATCTTAAACACATCCCATGAGATCTTAAACTCGTCTAATGAGATCTTGAGCTCGTCTCATGACACGGATTCTCATAAATTATGAAAAACACCACAAACGCTACAAAACCCCGTGAACGCGTCATATGAAAGCAATATAAGTAGATTTCGATATATAAGTATAATTCAGACTTATCAAATTCCCATAAGCTAAATGAATGCTTGTCCCTAATAATTCAAGAGCAAAAATAGGAGAGATAAGAAAATGCCCTGTCAGGAAAAACACAATGCCTTGATTGTTTAAATTTCCAAGTCAAAAAAATATTTCAATAGAAATAAGCATACCTAAAAGTTATATAAAGTCCATGAACAGTTTGATTATTAAAATTAACAACTATATAATCCCCCAAGCTAGTCTCGGTCATATTTTATAGACTTCACACTTTAGGTGTGTATATGAAAATAAGCCACTCATATGTTTATCGGGTTAGAATTTCTCTCAACCTAGTAATGCATCAACTATGTAATATTGTCCTCTTTAGGCTTGCACTTTGTCTTTCTCCACTACAAAGTATGATGCTAACATAATAAGATGATGACTCTCTAGGTTAGGTAGGCTTGATTAGATAGGTAGAGCGATATTATTTAGGAAAATGGTGCTCAAAAACCTAAATAAAACTTCACTAGTATATAATGTATAGGTTCGAACCATCCTTATACCCTCCTAATCCCCTAAATTTAGCCTCTTCTCTTTAATACCTTGAATCTTTGCTTGTCCTAAACTCATATCATACATAACTGCTTCTCAAGGTCTTTTGAGGGTGAGTAGGATCCTTTCGTGAAATTTTTCCAACAAACTCTTTATTCTTATTTTTTTCTTTTCTTTTTCTTTTTTCTTTTTTCTTTTTATTCTCTTTTTTTCTTTATCTTTCACTATTCTCTTCTCATTATTTACCAATTTGTACTAAAGTAGGGATGAATATTGTGCTCTCTATAAATATTTATTCAATTCATTTCGAGAGGACCTGAACTGATGTACATTACTTCTCGGAAAATAAACGTAGCAAAATAGGCTCTAAAGCTTTTCAATGATAGGCATCAAGAAAAGGAAATACAAGCTCAACGGGTTTCATCCTAGAAGTAAATGAAAAAGAAAATGAAATTTGTGGAAAAATAAGCTAAGTAATGAGAAAATGGGCTCTAATTCTAAGGGAGAGTTCAATAGTCCACAAGTTGCACGAAAGAGTCTTGAAAAGCCAAATAGCAAACCAAAGAGTAAAATCTCACAAAGGACGGAGTCTAACACACATAAATAGAAAAACATTAGAATAGTTCCATCGACCTAAGACTCAAGTCCTCATAGGTAAACACAAGTCTATAACGTTGGTGAGACATATTGCAATAAGAGAAAAATAGCAAAATCTCGAACAAGCTTCAATTCATGATTTTCAAAAAACAACATGATATATCAAATGAAAAGCATTTTGAAACTAAACATGCTTAATTATTTATCCTCATTGAAAGCTTATATCAACAATATAAATAAAAAATGGTATAATCTAATGCTCTAAACTACAAAATTAAATAGAAAAAAGAAAATAAAAACTAAGAAAGAAAATAAAAATACATGCTCTAAAATGATTCCTTCCCCCAGCCAAACCTTGCAATGTCCTTAGTACAAGCACAAGACATTTGAGGTAAACTGGGAGGAAAAGGATGTAGAAATCTAACGGTGATCAGGGGAAGGGAAGAACCATACCCCTGAAGTACCAGCCTAAGTTCTCATCCATCATATGGAAGCTCGCTTACATGGCGTGGTACTTAGTCCTTATTCCATAGTAGGATACAATCATGGCCCGATCGAACTCTTGAGTTGCATGGTAATCAATTTATATGTCATAAAGCGATGAGCTCATGGACTGATGCGATGCACGTATATATGCGTATCCATCCTACATACGCCCAAAGTTGGTCCATAGAAGACCAAAATCGTGTTGCAGGCTGCCATTTGAGCCTGCAGCGAATAAGGCTGACTACTCAATACCACATTCTTAGTAAAGTTTTGGACGACATCTTCCTTCATATGACCGGTGGCCTCCTAATCTTCTTCCCCCTTCTCTAAAGAAAGTGGGATGCCTTTTTCTATTAGGGGAGGCCACTGGAAATTTAGACACAATATCTAAGTCTGTGCCCCCCAAGATGTGGAAGCTACGCTTAGGGTGAATAAGCATAGGGGTTGGAATGTTCAAGTAAGGCCGCCCCAGTAGCCATTCATACCATTTATATAGACTGCATATTGCGCTGAGTAATGCGTGTAAGGCCATGCACCTCATAGGGTATGCAACCTGAAAGATCTATACCATAATACAACACAAGCAAGGTTAGTAGACCCCTTAAATATATCTCCGTAGAACCCTCAACTTATTGGGTCAGGTACTCCATAAACCAAGCTACAGAACAAAGAATCCTAGATCCATAAGACCTATCAGCCCCAAGAATTAGTGCTGACTCATTAGCAATCATATGCCATAGAAAGTATAGCTCATGGGTTGAGCAAACACCACCCCTAGTATCTCTAGAGAAAATGGTATAAGCTAGAACCCCATAAGCTACCCTCATTACCGGGTGAATGATCTAAGTGACCTTGGATCGACTAGGGCCATAGTTGGTAAGCCCAATGATGTCTCTCTAGGTGACATTATCCTTGTAGTCCTCTAACATATGGTAATGAGGAGTTAGGAGCCCATTGAAGGGTAAGCCTAGAACCTTATGGATATTCTCAAGGGTAAATCGCATTTCGGTGCCAAAATTATTAAAGAAAATCTTAGTAGGTGTTATCAGCAACAATGCGACTAACATTGAATGTGGAGAGGATTTCTATGGTCAGATTCTTATAGGTAGGGGTGTAGGTAAAGAAGGGACTCCCACCCAAATAAATAGAATAACTCATTTACTACATAGGGCATCCAACTTTAAGCCAAAGTTTAACACCAAGCCTAAGCATCAAACGACTAGCTTGCTTATAGCGCCCAAACTAAAATGGAATCTAATTCAGTTTTAGTTATAGCATCTAATGCCTAGTTTTGGAAATTAACTCCCAGTCTCGAGCATTCCCTCAAAATAATTCTTGTCTCCTTTCAAGCTTCTCTTCATTCGAGCAAAAGATTCCATTTATGAGCATTCAACACCCAACATGGGAGTCACATTCCTAAAGTCGGTGCACAAGGCTTTAAATTTTAAGAGCAAAGGGTCTAAAATTTTAACAATTCAAAAGTGTTATTTCTTTACTAAAATAACATCTCAAACACTCTAATTATTACACAAACCTTACTCAAACACAATTAAATTATTCAAGGGATACATTTTCCATCATCTAACAAGGAATAATTTCTCCTTTAATACATATTCAAGCAAAGGAACTACCCTTAATGATACATACCAAGGACCCTCCTTAACTCACTTATTTTTTCTTTTATATTTGTCTACTTCTACTCCATTTACCTTCCATTCCTTGGTTCTAGTGGTTCTTCATCCACTCAAGGCCTTATATTGGACTTTTTCTTGTTATGATTGTGAAAGATGTAACCCTCTTCTACGTGAACTTTTATTTATGTACTCTTTAGTGAGCATTGATCAACCCAAGAGTCATCACTCTTTATGATTTCTTATGACTCCTAGATTTTAAATCACTAGTAAAAACACCCTTTACTTGCTTCACTAATATTTCTTAGATTATGTAAACATTGAAGTAATTAAAATGTCATATAGTGTATTTAAATATGTGCTTTGGTTCCTCCCAAAATCAAAGCAATTGTGGAATTAATGCTTTGGGTTTATGTTAATCGAATTTGAATATGGGTACAAGTGCTTTGGGTTCATGTTAATCGAAGCATTCAAGGAATTTAAATTAAAACATCCCTTATATTATACCATGCATATACATACGCAGCCAATTATCTCGTAATCAAAACTTTTCATCTTCTCTTTTCTTCTCCAACTCCTCACACCAACTCTATTCTTCTCTATTAAACTCACACCATTAATCCTCCTAGCCACTCTTATACTCTCAACCTACCTCACCTTTCACGTTCACCTAAAACAAAGCATGCCCTCGACCTCACTTGTCACACCAACAAACCAATCAAATAATTTTAAAGTGAGTTAATTAGTTCTTTAATTTCGTTGTTTTGGATTGGGGTATGCATAACCCTAAGTATAGTTCTTTAATTTTTGTTGCTAGGGTATAGGGTTAGTGAACTTGTTTTGGGCATAGTGGATTTTTGGAGTCTGAGGTTCAGGTTTGGGTGGTGGATTAGGTGGTTGCACATGTTGGGTTTAATTTGGGTAGTCTCTAGGTTTGGGTTTAGGTGGTGGAGTCGGTGGCTGCTGTGTTTGAGTTGGTGGCTACACATACAAGGGCCTAGGTTTAAGTCGGTGGCTGCACGTTTGAGTCTTGGGCCTTTGGAGTGGGAGCTACTACATTAAAATAAAGAACTCACTCCGATCCTCCTTCTATCGTGACCACTTGCCCTAGTATTAAATTGCTGCTATATCTTGGAATAATTCTCTCAATCCTAAGCCTAATTGTTCCCCCCTCTTAGTATATACACACTTCCTTGATCTTGCTCGCACTACAATAAATCCCTTGTTTTCTCGACACTATTTGTGTACATTTTTGTCACCAAAAAGCATCGAGAATTTATTTCTCGACGCCCCTAAAAAGCGTCGACAAAATCAATGTCGAGAATTCTCGATGCTTTTTTGCGCCAATAATGTCGACGCTTAAAACTGCCCAAATTGTTGAAATATTCATGCATTTGTCACATTGAAGTAATTCTCGACGCTTTTTACTGTCGACTTTCTCGACGCTTTTCGATGTCCATTTTAGCTGTTGACATGTTGTGGCGTCGACAATCTCGACGCTTTTTGGTGTCCATTTTTGTTGTTGACATATTTTGGTGTCGACTTTCTTGACGCTTATTGTCGTCCATAGATTTGTCGATGCTTTCAAAAAATTTAATATGATAGGCTTTCTTGCTAGAATTTAAAAGCGTCAAGATTTCTAATTAATTTTTTAAAAAAAATAGATTTATAATACGATATTTATTTTAAATGATATGATTTGAAAACGAAAAAATGAGAATATATATATGATATGTATACTTGAATTCTTATTTAAATGTATTGTACACGTACATATACATACGTCTCGAATACTAATCTAATATAAGCTAATTAATAGCTAGTACATAGCCAAGTACACACACATAATATATATATATATATATATATATATATATATATATATTAATCGAGACCCTAAATAACATTAATAATATGTCCAAAATATGATCATAAATTTTGACATATATTTCACTACAACTAAATATAAGTGTATCTAAAAAGCCATAGACATAAACGATAACCCTACATTTAATGATAGATATATATACATATATATGGTGAAAGCTAATTTGATGCTGAAACTTATTATTCTTGCTTCTCCGTTGCACACTTGTCATTTTTAACCTTCAAAACAAATAAAAAGAGAAGTGATCATATAAGTAAAAATTTAAAATAAGAGGAGAATGTATATATCATATCAAATATATAGAAAATACGCCTAATAATGCCAATTGGATTTCAAAAAAAAATATGTTATCATCAAATATAGACATTTTTAAAAATTTCGGCAGAGTCTCCTTTGTATTATTGACTATTTCCATTTTAAAAATTGATTTCAAACCTATTCGCAATCACAAATCAATTACAAACAACTAAATAATGCCATACCACGTTAACCTTATGGTTAACGCCGACCAAACAGTCTCATCCTCCAATTTCAAACAATCATTCACATAAACCAACATATAATTAAAAGTTTTGTAAAAACACTGATCCCATACGAGAGAAAATGAGTATAGAATAAATACCGAAGGGTTTGCGGCATCTAAGACTGATTGTGTAGCATCAAGCAGTTCTTTTGAAGCATCTCCACTACGAACTTTTCCTAGAACTTCAGCAAATTGTCCCATTATAGTTTTAAACATGAATTTAGTCTCCTGAAGTTGGGCTTTTAGCATTCCATTTTCCTTTAACACTTCTTCCATCCTTATCTCCGACACTACTTGCACTGGCCTCTTTCGAATCCAGACCTTTCCTTTCTCAACACACCTTTGACCCCATAAATGTCGCCCTTTTGTACTCCAAATCCATAACCTATAGGACGATCTGGAGTGTCTGATCCATACATAGTGTGCTCGAAGGCTTCATCCTCAAGTTCTTGCCGAGACTTCGAAGGATGAACTCGCCTCAATGTTTCCAACTTAGCGTGTACATCCTCCTGTATATACAAACAATTATAGAAAAATAGAACTACAAGAGTAGAAAATCAACTGCTATGTAGCTAGGATTGGGTTAAGCAATGAATAATTTGTGAAGTGTAGTGCAAGTTAAATAGATCAAAGGAGTGTGGACTTCAATTTCTACTATTGAATGGAGGTGCACCATTACCCGCCTTATCAGCCACTTATTACTCCATCCTAGATCTATTTTGTATTATTGCAATCAGAAAAGAACACCATTCATAATTGTTACCAAAAATTCTTCAGTGACCGTGCCAGGAAGGAAGCTTTCGTCCTTTCCCATATGAGTTTTCCTCCAAAGAGCTAATAAACTCATTTTCTTACCATGCACATCCTCCTGTAAGTAATAATGTTATAAATTTTAGGGATAATATTGTTATATATAACCTCACTAGAAGTTGGAGAACATAGAAAAACAAAATGATTCTTACATAATCAGCTTGTTGGTTCGCAAAGCTATTAGAACCAGTTCTATGGAATTTATTTTGCGAGGCTCGAGCTTCTTTTCCAGAAATTGACAGTTTCTGGTTCAATAAAATTTGTTAAGAAAGATACTAAAGATCATAAAATTGAGCTGGAAGGAAAAAAGTACATTTGATGTGACATCAATAAAGAAAAAAGATCCGTGTACTAACTTTTCCTTTCTCGGAATCCCAATACCTTACTAACTTACACCAATTATTACTACTAATTCCATGTGGCACACCACTACACATCTCACCGATTGTCTTCTCATTAGGTTTGTAGTATGCCTGCTTCAAATCATATTTATATTGCCTCCAACATTTACTAGTATGCTTCAAGGCTTGATTGTCATATTCCACACCATTGGGAATCACGAATCGATCCTTGAGGAAAAAAGGCACAAAAGATTCAAGACAATAAGCCACAAACCTTATAGAATTAAAGGAAAAAAACATATGATAATGATTTACGGTGCTTATCGAGTTGAGCTACTCGTGAGCAGCTCGAGCTCGACTCGGTCAAAACTCGGTCAAACCTCGACTCGAGTGGACTCGATTCGAACTCAAACTCGGCTCGATAAGATAACGAGTCGAGTTGAGCAAACTCCAGCTCGACTCGAAAAGATCGTGAGAAGCTCGAATGAAGATCGTTAGAGGCTCGACTCGAAAGCTCGTTAGAGGCTCGACTCGAAAGCTCGTTAGAGGCTCGACTCGAAAGCTCGTTAGAGGCTCGACTCGAAAGCTCGTTAGAGGCTCGACTCGAAAGCTCGTTTGAGGCTCGACTCGAAAGCTCGTTTGAAGCTTGACTCGAAAGCTCGTTAGAAGCTCGACTCGAAAGCTCGTTAGAAACTCGACTCGAAAGCTTGTTAGAAGCTTAACTCGAAAGCTCGTTAGAAGCTCGACTCGAAAAGCTCATGTGAAGTTCAATTCTTTTATATTTAGTATATTCATAAAATAATATATTTTTTGATTAATTTTATATTTAAAATAAAAAAGGTCATGAGTCGCTACAGGTTGGTTCTATAACATGTTGTCTTGAGTTATAGTTTGTTTCGGTAATTTGGGTCGGGTCAATTTTTTACAGCATAACTTTCAGCCAAGTGTCATGTTATGATGAGACATATGATCTAATTAAGAAATTTATGACACACGAAACCATTTAAACAAAATTAGAGTTATATACTTATATAACTTATATTATTCATATATTTTTAAGTTTCTAACCTTATAATTTTTAACAAAATACATATGATATTTCATATACCGTGATGAACCTAAAGTACTACTAAATAAAGTTAAAAAAATATGATGATTGATGATCAATAGGGGTGTCAGTTCGGGTTGTCGGTACGTATTTGGTTCGGTACTAACGGATTCAGTACTGTTGGGTCGGGTTGAAACGGGTTTTAATTATTTTTGGATCGATTCGGTTTCGGGTTAATAACCGGATCGGGTTCAATCAGTTATTTACTTAATCAGTTTGGTCCAGATTTGATTCGGGTTTGACCGGTTTGGGTTTGACCAGGTTAAGCCTCAACCTTTATCAACTATATTCCTAATTTTGTTATTATTTTGTAGAAAAAAGGATGATTTATAATACTATAAATTGTTGAAAAATCATAATAATCAACTTATTGAACATTGGAAGGCTATGCATTACAAATCCCACTATCTGAAGAAACTATTTCTCCATTACAAAATCATATATGTCGTTTCTTGTATTTATTCTCATTGAGTTATTTTCCTCCATTGGCTCCATCAAACTTAATTAGGGACTTACTTAATTATATGTCAATGTGATAAATGATGCATGTTACTAGGACATGCTGTGTTATGAAGTTAGCATCACAAGTTCTTGTAGTTTCAATTACCACAGTTGCTTCTGAGGCAACTTTTAGTGCCGGTGGTCGTGTTATAGATCCCTATAGATCTAGGCTTGCACCAGAAATGGTGCAAATATTGATTTGCACCGGTGATTGGTGTAGATCCCTCCATGGAGTGCAAAGAAAGAATAAGGTAAAAACTACATATTATTATTATCATCATTCTCATTATTATAACATCACTATTATCATTATTGAAATATTTATGTTTTTATATTGCAGAATAAAGATGATTATCAACCAAAGGAAATTTCCATTTCAATTCCTTCGATAGAAACTACAAAATGAGAATTTCATGAGAAACTAATATTGTTGAACATTATTTGATATTGTATTTTTTTTGTTGGACAGTTTTTTTTGATGTTGTTTTAATCGTTTGCTTAATCCTTTGTATGTTTACTTTAGACATTTCTTGATGATTTTCACTTCTAATATCCGAAATTTGGTAAGTTTGATTGAATTTTATTATTTTTGCAAGTTTAGATTTAAACTTTCAACAAATAAATTAACTTTTGTAAAAAACTAAAAAATGCTATTGAAATTCAGTTGATTTGCTTGAACTTAATGAGTTCAAGCCTAAAGATTTCTAGTTAGAGGTTGAGCATGTTTGAGCCTAATGAGCTTCGAACTTCGAGCTTCGAGTCGAGCTTCGAGCCTAGTTCGAGCTCGAGCCGAGCTCGAATATCTGATTTTCGAGCCGAGCTCGAGCTTGGATTTCCAAGCTCACGAGCTTTCGAGCTCGAGCTGAGCTTAAGTCTGAGCTATCGAGTTTGAGTCGAGCTCAGCCAGGCTCGAGCTCGACTCGGCTCATAAGCATGCCTAATGACACCATGCACAATAAAACGATGACAAAAATAAAAACCTCAAAGAAACCAATATTTTTACTTACTCTAATCTCTTTAATAATCCTAGATTTCAAATACTTGTCAACTTTATGCCAATCCACTTCTCCAACTAGACAAAAGTCCTCCACCTTTGCAATACTACTAATAAATCTGACCAATATATGCCCACCTTTCCTAAGAGGCTGGTACAAGTCATTGAATTCAACAAAGTACCTTACACCATTGTTACTCCAAACATCAATTGGTTGTATTGGTCTTCGGGTTCATAATTGGATTGTGGAATGTCAACCCCAAAAGCCTCTCTCAGCAACCCTCCCATATCATCTCGACCTATTACCGTTGCATGGTCACTAGAAGGCTCTAAAATAGTGCTTCTTTCATCTCTACGATGGAAAACCCAATCTCTATAGTTCTTATAAAAACCATTAAACAAAATATGTCCTCCTACTTCATCTATAGAAAACCATTTCTTTAACTTGCACTTATTACATGGGCATCGAGTATTTCCTTCTACATGAGTCTCCTTAGCAAGCTCTAAGAATTTCATGCAACCATTATAATAAGCAAGGTTTCCTTTCGGCAAATCAATCCAACCAATATCCATATCTACAAAAAATAACTAGATTAACTTTATGAACCATGGCCAATAAAATGTTAAAAAAATACATGTTAAAAAAATAGAACTGCTAAAAAAAGATTATAATAAAATGTTATGATTGTATTTTCTAGAGTGCAAATACATTTAAAAGATTATACATTAAGTTCAACTACAAGCAAAAAAATTCCCAATATGACCCCCCAAATCCAAATTCATATTAGTCCAATTCAGTTATTCATGCCAAAATTCAAAGCTTCAATTATATTCTGTGAGACCTAACTTCCTGACTCATGTTCCTAGAATATTAGAGAATCCCAACACTAGGAACAAAACTTTCATTAAACTATTCCTAGTAAATTAGGCTCTAGAACATTATTCTCACATTAAAAAAAAAGAAAAAAGAATCAGCTAATCATGACCTTGATCTTAAAGTTCTCCTGAAAATGACAAGATCTAAAAATGAAAATTCCACCTATAAGGCCTGTCTGATATGTAAAATTGTGGAAATACCAAACTGTATAAAAGTATAAAAGGAAATAGCATGATAACACTGGCTAACAGAACATACTCAAATTGTAAACTATATGCAATGGCAGCAATCATTATATCCCAGTTAATTCCAGCTTAAAACTCCCCTAAACTCCCCTAAGGGGGACTGGTAAGCAACTTCCTTCATTTTATAGACAAATTGTCAGTGGCAAGGAGAAGAAAAACTGTTGATCAAATGCTTGCTCTAATGCGAAACGGGTCCTTACTAAGAGGTTCATTATCAACATTAACAAGGCAATTTGAGGCTCACAAGTCTACGATTACAAGATTATTTCACGAAATATGCAAGCAAATGCAACAAGGGGTTATTATCGATGTCAGGAGCAAGAAGTTAGGCAGGGTAGGTGTAAAAGCAAGAAAGTACACAGACAAGTTCCTACAATCAGTACCTTTATACCTCAGAACAACAGAAAGTATGCTGCCGCCCTTAAAATTTCACTTTCTACCCTTCACAGTTTGAAAAAAGGGGCATACTCAGAACACATACAAGTACCAACAAGCCCAGACTAACCTCTGATCATAAGATGGCAAGACTTAGGTGAGTTTTGTCACATATACATCTAGTAACAACAACTACAAAGCCCACCTTTGTTGACATGAGTAATGTCATTCATATTGATGAGAAGTGGTTTTATTTAAACCCGGAAACAAGAAGATTTTATCTTCTGCCAAAAGAAAAGGATCCTTATAGATGTGAACAATCCCGAAGGTTTAAGATAAAGGCTATGTTCCTGGGTATTATTGGAAAACCACTATACGACGCACATGGGAATTTGATACATGATGGGAAATATGGGATAATTCCTTTTGTTTGCAAGCAATTGGCAAAGAAATCAAGTAAGAACAGAGCTACTGGTACAATAGAATCCAAAGCCATTCAAAACATAAACAGAGATGAAATTAGGAAGATGTTGCTAACAGAAGTTATTCTAGTAATCAAAAACAAATGGTCTCAATACATTTCGAAGGATGTGGTGATTCAAAGGGATAATGCTAAGCCACACTAAGTGCCTAAAGATGAAGAATTCATGGCTACTACTACTGAAGGGGGGTTCAACATCAGATTTGTGTTTCGACCCGCACAATCGCGTAATTTAAATGTGTTAGATTTGGGTCTTTTCAGAGTCATTCAATCTATACATCATTCATTTCCTAAAAATTTGGATGAAATGGTTGAAAAAGTGAAGGAGGCATATGATGAATTTGAACGAGTTGTGAACAAATACACTTGGATCACATTACAAAGCTATATGATTGAGATTCTTAAAGCAGAAGGGGGGAACAAGTACAAGATTCCACATATGGGGAAGCAAAGACTCAAAAGACTTGGCTTGTTACCAGAAAAACTAGAAGTTAGTCAAAAAGTAATAGATTAAGCAGTGGACTTTCTCAACAACAATTTCATCCAAACAAACCAAGAGCAACGAGGAAAAATCGAGTTTGAGGTTGATGTAGACTAGGTATGGAAATGAATAACTCAAAACATGACTGCCACACATAACCAACATTTTGATGTTGTTTTGGGACTCGTAATTTGAATTCATGTTGGTTAGGTGTACTTTTGTATTTTGCAATGTGTTGTCTGGGGCAGTCATGTTAGGAGATATTTTGTAATGGGACTCAAATGCATAAATGCATTCTAATGGAATGAAGTCTTCATAATACAACATCAATTTCTAACTGCTTTTATTTTGAGGTGAGTCCATCAGAGGGTTATTTTTCTTCTAAGACATCCTCAGATCATGTTACCTCAACAGTTAGTGTGAAACACTACTGGAGCAAACCATAAACTGAAAACGTTAGAAGTTTCGAGTCCCTTCATCATTTGAAATGAAATTAAGGTACCGAACCCTGTAACTCAAATTAAGGGACTCAACACACCAAATGAGACTCAATATAGCACAAACTATCTTGCATAAAATATGATTTCTCACAAATTCTTCCATTATATTTAGAAACAAATCAGTATAAACACATCATTCATCAATAACAGCCCCTAAATGCAATGCAACAAGCATGAACATATGCTCTTTTATGAAAATCAATAACATTTACCACTAAACCACACAACACTATTTCAACATTAGGCAACAATCAACAAACACATTTTATAATGGGACTCAAAGGTGTTCTATTTGGCTGAAGTCTTTTTTACCTGGATTTATTTCCAAATGTGATTCCATCAGAGGGTTTATTTTCTTCTAAAGCATTCTCAAATCATGTTACTTCAATAGTTAGTGTAAAACACTTTAACTGGAGCAACTAGTAATCTGAAAACATTAGAAGCGTTTGAGTCCCTTCATCATTTGGACATCTATGACGCTAATAAAATCAAATTACGAGACTAGCATGTGTAACTCAACATAAGGGACTCACATTTTCAAATTGAGTGCCAAAAGTTACATATCCAAAAATCAAAAGTTTCATCCACCTTTACACTTTATAAAAACGTAAAAAGGGGTATAAATGTAGAAGAGCATCAGAGGCTATTGGTGATGGCCACAATACACAACCCCACCCATTAAAAACCGTGGAAAGGGGTAAAAATACACAAGTGAAGCAGAAACTGAGATGTTGGCCACAATACCGAAACCCACCCAGTAAAAAAATTTCAAAAAGGAATCTTTCATCAATCCTAACCTACGATTAATTAGAAAACCGAAGAAACATTTTTATTTTTTTAAATTTTTTTCACCCGATGCAACGACAAACCTCCTTTTGACTTTTGGAGGCCTCACATTTATTGTATCTCTCTTATAATAATATAAGATTCTTAAAAATTAGACTAGAATGCTCATAAAAAATCAAAAAAAATAAAGTTAGATTTAATTATATCAAAATACATTAGATTAGGTCAAATATGTAAATTACATGTGATTTTACACGACCAAAAGACGACCATATTCAATTTGTTAGTTACCCAAATAATTCCCAAACATGTGGCGCCAAAACAACTGAAAAAACCAATCCCCTCTCATTAACCCAAATCCACCCCTCCCTTTTGCTAAGCTCCACAAAATTCGCTCAATTCTCCTCCCATGGCTATCCTACTCAACACCATAAATCCAACCTTACTCTCTAATCTCAACTCCTTCCCTTTAAAATCCGCTCAACCGCCTCGAAAATATTTCCCGATTCGCGGTCCCTCTCGAAACTTCACAGTCTTTCAGCAACTGAGCAAGGGAGACGGTCCTAGTGACGAAAATACAAAAAATTATAACAACTCCAGTACACCCGGCGATTCTCCGGTTACAGAACGAAAGAAGAGACTATCGGAGCAATCGTCGTGGGAGACGAAGGATGCGAAGGGGAATGATTATCTGTATAGGCTTGGTGCTGAGGCTGATAATATGAATATTACTGTTGGTGCTAAGGCTGGTGTTATTGATGATCTATTCACCGGGAATTTCCTCGGACGCGATTGTAAGGCTTCCTAAACCCCCTCTTTATTCTTAAATTATGTTTTGCATATGTTTATTAATTATTGGAATTGATCATGGTGTTAGATTATTCAGTTAATTGCTTTGATTTTAGGATGGTTATGAAAATAATGATGCTTGTGGTAGAGAGGTTTGGACAATGTTATGACTAAATCCGGCGGAGTTGTATGAAGCAATGTGTGGTGTACTAAAGAATTGCATTATAAGGCTAACTTTGTGTTATGACCTATTTTTTTGTCACATTTAGTGCGTTTTGTTAGAAAAATCTACGGTCTAATAAGTTGTCAATCGAAAAATACTCCCTCTGTTTCTTCTTATTCTTCCCATTTGTTTTTCACATTTCCCAAAAGAAGAATCCTTAATTTCCAAGGTGCTTTTCTGTTCGTACTCTTGATTTTTCTAGTCAATTCATTTGGATTAGGGTTGAAGGTCTTCCAATTTAGTTTAATCTTCCATCTGTCATCACTAGGGCGTTTGAGGGTATTGGTCCCATTATTCGTTTTAATGAAAAATCTGTGAGTCTGGGATTCAAAGATTGTATAAGAGTCCTAATAAAAATTCAAATGTACATGCCGCTTATCCCGAGATTTTACTTTGAAGTAAAAGATGATACCTATATTTGGGTAGATTTTAGGTGTGAAGGGATTTTTGTCTTCTGTAAGAAGTGTGGGAGAATTGGACACAAAGATGTCTTATGCAAAATCCCAGATTCTGAAGCTGTTAATTTGGTGAGTATCTCTATTGCTAGAGCGTGCCATGGGCTTAATAGTAATATGAGAGTGAATAAGGGTTCCATGCCTTTATTTACCAACAAGCTTATAGGGCTAAAGAGAGTTGATCGGTTGAGAACCTCCAAGGTTAACCTCTTTCAGAGTTCTCAAATTGTTTCCTAGAAGGTGTGAGTGAGTCTGATGATTTATGGGAGCCTGAGTTTTCACCAGAATGTCCTCCAAGTTTCATGGAAAGGTCCTCTTCTTATAAAACAAAGTCTAAAGAGGATGTTCAAAGTCAGGATAAGGGTAACGTTTAGAAGGATTCTGAATGCAAGGAATCGAATAGTTCAAGTGGTGAAAATTCTGTTAATCTGCAGGATCTTATGCATGCAACACAGCGAAAGCAAAGCCTTAGAGACCATATGAAAAGGCCTTTCTCTAATAGCTCTTACTCTATAGTGAAGCACCCAAAGTTTGTAAGCAAGACCAAAGACTCCCCGCTAGCTCATCAGCTTCAATTGAATGAGCCAAATCCGAGTGGGAAGAGAAAATCTCCTTCAGAGGCTTGGTAATCCTTGAAAAGGAAGGGTGAATCAATCCCTCGCCATTGCAGGAAACAACCTTCAGCAGATCCCTCCAAGTATGTCAATTAGGGAGGCCCATGCAAACTAACTCCAACTGGAAGTTGGAGTTGAGTAAGGGAAGAAGAAGGTCACCAAAGTTTAGAGGCTGTGTAGCAAAGAAATATGACCTCTCTGATGATGACGATGAGCCCTTTCTGAATGGCAAGAAATCGAAGCTCGGAGTATTCTAGTCTGATGAAGAAAATAATTTGGAAGCTGGTTTGTCTGCTATGGGCTTTGTGGCTGGCCCTAAGAAGCCACAAGAATCAAGATGAGGGCTTGGTGATGGAATTGTAGAGGAGTTAAGTCGGTGATTGACCCTACAATTCTCTTTATTCTTAGTAGTATTAGGTATAATAATATTGATATTATGTTCTTATGTGAAACTAAAAGTTCTGTAAGTCATCTAGCAAGGATTTTGGTTTTAAAAACTCTTTTGGAGTGGATCTTGTGGGATTAGCAGGGGGTCTTATTTTGTTTTGGAAAGACTCGCTTAACATTTCTATGATTGACTCAACATGTAATTTTATTTTCTATTCTATGGTGGATAATCAAGGACTTACGACTTTCTACTCGTTTGTGTATGGCTCCCCTTATTTTAAATATAGAAAGCATGTGTGGGACTCATTAAAGTGGTTAATGGCTCGGCATTAGGGTCTCACTATCTCTTAAGAGACTTCAATCAGGTGGAATGCTCAAATCAAAAATTGGGTGGCTCTAGGTTAATCTCAGGGGCAATTGACTTCGCAAACTGAAAGCTAGAATGTGGTTTTAGTAATGTCCCCTTTACTGGAGTGCCTTTCTCTTAGACAAATAAAAGAGATGGTCAGTAATCAATTTTTGAATTACTTGATAGAGCATACTGCAATAATTTATGGCGCTTGAGTTATACTAATACAAAGCTCACTAATTTTCCTATCTCTCTCTCGGATCATTGTCCTATCATGCTTGAGCTTAACTCATCTGTCCACAAGCTGCGTAGACCTTATAAGCTAGAAGCTTGGGCATATCAATTCGGAGAGGCGAGGGTCTTAAATGGAGTATTGATAATGGTGCATCTAGTATCATTGAAATTTCTAGAAAGTGTAGTAGAGTTTGTTCTTCCTTAAAAAATTAGTGCCTCAGTTTCAAAAAAGAAAATAACATTAATTGGGTAATATCCAAGATTCACTTATGGAGGATCAAGATTCATTGTCCTCTATCCTAGATGATCTGAAAGAGATATGCCCGACAAATGGTGATTCTGGAAGCAAAGAGCTAAGAGTAGGTGGGATCAAGTTGGAGACCAGACATCTTGTTTCTTCTTCAAATCGCTGAAAGAACGAAAAGAAAAACAATTGAGATTTCCTTGATTAAGCTAAATGACGGTTCTTGGATGTCTGATTCAGCGTGTATTAAGCAGGAGTTTCTGTCATTCCTTAAGGAGATCTATGTTGAGAATCTAAATGTATCAGATAATCTTCTAAATTGGGAAGACTGCGCTGAGATTCAGAAAGAGTGGTTTGACAACATGCGTGCCCTTCAAGATCATCATCTCAAGGATCTCTCTTCTCCTTTCTAAATTGAGCAAATTGAGCGTGCGATCTTCTTTATGAAACCTCTCAAATCACCGATGGAATCCCTCTATGGTTTTTCCAAAAGAGCTGGTCTGAGTGCAGGAAAGATGTCGCTACTGCGGCCTTGGCCTTCTTCAATAATGCCTCTCTTCCTAGATGTTGGAATCACACTCACATTGCTCTTATTCCAAAAGTTCAAAAGGCTTCAAAAGTGAATCAATTCCGACCTATCAAGCTTTGTAACACCTCATATAAAATAATTGCGAAATGCCTAATTAATAGACTCAACGGTGTCCTTCCTAATTTAATAAGTGAATTCTCGTCCCAGGAAGGCTAATGTCAGATAACAACATCATTGCATATGAAATCATTCACTAGTCAAGCATAGGAGAAAAAGGGGGTCTTTTAGTGGTATTTTGAAAATTGATCTTTATAAAGCTTATGATAGAATAAACTATAAATTCATCACGAGAACATTGCGGGCGATGTGATTTCCTCAGAAATGGATTACCTAGATTATGACATACATCACTTCTGTCTCTTATTCAATGCTTGTCAATGGGGAACCATCACAACAGTTTCACCCTAGAGCTGGCCTTCGACAAGGGGACCCCCCTCTCGCCTTATATCTTTATTTTGTGCATGGAGGTCCTTTTCCGTAAATTGCAATAGCTTCGAGGGTCATTCAGGGTTTAAAGATGGGGGATAGGGGGCCTAGCATATCTCATCTCTTTTCTTTTTTAAAGCTACCACTTCCTCCTGTGAGGTTCATTAAATTTCTAAAGAAGCCTTTGGGTGTTAGTGTTAGTTCAGAAATAGGGTCTCATCTTGGGGCTCCGATGGAGGTGGATGGTTGCTTAGCAACAAGTCTTAATTTTATCCTAGAGAGGGTTCTGAAGAAGATTTCGTCATGGAAGTTTTCCTCCCTAAACCAAGCAGGGAGAATTATTCTTATTAATTCCATCCTGGCTGCCTTAGCATCGCATATTATCTCAATTTGTCTCCTTCCGAAAAAGCTTCATAAAGAAATATCCTTGTCTTTTCTCAAGTTTTGGTGGGGTGGCTCATTAGAGAAAAAGCCTATCTATTGGAAGAAGAGAAGCTTACTTGAAACCCCGAAGCCCGAAGTTTGAAGGGAGAATAGGTATGAAGAATCTGGAGCATATATCTCTCTCTTTCCTCTTGAAACAAGCTTGGAGAATTGAAAAGAAACCTGACACCCTACTTGCTAAGGTACTTAAAGGAATATATAGCCAATCTCCTATTCAATTTGTCATGCAACATAGAAAACATGTACGGGCCTCCTTTAGAAGCATGAGGCGAGCAGTGGAAACAATGAAGAGTGGAATAGGAATGAGCCTGGGGAATGGAAAGAGCATTAAAATCCTAGATCACTGATTCATCAGGACTTTGTTTGATTTAAGGAGGAATATAGTGAGGATGTGGAGAACCAAATTTGGGTTGCGGATCTTATGAAAAATGGAGTTGAATGGGATTGTAGGAAGATATGATCCCTGTATGATGGTAACTCTGCAAGGGCTATTTTACAATTATATATCTCTCAGATGGGCGAACAGGATACCATCAAATGGAATGTCTCCAGCTCGGGGTGCTTCTCAGTAAAATCAGGTTATTATTTTTTGTATCAACAAAGGAAGGACTTTTCTCTGAAATTTTTGGATTTATCTCTTGGCTTCTGAAGGAGATTCTAGAAAATCAAATGCATGAAGAGACACCTTGTTTTCATCTGGAAAATCATCCATCAAGCTCTCCCCACAAGAGCAGAATTGTTGAAAAGAAAAGAGATCTAAGAGGATGCTTACCCTTTCCTGCTTTTCGAGTGTGGAAACACCGGATCATCTTCTTAGAGACTGTGAACTTTGAGTCTCCTCGAATTCAGGATCTCGAGAATGGAGCTAGGATTGTCGAGATGACTTTCAGATTATGCAAATATTTTTCAAGGACAACCCTAAGCATCTTCTTTCAAATCGTGAGATTGAACTCATTAGGGTTCTTTGGAATCACAGAAATGAAATTGTTCTCTTCATTTATCGGCCAGATCCCGGTAGAGTTATGAAATATCTTCTTGATAAATGGAGAATCAAAACTCATCGTGCTGGCTTTAAGGAAGAGTGTTATGAATGTGAGACTCCACATTGTCAGAAGGGAAATTTCAACTATTGTTCTGTAGGGACATTATAAGGAACAAACTGCTGTTTTCTTGATTTTATGGTGCTTGGAAAAGACAGAGTTAGGATAAGGACAAGATCTTCACTGACGTAGGAATTGGTTATGTGCTGTATAAAAACAGTCATGTCTATTACCAATCAGGGGAAAAAGTCTTTGTATCCTTGCCTCTTCATGCAGAGTTGCTTGCTATGTGGAAGGCTTTTTGTCAGACAATTAAATTTGCTCCTTCATGGATTATGAGAACACACAACTTATCTGCTATCTTAGCATTGAAGCCCCCGAACTCGGCTCCAAAGGAGGTTCAAGTCCTGGTTAAAGATATCCTTTTGCTTTTGTAGAGTTTCTGTTTTATTTTTTGTGTTAAAGTTGATAGACAAGCAGTTGCTTAAGCCCATGAGCTCGCAACTGCGGCTAGGAAATGTAACTAGTTTTTCCTTTGTTTATTACTACTGTAATAAAAGAAAAACTTGAATTTAAAATATCTTTGATTGTATACTTGTATAAATTATAAAAAGTGTATATTTGAAAAATATACATTGAAACGAATCTTTTAAAACCCTTTATAATTATGTTTTTCTTATATATTATGAAGATTTATAATTAAATTTTGACTCTAAAATTTATAAATTTCAAACGAGAAGAATAGAAAGAAACAAAGGGAGTAAAAGATAATTATCTAGAAAGAAAAAAATTAGTCAAAGATATGTAATGGCATACTTTGGAACTTCGGCTAGCAATTTAAGAATATTTGCAACGTAGTAATAGGAATTGTATGCTAGTATTATAATTGTTCCGAATTAGAATGATTTTTCGAAATGAAATCATTATTAAGTCAGTCATTTTCGATTTAGTCAAGGTAGTCATATGATTCACATTCTTACATCTATCTTTTTTTTTTTTTTTTTTTTTCTGGGGGGATGATACGCAGCGGACGTAGTATTTGACTATAGACAGAAGGTCACGAGGTCGTTTCAATACTTGCAAGGCGATTATTACATTGCTCCTATGTTCTTGGTTAGATTCTCAACTATATCCTCTTTTGTCTCTTCTCATTTGTATAATTGTTTACTTGTTTAACTGGTGTGAGTTTTCTAAATATTATGATTCCTTGTCTCGCACTCTTGCTTTGATTTTAGCTTATTGGTGATTGAAATGTGAATTAGAGTATATACCTGGATATTTGAAACTTTGTTACCTGGATTCGACAATTTGCCTCACATACTCATGCCGAAACGACACGATACTGTACACGTGTACGAAATACAGATTAGATATGACAGATTGCTCTCCGACACGGCGTACCCTAGGTCTGAAAATTTGACACATATTCTTGGTTAAGGATGCAAAATGGTAGGGTTTAGGGTCAACATAGTGAGGGGATTCCATGGTTGTCAAAAGGGTGTTGATTTGTCGTCCCTTTTCAGTTTTCAACCTTTCAACCCACATAATTTCTAACTCTTTTTCTTTTTTTTTTTAATCAACTAAACTCAAATAACATATTTCCTTAATATTACTATTTGGAGATTTGGATTGACAAAAATAAAGGTAGACACTAAATAATAAATTCTAATCACCTTCATAAAAAATACTCAAAAATAAAAAATATTAACTTTATATATATATATATATAATTGTAGTGTCCCTTGGACAAAGTCCCTGGTCCCTTTTTTTGAGAATCACTGTATTAAACACTCGAATGGTTTTTTATTCGTCGCCAATCCTAAGCACGAATAAGAAGGAAGTTGCACTAGGTTTGTGACAGACAACATTGTACTTTGTAATATCTGTGAACATGAGCTAAAATGATATTTTTGTGGTCTTACCTATTCAACAACGTATTGCACCTCGTCGCCTAGAAGTGGTGAGTCATATTACCTGAAATGTGATAATAAATAAGTGAGGGCATTTAGGTTTTTGGGAAAGGAGTCAGAGGAGAAATGTAGAGACTAAGTTATGTACCACATTCTAGAATGGAGGGTCGCTTACAGAAAAATTAGTTGATCTAATGGAGGCAATGAAGTTTGGGTTATCGTAGATGGTTAAATGTTGACGATGTTGTTTGATATATAGTAAAGGTGATAGGATAATAAATGTAAAGATCGTTATATGGAAGAGAGATTGTGAACATCATGAATATTTATACACTCTAAGTAGGTGTTGAAAAAATTATTAAATGTTAATTTTGAGAGGATCTAGATGACGTTGTATAAGGCATTCCCCAAATAGAAAAGCTTTTTGTCGGAGGAAATTTAAAGGGTCATGTGGAGATGAGTCGTTGTGGATAAGAGAATATTCATGGAGATTTCAGCTATGGAGTAAGGAACGGAGGAGAAACCATCCCAGACTTTGCATAATCTTATGACTTATTTTTTCTAACACTTGGTTCAAGAGGCAAGATACACATGTGGTGACTTAGAGTAGTTGTTTGGATTGCAAGCTGATTCTAGGGGGTAGTATAGTGGAACAACATAGACTATTGGCCATTGGTATTCACATCAAATCAAGTATCAAGAGTAACAAACAACCAAGAGAAAGATGATGGTGGAGTTTATAGAAGCCGATTGAGTTCTTGACGTGGACGCTAACTTTAGTTGGTCAAAGATGAAGGCTTTATTTGTAAAGTAACAAATAATGCACTTAATGAGTCAAGCAGAAAACCGCATGTATATAAGGAAAAATTATGGTGGAATAAGACGTTAAGTAGCCATTATGAAATAGAGAAAATACTACTTGGACTTGGAAAAATCTAAAAATGAAGAAACTATGGAAAGATATAGAGAAGCTAAAGTCAAGGCAAGATAAGTTGTTTGAAGGGCTAGGGGTAAGATGTGTGAGGATATTCATGACAAATTGAAATTTGTAGAAGGGGATAAGGAGATAGATAGGATAGCTGAGAGTAGACAAATGTTGGAAAATGATTTTTGTATGTGTTAAGTGCGTAAAGGAAAAAAACCAAGGGATTCTTATCCATGATGACGAGACTAAACGGCTAATGAAAGGAGTATTTTGATGAGTTGTTAAATGGAAGTCAAGTGTTGTGTATTAGGGACACCACTATTGAGGATAATGAAATCAACCTCTAAGTATATGAGGAGGATACAAAAAGGAAGTAGAGGAGGCATTAAAGATAATGAAATTAGAGTAGGTTGTTGGCCCAAAATTCTTATTGAGGTTTGGAGATGCCTAAGGGATCATTTAATAAGATTTGGAGGATAAGTTAAATGCTATAGGATTGGGGCAAAAGTACCTTGGTGTATATATTTATGAGAACAAAGGAGATGCTTAAGCGTGTTTACAATATCAAGGAACAAAGCTTGGGTTACACTATGAATTATGGGAGAGTCATTTCGTTAAGGTGTGTTAGTCTTTAAAAAAACTAATTAGGGTTTATGTTGGGTCAATCTGCTATAGAAGCTATCCACTTTATTAGGCTAGGGATGGGACATTATTGCATAAAGAAGAAAGATTTACACATGTCTTCATTGATTTGAAGAAGGCATATAACTAGATACCAAGAGAAGTACTTTGGTTGTTAATGACTAAGAAGGGCATTCTATGTAAATATATTGACCTAGTTTAGAATGTGTATCAGGATGATATAACAAATTTTTGAAGTTATGGTGGAGTAGGAAAGGACTTCCCTATTACAATCAGGTTATGCCAAGGATTTGTCCTAAACCCCTTTCTTTTTGCAACAATCTTAGACCTCTTGAGGAGATACCGTGATGTTCTCTCTTTGTGGAAGATATCGTTTTGGTGAATGAGACTAGCATGGGGGTGAATGTTAAGTTAAAGCAATAGAGACAAACGTCTAAATCTAGAGTTTTTAAAGTTAATAGGATTAAACAAAGTATATGAAATGTCATTTTAGCATTGGGAGGAAATGAAGTTAATATAGTGTGACTTTGCATGACAAAGAGTTATATGTGAGTGAGTGTTTCAATACCTAGGATTTGTTTTTCAAAGGATTGAAAACATTGATTAAGATGTTACCCATAGAATAAAATGTGGGTGATTCAAATAGAGAGCCAATTAGACTATTTGTGTGATTGGAGTGTACCATTAAGGTCAAAAGGAAATTATATAGGAAGACAATTAGATTGATTATTATATAGGTCAGAGTATTGAGTTTTCAAGAAGGATCATGTTAAGAAGATAAGTGTAGGGGAGATGCATATGTTATGGTGGATGTGCGAGAACGCCTTAAAGGATTATATTAGAAATGAGGATATTCATAGGATAGATGGAGTAACGAATATTGAGGATAAGGGAGAATTAGTTACGATGGTTTAATCATGTGAAATGTCACGTAGTAGGTGCATTGGTGAGCAATGTGAAGGTTTAGGATAATGGAGATCTCAAACGCAATCGAGGCTAACCAAAGATGACTTGGATGGAGGAAGTTAACATTAAAGTAGAGAAAATGAGTCTACCAGACATGACTCACATTAGTGATTGTTCAACAAGGTCGCTAGAGCAATTCTGTGTACCCACATTCAGGCAAGAAGACGTAGTTTGGCGGTTTAATCTTGCGAGTGCATGATCAGAGAGTGCATAATTCTCCTAGGGTTCTTAAAGAAGAACAAGGGGGCTTTTGAATGAGGTTTTAGAAGCTAAAGATTCAACCTAAGTTCCTATTGTTTTGGTTAAGAGAGGAATCGATTTAAATAATACCTGCTGAATCTGTCAGAGACATTCGGAATTGCTATCACGATAACATGTCCGGAGGTTGTCCTTCCTGGGTTTGCGAATCTCGAAGAGGGAACCAAGGATAGATAAATGGGTAAGGAATTTGCTGTTTTATTTTATGAATTAATGCAAGGAAGAGAAGAAGACTTCCTTCTTTTGTGTTAGAGTATCTGGGTTCTTAGAAACAATGTTTGCTGTAGCAACTCAATCCAAAGGCCATCTTCTCAATCTTCAAGGAATGGAACTTCAGAAGGCTCAAGGCAAGCATTAGTTGGTTTATCCAGATTGGAGATGGTAGAAACAAATTGAGTGGGGAAAGAGTATGGGCTTCATCGGCATTCCACTCAGAGCTCTTGGCCATTAGAAGAGGCATGAAGGAGGCCTACAAAAGAGGAGAAGCTTGCTTCATTCATACACACAGCGCTCTACCCATGACAACCCTCATTAATACATCAAATTCTCTTAAGGAATTGAGGATGCTTGTTGATGACATTAGAATGCGTGTTTGTAAGGCACATGATCTAGCTACCATACCTAGGAAGGGTGCTTAGCATATTTGTTCTTATGTTTCCATTGTATTGCCAAAAAAAAAAAAAGAAAAGGAAGATGTGACTCTAAATTAGATATAATAGAGGAAATTTTGTAGATAAATTACTTGTGAAAAACTCTTGGCTCATATAGCCGACTCCATGTTTTTAGGATTCAGGTTTGACTTTGTTGTTGTTGTTGACCATGTCTAACACTTGGATACATACCTAGATTGGGCACTCCTAAACGTGTCCAATTATATAGATTTTAAATGCAGTGATTCCATGAATATGGAAAAGAATTTCCTCCTTTAAGTTCTCAATAATTAAAGTTCAATGTAGTGTGTACATTTCAAACCCTTGCAGCCGTATCTAGGGATGTCAAATTCTGACCCAACCTGCGATACTACTTGAAACCGACTTGGTTATGACCTAAAAAGTGAGTCCTGTAACCCAACCCAACGTGAAGTCAACCCGAAAGCGATTAGACCCGATATTTTAAAACCAGAACCCGATTTACATCCGAACTGAATGCAATCTGACCCATTAATGACCCGACCCGAAGACAGCCTAACTCGCTATTGACTTGAATGCAACCTGACCCATTAATGACCCGACCCAAAGACAACTTGATCCGTTAATGATCCGACCCGTCAATATCCTATGAGACTAACTTTCCTTGAATTATATGTCTATACAATGTATCATGCTAAGCTTATTATCCAAATTTGAGCTTATTTGAATTATATATCTATATATGATATTTGATACTTGTTCGTAATTTGATCGAATTATTTAATCATCAAGTGATTATATGATATATATAGATAATACAATGATACATTGGTACAACAATATACACATCTATCCTTATTTATCATATAATTCACATTTATTGATATTTTGTTTTGCAATGACTTATTGTCATCATTATTATATCTATGAATTGACCATTTTATAAAAACAAATTATGGATTAAGCTCACTCGAGATTACTGGATTTAACTCGAGATGGATGTAATAAAGAATAAAAAACAAAATCCTAAAACGATAATAACACATTATCATCAATGACCGGTTCAAACCCGATAAGGCCTGACCGGGATTTCAATTGAAACGGAGATGACCCATTTCAATCAGCGACTTGTGTCGAAATCTACCCGAAATGAAATGACTGGTTTAGGAACCGATCCTAAATGACCCGAACTGACTATGACCTGAACCCGAAATTTTGAATTAAGAACAACCCGTTATAACCTGTCCATGAACCAATTCGGATTAACCCGGTCCAAACATGATCCGAACCTAAAATCTACCTGAACCGAAACAACCCACTGTAACCCATTATGGAACGAAACTAAATTTACCCGAACCGAATACGACTTGAATGGAACGCAAATTGAACCCGACAAAGCAAATAACCGATTTTAACGGACCCGATAATGACCGGACATGACGCGACCCTACTCGAAAGGCCAAATTTACCTATTTCAACTCGACCCGATAAGAATCAACCTGCGATGGGTCAACCTTGAATCGATATGTGGATCCGAATTGACATTCCAAGTCCTATTAGGCTATCTATAGTAGGAAATGTAATACATTAGGTAGTCCCTTAGCGTCAAATTAAGAGGACTGGTTAATGTGGACTGTTTGGTGCATTCTGATTTACTATGAAATGTTTGGTTTTGATATAATTACTTTCCAAGTTAGAAGCTTACTAGTAGACGACTCAAATTAGCCGGCAACACGTAAGATTTGATATTTACTTGCCAAACAAATATGTTAGATTCTATTTGGTGTGGTGCCAACTTTAAGATACGGCTTGTGCTATGTTCATGGTTGTTACTAACATGGAAACTGTAAGAAGACCAAAGTTTAATAGGAGAAAACTTCGTGCAGCCAATTTATGTGCTACTCAATAATTACAGCTCATGTGGGTGTAAACAGCTTATGTGGGTCTAATTGCTATTGTTTCCCACTAGGATTTGAAATATCATTGAATGTTGGATTGTGCAATTAGCTTTGACAAATATGTAATGAAATCTGTTCAGCCAAGCAGTCAGATAAATCATTTTCTTTCTCTGAGTTATCAAATAGTTGTTTTAGTGTATCAACTTAAGCTTTTTCATCTCAATGCAACTATGTAGAGGACCTTGAGTGAGCTTATGTTTTTGAGCCTAAGTTCAATGCCATCTTGATTGTATATTGCATTATATATAGTGCTTAATGGCTTCTTGCTTACATATAGCTATTATAGATAGTTGTAGCTGATTTAGGAGGATGAATTAGCTTGCAAGATTATTTTGCACTTTAATCAGTTTTGGTTGAGGAGAAAAAAAATATCCAGAGGATATTTTTGTTTCATGAGTGAAGCAATTCAAAGGACCCTTGTTTTGAGAGACTAAATCCTGGAACAAATTAAATCCTTGAGATTGAGGGAAGTCCTCCCCCCCCCCTCCCAAAAAAAAATTTAAAAAGGGAAATGACACCTTTTAATACAAGCCTATGTGAGTGAAGCTTAGTGTTTGATATGGAAGCCTCTGTCTTTCTTTCACTGAGTGGTACTAGAGGAGCTAAGGTTATTGCTATAATATAATGATGCATCACGTGTTTCTTCATATACTTTATAATTGCATTTTGTGGAATATCTATGTACTATCACCATGAGGGTTCAGGCATTTTATGCTTTCCAGTGCTGGCACCTCAATTTAAGACAGTGGGGAGGGTGTAAAGAGTTAACCAATATTCTTGCACTAGACGATGTTTATGAATATATAAGGGCTATTATTAGAAAAAAGGGAACCCAGGGTAGCAGGGGTTTCGGGTGTATACTTATGCCTGGTGGCAGAATGTCTCTAGTTGGATTGCAAAAGTGCTATACTATAGAAGCATCTAGCCATAGAGAGAGAAAAGATTAAGGTGTTTTGGCCCTTGTGTGAGGAGCATGAATTTTTATCTTCTAATTTATTAAAACTTCAAGAACAGGAAAATGTGCATCTTACAGACTTTTCTGGCAAATGGCAAATTATTGTGTTCGACTCGTGCGTCCCTTCATGTTATTTCATATAGTCGTCTGATAAAAAAGATATTCTTATTACTTTCTTCTCATTTTTCATGTGACAGGATAAAGTTGGTAAGTTGCCAGGACTTGTTCAAAGATATTTTCAGATATTCCTTCAGTCATGTTCTGAGAGGGTAATCTGTATCTAAATTAACTATTACCTCTTAGTATATCATATTCTGCATTGTGCTTGTTTTTCTACCTAAAAATATGCTTTCTAGAGCATGCAATAGTTATAATGAGATATATTTATATGTGTGGTGTGTTATCCTTTTTATTTTTATATTTTTTATGGTGTGCATATTTCGTTTCCATAGGATAACTTTAAAACAATTCTTAGAGCACAAACTGCATTCATCTGGATAACCCAGGTTCTTCACTTTCTGCCTGACTTAGAAACCGCATATTACCAATATAGACTTTAAAAGTTTAAACAAGTGGTAATAACCAGGTAATTAAACGTATTTTTAGGCTAGTAAATCTGTGGCATTATACAAGTAACAATTTGTTAATAAAAAAATATTAAGATGCACATAGTTTACCAATTAACCAAACATATCTGCTGCTTGAATCCCAACCAGTTGGAACTTCCAGATATCATATCTACAACTAGAATTGCGTCAAAATAAGTTGATGAGATTCCTTCTTGTTGAATCTATTTCTTTTCGTCTCTCACACTTCATGCTCTTACACATTTGGTATTTTGTCATTTGATACTGTCATATCTTAATCTCCTTGTTAGTATCATGTTTTTGTAGAAAAGATAAGCTTGATCTTATCAGATAATGATAAACATTAGTAAAAGATAGAATTTAGTTAGCATATAGAAAAGATAAGTATTAGTAGAGTTCTAAGTTGTTTGAATATGTAACACATGCTACTATAAATACAGATGTACAAACCGAAAATATCAATGAATGAAAATCACAGTTCTTCTTATCAAAATATAAACCAAATACTGCAAATCTTCTTGGTATCAGAGCCGGCTTTTTTTGAGAGAGTGTTTTAGCCAATATCATCATTTACCAAGCCTTACCTGTGAGGATGAGTGAACCACCGAAAAACCCGAGTGAAACCACCATAGCTATGACTCAACTATTGGAACTTCTAGAGAAGCTAAGCAGCAATAGGAGTCAAGAATCTAGTAGTGGCCCTCTCAACATCTCGGAAAAACTGAGTATCCAGAATTACTCAAAGTGGTCTAGGTTAATGCTGATGGCGATCGAAGGGAGGGGGAGGCTCAAACACATCATGGCCATCCCACCATCACCTGACACCAAAAAGCATACCAAATGAGCTCAGAAAGATGCGGTGGTCAAGATATGGATCGTGGAAAACATAGAGTCAGATCTCCTTAATTAGTTCTTATATTTCTCAACAGCAAAAGAACTGTGGGAAGGTATTGAGTCTTTGTATAGTAGTGGGAGAGACGGATTACAAATATTTGATCTCACCATGAAATCAAACACACTCTAGCAAGGCCATGACACAATCGAGGCATATTATGGAAAACTCATAACAATCTGGAAAGAAATAGATCCTAGAATTCCAAACCCCATGAAATGTTCAGAAGATATAACAATTCACAACAAATTAACACAACAAACTCGCCTATACCAGTTTTTGGCTGGCTTAGACGAGAGTCTTGATAAAGACCGAAGGGAACTAGTTAATCAAGATCCCTTACCAATGGTTGAAGCAGCGTATAGTACCATAAGGAGAGAGGTGTCAAGAAGAGAAATAATGAAAACACCAGTACCTTCATACTCACCTATAGCCAACGGAATAGGCGGAGGGCTCGCCGTAAAAAACCGAACAGAGAAGGGGACTTACCGGAGGAACGAAGAAGACAAATCAAACCTCAAATGTTCTCATTGTGGTGGCACCCGACATACTAAGGAAGGATGCTTTAAAATCATTGGGTATCCTGACTGGTGGTCAGAAAACCGGAGAAAAGGGACCGGAAGAGGAGAACTAGCTAAGAAACGAGGAGGAGCTTCCATGGTTGTAGAAGAAGAGAAGCAGATCTCAGAGGAAAGGGAAGACGAAAACAAAGAGAAGGGGCCGAAGGGAAGTAAGAACGGCGAATCTCAAAATGAGAGACAAAACCCACCAAATGCTCCTTTTATATCATGCCCCCAACTAAACCTAACCCTAAGCCTCCACAAGATTCCCGAAGCTTCTCTTAAATCATGCCCCCAACAAACCCTAAGACACCTAAGCCTAAGCCCCCACTTAAATCCCGAAAGCCCAAGCCCCCACTTGAATCCCAGCCCCCACACAAATCCCGGAATACAAACAAAAACCCACACATAAACCCATTGTTACCTAGCCCAATGACCAAAGCCCAAATATTTCCTACACCATTAACCCACAACTAGCCGAGTCCACCACGAGGCATAGCTCAAGCCCAAACCTTAACCCATAAAAAACCGGGTGAATTTTTCCGAAATATCAACCCAAAAGCCGGGTGGATATTTGATAGTGGGGCAACCGATAGTATGACTAATGATGAGAGTGATTTTTTAAAACTCGAAAGACCTTGCAAAACCATAATTCAGACAGCAAATGGAGAATTAGTGGAAGTTGCTGGAGCGAGGACAGTTAAAATCGGAGAAAATATATTATTGAGCAACTGTCTTTATATTCCAGAACTCTCTTATAAACTCTTATCTATTAGTCATCTTACAAAGGAAATGAGTTGTGATGTTCTAATTACTTCCGATTTTTGTATTGTGCAGGATGCTCAAACACGAGTGATCATTGGGCATGGTACTGAGAAGGATGGACTGTACTATATTGATGGTATATCTCGGAGAGGCAGTGCACCAATTGGTCGTGGTTTAGTTGAGGAATAACTCCAAATGTGGCATCGTCGATTGGGACATCCGTCAATAGGGTACTTGGAACGAATGTTTCCTTTTCTTGCTGGATTAAATCTTGTGTTTGACTGTGAGGCATGTTTTCTTTCAAAAAGTCATAAACATAGCTATCATAGGGGCATTAGTAGAAGTAATAAACCTTTCTCCCTAGTACACTCTGATGTGTTGGGCCCTGCCCCAGAATTTGGCAGTCATGGTTTTATGTATTACGTATTATTTATTGATGACTGCACCCGTATGAGTTGAATATATTTCTTAAAAGGCAAATCAGAGGTGTATGATGTTTTTGTTAATTTTTATCAAATGATTATTAATCAGTTTCATTCCATTCTTCGTTCTGATAATGGAGGAGAATACATTAACCAACACATGAAAACCTTCTTTAATACTTATGGTCTTATTCATCAAACCACTTGTCCCGATACTCCACAGCAAAATGGAATTGCAGAACGGAAGAATCGTACATTACTCGAAATGACTCGGGCTATGATGTTCGATTCCCATATACCCAAAACTTTTTGGCCTGAGGCAATTGCTGCTGCAAACTATCTTACTAATCGCCTTCCCACAAAAGCCCTTCACTACCAAACTCCCTTAAGTGTCTTGTGTAAGCATAAGGATGTTCCCTCCTTCCATACTCTTCCCCCTAGGGTGTTCGGGTGTATTGTCTATGTTCATCTCCCTAAGAGAAGTCGAAACAAACTAGAACCCAAAGCGGTTAAGTGTGTGTTTGTGGGCTACGGTGTGAATCAGAAAGGCTATAGGTGTCTTGATCCCGTCTCAAACCATGTTTATACTACGATGGATTGCGATTTCATTGAAAATCACTTCTTCTACCCCCAACCTCGATGTTAGGGGGAGACTGTTAGAGACGATCTCATTTGGCTAATCTATGGTGGTTCTACCACTGTTGATAATAGAACTATAGTACAGCCTACTCCTCCAACAGTACCGGTGCAGGATGAGTCCCTCGAGGATGAGTATCATGCTGGAAATCAGGGAGACAAAATGCAAGACAGAAGTGCTGGTGGTATTCGTAGCAAGGCTGAAGTTACACTCTGCTTTCGAGAGGCAGATTCTCTCCTTAGGGCTCTACTGTAATGAGTTTATATTTTTCTTCGTGTCCTTTACAAGATGTATGTATGTCTATTTGTACTGGTTGGTGCTCAACAACTTGTAACAACCTATCTATAACAAATTTATTATATATGCAATATTCCTCTCATAACTAACTATATTCGCTGTGCTCCCTCCTATTCTTGTTGTTGTATGTTATTCCCTCTCTGTCATCAGTTTCTTTTTGTCTTCACTGCATTTCTTCTTGCGTAGACGTGAGTAATTGGTGGCTTGAGTTGATGCATAGCATTACCCCGGTCCCAAACAACCACCTTGTCCTCAAGGTGGAACAGGGGAAATCTGAGACTAAGAGCGTCATAGTCCTCCCATGTAGCATCAAATTCCGGCATGCCCTTCCACTTAATGAGCACCTCCCTTGAACCGTCAGTACTCTGTCCTGTATAACGCACTCCCAACACCTCTTATGGCTCCCTATCTAAGGTCAAGTCAGAGGAAATCGTTGCTGGCACCGTGGGGTTGACTGTGGTGGACCCAATGGCCATTTTCAGTTGAGACACATGGAATATCTGGTGGATTTTGGCTTGTGGAGGCAAGCCCAGCTTGTAAGCCACTGATCCTATGCGCTGCATGATCTCCAAAGGACCAAAGTACCTTGGTACTAGTTTTTCATAGGGCTTGGAAGCTAATGATTTCTGCCTGTACGGCTGAAGTTTTAAGTAGACCCAATCCCCGACAACATATTTAAACTCTCTTCTGTGAGCATTCTCTTGTGCCATCATTCGTTGTTGAGCCATGAACAAGTAATTCTTCAAGTCATCCATCATAGCATCTCTGTCAAGCCATTGATCCTCCAAGGACTATACCGCAGTAGTTCCTCTTTCAAATCTTACTAGGGAGGGAGGTTCTCTACCATACACTACCTTGAAAGGGGAAGTTTTTATAGCTGTGTGAAAGGATGTATTGTAGCAATACTCTGCCCATGGTAGCCACTTAGCCCATTCTTTCGGTCTCCCATTGATGAAGCACCTCAGTCTAACCATCTGATTGAGGGTGATAGGCTGTGCTCCTATTGAGGGCTACCCCTTGCAGTTTGAACAGCTCTCGCCAAAATATACTCAAGAAAACCTTGTCTCTGTCCGATACAATAGACCTGGGAAATCCATGTAATTTCACGACTTCTTTAATGAAAGATTCAGCCAACTTAGCAGCTGAGAAAGGACGCTTGAGTCCGATATAATGCGCATACTTTGAAAGCCTATCTACTACCACCAACACCGTATCAATGCCGAATGAGCATGGTAAACCCTCTACGAAGTCCATGGAGATATCTTCCCAAATTCTTACGGGAACTGGAAGTGGGTTCAATAGCCCAGCCGGAGACAGAGAAGCTTGTTTTTGTTGTTGACAAACCCCACAAGACTGCACATACTTAGTCACTGATCTTCGCATTCTCGGCCAGTACCACTCAGCTGCTAAACGTTGATACGTCTTAAGATCCCCAGCATGTCCCCCAATCGGTGTATCATGATACTCGTAAAGTATTGCCTGCACCACCGCGTGGGAGTTAGGCAGTACTATTCTGCCCTTGAATTTTAAAACGTTTGCTTCTACTGTAAAGCCTTTCGACACCTCCTTAGCATCTTGGATTCTTTCTTTAAGGTTGGCTATAAAGGGGTCCTCATCTATAACCTTCTGGATTTCTTCCCATAAAATTCCCTTGGAACTAATAAGAGCTCCTAGCTCAAGTGGCTCGGTAGACCTTCTAGACAATGCGTTAGCCGCTACATTTGAAACCCCCGTTCTGTAAGCGATCTCAAAGTTGTAACCCAGAAGCTTGCTCAGCCATCTTTGATACTCGGGACCAACCTCTCTCTGATGCATGAGATATTTAAGGCTTTGTTAATCCGTTTTGATAATGAATTTTCGCCCTAGTAAATAGTGTCGACATCATTAAACTGCCAGAACTAGAGCCATTAATTCTTTCTCATAAATCGACTTGGACCTAGCCCTCGTGCCCAAAACTTTACTGAAATAGGCTATCAGATAACCCTCTTGAGATAGAAATGCCCCGACCCCATAACTACTAGCGTCGGCTTCCACCGTAAAGAGCTTAGTGAAGTCTGGCAAGGCAAGAACGGGAACACTCGACATTGTTGTTTTTAATTTTAATAAAAGCGAGTGTGGCTTGGTCATTCCACCCGAAGCAATCTTTTTTAAGTTGCTCAGTCAATGGAGCCGCTATATCTACATACCCTTTGACAAACTTGCGATAGTATCCCGTGAGGCTAAGAAACCCACGGAAAGCTTTCAAATTTGTGGGACTCGGCCAGTCTTGCATAGCTTGTACTTTGAACGAATCCACCGCTACTTCCTCTCGTGTAATGATATGGCCCAAATAGGCCACTGATTCTTCCAAATTCGCATTTTTTCCATTTGCATAGAGTCGGTGTAAGGACAACTGATGTAATACCAACTCTAAGTGTTTCTCATGCTCCTCTTTACTAGTACTGTAGACCAAAATATCATCAAAGAATACCAACACAAATTTCCGCAAAAACGGCCTAAAAACATCATTCATCAGGGCTTGAAAAGTGGTTGGTGCGTTAGTCAACCCGAAAGGCATCACAAGGAACTCGTAATGGCCATCGTGTGTTCTAAAAGCCGTTTTAGGCACGTCTTCCTTCTTAACCCTTATCTGATGGTACCCTGACTTAAGATCCAATTTTGAGAAAATTGTGGCGGCATGCAACTCATCCGGTAACTCGTCTATCACCGGAATAGGGTATTTATCCTGGACTGTGATCTTGTTCAGGGCCCGATAATCGACACAGAACCGTCACGATCCATCCTTCTTTTTAACTAGCAGGACTTGAGAATGGGATGTTGAACACTTAAATCACTCCAGCTCTCATCATATCACAAACTAGATTTTCAATTTCATCCTTTTGGAACTGTGAATACCTATAAGGTCTAACGCTCACTAGATCAGCACCTACTTGTAATGTGATCGCGTGCTCATGCCCTCGGCTTGGGGGCAACCCTTCTGGCATGTGAAAAACTTCTTGGTATTTGTTTAATACTCCCTTCAAAAACTCCGGAATTTCCGCCTCAAACTGCCAGCCACTCCCACCAACGTCAAGCTGATTGAATTCCACCCAGAACCCTTTTCCCTCTTTCCTTAAAGCCCGCACCATTGCTTTCAAAGAAATCAATGACCTTCCCAAGGATGAATCCCCTTGCAACGTCACTTTTTTTCCCTCCATATCGAAACTCAACGTCTGAGTCTTCCAATTGGTAGACATGGTTCCCAGAGTCTCCAACCATTGTATTCCAAGAATCATGTCTGAATTTCCCAACGGAAGTATCAAGAAATCTTCTACGACTCGGATATCAGGTAGTTTGAGTTCCACCTGCCTACACTCACCACAACCCTCCACTGCTGCTCCAGTTCCCAGTGACACACCGAAAACCTTGACTCTAGTCACCAGAATTCCCACTCGCTCCGTGGTATCTATGGATACAAAATTATGTGTTGCCCCAGGATCTATCATTACTATTACCTTATGTCCATTCACCCACCCTTCATTTTCATTGTTTTAGGGCTAGTCAACCCCATTACCGAGTTCAGAGATACTTCTAAGTCCATTTTCTCATGTTCTTCTACCCCTATCTCCTCTCCTTTCACTGGAGTTTCTTTCCCATCTTCATAGTCACCTTCCTCCTCTTCCTCATTCACTAAGAGGACACTAAGCTCCTTCCTCTTACACTGGTGGTTAGCTGACCATTTGTCATCACATCTAGAACACAACCCGAGCTCCCTTTTTTCCTTAATCTCCCTATCTGAGAGTCGTCGAACCCCCGCCATTCCTCCATTTCCCGAACCTCCCCGACGATAATTGTTCACCGATCCCCCAGAGAAGTTTTGCGAAGATAGAGTTTGTGATTGAAGGGGTCGAATTAAAGGAGCATTGGATGTGAAGTTTCTAACCTGGTTCGTATGTTGGCTTGCGATGGAAGTGGGATTGTGAAATGCGGAACTCGGAATAATACTTCTCGACCCCCTATTCGCGTAGTCTGGTCCCCTTCTCCCCACTGCTCTTTGTTTGTCCTCTACCTTTTGGGCCAAGTCCATTGCGTGGTCCAGTGATCTCGGCACAAGAAGTCGCACCTCTGCCCTAATGCCTTCTTTAAGGCCATTTACAAACTGGCCTTTTGCTATCTCTTCAGAGATGTCTTCAAGAGGAGCCATTAGCTCAATGAACCTTCTCCGGTATTCATAGACAGATGCTTGTTGTCAGTGGTCAAGCCATTGTTCGTGTTGGGTCCCGCTTGCCGTTGCTCGGGATTGTCGCAGGAGGAGTGCCTTCATCTCCTCCCATCGCCTTAAGGGCCGACGCCGATGCTCCCATTGATACCAAAGCAGAGCGTCGCCTTCCAGAGATACTACCACCGCTTCCACCTGTTCTTCCTTGGTTAGCCGGTAAAAACAGAAGTATCATTCAGCCTTCAAGATCCACCCATCCAGGTTGGTTCCATTAAATCCCGGTAGGTCCAGTATTTTCATCCTCCAAGTGTTGTTGAAACTCCCCATACCCACCCTATTCTCGCTTCCCTCTACTTCCTCCGATGGTGGTGACCTCCAAGGTGGAGCCCGATTGATTACTTCCTCTCTTAACGACTGTTGTTCGACCCGCAATTGATTCACCAATTCCTCCTGAGAGGTTCGTGACTGCTGGAGACTTGTAACAATTTGGGCCATTTGGGCCGCCACTTCCCCCACTTTTTCAGTGATTTGGATTTGCAACGACTCCACGTCCTCCTCGAGTTTCTCCATGCGCTGCGAGTGAGTTGGTGCCATCATGAATTCGTCCTCAATGATCGTCCGCTCTGATACCAAATGCTGGAAACCAGGGAGACAAAATGCAAGACAGAAGTGCTGGTGGTATTCGTAGCAAGGCTGAAGTTACACTCTGCTTTTGGGAGGCAGATTCTCTCCCAAGGGCTCTACTGTAATGAGTTTATATTTTTCTTCGTGTCCTTTACAAGATGTATGTATGTCTATTTGTACTGGTTGGTGCTCAACAACTTGTAACAACCTATCTATAACAAATTTATTATATATACAATATTCCTCTCATAACTAACTATATTCGCTGTGCTCCCTCCTATTCTTGCTGTTGTCTGTTGTTCCCTCTCTGTCATCAATTTCTTTTTGTCTTCACTGCATTTCTTCTTGCGTAGACGTGAGTAATTGGTGGCTTGAGTTGGTGTATAGCATATCATTTGCGGCTACACGAATGTGAGGTAAATTCTAACTCTGGAACTTTGTTAGAAACTGATATTGTAACCTTGGAAGAAACCAGTTAAGTGATGCAGGAACACTCAGACGAGAAATGATACCTACCATGAGATATCATCTTCCTCCTAGAAGCACGAGAGGAATCCCTCCTAAACGATATGATCCATCTTATAAAGTCCAGAGGTCAAAGTATCCCATTCAGGGTTCACTAGATAACAGTATACCGTCTACAGCGCCCGTTTTTAAAACAGCTCTATACTCAGAAAAAATCCCAACTACACTTAAAGAAGCAGTTGAGAGTAAACACAGGAGGAAAGCAATGCAAGAAGAATTCAATGCACTTACCAGAAATGATACCTGGGAAAAGTGCATAATTCCCAGAGACAAGAAAGTTGTAGGCTGCAAATGGGTCTTTACAGTCAAGTACAAATCTAATGGAAGCATTGAACGATATAAAGCAAGGTTAGTGGCGAAAGGATATACACAGGTATATGGAATCAATTATTCTGAGACCTTCTTACTAGTAGCCAAGATTGATACAATCAGGTACTGTTCTCAGTAGCAGCAAACAATGATTGACCACTATATCAGCTTGATGTGAAGAATGCCTTCCTACACGGTGAAATTGTAGAAGAGGTATATATGGAAGCACCGCCAGGCTTCTCAAAGAGTTTCTTGAAAGAAGGGTGCAAGCTCAAGAAGGCACTATATGGGTTGAAACAGTCCCCTAGAGCTTGGTTTGGCAGATTTACATTAGCCATGAAGAAGTTTGGTTTTAAACAGAGTAACTCTGACCACAGCCTATTCCTAAAGAAGAAAGGTGATCTAATAACATGTCTCATAATTAATGTAGATGATATGATTATAACAGGAAATGATGAGGAAGAGATCAGTAACCTCAAGAGGAAGTTGTTTCAAGATTTTGAAATGAAGGATCTAGGAAGACTTAAATACTTCTTAGGAATTGAAGTACTTCGATCCAAACAAGGTATTTTTATTTCCCAACAGAAATATATACTGGACCTTTTAGCGGAAGTAGGGATGATAGAGTGCAAACCTGCAGATACTCCAATGATGATGAACCATGGGTTACAAATTGATGAGCATGCAGAATCTACAGACCAAACACAATACCAGAGATTAGTAGGTCGATTAATTTACCTATCACACCCTCGACCTGATATTGCCTATGCTGTAGGGGTAGTGAGTAGATTCATGCATAGACCTCAGATTCAACATCTTGAGGTTGTGTACATAATTCTCAGATATTTGAAGAAAACTTCTGGCAGGGGAGTGATGTTTAAAAGAAATGGTCACTTAAATCTAGAAGCTTATACAGATGAAGACTGGCTGGTGATCGAGATAGTAGGAAGTCTACTTCTGGATACTTTACCTTGGTTGGAGGAAATCTAGTAACCTGGAACAGCAAAAAACAAAAAGTTGTGGCATTATCAAGTGCTGAAGCGGAATTCAGAGGAATTGCAAAGGGAGTTGCAGAGGTTCTAAGTATTAGTAAAAGATAGAATTTAGTTAGCATACAGAAAAGATAAGTATTAGTAGAGTTCTAAGTTGTTTGAATATGTAACACATGCTACTATAAATACAGATGTACAAACCGAAAATATCAATGAATGAAAATTACAGTTCTTCTTATCAAACTATAAACCAAATACTACAAATCTTCTGTTTCCTATTCTAACACAAGCCATCTAAGAATCCTACTCCAAACAACATGTGCTACAGGACATCTGCAAAAATATGAGCTCGCCTTTCTTCCAAAATTCAATCACCAAATTTAATCCACATTGATGCGATCCATAAGCTACTTTTTAGTGATATAATACACAAAAATTCAAGCCTTAATCTCAAAAAGATAGGTCTTTTACATGAACAAAGAGTTTATCTCATGTGATTTTCCACAGAAATCCTCCTCGATTCCCTCCTATTAGTGACATTCTTGTAAACCCATGTTAATGAGATTATATTTCGTAGAAAACTTATGTGAAATGAAAACTGCTAGTGCATTACAGATTATAAACTATACCTCAGCATGGTGCTTTCTATAGGCTTTGTTTTCTATACAAACTGACTTCATCGAATTTTCAGGATGGTTATCTATTTACTCTGTCAAGAATGCTTATGTACTTATTATGCTGGTGTAACTGATGTATAAAAATTAATATATTTTCTTTATACTAGCTCTGTATGAGCTACTGTTCTTTATCGTGTTTTTGTAAATTTCAAAAATCTAAGACTGTTAACAGATATTCATGTTTTGTGTAAAGGGTTACATAAACAAGTTATGTCTAGAAATGTGTCAAGAATTTAGATAAAGCAAAAAAACTGTAAGAGAGACATTTGTAAGGAGGAAAAGTTTGTTGTTAGTCACTATCATGGTGAAAAGCTATTCTTGGTGGAGTCATAATAAATTGATATGTCACTGTACTAGGTAACTATAAGTAAAGTTTTTCATGAATTTACATTTTTTTCATTCTTCTGTTTTGTTTTCTGGGCCTTCTCTTTTGCCTTCCAAAAACTATGAATTTCCATTATAGTACTAATAGTAAACCCCATATGCTTTTAATGTGTCCTAAGAATCATTTTTCATTGTTCCTCTTGCTTATCTGTATAATATGCTTTCCTAGAACAAGATTATTTATTTATGTTGACATTTTCTAATGTTTATGCAAAATCATGTAGCCAACCCATCTTTCAGGGATTAAAGCTTGAATTTGTTGTTGATCCTATATTAGACTAACTTGGATTCTTAATTGTTGCTTTATTTGATTTAGGCCTTAAGGGAAATATTGAAAGAAAGATAAATGTCTAAAGGGTCATGCATCTCATTTCTCACATTTTTCTTTTGATTGTTCAACTTGATAAGTAGATTTTTAACATTAAGACATCTGTTCAGTCGATAACTGTACAATCATATATTTCTTTCATGGCTGGTCAAGTAATTTGGCATTATATTGACATTATCAACATTTTGTTCTGTTTATGCAGTTTGCCACATTGTGAAGAATTTTATTGCTCATCTTCTAAACGCTAAAGTCCCTCTGATCCTAGGTAAATTTAATTCTGGCTTATTCATTATTCATTGGATTCTAAATGTGAAACAATGAAGATTAGTGTAAGCGTACACTCCAAGTCTTAGAGGATTATGTAAGGAATGCTTAGTTTCAAAGATATCTGACCTCCTACCAAGCAATTAGACCTTCTCCTTTTGTGCTTTACAAGCATATTTTATGAGACCATTGGAGTACTGCCCTTCACAATGGATTTTGTTATAGAGGTATGGAGCTGGATTGTTCAGAGGCCAGCTGAATATATGGAGTCATCCATATTGCTTTTTTTTAATGATTTATGGAATTTTTTATCTTGAAGCATTCTTAGTGCCAAAGCTATAAGAGCAATAATTAGTTTGTAAAAGCTCAATCCCTCCTACAAAAACTATCTTTTTGGTGTCAAAAGTCATTATAATCTAAATGGCCATTATGGACTTCCCTATAGTGGGGTATGTTATAAAAAAAATATTTAAAATGTGTAGCTACCCTTAAAACTCTTTTTGGCTTTTTGGCTTCTAAGGTTGATTTAACCATTAGATAGATAGACTATAAGTAAATACTGAATGTAGTTTAGCTTACATGTCAAGTTCAATGTTTGGCATCATAAAAAAAAATCCCTTAGGATGGTTGCATAAATTTCTTAACCCCAACCATGTTCTTAAAGTTACATGGGTCTATCATTATTTTTCCATTCAAAGGATAGAAATGGCATAATGACTTAATTCATTTGAATCTTTTGAGAAATTTATGTATCTAACCTTAAGGGTTTTACTGTTTTTTACTTAATAAAATGTCAAGGATTATACTAGGCATGTAAGCTACACTACATTTATTTGCTGCATATAGTCTATATAATGCTTAATTCAAACTTAAAAGCCAAAAAGCCACAAATCCTTTTGGGGGTTGCTACACATCTTTCAACAAACTTTGGAAAATGTTTGTTACATATATTTACCTTGTAATACAACCTTTGGGCTTCTTGAGAAATTATTTTTTGCTTGCTCATTTTCAATGCTTTTGGACCTCCATAAAGGTATGGAAAATGTTATTTAGCTACACCATGATCTTGCCCTAAAAATCACTTGAAATATTGTTGAAGTGCTAATATTTGGTTCTCTGTATAATCTATACACCATAGTTTGTCTATGGCCCAAGAAGGTGAGTGTCGTTGTGAATAAAAAAAGTATCATCTAATAGGAAATTATCAAATTCCTTTGCAGAAAATAGTGACTTTGTTGGAGTTGGGCCCTTGAGAAGTTACGTGATGAATCCATTTGATGACGCTAAAGGACCTATCGCCGTGGTAGTTAAAGCTAGTTTATAAGTTGGAGGTTAATTTGAATTTATGGAGCCTCTCTAAACATTTTTTTCGTGGTGCTGCATTCATTGCCTATCACCATTAGCCTTGGGTAAGGATTGAATTCATTGCATGGAAAGCGCATGAAGCGAAATGTAGAACTTACTCTGTTTGAAGTGTAAAAAGACGATTAAGTTGAGGTGTTATAGCAAGTGTAAAATTAGGTTCGTATGTTATTTAAGGGCCGCATCAGTAAGCAAGTACAAAATTCTGACACTACATATAGGAATATTCTAACATTTGATTTCATTCCTATATTTCTACTGTAGACACATATGTGCCAAGATCATTGGAGTTGGGTTAATATGTTGGATATATCATCCAAATCTCTGGAAACTTGTGTAAGGATATAAGGATTATTATAGATTCTCTCCATTGTGTTATGCACTAGGGAAGCATTATTTACTTTAATACTCATTGGCTCCAAAGAACTTTAACAATAATTATTACTCTTTTTTTTTATACAAATGAGTCTTTGATGACTTATTTTTAATGCCTATGAGAATTATTTTAGAACCATGAGTTTAATAAAAGACCCTTAGAATGCTGTAATATAAGTTTTTCTTTTTAATATGTCAAATATCCCTTTCTGACACACATACCTAGATTTGGTTTGATTTCATTGTTACACTCTGGTTCGTCTAGTACTCATATCTCTATTGATGTAGTCTTGTGTTGGGGTATGCAGAAAGACGATTTTGTAAAGTAGAATACCGATCTGAGATTGGTGTTTCCGTCGTGATCCTAAGTTCCTGTAGCATATTGTTATCAATAGCTAATATATAATTATTAAACATTGCTGGGATATATGTTATTTTTGTTGTATCAGACTAGCAGTGATGCACTTGTTGGTTCCTATTAATTTCCACAAGTATTACTGTAGTGAAAAATGGTCAGTTCTACAATTGTGAACCATTATCAGTTCTACAGTAGGGAACAGTTAATGCATTAGAATACGAGATGATGTATAGAGAGGCGAGCAGCATTAATGAGTTTGTTTCCCATTATCATGGCTTCCCACACTTGTTAATGCATTTATGTTTACTTTCTCATTTCCATGTTAAAAATATGTGGAAATCCTATTTCATAGGCTGTTCGGGAGATAGAACTCGTAGGATTTTTTTACAAACTTTGATGTTTATGTTTTTCAGAGGGAATATTCCAGAGTATGGGGTGGGGGATGCATCTTAACCCTTCATGCAAATCCTTTTTGAGTTTTTTTTACATTCCTACTATGGTACCCTCCTATTTCCAATTGTCCATGTCATTTTGAAGGCTAAGGTTCCTCGTAAAATAAGAAGAGTTTGTGTAGACATTGTCTTGGTTAAGATTAATTCTAATAACCTCCAATAGCAAAGCCCTGAGTCACCAATAGTGATATTCCTCATTGGTTATCATGCCATGTATTTACATGCTTCGAATCCCTTACTGAGTCAATAGTGAAACCTTCTTACATACCTTTCTTCATTTTCAGGTGGCTCATGATCTTTGTAGGAGGTTGTACACGTGCATGGGAAACCTTAGGTTTGCCTTCTCAGTGTCTTGGGATTACTTGCAATTGTAATATTTTGAGAATGAAGCAAAACACAGAAAATTTGTGTGGGTGGGTGGGTTGGAGGAGGGAATGTTGGAGAGATTCTGACTATTATGTAGTGTACGTGGTTAACATAACATTAGGGAATTATTTGAAGAACCTTAGAGCCATATCTTGTGATTTGTTTTGACTTGTGGGGCGGGAGCAACTTTCATCATAGGCTGAAAGGTGGCTGGGGCTTTCTAGAGTTTGCCGAATTTAATATAGGAATTTGGTTAACATGGAAATCATGTTTTGCCTATCCTCTTACTTGTTTCCTCTTTTTCTGAACAACATACGCATACTAATACATACTCACACATACTTAAGATATAGAGTTTCCAATTATCTTGCATTCAACATTTCCAGTCAATACATGTAATTTGAAACTCTTTGCAACTGGGGTTAATCTGATCTTTACTTAATTTTTTTTGCTTCTTATTTTCTTTATTTTATGTGCTATGGCATGGAAACCTATATTCAATTTCATAGAAGTTATAACACTTTCACAGGAATTTGGGGAGGAAAAGGCCAAGGGAAGACATTTCAAACTGAGCTAATCTTTCAGGCTATGGGAGTTGAGCCAGTTATTATATCTGCTGGGGAACTTGAATCTGAAAAGGCTGGTTAGGAAAATTCTCTCTTTCTTTATTCCCTTCGCGATTCATAATTGTTAGTTTGTTTTAACTTCATTTGAAATCCCCTTACCCCAACTTGTCAGAACTTACCTGAACTTCTTGGCCTTCATCTAGAGCTATTTGAACTTACTTCAAGTTATTGAATATACTTGGAAGCCCCTATCTGAAGTTATCCTAACTCATCTGAATTTAAATGAATTTTTTCTTTCTTCCACTACTTTTAAACTAATTTTTTCCCTCTTTTTTTTCCTCCTATTTGGACTGCACTAACATGATTCAACGAGTCATATGTTTGGTGTGGTAAAAAGGGAGAATTTCTTTGTCAATGTTCAATGCGCATCAATTCCTTTATGTGCTTCATTTTCTCAATTACCAAAAAAGGGAGGTCATTAGATTTTGCAATAGTAGCAGTAATAGATTTAACATGACAGATGGATACAGTGCTGTATGGTGTTTCTTACTGTCTGACTTACAGGAGAACCTGGTAAGCTAATAAGGGAGCGATACAGAACAGCCTCTCAAGTGGTGCAGAACCAAGTTAGAAGCTTTTCCTTTTTGACAAATGATTTATGTATGTTGGTTTTTTTTAACCTAGTGTGTGCTATTTTACCAAAGAAAGATTTTTGCATTCCTTAGCTGGAAGAATTAATATTGAAGTGACAATAGAAAAATAAGGACTAGACCCCTTCACAACTGCGTGTCACTTATGTTAACTTGTTTAGCAATAAATGATCTCACACATGTATAACTAGCGGTAGATATCACATTTATAATAATAATACAGAACTTATAACAAATCGTTATTCATACAACTAAAGTACCCTGTGAAATGAATCTAATTCCTTCCTTTCATCCAAACCCTTAAGAGTTTAATTTCTTTAGTTTCCCTTTCTTTCCTTTCCTTTCCTAAACTTTACTAAAATAAAACCTAATGCCATATTATCATTTTATTAATTTTAAATTTTATAAAAATCTTCTTATACAACCTTTACCGTAAAAAATTGATGAATAGAATCAGCGTCTTATCTACTTAGTACTACTGAAAGACACCAACCTCGAAGGCCTAAGTCCATAATGCTGTCTTGTTGTCCTTGGCCTACGCAGGGAAAATTAAGCTGTTTGATGGTCAATGATATTGATGCAGGAATCGGTAGATTTGGTGAGCCCCCCTTTTCTGCTCATAGATACACCTACCTTTTACGTAATATGACCATATGACTACACGTCTACACTGACAGCATAAGCTCAATTTTACTGCAATATCTTCATTTTACAGGAGATACTCAAGTGACAGTTAACAATCAAATTGTTTCTGGAACTCTGATGAATTTGGCTGATAATCCCACCAGAGTTAGCACAGGACAAAACTGGCGTGAGACAGATGTTACACACAGAATTCCTATTATTGTCACTGGAAATGACTTTTCAACAATTTATGCTCCTCTTATCCGTGATGGGAGGATGGAGAAATTCTACTGGTATGTATGCTACCTTATCATCAGCCGAAATGGCTATTGCAAAATTAAGTTATTTCTAGTCAAATAAAAAATTATGCTTCTAATGTTGATTTATGTGGGTTTTTTTTGGTTTGTATTACTATGGCTAAATGATATAAAAGCTTGGATGCTTTGGATGGAAATTCAAACCTATTCCTCGTTTAATGAAGACTGTATTTTCTGAATCGTATAAGCGATTGATTAATTTTATTCATTATTTTTTTTTCAGTCAAAGTGGCAACTTAACACTTTGTTTGCTGTTTTAGGTTTTCTGTTGGGTTTTAAGATTATAGGTAGCTGTTTAGACTAAGTAAAATTATTATCACTCCTCTAGAACTCTTAATTCTTAACTCTCCAATATGAACAAAACCTGGGATTGGAAACTAGAAAAATTTGTTTCCAAGGATCTGATTTTAGTATAATCCAAACTGACAACTTATTTTGATACGAGATGAGCCCTTTACATCCAATGGGTTTGTATGACACATGTAAAGGATGGAGACCTAAAATCGAGCCTGTCAAGTACTTGAGTTGTAAATGGAAATATAGCCAGTATTACTAAGATTAGAGGTATGAATCAAACTGTATCATACCGTATAATGTCTATTTTGAAGACCTATATGTCCATTGTAGTGATTGCACCAAGGTGTCTCAGATAGGCACCCAGTGTTTCAAATGACGAGTTTGTTTATGATAGTGGCCTAGTTGGGTTAAAACTTCCTAGCTACCATAATGGTATTTTCCTTTCAAAATTACTGCATTACTACTGTAACTTTCAGTTTTTTGTTATCTCAGGCAGCCAAATCACGAGGATATTGTCAATATTGTTCATCGGATGTATGAGAAAGATGGAATATCAAAGGATGAGGTGATCAGTATTGTGAATACATTTCCTAATCAAGGTAAGAGTGTTCCCATTACACTGTTGGTAAAACAATGATAGTTTGCTTGACTTCACATATACAAACATAGTGCCTTGGTGCCAGAAAGTGAAAGTGAGATAGAATTATATTTCATAGGATTGCCCTCTTGTAAACTTATGTTTTCCAAAGCTCTCATCAAAAAATTACTCGACACTAAGATAACTTTAATCTTGCAGGAATATAACCAAGAGAATCACCCTTCTAGGTGCCACATTAAGCCTATTAATATAGAAATGCCGCATTTTGGAAAGTAGAATTCCAAGAGTCCTGCAGAGTACTATTACTAAACCAAACGTGCTCCATAGAGAAAGTCATGGAGTCAATTATGTTCCTAGATGCTCATATTGCCAACCAATTAAGAGCTTTAAACTATGAAGACATCCAAAATACTGATTTTTTTTCTCTCTCTCAACTAAACGGTCTTCTTTGCTTTAAGCTTTTAAGTGAACTCCAAAAACTTGCTTGCAACAGTGTTGAAGAATCAGTAGAAATCCACAAGAAGTCCCATCCTAGAGAACTACAAAACACTCAGAATCCAAGGACCTAGACAAGATGCTGCTACAATTCCGATGATTAATGTTCAAAAATTTCATGATGTTTAGGCTAAGCTTCCTTGGAAAAATTTCTTTTAACTTTGGATATGTTATTTTAAGACAATTAAACTCAGAATTTTCCTTTAGGATTGTTCATTTAACAAGACGTTGAAAATACTCTGGAACAGGTCCCTATTTTAATCTCATGTCCTCAACTAAGCTTAGAGAGTCAGGTTTGAGATGTTTTTGGAGTGTCTTGATTCAAAATTAAAGAAACATTTCACTCCCATTATATAATTCATGACTACCATATTTCGAGCAGGATCAAGACACTCAACTTAAATGGTAGGGTCATACTGCAAAAATGCCGCTTACTGATGAAACTACAGAATTGAACTGTTTAAATTTTGAAAATTATATATTTTGGCTGAAGTTTCAAAGGGATAAGTCTTGTGTTCCTCTTGGTGAGTTTTCTTGTTTTGTTGCATGGGTCTATGCCTTGTAATTTTCTTACATTTACCTATCTTGATATCTTTCTAAGGAAATCCTAGGAAGATTTCCTCTTAGAATCAGATAATAGTTTTCTAACATAAATTTATCAAGGAACTAATATCTGACAAATGTAGCATATAGCCTATATAATCAATGTATGGCAAACACTGAAGGCTCTGGAACTTGAAATAAGTTAGTTATACACTCCTGTTGTTCAGTTGTATATGGGAAGAAATCAGTCTCGTTGAAGTCCTCTTATTTATCCTTTTAATGGGGAAGCAACTTTAGATTCATAGTGTCTTCTTCCCCAACTCAGAGTTGCATGTAGACAATTTACTAATGAACACTTTGTCCCTTTCTTGATTTGCAGCTTTAGATTTCTATGGAGCTCTGAGATCCCGTACATATGATAGGTCTCTTCTAAAGGTATACTCCTCTTTGTTGGGATATATGCCTTTTGTTGGACAAGTTGAGGTTCACTTCAACATACGTCTACATGCTGGGCTGCATCCAAGCAGTAATGCAGCACCACTTTTACTCTGTTTTGTATGAAATCTGAAATTGCAATTGTAATACTTAGCTCAGAATCTGGGGTTTAAATTATGAAATAAAATTAAACTTCTAGGTCATTAAGTAGCTTTTGTTTAGAAGACACTTTCCAAACCAGCAGAGGGATAGTAATCTAAGCAGTACAACACCAAGGAACATGGTTGGCCAATCAAAATCAATCTTTCAAAACTATTATTTCAAATCCCTTGCGTACATGCATTGTGACAACTTGGGGATTTTAAGATCTGTTAGCCACTTTATTTAACAGCCCAAATGTAATAAAAATAAACGAAAAGAAATGGAGATCAGGTGTGTTTATGGTTAACATATCATCTCTAATTGGTATGACAGCTTATTGAGAAATATTGTATAAGGTAGCTCATGTTTGGAGCTTCCTGTTAACCAAGGGAAACCACCCATTGTACAGGGTATACTAGGAGGAAGAAGGCAAGAAACTCAACAACAGACATCAATGCATAAAAGGCTCAGCAACACTGGGAGTATTATGATTAAGCAGAAGAAAGAGACTGATAATGTAAATAGAAGAATATATATATAAATACAGTAAATAAGCACATAGGCCAAGTTGTTACATAGCTGGTTACAAAGTTTGTTGAGAGTGGGGGTATAAGTACCTAAAGAATCTATGTACATGCTTATCTCAGAAATCAATACACAAAAAATTGGGAGAGACACTTTCCTCTCGAAAGCAGGCTGACCCTTTTCAGCTTGAATATTTCCTTTTCCATTATTGCTTCTTCTGTTCCAATTCGCTGATCTCTAGCAGTTGGTCTCAGAGCAGGCAATCGTGGGATGGATCCTAGGAATTCAGTGGCTAAAGAAGTGGCTAAAGAAGTTGGGGACGATGTTGACCCACCGGAAAACATAGACATTAAGCTTCACCTTTCAAGGGCAGATTGTGACACTACAAAGGGATGCATCCCTAGGGTGATCTCGAACGTCATTCAAGGCCATGCTGAGGACCTTGCAGAAGTAGGGTGGAGGTTACTTGATAGAGTACAATCAAGTAGAAATAAGGGAGGATTGAAGGCAGGAAGTAGGGGAAATTCCTGAAAATTTGAGGACAATCCTTTATAAATTCCAAGAAGTTTTGCGGTTACCAGAAGGACTACCTCCAAGGACATGAGCATGCAATTTTTCTGCAAGAGGGAACCAGTGTAATGAATGTTAGACCATACTAATACTTCCACATCCAGAAAAATGAAATAGAAGCCTTGATACGTGACATGCTAAAGGCTGGGATAATCCAAGTATCATCAAGCCCATTTTCCAGCCCGGTTCTCTTAGTCAAAAAGAAGGATGGGTCGTGGAGATTTTGTGTGGAATATAGAGCTTTGAACAAAGTGACGGTTCCCGACAAAAACCCCCTTTCTGTTATCGATGAGCTACTAGATGAATTGCATAATGCTATGGTGTTCACAAAACTTGACCTCAAATCCGATTATCATCAAATAAGGGTGAGAGAGGAAGACATTCCAAAGACAGCCTTTCATACACATGATGGCCACTACGAGTTCCTGGTCATGCCTTTTGGATTGACCAACGCTCCAGCAACGTTTTAGGTTTTGATGAATAAATTATTTCGCCCCTACTTAAGAAGGTTCGTGTTGATATTTTTTGACGACATTTTGGTTTATAGTAGTGATTTAGAAGAGCATGCACATCATTTATCTCAGGTGCTTCACTTGTTGTGTGATTACAAGCTCTATGCTAACAAAAAAAATGTGAGTTTGGAAGGGAGCAAATTGGGTATTTGGGGCATGTGATTTCGAGTGAAGGGGTGGCTGTGGATCATTGTAAAATTCAAGCCATGTTGTAGTGGCCTATACCAAAGTGGCAATGGCAAGTGTGCCAGTGCTAGCTATGCCGAACTTCAATGAGACATTCTTGGTGGAAGCTGATGCGAGTGGGTTTGGAGTAGGAGTTGTGCTTTCTCAAGGTGGACATCCCATTGCCTATTTTCGCAATGTTCTGGGGGTCAGGGCAAGGACTAAGTCCATTTATGAGAAAGAGTTGATGGTTGTGGTGTTGGCGGTTCAGAAATGGAGACATTACCTTTTAGGGAGGAATTTCATCATTAAATCCATCCAGAAAAGCCTCAAATTTTTGATGCATCGGATAGAAGTAGGTCCGAAATACCAGAAATAGATGTGCAAGCTTCTGGGTTATCATTTCGATATTGTGTACAGAACAGGGTCAACAAATATTGTGGCTGATGCTTTGTCTAGGCAACAAGCTGGTAGAGTGGAGTTGTGTGCATTATTAAGTACTAAGGGGGTACCATGGGAGGAATTCCAAGCTGCAATCTCCAGGGATACTTTCATCTCCAAGATTAAGGATGACTTACAGAGTGGTAAGGGGGCTCCAAAGGGGTATAGTCTGGATAATGGTGGGCTTAAATTCAGAAATCGATTGGTGGTACCTTGAACCAGTGCGTTAGTCCAATCCTTATTGTATAAGTACCACAACTCCCCAATTGGTGGTCATGCTGGTGACTTTAAAACATACCAAAGGATAGCTGCTGAGTGGTTTTGGCCAGGTATGAGGAAGGATGTGACTAGGTATGTTGAGTCATGCGAAGTGTGTCAGCAGCAAAAACATTCGTCTCTTACTCCAGCTGGACTTGTTCAACCCCTGCCCATTCCTACTCAAGTCTGGGAAGATGTATCACTTGACTTTATGGAAGGACTTCCCAGCTCCAAAGGGGTGGACACAGTCTTGGTAGTTGTGGACAGGCTAACAAAGTATGCACATTGCATGGGACTTAAGCACCCTTTTACTCCCTGAAGGTTGCTGAACTGTTTGTGAAGGAAGTGGTGAGACTCCATGGATATCCAAAGTCCATTGTGTCAGATAGGGATAGAGTTTTCATGAGTAACTTCTAGAGGAAGCTATTCAAGTTACAAGGTAAAGCACTAAATCGAAGCACAGCTTACCACCCTCAGTTTGGCCCAAACTGAGGTGGTTAACAAGGGAATGGAGACATACTTAAGGTGTTTCATCAATGGCAGACCCAGGGATTGGTTGAAGTGGTTACTATGGGCAGAGTATTGCTACTACACAGCATATCATACGGCCACTAAATGCATTCCCTTTAAAGCAGTGTATGGTAGGGATCCACATACTCTGCTGAGGTTTGAAAAGGGTCTACTGATATTCAGACATTGGAGGAATAGCTAGTTGAGAGAGATGCAATCCTAGATGATTTGAAGGCTCATCTCATCCAAGCACAGTAGAAGATGGTGGTCCAGGAATCACAGAAGAAATATAGAGTACAGAGTGGGAGACATGGTTTACCTGAAAGTGCAACCTTACAGACAGAAATCGGTTGCTTCCAAACCTTTTAAGAAACTGGCTCCACGATTTTATGGACCTTTTGAGGTAATTCAAAAGGTGGGTTCTATTGCATACAAATTGAAGCTACCTCCTCAGGCCAAGATACATCCCGTCTTCCATGTGTCCCAACTCAAAAAGGCAGTGGGTGCAATGTTTTCTAGCCCCACCATTCCTCCCATTGTGTCTCCAGAGCTGTATTGGGAAGCAGAACCTGAAGAAGTTTTAGGGCCAAGAGCAAACAACCCTGAGTCTCCTACCATTACTGAGGTACTCATAAGGTGGAAAGGCATGACAGCAGCAGAAACAACTTGGGAGGACTGTAAATCAATTCAGTCCGACTTTCCCTGGTTCCACCATGAGTACAAGGTGACCTTTTGGGCCGGGGGTAATGCTGTGAACCAAGGGAAACCACCCATTGTACAGGTGTACCAGGGGAAGAAGGCAAGGAGCTCAACAACAGACATTAATGCACAAGGGACAGCACTGGAAGTATTATGATTTAGCAGAAGAAAGAGATGATTATGTAAATAGAAGAATATATATATATATATATATATATATATATATATATATATATATATATATATATACAATAAATAAGCGCATAGGCCAAGTTGTTACATAGTTGGTTACAGAGTTTGTTGAGAGTGGGGGTATAAGTACCTAAAGAATCTATGTACATGCATTCCTATCTCAGAAATCAGTACACAAAAAATTGGGAGAGACACCTGCCTCTCGAAAGCAGGCCTGGCCCTTTTCAGCTTGAATTTTTCCTTTTCCATTATTGCATCTTCTGTTCCAATTCGCTGATCTCTGGCAGAGCTTTATCTTTTCAACTTTTACTTGAAATTCAATCAATTATGTCATAAATTTGTTTAAATATGTGGTTTTCTTATTATGATCTTGGATAAATTACCCTAGTTTCTTGTTTTACTAGACCTTTGTTGACACTAGTCTTACTCAGAGATTGCATTCATATCATCTCACTAAATGAAGTATCAATGAATGATTTCTCCCCTAAATAATTAATTTTGCTAACAGTAGGAATCTAGCTTGCAAAATACAATTCATGAATCTGTCTAGTTATTTTGATGGTCCAGTTCATGCTTCATGAAATAGAGTTGTCCAGTATATGTACTGCAAGATGATGGTTTATAAAACTGAAATCTGGTTTATGCATTGCAAGATGATAGTTTCCAGTACTGAAGTCATATTTATGTACTGCAAAATGATAGTTTCCTGTGTCAAAAAAAAAATGATAGTTTCTGGGACTGAGTATACCTTCTTGCTTTTTAACTGCTTAAGCTAATTGTTATTTTCTTATTTCTTTCTAGTGGGTCGAAGATTGTGGAGGTGTTGAGAATCTAGGTACCACACTTTTTAAGAGAAGGAAAGGTGAAGAACTTCCAGTTTTTGTGCCACCTGAGGTAAGTATTGATTACCAAACTCATGTTTACTAGCAATTCTCCACCTTTTCTGTTTGTTATCAGTATCCACTGTCAAAATCTTGATTGTCTTTTAAATGTTGTGTTGAACGATTCTAGTCAAAAGAACGTGATTCTGCATCAGATAAGCACAATTTTTCACATAGACAAGGCTTCAATATTCTACAAAGAAGTCAGAACAAAATTATCCATAAGAAATATGTTGGAATACATGCAGAAGGGTATATTTGTTGATGTATTTGACAAAAATTCCTGTAAAAATGTAGAACATCTTCATCCCATCCAACCACCTACCTACTTAGTAGTGTATTCTCTGGACAAAGGGGAATGAGAGAATAAGTGACCCTTGCTGCTTGACTCGGTGATCAGACTGATCACTATGCCAGAACTTTCATTGTCGTAAAAAATCAAAGTATTGATATGAATTAAGAAGAAAACAAAGAAATCAGTAAAAATCAATTTGTTTCAAAATTAGGACATGATGATCAGCATTTACAGAGATTTAAGAACATTGAAAGAGAGGGTATATTACAGCTATCTTACCAATACTTTATACCCTCTTATGAGACACCAGCTTAGCATGATGTTTGCAACATGCTAGGTGTTGCCATGAAAGCAAAATCCATAAAGGCCTACATCAACCTCAATACAGCACTGGTGTCTCCAATGTTCCCACCTTAGAAGTGTTGGATAGGAGATTCTTCATATGCCAGAAGACTAGAAGAGGAATACAAAATATGCAAAACTTAATAGGAGACTACTGTTCTTCTCAGTATCTGGAAACAACAAGCCGATTTCTTAGCAGTCTTTCTTCATTTCTGCTAGGCCATATCCCATAAATGCTTAACGTATTATAGATCATAATGTTTATGGCGAGTAGAGTCTTTTTGCATTTTTCCCAAACAATCTCTGATCACTTCCTTTAATCTCAGAATAAGTCTACCAATATAATGCATACGGTGTGTAGAGTGATTTCAAGCTAGGTGCAAGCTCCACCACCCACCCCTTTACCCCAAAAAAAAATTTCAAAGGTGGAGGATACTAGTTGCTTCCTTGATGGTGGGTCATGGGGATGGCTGCCAGTCCCATTATCTAACCTAATATTTTACTATATGCGCTATATGTATGGTAGAATAACCAATAACAGTAACTGTACGTTCGTAGCTGTTTCTATATTAACAGTGGATCAATTAAATTTTAACTAGTGCATGAATAGTTGTCCTATCAAAGCCGTTTGTAGAAGATACAATGCGGAGAAAAAAGAACTACATTATCGGTAGCAAGAAAGTATCTGGTTGCTTAATGTAAGCACACAATGGAGAGGGTAGGTATAACTTGTTTGATATGTCACTGTTCTAATTGGATAATTTTCTCTATATGTTGTATAATTAAGGATATAATAGTCATGCGTAGGTTTTGATTTAGCTTGGAAAACAAATTAGCATAATTGAATCATGAAAATACTCTTGTGAATGGTCCTAGTTCTTTGGTATCTGAGAAAAAATTTGAAAGTCATCTTTCTTTCCTTTAAAAAAGCACATGGTCCATAGACAAATTGGGACAAACCTATAATGGAGATTGTTATTCTAGAAGAAGGATTGGTCTAGAAACGAACAAAAGTGTTGTACTGGAATATTGAAATATTAGTTGAAATCATCCTTGCCATTGACTTTGTTGGAAAGAAGTGTTTATGGAAATGTTTGAAAGTAAGAATTAGAGCTGATTTTTCTAGTTTCATCAAGTAATGACGAATTAAATGTTCAGTAATTATTCATATTTATTTACCCTTATTCCTGTTAAAAATCGTCACCTAGTGACAACTTAAGGCTGAGCCGTTTTACAACTAGTTAAACTACGTGTAGGTTATGACATGAAGAATAAAGCAAGAAAATAATGCAAATGACACAACAAATTGGTGACGCGGAAGACTCAAACTCGGGAAAAACCGTGGGGGCTTATTAGGCTGTCGTTCGACTAGGTTGAAGGAGGTGTTTTCATTGAATATACAAGAGATGCAAAAGAATGAAAGCAAACGAGTAGAAAAGTACAACAAGTGCAAGTGTTAATAGAGATAATGAGAGAGATGTATATGATGATGGATTGTGTTTTTTATCTTGACGTGTGAATGAATGATCTGCTTGTGAGTGAATAAGAGAGCTAAGTGAAAATTTTAGCCTAGTGGGCTGTTTGTTGAGTGTTTTTCTTGAGTAGCTGGTTGTCCTTTGCTTTAGATCCTTCAACCTCCTTTTATAGGTGTGTCTTCTTCCTCTTTTGGTTTACTGCTGCCAGCATTTATAAAATTGAATGAGTCAAGTTGTTTTCTGCTCCATTATTGCTTCAGTTACCCTTCATTATTATCTTTCCGTAACTGATGTCTAGAATCACGCGGGCAGTTACAATCACTACACGTTTGTAACTGCTCATTGTTATCTAATAAATGCCTAGTTTGACCGGTAACTTCCTTACGCCTAGCTATCCTACACGTCGGACAATCTTCACGTCATGTCGGGTGTGCTAGACGGTTTTTACTCATATCACCATATACTAACTTCCGCGAATCTGACCATAAATTTTTTACATCTAGTTGTTCTACACGTCGAGCTACTCACACGTCACGTCACGTCACTTGGATCGGATATATTTTTACCCCTAACAACCCTCATTCTCAAGTGCCTCAAAACCTGGGAAGATAGCCCTATATATGTTAACTTACATATTGCACATATGACTTGTTTTGACTCAATTTTTTTACAAAAGTTGTTCTTACTGTTTAGAAATCCATGTTTTCAGGTTAGTCCAATAGCGAGTTCTCCCTCATATCCTCTAAATCTAATGGTTCTAAACCTCGCCTCGTGCTATATTTCTATTTTTCACTGCCTGCCTTAAGTGGCAGTTGGCATTATTCCATGAATGACTCTTAGCTGCAGATGTTTGTATTCTTCTGATCTTGTAGACCTCTATTCAGTCCAACTAAATTCACCACTCTTTACACATTTTATGGTTAGATTATACTCCCTATACAGGTATACTTATATATAATTGTAAGAAGCAATTTTCATTTTCTAGCCTTTTAGTTTGACTTTGTACAAGTACTAACTACAATATTTCTCAATAGCAAAATGTCGAGGCCCTTCTCGAATCAGGCTACTCTCTCGTCAGAGAACAACAACTCGTCATGCAGACAAGACTTTCCAAGGAGTATATGAAAAATATTGATGACTAGGATCCAAATACTTCTATTAGTTAAACAATTGCTACCACCATTTGTCTTAAAAACTTATATTTGTTTCTCGATCGACCTATACTTTGAGTCTATGAGACTTCTGAACTATTACTTGATTCTTGAAAATGTTGGATAACTCGATTTTGTTGTATAATCAGTTTTGAATGGCTATTATTATCAGGCAAAGCTTTTGCTTGTTTTATATTTTACATGGATTTAAAAATTCAGTTAACTTTCACTATTCTTTTTTACTGTTGAGAATAATATTGTCATATATATTTTTGTAATATATGTTATAACCTGTATATGTAAAGTTAACATATAGAGGAGTATTAGTTTAGAAGAATTTCTAAAATCACGTTTAGGAGTCTATGTTACTTTGGCAACAAGGACATGGAAAACTTTGTATACATACTCTTAGTGATTAATAAAAGAGGGTGAGAACTTAAAAACATGGTATCAACACTATCAAGAGCGTAGGAAGAATTTTGGGAACATTAAAATAACTTGATAATCCATCATTGAGATCACAATTTTTTTTTCCTACTTTTGCATATTACCTTCGTTTGTTTGGAGAGATGTGAAGCAGCAATTGTCCGGGTAGTACGAAGGTGGATTTGACCTATCATTTAAGTTTAAATGATAACCCCAACAACGCAATCACCCTAGGCTTGAGATTTTTAGGGCTCTAGTTGAAGTATGAGAAAGGGCCACTTATTTGACCGGCAAATATAAATTTAAATTTTATGACTAAAAAAATTTATTGTATTGAGTATAACATATCTTACGATATTAAAAACTAATAATATAATATAATTTTGCCAAATTCAAATAACAAAACAAATTAATTCACACAAAATAAAGAAAAGATCTAAGATATATTGCAATTTCAATACCAACACTAATAGCGTTGAGAACTTGAGATTAAACATCAAACCAGCGAAGCGTTAAAAAATAAGTGAATAAGCAATGAAATAGGCCAACTTAGCATCAATGAAATTATGTTTCTTATCATGTGAATTTTAAGAAAAAACATTTTAGGTTTAGATCCAAGAAAACTTTTTGCTGCTTAAATTTAATAAAATTATTTTTTTCAATATGGGGGAGGGGAAATTTTCGTATATTTTAAAGATTTCTTGGAAAAAGGGGAGGGGGTTCATTTCAATGATTTTTCTTAGAATAAAGCAAGAAAATAATTTCTCTAGAAATACTTCATACTCCCTAATTTTTCTTCTCTAAAAAATAGTACGGTGTAATCATAAATAAATAAATAAAAATTTTTTTTGAAGAAAAAAACTTTCTCCATCACTTGGTTTCATCCTTCCTCGCTGCTTTTTTCATTTAGTTTTTCTCCTCCAAGTATCCATACTCCTTCCATTTATAGATTGTCAAATGCTAAAATGTGGTACATAGTACCAAAGTTTTAGATCTTCCTAATAAAATGTGGAAGATGAAAGGGTTGAAATTAAAGAAGCTAAAAGGGTGAACAAATGAAAATGAAAATGGAAGATGGAATCGTACGAAGCTTTGAAGAAGGTTGTCATGTTGAAGAAGTATGAAGCCTTGGAAGTAGGAATCGTAAGAACTACGAAGCATTGAAGGCTAAGCAGGAGTGTAGGGCACGTGAATACTGATTTCAATTTGTTATTGGGGCTATATTTTTTTAATAAATAGGGTTTGATATTTGGCAATTGGGCCCCCCTTAATTTGGGCCCTGGGCCATTGCGTTCCTGGTCTAGCCTTAGATCCGGGCCTATATCATCCCAGTTAAGGGAGACTATTACGATGAACGAGGAAGAGTCATTCAATCAGTGGCGGATCTTTTCATAGGCCTAAGGGGGCTTGGACCCTCTAAAATTTTCAGGGCATTTACATAATATAAATATATTGCTCAAAGTTAACTTAAAAAAATTATAGTTTAATAATTAAGTGTCTAATTTTTGAATTATAGGTTGAGACTTGACCCCTTAATTTTTTGGTTTAGAAATTTTTTTGGTTTGGAAAATAATTTTGGCCCCCGCTAATTTTTAACCCAAGATTTACCACTGCATTCAATGTTCTTTGAATACGAAGTGGAAATCTGGTTTTCTGGATGACAGTGTCCCAAAACCACAGGAGACCAATACAACAAAGACGAAGGACTGGATAACTGTTCACTCCATGTTGATTGTGTGGCTACTTAATACAATTGAGCCATCTTTGCACTCATCGATTTCATACTATACAGATTCTAAGGTTCTTGTTTGCATTTGTGGTGGCTGTAAGTGCGGTATTAGTGCACAGGTGGACACATTAAGACAAGAGGATTATCTCCATCATTTTCTTACAGGTTTGGACAATGCATATTCATCGGTTCGATCCAATTTTCTTACCAAGAACCTTTACCTACTCCTGGCAGGCATTCCAACTAGTGGCTCAAGAAGGGCTTCAATTGAAATCAACTACACCTCATGATCATGACAATATCATGACATTCAAGGTTGCTTCCGATATATGAGGAAAATCGAAATTTGTAGATTATTCATTGCAACTGGGAAGGACATGATGAGACTACTTGCTTCCAACTTTACGGGTTTCCCGAGTGGTGGGGAGACCGTCCTCGTGGAGGGAGAGGTGCTGGACATGGAGGTGCTACTACAGGCATGGTCTTATACACGTGGAGGAGGACGTGGTAGGGGAGTAGCACCATCCCTCGTCCAATATGGCAACAGGTCCTCACAGCAGCTTCTTGGCACAACAACAAAGCATTACTTATAGCAACTTGGTTCAAGTGAAGTTGTGGGTTTGGCTGGCTTGTCTCCAGGATAATGGCATACTTTGCTTGATCTTTTACACACAACAAAGACCAAAGATCTTTTGATTGGTAGGAATGCATGGATTATAGGCACAGGGTTCCTAATCATGTAACAGACATTTGAGTGGAATGATCAACGTGGGAAAAATAGCCAATTGTCAAATTAGTTTGCCAGACGGGAAAATACAGACTCAAATCAAGAGGGAAGCATGATTTTGGATGGAGGATTGAAACTGGTTAATGTTCTTAATGTTCCTGATTTGGATGTAATTTAATCTCTGTCTCACAATTAAGAGATGAATAGAAGTGTATTTTTCTATTCACTAAAACTTTGTGCGTTATATAGGACCTCACAAGGATGTTGATTGGAGCGGGTGAATGAGATGGACTATTTTTTTTCGTGGTGTTTCGAAGGTTTGAGCACTAGTAGAAAACTGTTCAATTGCTTCGCCTCAATTGCTGCGGTTAAATACATTTTGAAGCAATTATCCATAAGTGCTGCGGTTATTTCAAATAACCACAGCATTAAATCAGTACTTATAAAATTTCTCCTGGGGAAGATTTAATGTTGCGGTTATTTGAAATAACCGCAGCACTTATGATTAAAAGTGTTGCGGTTATTTCAAATAACCGCAGCATTAAATCAGTACTTATAGGATGTTCGCTGCGCAATTCGGTATGCCGCATCCACCACCGCAGGTACCAGAGCGTAACATGCTTGACCCTCCAGTCTTACCATCCTCAAGCGGCTCGGGGGTTAGAGATCCTTTGCAGGATCTACAGGTTTGTTTCCTTAGGTTTTAGAAACTACTAATCGCATTTCAAATTCCTCTACTTTACTTAAATGAGAAAAACTGACATCTTTGTCTCTTTTGTTGCAGGAGCAACGATCGTGTCAGTTGATGCACATGGTGAACGGCAATGAAGCAATCATTGTTGCTTTAGGAACCGTTCATCCGGCTCTGACACGAGACCACCATGCTGACATCATCCCTGGTCATGTGAAGGTCAACGTCGACGACTATGACCAGGTCTATAAGGATGTCCCTGTTCCTGCCCCTTCTGCGTTCATCAAAAGGCTCGAGCAAGCCCATGGGACCTTCACACAGTGGCCAACGCATCTAGTTCGGCTCCTGACGTCTGAGGTAAATGCATTCCGCCTAACTTTATGAATTTGTATTCTACTAATGTTGGTATTAAGTTTTGAGTTTGTTTGAATCAGCAAAGAGGTACGGGACGGAAGGACGCAGCTGAAAGTGTTGCCAGCGGTCCTAGCGGTCCTAGCGGTCCAGAGACGACCGAGTCCGTGCGGAAGGACGTTGCCCAGACCGATCTCACTGAGCTGGCCTTGAGTCATCTTGGTGAGAATTGTCGTCAAATGAGGGCCCAGATGTCGAGGCTTCCGCTAGATAGCATCGTCTCCTTCCGTTGTGGGAAGACGATATTCGGGTACCCCGAGGACCAGGATATCGTGATCGTAGCAGAGGACGTTACTCAACTTCTCACAGGGGACGAGCTGAATGTATCTGTGCTTCAAGTCTTCATGATGTAAGTTACCCGACTATTGAATGTAATTCATAATCTAATATGTGACCATCTATTTGTTGATGTTGCTAAATGGGTGTTGTTTCAATTAATTACAGGGCCTGTTATGAGTTGGTCCAAGAAGAAGGACTAGGATCCTTTGGTTTCATGTGCCCATCTAGGGTCTCGGCTACCATGATCGGTAATGACCAGAGTTTCGTCACTTTGTACATGGTATCTTTTATGGCCAATCATCATAGGAAGCGTTTCATCTTTTGCCCGTACCATGAAAGGTATGATCTTCTTACGTACGTAGTATCTTCTTGCTGGTATGTTCGTTTTTTAACCATTTACCAATCATATTGTAGGCGTCATTGGATACTTCTTGTTCTGTCCTTAGAGAAGAGGACAATATACGTTTTCGATCCTCTTCAACGAAAATGTAACTTAGCGATTAAGGAAGTGCTAAATACGTAAGTTTTTGGTAACTACAGTTTTTTCTTCACTAACAAGAGTAACAGACTAAGGTTTAGTTATTGACGTAGATTGTTTTTCCTAATCTAGTGCCTTTAAGATCTTTAAAGTTCAGTCCGGCCTCCGTAACGGATTGAAGTTGAACTGGATTCCGGCTCAGGTAACCCTGTTTTCAATTTATTCCATTGCCTTAGAATTGTATTTGATCTGTTTGGTTTACATTGTACTTGGTTTCGTAATGCAGTGTCCTCAGCAGATTGGAAGCACCGAGTGTGGCTACTTTCTTATGCGTTTCCTTTTTGAAATCCTCCACAACCATGCTCATTGTGAGGATCTTTCAACGGTACAAATTCATGAGCTCTGTAATTTATTTTTGAGATATAGTATTTGGATATATGGGAATTGTTTTGAGTTCTACTCATGTATGGGAATTGTATATGTTGTGAACACAATGGATTTGTGAATTGTATTAAGAATACACAATATGTTTGTGAATTGTATTGTGAATTGTGGTTAGAATACACAATTGTATTGTGAACACACAATTGTGTTGTGAACACACAATTGTGTTGTGAACACACAATTGTGTTGTGAACACACAATTGTGTTGTGAATTTTGGATGGATATCGTTGGATTGTAATTATTGTGGAAACAGGTACTATTAAAAAATGGGAAAAGGTCGGATTACAGAGGAAACTCTGCCGAAATTTACGCTTGAAATTATCTCTCTTGTTTTGTAGATAACTAAACCTATCATTTCTTACCTTTTCAGGCGATTCAAAGAACAACGCCATACTCACCTTAAGAGCTGATGGAGATTAAGGAATTATGGGCGGAATACTTCATTGGGGCCGGACAATATGTGTAGGTAGAGCTAGCTTAAGGTAGAATGTAGTAGGAATTCCTTGTATTCATTAGATTAAACATTCTTTTGTATATATATAATTCTTTCTGTATGTACTATATATTAAAACACATTGGGTAATTAATTGACTCATTGGCATATTGGCCTTAAGACACACATTGGCAACAATATATTGGCAATCATCAGCTCCATACTTGATAGAAATGGTAATAAAGCAGGAACACAAAAAAAAAGGTATTATTTGCTGTGGTTTTTAGTAATAACCGCAGCACTTATTGGGCAACATTCAAAGATTCATCTATTTAATGCTGCGGTTATTACTAAAAACCACAGCAAATAAGTATGTCAAATTTTTTTTTTTAGTTTTTAATATTTAATGCTGCGGTTTTTTTATAAATAACCGCAGCAAATAAGGGTAAATAATGCTGCGGTTATTTAAAATAACCGCAGCAAATAATGTTATAAGTGTTGCGTCAAAAAAACCGCAGCATTTGTTGGTTTTATATGTGCTCCGGCCATATGTGCTTCGGTATAATAACCGTAGCAAATAAGGTTAAATAACCGCAGCAAATAGACTTTTTTCTACTAGTGAGCCTTAGCAATTGCTGGAGAGTCGTCAATTTAGTTATGGAACAAACGGTTGGAATATCCGTCATTAATATAGTTCGTACCATATGTGCGTCAATCTGGTAGAGTAAACAATATAGCATGTGATGTTTGTCCACATGCTAAGCAAAGTAGAAGTAGTTTTCCTATTAGAAAGAAATAAGCTAGGGATTTGTTTAATTTAATTCATTGTGATCTATAGGGGCCATATCGAACACCTTCATCGTGTGGAGCTTCAAATTTTTTACCATTATAGACAATTTTTCGTGTGTTGTTTGGGTCTATTTATTAAGGAATAAATTAGCTGAGATTGAAGAATGTTTGAGTTTTATTGCTATAATTGATCGTTGGTTTATAAGAAGCTAAAAGTAATGAAAAGTTATAATGGCACGCGAAATTCAAGTGTTTACAAGATTATTTCCTTACACATGACATTTTGTTTAAAACCTCTTGTGTGGGGACCCCACATCAAAATGGTCGAATTGAAAGGAAATATAAACACATTTTGAATGTTGCTCAAGCTCTTCGACTTTAGGGTCATTTACCTATTCGATTTTGGGGAGGATGTGTGCTTGTAACATGTTATTTAATTAATCTAACTCCATCATTAGTAGAAAATGGCCTATTTGCTACAGTTTTCTAGTGTAATTTGCTATGATTTTCGATGTGAAGAACTTATACACGAATCAAATGAAAAATATACAGTTGTTGCGGTTTTCTGGTGAACAATTATTTCCTTAATTATTGCGGTTTGTTTTATAAATAATTAAAGCAATTAATTCCCTTATTTGCTGCATTTTTTAATAAAATCGAAGTAATTATTTCTATTAATTGCTTCGGTTTTATTAAAAAAAACCATAGCAAATACATGTTTTTCTCTTTATTTTTTAAATTCCATTTAAAAGCTAAAGAAAATAATATATTTTATTTTAAATATTGAGAATTTATATTTTACACAAAAAACTCGAATATTTGCTTCGGTTAACCACTCCTTATATAAGAACCATGCATGTATAAGCAAGCATCTATAACCGTTAGTTAAGTTTATTTTGATGGCTGTGATTAATTCTTCAATAATGGCAAAGTTGTAAATATAGAAAACTTTGAAATTGATTGATAGTTGAGAAAAATTTGCATCCTATAATTATTGGATAGTTTCTCAAAACGTCTCTTTATATTCGCAATGAATCAGGCTTATAATGTCAACTTGCACAATTCTTTAATAGTTTCCAAATTATTTCTATTATTTTATATTTCATTTTCATAATTTTTTCAGTAGTAATTTGAACACCAATATTAGTATTAGACCTTAAAACAATATAATAAACATTTAAAACATATTTAATTAAGATTTAAAACACAAATACTCAACTTTAGAACATCAGTATTACATATTACAATAATAGATAAAAGTTTATAATATATGAGTGAACCTTTAGAACATCAATTTTAAACTATATAACATCAATATTAAACCTTAGAACAATAGAATAAACATTTAGAACATATGTGTTAAGATTTAAAACACTAGTACTCAACTTTAGAACATCAGTATTAGACCTTAAAATAATAGAATAAACATTTAGAATATATGTGTTAAGCTTTACAACACTAGTACTTAAAATTTTAAAACATATGTACTAAGGTTTAGAACATTAGTATTGCAATTTAGAACATTAGTAGAACATCAGCTTGTGTTTTAAAAGGTTAGACTATTGTTTTAAATATTAAGTCTATTGTTCTAAAAATATATTATATTATTTTGAAATTTGATTCTATTGTTCTAAAATTTAAATCTATTGTTCTAAACTTTTATAATTTTGTTCTGAATATTAACTCTATTGTTCTAATTAGTAATTCTCTTATTCTAAGGTTAAATTGTAATGTTCAACTCTATTCTAAAATTATTATCTCTTGTTCTAAAAAGACACTATTGTTCAAAGTTGTTATTACTTATTCTAAAATTGCTACGTAGTTTTAAATATTAATTGTATTGTTCTAAACAGTGATTATATATTCTAAGGTTTGATTCTATAGTTTAACTCTGTTGTTTGTATGTTTAGTTCTATTGTTCTAAGTATTGTATTGTTTTGAAATTTAATTCTATTGTTTCAAACTTTTGCAATGTTGTTCTGAATATTAACTCTATTGTTCTAATTAGTGATTATCTTATTCTAAGGTTCAATTCTATAGTTTAACTTTATTGTTCGTGAGTTTACTTCTCTTATTCTTAATATTAACTATAGTGTTCTAAAAACTGACACTATTGTTCTAAATAATAAGTATATTGTTCTACATTGTTATCTCTTAATCTAGACTTTATTTCTTTTGTTATAAACTTTTGTTATGTTGTTATAAATATTAAATGTATTATTATAAACATTAATTATATTATTCTAAGTAGTGATTACATATTCTAAGGTTCGATTCTATATTTTAACTTTATTGTTTATATGTTTAGTTCTTTTGTTCTAAATATTAACACTAGTGTTCTAAAACTTTACACTATTGTTCTAAATATTAAATATGTTGATCTAAGAATGTATTTTATTGTTCTGAAATTTAATTATATTATTCCAAACTTTTGCAATGATTAGTTCTTTTGTTTTAAATATTAACATTGTGTTCTAATGTTTCAATATTGTAATTTATTGTTCTAAACATATATTTATTATATTATATTATATTTATTCAATACACTAACCTTAATTCTAAATACATTGTACTATAATTTAATATTTGGTAGTTACCTAATGTTCTAATGTTCTAATATTCTAAACTTCAACTCTAATGTTTTAATTTTTTTTTATAATATTTTATACTTCTGTTCTAATGTTCTGATAGAGTTGCTAGTTAAAATAATAGAAACTATGGGAAGAAAATGCTTAAATTTTTGTTATAATATTCTATATTTTTTTAAATATTTTAAACTTCTGTTCTATTATTCTAAAGATATGTTCCATTGTTCTATACTTCTGTTATATTGTTCTAAACTTTTGTTATATTGTTCTAAATTATAATACTAATGTTCTAAAAATCTATTCTATTGTTCTAACTATTGTTCTAATGTTCTTAACTCTTATTTTAATGTTCTAACATTCTGTTTTATTATTCTAAATATCTATTCTATTGTTTTAAACTTTTATTCTAATGTTCTAAACAATTAGAAACTATTTTTTATTATTAAACATAATCACATAAATTTTATAAGATTAAAAAAGACAAAAATTTCGATATCAACTAATACTAGAAAATTAATACTATAAATAATCGAATATTTCCAAATAATCAAACATTCATAATTCTAAAAAAAACAAAAATGACAAGCAATGAAGAGTAAATGAGTAGAAAAAAAATAAGTATTATAAAAATAAAAAGCATAATATATATTGTTCTAGCATTGGATTCGAAGAGTAGAAAATCATGATCATTGTAAAAAAAATAATAAGCACTGATATAGAAAAGAATACGACTATATTGCATTTTGAATAAAGAGTAAATGGACAATATGAAAACTACTGATTATTATGGAATATGAAGAGACGTTTTGGAAACTACCCCAATAATTATGGACCAAATCTTTCTCAACTACCAATTAATTTATGACTTTTTGATATTTATAAATTTGCCATTAATGTAGATTTAATCACAACCATCTAAATATACAAAATTAACTGTATTAGATAAGTTCTTATATAAAAAGGGTTCTCATATAACAATCTTAATAACTTACAATAGAATAACTATTTGAAAAAATAGAACAACTATTTGAAGCAATATAACTAAACTTTATAACTATATATTGCTCTAAAGTGTTTTAGTTTTGATAATATTCTAAAAAGCTATGCTAATGTTTTAAATATATACAATAATGTTATAAACACTTACGCTAATGTTCTAAAGTACTGTAAAGTTCTAAATACAATAATACAAATAATGTTCTAAAGTAATGTAATGCTCAAAAAAATTAACATAATATTCTAAATGGTTACTCTAATGTATATTATTTAATAAATAAGCTAATTAATATCTTTAAAGATAATATAATATTCTAAAATAATACACTACTACTCTAATAAGTTGTGATGGTGTTCAAAACATATGCGATAATGTTCTACCAAGCCGTTGTAATGTTCTAAAATGTTATGACAGTGTTCTAACAACTTACTCCAATCTTCTAAATAGTTTCTCTAACGTACAACAATTTTTCCAATCAAAACTACAACAATTCCAATCAAAACTACAACAATTGTTCTAAATAAAAAATAATACGCTAATACATATAATTCTAATAAATCTATTCAAATCAAAACTACACCATTTATTCCAAATCAACAATAATGCAATGATAAATCTTAATTTTAACAAATCTACACAAATAAGATGCAACTTGAATACAAATATAATTATAAAAAACTTAAAACGGATTAATGTTGATGAAAATTGATTAATACCTGTAATTTAGATGCCAATTCAAATAAGATCAAAAAACAAATGAAGACTTATGCATCATATTACAGTGAAGAGAAAAGCATTAGTGAAGAATTAATGTTGATGCACGTTGAAATATAGCAAAGAAAGAAAAAGAAAAAAAAATGGAAACTAACCAAACAAAACTTCAAAGGAGTGAATATAAATAGTTACAGCAATGGAAACTACAATTAGTCATGGGGTGCAATTTACTCTCAACTGCCTCCCATTTTATTTAAACTAAATTATAATTACAACTTTGCCATTAGAGAATAATTAATCATAGTCATCAAACTATTCTAAATTGATGGTTGTAGATCGGTTCTCATATAAAAAGAGTTCTTATATAAGAACTCTTTTTATATGAGAATCCATCTATCACCGTCAATTAAGTGTATTTAGATGTTTGTGATTAATTTTGTTAATAATGGCAAAGTTGTAAATATAGAGAATTTTGAAATTAATTGGCAGTTAAGAGAAATTCGCACCCCATGATTATTGGGTAGTTTCCAATGCTATGACAATTTATATTCTCTCTGGTGATATTATGTTTGGATATTTCCATTTTTTTTTCTTTTGCTTTCTTTGATATTCATAGTTTCCATTTTTTTTCTTTTGCTTTCTTTGATATTCTCAACGTTCATCAAAATTAGTTCATGTTTACATCTTTTTCTCTCCACTATTATTTCGTTCATCAGTCTTCATTTGTTTTTAGTTTATACTTTAATTGGGATCAAAATTACAAGTATTGTTTTAATTTATTTATAAATAACGAGGATAGATGAATTAAAGTCTTGAATATTTGTTCATGTTTACATCATATTTGTGTATATTTATTAAAAGTAAGTTTTATTACGCATTATTGATGATTTGGAATCATATTTGTAGTTTGGATTTGAATAGATGTATTAGAATTAAGTGTAATATCGTATTTGTTAAATAATATACATTAGAGTAAGTGTTTAGAACATTAGTTTAACTTTTTTGAACATTATAGTACTTTAGAACATTAAATGTATTAGCGTATTTAGAACATTATAGGTTTTTAGAACATTAGTGTATCTTCTAAGAATATTATCGCATATATATTTAGAACATTACCATAACTTTTTAAAATATTATTGTATATATTTAGAACATAAGCGTAACTTTTTAGAATATAATTGTAATTTTAGAACATCATAGTACTTTAGAATATTATAGTAACTTTTTAGAACATTATTGTATATATTTAGAACTTTAAATATTTTAAAATATGGAAGTGTGTGAGTAGAATAATGTCTAATTGAAGCTATTGAATTTGTTATATTGTACTAAAGTTTTTCTTCTTATGTACTGGAATTCATATACAATGTTCTATATTTCTAAAGTTTTTATCATCTATTCCAAATCATGGTTATATTGTTCTAAAGTTTTATTCCATTGTTTTGAAGATTAATTTGATTGTTCGGAAGCTTAACTCGATTGTTCTAAATTTTAGTTATATTGTTCTAAATTTTAGATCTATTGTTTTAATGTCTAGTTCTATTATTTATTTATAATAGTATGAAGTTTAATTTTTTTGTTCTGAATTTTAATACTATTATTTTAAAGTGAAGGTCTAATGTTCCATTGTTCAAAATTTAAGTTCTTAAGATTTGTTATATTGTACTAAAGTTTTCTTTTAGCTGAATCCATTTTTGTAGGCATGAGCATTAATGACAATTACAGTGTTTCTAATTCAAAAGTGGTAAATACCTCTGAAGTAGTACCTGTATGTACTCCTAGTGGAACAAAAGTACGGATAACATATTGTTCTAGCGAGTTAAAACCTAGTGTGGGTATGAAATTTTCAAGTGTTGATGAATGTATTGTATTTTATAAGGCATAACCATACTTTAGAACATCATTCTATTGTTCCAAACTTATACTGTTTCAAATTTTTATTCTATTGTTTCTATTGTTCTAGACATTTTCAAGGTGTTCTGATATTTTTTCAAGTGTTAGCTAAATGTCAACTTGTAGATCATTAAAACTAAAATTTAGAAAAATATGGGTTCAAATTTGAAACATTATAGCTAAAAGTGTGAGCAGTAGAGCTTCTTTCTAGAACAATAGATCTTTAGGTTAGAAGAACATAACTAAATTTCATAACAATAGTAATAAAATTTAGAACAATGTAATAAAATTTAAGACAAACGATTTCAAATTTGAAACATTACAGCTAAAATTATGAACAACATAGCTACTTCCTAGAACAATATATCTTTAGTTTAGTACAACAGAAGTAAATGCCATTATAATAGTTATAGACATGAAATCGTGTCTCCTCTCTCCTCATATAGTGGTCCGATGATGAAAGCTGATGAACAGACTTAGCATAGGTCGAATTTGAGTATGTGTAAACCCGAAAACATCTCAAAAATTGAACCTTTGAAAGGCCTCAAACACAAACCCAATCCCAAGAACCTTACCTTGGCCTAAACACACAAATACAAAGTCAAAGATCACACCCAAAACAAACTCCTAAATTCGCGCAAAGCAAAAGCGTTAAATGCCAACTCCACATGTAAAACACAATAGAGCGTCCAATGCATAAGGTGGGCGTCAAATGCCTATACCTAAGGTATCAAATACCCCTTTGGTGTCAAACACTCAACCCTTGGGCGTTTGACGCCTAACTTTGCTCTAGCTCAGCTCTGTCACTGCTCTTTTCTAGCTCAGGCTCTGCAGGTGTCTGATACACAACATCAATGTTTGGCGAAGAGCCTCTAAGCGTCAGCCAAAAGCGCTCCTGTCCTGTTTTAGCCTTTATTCAGCAAAGAAAAATATTCCTTTTTGAGCGTCTGATGCACAGCGCTGGCATCTAACACACGAACTTGGCGTTCAACGCTTAGGAAACCGACTCTTATTTGTCTAGAAATACCCCTTCATTTAATGAACAAAGGGTAAGATTTTTGTCAAAATCTAAGGGTTTCCACTCTGCCAAAATACACTCCCAACATGCTCTCAAACACAATCAAAGCCTCTTAAACATCGTTCTTACTTACCAAGGATCAATCCTAGCACATTTTGACACAACAAAGCAAAGAAATCTTACCCCTTCAACACATAATCAAGAAAATTGACTCTTCTCAATGATAAACATCGAAAAACCCTCTCAATCTACTTCTTTTCTTTATTGCTTTGTCTACTTATAATCCATTTACCTTCTAGTCTTTGGATCTAGTGATTTCCATCCACTCAATACCCTTAGATTGGACTATTTTTGTGATGATTATGGGAGGTGCAAACCCCTTTCCACATGAACATCTATTTTAATTTTTATGTCACATTTCATGATCCTTGATCAACTAAAGAGTCATCACCCTTGATGATCTCTTATGATCAACTTACACAACTTATTTCATTCTCTTTTACCTATGATGCAAAGAGCTAGGAGCAACTCTTACTTCACTAAGTTAAGTCTCAAAACCCTAATCTTGAGCACCTCATTCAAGTAACCATCTCCATAGATTGGTTTCCTCTTAATATTTAAGGAAACCCCTCTCCCTTGTATTTTACTAATTGAAAGTCATTTTATGTCTCTTTTTTCTCCTTTTACTTAATCATGATGTAAAGATTTGTACATCTCCAATCTAGTTAGACTTGACACTTGACCCATTTTCATAAGCAAGATGTAAGTGTATATCATACTTGAATACATGTTTAGGAATTAACCTTAAGTCTCATTTATTGTTCAAGCATCATAATTCATAATTTGATCTTGTTTATGTTCCTTTTTGTCAATGATGTTCTAAGACTAAAGCACATAAGTTTTCATGAACTAGAATATTATCTCTTTAGTTGAAGTATATAATGGAGAAGGTTCTCTTTAGGCCTAAATCTTCATTCGATTAGTAAATCTTCAACTCATCATCATCATACATAACACTTACATTGCCTTCTAACTCATGTAACCTATTGACTCTTGACTCTATTGCGTTTTTTCAATTATTAACTTTTTATTACATAATCCTTCCTTTATATTGAGATTTCATAACCATTTTTATCTTATATGTTAAACAAAGTTTGCAATCACGCCTTATAAGATAAACTTGGACAACTTGCCATAGGGACCCTTAATCTTATGGATAATTAACCAAGTGATCACCTAATTTAGACTTTGTTTGCATAATGCTTAACTTGCCTACCAATTAAATTAGAGTGTGCTCTTCACTTTATTTTTCATGTTTGCCTAGGAACTAAAGCTTACTTGTTCTCAATCTCTAGCCAATTTTTTTGCACATATTCATAAATTGAAATAAGTTTCTCATTCCCAAACCTTGTCTTGGTTCGTAGACTATTTGTATGAGTCAATTTGAGATTCAAATCCAAGGGTTTCCAAACAGCCCATAAATGATTGATGGCGACTCCTTGACCCAATTCTATGTCCCCAAAGCTGCGTAGCCAATCCTTATCAATACGCAATATAATAGGGCACTAGTGGGGGAGAGTCCCTTCTCTTTTACTCATCGAATTGTCCACCTGAAACCTAGTTGGGTTCCTGAATGTTTAAATTACACCAAGAAAGCCCCTATAAAGTTGGCGACTCCGCTAGGGAGTGTAAGACTAAAACTTGGCTACGCGTTGGAATGTGCAACTGAAAAAATTTGGTTTGTGTGCTTACAATTGGCTAGAGATTGTGTTAGGCATACTTGTATTCATGAATGTAACTCTCTGCATGTGGAAGTTACATCCTAGGACTCCATCTCATATGAATGTGTTCTACATTCGAGACACATTAGGAGTGGAAGATTAGCTAAAAACCGATTACGGCTCATGGCTCAACCTTAGTCTCTTCCAAAGCTTACCAAACTGTGGCACTTGACACACGCTTATAGCGTTGTATTGAGGGGTTGTCCTCTTACCTTAACCATTTCAAGTAGTGACTCTTGTTAAATGGATCTTCCTCAAAGCCATGGACCATTTGACTCATGTATCTAACCCTAGTTCATGCTAAACTTAGAACCTTGGCTAGGTGGAGACTTGTATTTGTCGCATTCATCCAAGCCTATTAGTGTGACTACATGAATTCATGTGCTATTGCTATTTTTTTTGCACTAAAGTTGGAATCTAGCTTAGTAAAAACCCTAGGGAAACCTAAACCGTTAAAACATGAATTACATACATCCTTAGTCACAATTACTGATTAGGCTCATTTGCATCATTTCATGCATTAAAACCATGTCTAACTCGCATCATGTTTGTCCCTAGTCTCATTATGATCCATTATATGCCCGTGTCATGCTATCCAAAATCCTAGCTTCACGATATAAAAATGACCCAAACATAGTAAAATCCTGACATTGCCTCTCAATATGACCCAAACACGATAAAAGTCTGACCTTACCTCACAAAATGAAAAATCCGGACATTGCCTCTCGAATTGCTTCAAATACGATATTTCAAATAACCCAAAGCTATCAAGACCCAAGGAAAATCATACCTCTCCTTTCAAAAAACCTATCCACTAGTAAAAAGCCTATCTGACCTTCGAAAAGCCTCATGACCCAGGTAAAATCCCAAAATTACCATTGAAATGTCTCATGTCCCCGGTAAAACCCTGAATTTACCTTCGAAATGCCTCAAGACCCTGGTAAAATCCCAAAGTTTCCCAAGACCCTGGTGAAATTCCCAAAATGCCTTAAGCCCCTAGGGAAATCCCAAAATGTCTAAAGTCCCTAATAAAATCCCAAATTTACATCTAAAATGTCCCAAGCTCTAGGTAAAACCTCGAGTATACCCCTAAATGTCAGAAACTGATAAAACCCCTAATTGTCTCAAAACGATAAAAACCTAGATTTACCCCTAAAACGCCGCACCGATAAAATCTCGGATTTAACTCTAAATCGCCACACCGATAAGACCCTTACCTTTCCACCAAAACCCTAGAGGGGTAAAATCCCAAAATTACCCCTTCAACCGGTAAGGCCTCGACCTTACCATTGAAATCCTATTGGGTGCAAATTCAAAATTGCCCCATCCAATTGATAAAAACCCGACCTTTCCACCGAAACCTTATATGGGGTAGAATCTCAAAACTACCCCTCGTCGGAAAAAACCCGAAATTACCCCCACCAAATAAAATCCGAAATTACCCTTGACCACCACAAAAAGCCTTAACCCTAACACGGGCATTGTGTATTGAGTCCATGCATATCTACTTAGTCTCATGCATCTGGAATCATTTTGTAACAATTTGAATTCGAGGTGATCGTGTAGCTATATCATACATGTGTATTATCTCTGCTGACGCTGGCCCAAAAAACACTCAACCCTAACCGAGTCAAGTCTTGTCCCAAGTCCTTTTGCAGGAGTTCTTTAATTGGGTACGAAGACTGGGTATAAGTTGAAGAAAACATCATCACCTCCTCCTTCGACCAATGGAAACTGTAGAATAAATGGCCTAGCTTTTGGCTGGGATCAATGATTTAGCTAACTCTCTAGAGGGTATGAATGCCCGTCTAAAGCGAATCGAGAGTGCCAACTCCCTAGAGAATTTGGCACGGACAATTACTTTGAAAGTATGGTCCATCAGTTCACCAACATCGGATAATACTTTGACACAACACTTGATAAACTAAAAAAAATCAGCTTCCCGAGCAATTCTCTACTAAAGACATCCTAATGTTCAAGTCGACAGATGATCCAAGATATCATCTTCACAACTTCAAAGCCACCATGGACATCAAAGAGATAGATACAGAATTATTCTAGATATTTTTTCCTATGTCCTTGGAGCTAACCTGTCAAAAGTGGTTATACTCACTAAAGGAAAAGGAAAACGAGACATGGGAAAATATCACCAGTGCCTTCATGAACCAATACAGACCCAATGTGTAATTGCAAATAACTCTCCCAGAGTTAGAGGTTCTTTGACAAGGCATCAATGAAGGGTTCAAAACCTACCTAAATAATTGGAGGAAATTAGCCTCTCGAATGGTATCAAGGCCATCTGTAAGGGGATTTTCGACGCATATGTGCTAAAGGACCAAATTCCAACTAGGTTTCATGTGGACAATTCAATGAGTGAATTGCCACTAGAGAGCTTAGTTTTTATAACCCAGCCTTCCCTTTTCGATGAAGAGAAGGGGAAGGAGCTCTCCCCCACTAGTGTCCTATTATTTTTTGCATAGGTAAGAATCATCTATAGGGCGTTAAAGACATCAAATGATTTAAGGAGTCATCACCAAAAAATTAATGGGTTGTTTGGAAATGCTGGAATTTAAATCCTCATATGACTCATGTAAGGGGCCTGCAAACCATGAGAAGGTCCAAGAATGAGCAACTCATTTCAACCCATGACTGTGTGCAAAATAATTGTCTTAGAGATGGAGAAAAAAAAACAATTTTCATTCTAGGAAAACAAGCACATAGAAGATATAGCACACTCTAATTAGGTTAGTTGAGAAATTTTAGCTTTATTCACATATGTCTAATTAGGTGATCACTTGTATTAATTTTCCATAAGTTTTAAGGTCCTATGGCCAGTTGTCCAATTTTATCTTATTAGTTATGATTATAATTAGCATGTCTTTGTTATAAACATAAGATAAAGGAGATCATGTAATTACAAGATAAGAATTATGTAATAAAGGTGCATAATCAAAATGAGACAAGAGACAAGTAGATGAAAATAGGGTTATGGTTTTTATAGATGTAAAAGAAGAGTTATACATGATAATTTGGAGAAGATTGCTTGATCAAATGAAGATTAAGGCCTAAAGAGTCCTTTCCTCATGATATGTTGTAACTTAAAGAGAAAGGTCTAGTTCAAGTGGCTTGTATAATTTAGTCATAGAAAATCATTGACTTTGAAATTACAAATAGAGGTCGAAGTATGGATTATGAGATCTTTAATAAAGAAATGAGCTTTAAGGGTAACTCCTAAACATTTAATCAAGTATAATACACATTTAGGGTTTGCTCATGAAAATGGGCCAAAAGTGTCAGTCTAGCTAGATGGGAGATGTCCAAATCTTAGCATCATAGACCAAGTGCTAAAGAGACAAAAGAGAAATAATATAACTTGCAATAAGTAAGATGCAAGGGAGAGGGGCCTCTTGAATGGTTGAGAGGATACCAATCCATGAATATGGTTCCTCGAGTGGAATGCTCATGATAACCGGTATTTTAGGTCGTTAACTAAAAGACAAGTTATACAAACAAATTTTATTCCAACCTACGAACTATACGAGTATAGTGGAGTAGGGGGTCGAACCACAAAGACAAGGTATATCAAGACTTTAACTCTTAACACAACCAGACTATTTGGATTTGGAAATTCAACTAAAACTAATAAGTAGAAGATAGAAGACGATAAATCACGAAGGAAATCAAATAGAGAAAAACGGGGACAAGATTAGATTCACCCTAGGAATGAAGCTTTCAAAACCGAACAAGATGGGTTAGAGAAAATCTGATAATAACTAGCATGGACATTCAAGAATACGAGAGGAAGTTGGTGATTCCACAAATCACAACGAACGACCTATATTCGCATCGGATTCCGAAACTATTATTATCATCGTTTCTAAAACCTTAAGCAATAAAGATCATAGCTTTCCTAGAGTTTCACTAATCAAAACCCCTAAAGGAATTACTCACACATATTCATGCTTAAAAACATAAAGATATTCAACAACGCAAAAGAAACGAACATGGAAGGAATTAACGAGAATGAAAACAAATCAGAAATTATGCTAATAAACAATAAACTTAGAACTAAACATGCAATAAAGTAAAGTAATGAATTAAGAGCAAAGGAATAGATTAAACTCACAAAGCTTCAATTTGATATCCACGAACAGAATTCGAACGACGAAGTGTTGAGAAAACTGAAAACCGAAAGCTAAAACTAAAAGAATTTAGAGGCTAAAGAAAACTAAAAGTGCATAAGTATCTAAAACCTAGCTCCCCCTCCTCTCATCAGAGGAAGGGGTATTTATAACAAAACAAGAAAAACCTACGAAAACCCTAAAATGCATATGGGCCGGCCCTAAAAAGAAGTAGTTGATCCGGAAAAAAACATTGTCATTCGCCCGAATTCAAGGCCCATTCGGCCGAATACAGTCCCATTCGCCCGAACGCACATACATTCGCCCATTCCAGAGACTCTGTAGAATCGAACTCTGTCCAGCATTCGCCCGAATGTAGAGGGTGATGCGACTGAATGTAAGCTCATTCACCCGAATGAGTTCGATTCGGCCTTTCTAGTGGCAAAGCTCAAAATCTCCGAAGACTGCCTCTTATTCGACCGAATGAGTCTCAGATTCGGTCGAATCTGAACCATCGACCGAATGTGTCTCAGATTGGGTCGAATCTGAGACCATTCTTTCCTCTTTTTCACTTCTCTCTTCTCTGAACTCCGTGGGATCTTCATGAGTGACTTCAAACATTTGCCCAAGCTATGATACGTGTGTCAAGGGCTCGAATGCATCGCATTTCACCTCGAAATCTTCAAAAGTACCTAAAATGAACTTAAGACAACTCGAAGACAAGATCAAGGTGAAATCAAGCATAATATGCATAAAACCAATATAAACTACGAGACTTGACACTAAAATCAGGTACTAAACGTGCTCTAAAATGGGCGCATCAGCTCAAAGTTAAGATTTTAAGGCTTAACCTAGTGAAGTAGGAGTTGTTCCTAGCTCTTCACATTATAGGTAAAATGAGACATCAAAATAAGAGTTGTGGAAGTTAATCAATTTGATAAAGGGTGATGTCTCTTTACTAGATCAAAGCTCATCAATGTTGCAAGAAGTATTGAAATAAGAGTTCATATGAGAGGGGTTTGCACCTCATACAATCATCACACATTTAGCCAATAAAGGGGTCTTGAGTAGATGAGAACCACTAGATCTAAAGACTAAAAAGTGAATGGAGTAGAAGTAGACCAAGAAATAAAGGAAAGGATTTTATTGAGAGGGGGCCTCGATGTTTACCATTGAGGATGGTTAATTTGCTTGAGTCTTTATCAAGTGCTTGAAGAAGGAGTAATGATTGCTCCTTAGATTGAGGCTTGAAGGTTGCCTTGAGGATTAGGAATTATGTTTTCTTGTGTTAACTTGTGTTTTACGTTTGTGAGGGAGTATATCAGTAGAGTAGCAATGCTCTAAGATCTGAAAATTGCTAACCTCTTAGGCTAGAGAAATGAGGAGGTATTTATAGTTAAAAAAAGCTAGATCTTGGGCGTTGGACTCCAAGACCTAGTGTTAGGCGCACAACTTATGCATCAAGCACTGGGCATATACGTTAAGCGCTCAAGGAGGGAATCCTTTTACTTGAATGCAAAAAAGTTTGAGGCGAGCAAGGAGCTCTTTTAGAGTGGCGCACAAGACTAGGCGTGTTAGCCACTCGAACTAGCAACTGGTCGGATCTGTTATAGTTCACGCATTAGAAGCAGGGAGAGCGTTGGACACTTTTTTTGGGTGCTGAATTCTTTCTTAGGGCGTTAGGCGCCTGCCAGGCACTGGGCGTTGGAACTATGCGCTTGACATCGGAAGATGACGCTTAACACTTGATGCCGATGAAGATTCTGCTTATGCGCTTGACCCAAGACTTCGAGCATCGACCAAAAATGCTCTTAGCTTTAGGATTTGCACAGATTTAGGTATTTTTAAAGGAATTTTGGTTGATGTGTTTAGGCCAATTTATGTTTTGCCTCGGGTTCATGTTTGGGCTTTTTTAGGGTTTGGCTTTGAGGTATTTTTGGGATCACATGCACTCAACTCGACCTAAGAAAAGTCCTACCTACAAGGGTTAGTTTGTCATCAGACCGCTACCTAGGGAGACACGATTTTGTGTCAATAGAAGTCCCTACTTTGACCGAATTTTGAGCAAAGACAATGAAAGTATGACTCAAGACGGAGGAAGATCTATGACATTCTACAACCTCAATTTCTCCTAATAACATTGGTACCTCACAACAAATAAAGGTTAGTCCACAAATACTTGCCCGTCGGGTGTCACGAGATCAATTACGTTGAGGTTGAGAACTTGCATCAATTGGCCTAAATACAAAGGGTTAGAGTCTTAGGTATTTCCACTGGGGAGACTAGTGCTGATTGGGAGCCAGTTCCAAGACGGTGTGGCTTGTAGATTAGCCTTCTTTGCCAATGAGAAGCCGCAATCAAGATGGCGTGGCTTATGGGTTGGCTTGCTGTGCCAACAAGGAAGTCCTTATCAGGGTTGCATGACTTAGGGACATGGCTTATTGTACCAACGAGGAGCTGCTATCAGAGTGACATGGTTGAGAGACATGGCCTGCTATTCCGACGAGGAGCCATTATCAATGTGGCACGGATGAGAGACATGGGTTGTTGTGCCAAATGGGAGCCTCTATAGCGGCATATAATCAAGAAGGGACTAAGTCCGGTACTCCTTATGCCCATGCAATTTACTGAGGAGGCTTTAGCATTATGAGAGGGTGCTACCCTACTCTGCTAAGGAGGTTGCATTCATATTTGTCTCAAACCTCATGGTAATTCATAGCTTCAGATGATTTAGCTCAGTTTCTAATTGATTTAGTTATAAAAATCATTGATTTAAAGGGCCTACTACCTTTGGTCTTTGCTGGGCATTGATGAAGTCCGTTGGGGAATTTTTTTAGTTTGCATTTCCACTGTAGAGGTCCCGCTTTAGAGGTTTTCTTATTTTTATCCTAGATAAGGATGCTTATCTGCAGGGGGATGTTGGTATGCTGGAAACTTATCCGCTAGGGAAGAATTTTGTTTGATGGGGCAACTCTGTGGGAAGAAGTATTTTAGCTAATTCTACTATGAATTAAAACCCTTAAATGATCCATTAGGGATTTTTTTCTAGTCCCACGGTTGCATTATCTTGCTTGACGTATTTTAGGGACACCTCTCGAGCTATGGCGTATTTTAATGATGCCTCCCAGGCCAATGCGTATTTTTGGGATGCCTCCCAAGTCACAGAGTCAATATACGCATTATAGGGATGCCTCTGAAGCTAACATGCATTTTTGGGATGCCTCTTGAGCTAACATGCATTTTTGGGATGCCTCCCAAGCTAACATGCATTTTTGGGATGCCTCCCGAGCCATTGCGTATTTTAGGGATGCCTCCTGAACCATGAGCCAATATGTGTATTATGGGATGCCTCCCGGGCCAATTGCATATTATAGTGACACCATGAGCCATGAGCTATTACGTATTTTAGGGACGCCTCTCGAGTCAAAGATTCTGTCTGTAAATTATAGTGACACCTCCCGAGTCATGGGCTAATATGCGTATTATAGGGATGCCTCCCAAGCCAATGCATATATTTAGGGACACCTCCCGAGCCATAAAGTCAATATACGTATTATAAAGATGCCTCCTAATCCATTTAGTCAATATACATATTGTCGAGACGCCTCCCGAGTCATTGAGTCAATATATGTATTGTAGGATTGCCTCCCGAGCCGTCAAGCCAAGATACGTATTATAGGGACGCCTCCCGAGTCATTGAGTGGCTAAGGTATATCTTTCCTACTCCCCTTTTTATTACTTACATTGGTATGTTTTTATTTTTTTTAGTCTAGAAGAAGTTGATTGTTCGAGGATGTATGGATTTTATTGTTGAAGGCGTTTAGCCTATTCTTGAGGATTGGTTTGCTAGAAATAATTGGTTTTGATGACCATGGTTAGTTTGATGATTGTGTTTATTTTTAGATAAGCTCTCCCATTTCATACTCCCGTGCATTCATCTTCCTGATTTCTTTTCTTTTGCAAATATATCTAGAAAAGCCAAAAACATTTGAGTTTTATTTTGCAAGGCAAGTAGTTTGTTTTTTTTCTTGCATTGAGCCGAAAATGAATAGAACTTTAATAGTTTACATTGTTTAGACTTAAATTTCATTGGAAAGAGTTTTGGATGGATTTTTGTCAAGGTAGCCATAGAATTATTGTGATTATGACCCTTAGCTAAGTACCCCACATTTTCCCTAGTTGAGTTAAATCCTTAATGTTAGTATTTGTAACCTATGGTGAGGAAATCTTTTGAAGCCATCAAAATGATTTGCATTGAGTGGCAAGGATCCTTAATTTTTCATGCTTCGATCAAGAACTTGTCTTATGTCTACCCAAGACTGCAATCGAACTTCTTAAGGAAAGACAAAGGCACTGTTGAACCCTATTCGTTCTTCCTTAGCTATTAACCTTTTCTCCTTTCTTACATTCTATCTTTCCTGCCAATTGTTACCACTTGAGCTTAAATTTCTCCAAAAATAACCATATTTATAGCGATTGACTCATGTTATGCATTCACTACTTCCATTTGATGGGATCTCTTTGGCAAAAAAGTTGATATGAGTGTGTGAATGGTGATGTAGGAGTCATGAAGCTTAAGAGGATAACAATCGTGTCCTCTCAAATAATATCTCTAAGAACTACTCCTCTTTTGTATTCTCTTTCAAGGAATTGATTGAGAAAAGAAAAAAAAAAAGAGAAAAAGAAAAATCACAAAAAAAATATAAAAATAAAAGAAAAAAATATATAGAAAAAGAGAAAAGGAAGAAATAATGAAGAGAGGATTTGAGAAAAGAAGGATGTAGTAGGTTTTATAGGGATTTGAGAATGAAAAAACTCATATATGTTCATCAATAAGCTTGGGGGAGGAGACTAAATGGTATTTCATTGAAGCACGAGGGCTCAAGGCCTTAAGGCCTTAGAATATGGTGCAAGTCAAGATCATAAGAAATCCTTGTGTTCATTAAGCTAAGCCTAACTCAATACCCAAAGCCTTTTCCTGTTTTGTTCTAAATCCTTTCCCCATTTTACTCATATTCTACCCTAAAGTCCTTTTGACTCTAGGAGGTTGTGTCATAATCAGTGTAGGGAGGAAAAGGTCAAGCATATGGAGCGCGCATGACAATTAAGATGTTGAGTCATATGTCATTACCCATATTGTGTTATTTATTTAACTCTCTCAAGGAATAATGAGAAGTTAATTCCATATGGATGGAAATGAGGCTTGCCAAGTGATTGGTTGTGCTCAGTTTAGGTGCAAGAGAGTTGTAGTTCCCTACACTTTCATGGTTATCCTTTATTCATTCTTATGCATTCTTTAGCATGTCTTCTCTTATTGTTTAAAAAATTGAATATCCATTATGAGTTTCTCCCATGAATGTCCACTCGTTGCATCTATCTTTTATTTCCTTTAATTTCTCTTATTATCTCTATTTCGTTTTTAAAATGCTTACCTTGGTTTTCCCGTTTTGTTTTTAGAGTTATTGGTTACCTCTTAAGAAATCCTTACGAGGGCACAATCGTCTTCTTAAGCGATTAGGAGGTTTAAAGGACTTGTTGATTGTTGCTAAAACCAACCGTGATATCTACGAAAGTGAGTAGGTTTTTTATTTTTCTTAGTTTTTATTGTTAGTGCATTGATGTTTTCTCTACTTTGTCCAAGAGTCTTGCTCGAGGATGAGCAAGGGCCAAACTTGGGGGAATTTGATGAGTGACATTTATGTCACTCATTTGTGCCTTCCTAATAGAATTTTCTTACTCTTTTCGGCTCGAGTTCATCCCATTTTGTGCCATTTTGCATCACTTTATGAATGATATAGACTTAGGAGAATTTTTTGTGTTTTGGTCTTGTTTCCCTTTATTTCTCGTGTCTTTTCTACTTTTATGCGTGTTTTTGTTGGCTTGATGCAAGTATCTATTTGGCATGAGATCGAGAACCAAGGAATAGAAATGTATAGTAGAAAAGCCGACAAGATAAGCCAAGAGATCGCTCGAGATTTAAACCAAGAGGCCTCTTAAGAAGAAAATACCTAATCGGCCGCTCAGAAGGAATCTTAAGCGACCGCTCAACTTAATATGAGATGACAGACAAGAAAATAAGCGGATAGCAAGCGACCATCAAGACCTGAGCGCCCGCTCAGGTCTATTCTTTCGACTTTCACATCGTTTTCAAACTCTTCTAGGGGACGTATTGAGGGCTACATCAAGAGCATGACAGAAGACATCATATTATTAATTTTTAGCTTAGTTTAGAGAGTAAAGAAGAGAGTTTTTAGGGTTTACTTTTCCATCAAAAAAATTCTTATTTTAGTTTGAAGATTTTGATCTCAACGAATTTGTACCAAAGCTTGTCAGACATCATTTTTCCATCTATAAATCAGTATTTTTATCTCTTTCTCTCGCTTTATATTTTGTAGTTTTCATTAGTTTTTGTTTTTCTTGGTTTATGCTTGTTAATTTTAGGTTTATCCCCTAAAGTAGCTAATTCTTATTCGTATTTTGGTAGTATGTCTAGCTTTAACAATTTTGCGATGTTTGTTGGTATTAAGCATGAGTAGTTAGATTAGTTAGGGGGTAGGGTAAAAACCTAATCGTGAGCATGGATGATATTTAAAGATTAAAGTTGGTTTCTTGATGAATAATATGTGATTTGATGTTAGGTTTTCCTTGGAACCTAGATTGTCCATATTGGTTTTTGCCTGTTTACATTCCTAAGTTGAAGAAATTGAAAAATGCAGATTTAGGTAGTGACTCGGTGTTAGATTTGTTGACTTTATAGCTATTGGTTTATTGTGTTGATCCTATTGTGTTGCTTGAGATGTTTAGATAACAATTAGGCAAGAAATCCCGATTGTAGTGCTTTCTTCCTTAAAGATGATCGAGAGGTTCCTTCTTGGATGAAACCCCTTTCTTGCAATATGTTTTAGGTTTGGTGCATAGATCAATAGTGAGTTTGTGAGCCTCATGTTATCTCATTTTGAGTCCAATCTCCATTTTTACCTCATTTGTGTTAGGAATTGGTGTTAAATACCAAAACCCCTAGCGCTTTTACCCTATAGAATCAACCCATAGAACCTCGCGAGCATTTTTAGTTAGACTTAAACCCTTTCCTATTTTAGTTAGAACTAGGTTGTAGTCAAATTGCTGGAGTTTGGTAGCTATTAAGAGCCATTCCCTGTTAATTCGACCCTTACTTACATGTTACTCATAATAAGTAAAGTCGAGATTTCCTAATAGTAAGTGTCGTAATGACCGATCCCTAACCCTATCAGTTCACTTGTTTTAATGGTTAATTATGATAACCCCTATATAGCTGTGATTGGTTTGGATCGGTTTTGCATTAAGTAACCACTAGATATTATTTATTTTCAAATCAAACAATGTGGTGCATATTCAACCAAACCAAAGTAAGTTTTAAAATTTGAGTGTTAAGATTAGGATTAGAATTTGATGGATAGACCTTGAGTTGCACTCTGGTATATATAATCAGTGTTTAGGCCTTTTTGGGTTAGGTTTTGACCATATCCCAGTAGGTTTGTATCTATCCAGATGTTTTGAGGATATGGTTTTACCTTATCCTATTCAGATTTTCAATGATTAGGTTCTGATGGGTATGGTTTTGACTTTTCGTGACCTTGTTAAATTTCGATCCAAACTCATTAAGGATAAGGCTTTTCCATATCCTATCCAAAATTTTTGTATCTTAGGTGTATATGGTTAAGGCTTTGGCCTTGCCCTGCCTTGTTGATGTCAATTGGGATATTTTGAGGATAAGGACTTACCTTATCCGTCTAGATTTGTAGCATTTAGGTATGTTTGTGATTCTGCATATGTATATCAAAGTAAATGCAATGTTTATTAAAAGTCATGCGATACTACATGCTATATTTTTTTTCCAAACATTTCAGAGTAAATTGTTCTTCGCCATCTTGCCTTGCGATTCTTTTTTAGCTGATAATGTCAGGTCCGAAGTCCGGCCTTAGATTTCTCTATTGGCCTTCTAACCTTTACTCATACCTGTCCTAACCTTTATCCTTTTTGTGTCCCTAACCTAAGCTCGGACCGTTCCATTTCCCCATCCCCCCTCCCGATTAGAGCGGGTTAGGGCCTTGCACTATGAAAAGTACCCTCTTCAAAGTAAGTCCTCAATATCATCCTTCAAATTGTTGCTGCCCTCCATTGAGTGGCCTATATCTCTATGAAAGTCACAATACAACTTTTGATTTATTTTTGTTGCCGGAATTATCATTTTCGGAGGATATTTCCATTGAACCTTATTTTTATTGACTTTTCCATTGAACCTTGTGGTCTTTCTTGATAAGGAGGTGCTTTGGAGGAGTTCCTCTCCTTTGATATAATTGTTGGATTTGTTTAGGACTTTTCCTAGAGTTTTCAAACTTTCAATTTTTCTTCCCAAATTGCTTTTGAACTCTCCTTATTTTAACCCCTTTAGTAGGGCTAGGACGACAATTTCCTAGTTTAAACTCGGGATGCTGATCGCCTAAGCATTAAAGCAACCAAGGAAATATTTTAAGGAATCTCTCATTCCTTGTTCCATCTTCATTATCTATCCTAAGGTTTTCTCCCTTTTTTGCTACCCATTAAATGTACGGAGAATAAGGTTTAAAGATCGTCATGGTTAGTTATTGTTTTCACTAGAAGCCGCTTAAACCAGCCTTGTGCAATGTTTGATAGCGTTGAGGGAAACACCATACACCAATTCTCATCATATGTAGGGAGTTTTTTATGCCTTGTAAGGCTTCGGAAGCCAACTAGGTTTTAGGTGAATGATTCTATGAGTGAATCACCACTTGGGAGCCCAATTTTTCATAGCCCTACCTTCCTTTTGTGGTGAAGAGAAAAGGAAGGGGCTCCCTCCCACTAGTGCTCTATATATTTTTCACTTCACTAAGAATTGGATATGCGGCTTCAAAAAAATATGTGTCAAGGAGTCACCACCAAACCTTTATGTGCGGTTTAGACACCCAATTGGGTTTGAATCCTAAAAAAGTGGTCTACAAACCATGAGAAGGTTTAGGAATGACAATCTATTTCAACTTAAGAAAGATGTGAAAAAATTTTACATTACGATGGAAAAAATAAATTTTAGTTCTTAGGAAAACATGCAAAATAGAAGAGAATGCACACTCTAATTTAGTTGGTTTGGCAAGTTAAGAGTTATCCAAATAAGTCTAAATTAGGTGATTACTTTATTTAATGTCCACAAGATTAAGGGTCCTTATGGCCTGTTATCCAAGATTATCTTGTTATGAGTGATTGTATTTAAATAGGTCTTGATTTAATGCATTAGATAAAGGTGGTCACACACAATTATTACTTAATAAGGTTTATGAAATAAAAGTGAAAAATTTAAAGGAAAGCATTAAGAGACAATATTGAAAGATGCAAAGTATGAGTAATGCATGATGATAAGTTGAATATTTTCTAATCAAATGAAGATTTGAGTCTAAAGAGACCCTTTTTTAAGACATACTTCAACCAAGTAAGGGTCTAGTTCATAAAGACTTGTGTGTTTTAGTCTTTGAACATCATTGACACAAAAAGTATAATATGATCAAGATATGATATATGATGCTTTAACATTTAATGAGGTTTAGGATAACATCTAAATGTATATTCTATCATGATGTACACCTAAGGTTTACTCTTGAAAAGAGTCGACAATTGATTTAGTTTAGAGAAAGGAGATGTCCAAATCTCTTCATCATAGACCAAAGGAAAATAAATAAAAAGAGACTTGAAGAATATGAGTACATTGCAATAAATAAAATACAAGGGAGAAGGTTTGCTTGATTAGTTAAGAGTTTATGAATCTATAAAGATGGTTCCTTGATTAAGTTGGTCAAAGTTAGGGTTTGAGGCTTAACCTAATGTAATAAGGATTTGCTCCTAGTTCTTCACATTATAGGTAAAAGAGACATAAAAATAAAAGTTTTAGGAGTTGATTATAAGAGAACATTAAGAGTGATGACTCTTTGGTTTATTAAGGCTCACTAATGGTTGCATAAAAGTTGAAATAAAGGTTCATGTAGAAGAGGTTTGCATCTTCCACAATCATTACAAAAAGAATCCAATCTAAGGCTCTTGAGTGGATGAAAACCACTAGAACCAAAGATGGATGGTGAATTATAGAAGTAGATAGAAACAATAGAAAAAAAGTTAAATTAAGAAGGGTCCTCGATGTATACCGTTGAGGGAGTCCTTTTGCTTAAGTTTTGATTAAGTATGTCTTGAAGGAGTTATGGTTCCTTGTTTGATTAAGGAAAGATGTGCCTTGAATGATCCTTGGTAAGTATTGAAGGATGTTTAAGAGGTTTTAAAAGTGTAATTCGGAAAATATCAGATTTTTTGACCCTTTCCTCATAAAATTTTGGAGCCTTTAGCAAAAAGAGGTTGGCATCTGAATATTGGATGTTAAGTTAAAGCATCAAGCGCTATCTTCGGGCGTAGGACGCTTGGGTTGGGCATCAAATGCTCAAAAAGATAATCTTTTGCTTGGATGAAAAGAGGGTTAAAAGGAGATAGGAGGGCATTTGCGGGAGCCCTAAACGTTGTGTGTCAAACGCTCGAAGCTAGAACTGAATCATGTGAAGATCAATTTAGGCATTTAAAACCTACTAAGCATTGGAAGCTTGTTAAGTATTGGGTGCCCATAGGGAGTTCCATGCCCAACTTTGAACAATACATTTTGATATTCCACTGTTCGCATAACTCAACTTTAGAACATCAGTATTAGACCTTAGAATAATAGAATAAACATTTAGAATATATGTGTTAAGTTTTAGAACACTAGTACTTAAAATTTTAAAACATATGTGCTAAGGTTTAGAACATTAGTATTGTGTTTTAGAACATTAGTAGAACATCAGCTTGTGTTTTAAAAGGTTAGACTATTGTTCTAAATATTAAGTCTATTGTTCTAAGAATATATTATATTATTTTGAAATTTGATTCTATTGTTCTAAAATTTAAATCTATTGTTCTAAACTTTTGCAATGTTGTTCTGATTATTAACTCTATTGTTCTAATTAGTAATTCTCTTATTCTAAGGTTAAATTGTGATGTTCAACTCTATTCTAAAATTATTATCTCTTGTTCTAAAAAGACACTATTGTTCAAAGTTGTTATCACTTGTTCTAAACTTTTCCTACATAGTTTTAAATATTAATTGTATTGTTCTAAACAATGATTATATATTCTAAGGTTTGATTCTATAGTTTAACTCTGATGTTTGTATGTTTAGTTCTATTGTTCTAAGTATTGTATTGTTTTGAAATTTAATTCTATTGTTTCAAACTTTTGCAATGTTGTTCTGAATATTAACTCTATTGTTCTAATTAGTAATTATCTTATTCTAAGGTTCAATTCTATAGTTTAACTCTATTGTTTGTGATTTTACTTCTCTTGTTCTTAATATTAACTATAGTGTTCTAAAAACTGACACTATTGTTCAAAATAATAAGTATATTATTCTACATTGTTATCTCTTAATCTAAACTTTATTTCTTTTGTTATAAACTTTTGTTATGTTGTTATAAATATTAAATGTAATATTCTAAACATTAGTTATATTATTCTAAGTAGTGATTACATATTCTAAGGTTCGATTCTATATTTTAACTTTATTGTTTACATGTTTAGTTCTTTTGTTCTAAATATTAACACTAGTGTTCTAAAACTTTACACTATTGTTCTAAATATTAAGTCTGTTGATCTAAGAATGTATTTTATTGTTCTGAAATTTAATTATATTATTCCAAACTTTTGCAATGATTAGTTCTTTTGTTTTAAATATTAACATTGTGTTCTAATGTTTCAATATTGTAATTTATTGTTCTAAACATATATTTATTATATTATATTATATTTATTCAATACACTAACCTTAATTCTAAATACGTTGTACTATAATTTAATATTTGGTAGTTACCTAATGTTCTAATATTCTAAACTTCAACTCTATTGTTTTAATTTTTTTTCTAATATTTTATACTTCTGCTCTAATGTTCTGATAGAGTTGCTAGTTAAAATAATAGAAACTATGGGAAGAAAATGCTTAAATTTTTGTTATAATGTTCTATATTTTTTTTAAATGTTTTAAACTTCTGTTCTATTGTTCTAAAGATATGTTCCATTGTTCTATACTTTTATTATATTGTTCTAAACTTTTGTTACATCGTTCTAAATTATAATACTAATGTTCTAAAAATCTATTCTATTGTTCTAACCATTGTTCTAATGTTCTTAACTCTTATTTTAATGTTATAACTATTGTTCTAATGTTCTTAACTCTTATTTTAATGTTCTAACATTCTGTTTTATTGTTCTAAATATCTATTCTATTGTTCTAAACTTTTATTCTAATGTTCTAAACAATTAGAAACTATTTTTTATTATTAAACATAATCACATAAATTTTATAAGATTAAAAAAGACAAAAATTTCGATATCAACTAATAATACTAGAAAATTAATACTATAAATAATCAAACATTCATAATTCTAAAAAAACAAAAATGACAAGCAATGAAGAGTAAATGAGTAGAAAAAAAATAAGTATTATAAAAATCAAAAGCATAATATATATTGTTCTAGCATTGGATTCGAAGAGTAGAAAATCATGATCATTGTATAAAAAAGAATAAGCACTAATATGGAAAAGAATACGACTATATTGCATTTTGAATAAAGAGTAAATGGACAATATGAAAACAACTGATTATTATGGAATATGAAGAGACGTTTTGGGAACTACCCCAATAATTATGGACCAAATCTTTCTCAACTACCAATTAATTTACGACTTTTTGATATTTATAAATTTGCCATTAATGTAGATTTAATCACAGCCATCTAAATATACAAAATTAACTATATTAGATGAGTTCTTATATAAGAAGGGTTCTCATATAACAATCTTAATAACTTACAATAGAATAACTATTTGAAACAATAGAACAACTATTTGAAGCAATATAACTAAACTTCATAACTATATATTGCTCTAAAGTGTTTTAGTTTTGATAATATTCTAAAAAGTTATGCTAATGTTTTAAATATATACAATAATGTTATAAACACTTACGCTAATGTTCTAAAGTACTGTAAAGTTCTAAATACACTAATACAAATAATGTTCTAAAGTAATGTAATGCTCAAAAAAATTAACATAATATTCTAAATGGTTACTCTAATGTATATTATTTAATAAATAAGCTAATTAATATTCTAAAATGTTACACTACTTCCCTAATAAGTTGTGATGGTGTTCAAAACATATGCGATAATGTTCTACCAAGCCGTTGTAATGTTCTAAAATGTTATGACAGTGTTCTAACAACTTACTCCAATCTTCTAAATAGTTTCTCTAACGTACAACAATTTTTCCAATCAAAACTACAACAATTCCAATCAAAACTACAACAATTGTTCTAAATAAAAAATAATACGCTAATACATATAATTCTAATAAATCTATTCAAATCAAAACTACACCATTTATTCCAAATCAACAATAATGCAATGATAAATCTTAATTTTAACAAATCTACACAAATAAAATGCAACTTGAATAGGAATTATAATTATAAAAACCTTAAAATGGATTAATGTTGATGAAAATTGATTAATACCTGTAATTTAGATGCCAATTCAAATAAGATCAAAAAATAAATGAAGACTTATGCATCATATTACAGTGAAGAGAAAAGCATTAGTGAAGAATTAATGTTGATGCACGTTGAAATATAGCAAAGAAAGAAAAAGAAAAAAAATGGAAACTAACCAAACAAAACTTCAAAGGAGTGAATATAAATAGTTACAGCATTGGAAACTACAATTAGTCATGGGGTGCAATTTACTCTCAACTGCCTCCCATTTTATTTAAACTAAATTATAATTACAACTTTGTCATTAGAGAAGAATTAATCACAGTCATCAAACTACTCTAAATTGACGGATGTAGATCGGTTCTCATATAAAAAGAGTTCTTATATAAGAACTCTTTTTATATGAGAACCCATCTATCACCGTCAATTAAGTGTATTTAGATGTTTGTGATTAATTTTTTAATAATGGCAAAGTTGTAAATATAGAGATTTTTGAAATTAATTGGCAGTTAAGAGAAATTCGCACCCCAAGATTATTGGGTAGTTTCCAATGCTATGACAATTTATATTCTCTCTGGTGATATTATGTTTGGATAGTTTCCATTTTTTTTTCTTTTGCTTTCTTTGATATTCTCAACGTTCATCAAAATTAGTTCATGTTTACATCTTTTTCTCTCCACTATTATTTCGTTCATCAGTCTTCATTTGTTTTTAGTTTATACTTTAATTGGGATCAAAATTACAGGTATTGTTTTAATTTATTTATAATTAACGAGGATAGATGAATTAAAGTCTTGAATATTTGTTCGTGTTTACATCATATTTGTGTATATTTATTAAAAGTAAGTTTTATTACGCATTATTGATGATTTGGAACCATATTTGTAGTTTTGATTTGAATAGATGTACTAGAATTAAGTGTAATTTCATATTTGTTAAATAATATACATTAGAGTAAGTGTTTAGAACATTAGTTTAACTTTTTTGAACATTATAGTACTTTAGAACATTAAGTGTATTTGCGTATTTAGAACATTATAGGTTTTTAGAACATTAGCGTATCTTCTTAGAATATTATCGCATATATATTTAGAACATTACCATAACTTTTTAAAATATTATCGTATATATTTAGAACATAAGCGTAACTTTTTAGAATATTATTGTAATTTTAGAACATCATAGTACTTTAGAATATTATAGCAGCTTTTTAGAACATTATTGTATATATTTAGAACTTTAAATATTTTAAAATATGGAAGTGTGTGAGTAGAATGTCTAATTGAAGCTATTGAATTTGTTATATTGTACTAAAGTTGTGTGTCAAACGCTCGAAGCTAGAACTGAATCATGTGAAGATCAGTTTAGGCATTTAAAACCTACTAAGCATTGGAAGCTTGTTAAGCATTGGGTGCCCATAGGGAGTTCCATGCCCAAATGTTTGGCGTTGGACATCCATGGAGTGCTAGACATCACACTTGAGAGTTTGACGCTTAAAATTGAGTTTATACACTTCTTGTATTTAATGCTTACTTTGAGCATCAAGCATTAGAGCTCCAAGCAACTTGACTTTTCACGATTTAGGGGGTTTGTTTAGTGTCTAATGGCTTGGTTTTTTATGACTTGGGTTTTTTTTTTGGGCCAAGGTAAGTGTTTTGGGCTCGGTTTGTCTTTACAATCTTTGATGGTTTGATTTTGAGGTGATTTTGGGTTCTCATACACTCAATCTCGACCTAAGCTAAGTCCACCAACAAGGGTTTGTTCATCACTAGACTATTAGGCAAGGAGACATGATTTCGTGTCTACACATCACTTATTGAATATAACATCATATGGGATTAGTAAGATGTTAGGTGGTCTTTTGAATCACCTTTTCCATTATATATAAATGTAGGCATTTTGATATTTTCCATTACCTAGTTGAGCATCTCCCTTGAAAATGGAAAACAAACTAGAGCTATAGTGGGATGAATCATTGAACTCGTCGGACGCTGGTCTATGCTGGGCTTCTTGGGCTACCCCTTATACTCATAGTAATATTCCACCAGGCTCTTTTCAAGACTTGGGGTCCATTATGCATTCAGATCAGATTCTAGGTTTATAACGGGCATTTATGCTTCCTGCCCTTTTCAATCTAGGCCCCTTTGCACTACCTTCCTTTTCTTGTTCAAATTAGATCTCTCCATTTCTTGAAACACATGTGATGCCATCTCCATCTCATTCAGAGTGAATTAGAACATAGTGTCTTATTCCTCTAAAGTCTGAGGTTGAACATTTCTAGTGCACAGCCCACCTTAGAGTCATTGTGCGGTCATTGGGCACTTTGGTCAACAAGGGATTACTTCATATGGAAGTTGTCGGTGTCTTAAGGCTCTCAGATCTACTTCATTCTGGAGCTAAAGTTTGGATGGGTTGGATGACCGGCGAGTCTTGGTACCTCTTATCGAACCCTCTAAATAGCCAGTGAGCTTGGTATCTCTGATGCGTTATCCAATTGGAATTGGGTTGTCGCATAACCCAAGAGGTAGTCCAGACTCAACCCTCCTTCTAGAGACAATTGTTTTGGGTATCTGATAGGGTGTCGAATGATCCAAGGTTATTTAGCGTATAGTTGGAAGTTTAGGTGTGGCTGGATGCTGATAGGTTCAGGGATTGGTTGTCATGACACCTACTATCAACAAAACCTCAACTTAACCTATTAAAAGTAGCAGGCAAGTAAGAGTCGAATCCACAGGGATATTAGTAATCAAACTCTAGCAATCTAGGAACTAATCTCTCGATCATCTTCAAGGAAGGAAGCATTAAAATTGGGATTTCTCGCCTAATCGTATTCTAAAGCATCCAAGCAACACAATATTCAAAAAAACAACCAATAGCTCGCAAGTCAACAACATTTAACATTGAGTCACTACCTAAATCATCATTTCTTAATGTCTTCGACCTAGGAACGCAAATGGAAGAAACATATATGGCCAATCTAGGCTTCAACCAAAACCTAATTAATCTAAGTACTCATACCAAATACTAGCAGACATCGCAAAATTAAATAAACAAGACATACTACCAAATTCACGAATAAAAACTACTATTACAGAATATATTTACAAACTAATAAGCATAAATCAAGAAAAAGAATAAACAGTAGAAAATACGAAATATAAAGTAAGAGAAGGGAAAAAAATTAATAAATTTTATAGAATGAATTGATGTCTAACTAGACTTGATTGCAATCCCGTTGAAAACAACAAAAATAACCGATAATAAATTCTCCAAATAATCTAAGAATTTCTATGAATAAAATGCAAAACCTTAGAACTATCTCTCTACTCTAAAACTAGGCTAAAATATGCTTAATAACTCACTCCCTACTACTTAATGTCTCATGCCTTTTTGCTGCCTCCCTTTTCCCGTAGAAGAGTTTTAACATAATATGGAATACGGCAACATAGAACTGAGTAGGCGCTCAGTTCAAGGGAAAGCGCCCACTCATAAGGGAAATCTGCATGTCGATTCCCACTAAAATAAGCGGCCATTTTGGATTGTTCTGAGCGACCGCTCAAGCCTTTTCTCTTGAGAGGCCTCTTGGTTCAATTCTTGAGCGATCTCTTGGCTTCTCTTCTCAGCTTTTTTACTATGCGTCTCTATCCCTCGGTTTATGTGATCATGCTAACTAGATACCTACATCAAGCCACAAAAACACGCATAAAAGTAGAAAAGATACAAGAAATCAAGTAATAATAGGACAAATACAAAAAGAATTCTCCTAAGCCTAGACCATGCACAAAGTGATGCAAATGGAACAAAATGGGGCAAACTTGGGATAAAAAGAGTATGAAAATTGACTAGGAAGATATGGATAATTCCCTCAATCTTGGCTCTTGCTCGTTCTCGAACTAGACTCTATGATGAAGGAGAGAAAATTATCAAGCACTAACAATACTAACTAAGGAAAACAATAAAACCTAACTCACTTTCATAGGAATCACGGTATATTTTAGCAACAATAAACAAGCCCTTTAAACCCCCTAATCGCTAAAGAGGACGAGTGTGCTCTCGTAAGGGTTTCCTAGGAGGTAACCCAGAACTCTCAAAACAAAATAAAACCAAGACAAGCATTTTAAAGACTAAAAAGAGAAAAACTAAGATAAATGAAAAGAAATAAAATGAAGATGCAATGAGTGGCATTTATGGGACAACATTATGATGGATATTCAACTTTCTAAACAATAAGATAAGACATGTTATAGAATGCATAATAATGAATGAGGGATAACCAAGAAAGAGTAGGAAACTATAGCTTTCATGCACCTAAACTGAAACACAGCCACACTCTTTCAAAGCCTCATTTCCATCCTTAAAGAATTAGCTTCTCATTACTCCTTGAGGGAGTTGAACAAATAAGAAAATATGGGTAATGACTTATGACTCAACAACTTAATTGTCATGCTCACTCAATATGCTAGAATTTTACCTCCCTACATCAATAATGACTCAACTTTCTAGAGTGTAAAGGACTTTAGGGTAGAATATAGGTTAAATAGGGAAAAGATTAGGACAAAGTAGGGAAAGGCTTGGGTAGTGGTGTTAGGTTAGCTTCATGAACAATAGGAATTCTTATGATTTTAACCTTCACCTCATCCCCAGGCCTTGAGACCTCATATTTAACGGAACACTAACTAGTCTCCTCCCCCAAGCTTGTTGAAGAACATATCTGAGTTTCTTTCGTTCTCAAATTCCTTATAAACCCGCAAAATCCTTCTCATCTCATTTCTTCTTTCATTATTTCTTCCCTTATTTTTTCTTTTCTATCTTTTTTCTATACAACTTTTCTGATTTTTATACTTTTTTTGTTCTTTTCTTTCTTTTTTTCATTTAATTTTTTTTCTTTTTTGATTACTAAAAAAATCTATAAAAGATGAGTAGCTCTTAAGAGGTGTTATTCAAAAAGAAACAATTGCTGCCCTTTTAAGCTTCATAATTCCCGAATCACCATCAATACACTCATAACAACATTCTTACCAAATAAACCCTATTAAGAATAAGGTGTTGAAGTTACATATTAGGTCAATAGCTATCAATTGGCTAATTTTTGGAGAAATATAAGCTCAAGAAGGTAATAGTTTATAGGAAAGATAGAATGTATAGGAAAAGAGGAAGTGCTAATGGTTAAGGAAAAAGGAAAAGGGTTCAAGAATGCCTTTGTCTTTCCCTAAGAAGTTCAGTTACGGTCTTGGGTAGGTATAAGACAAGTTCTTGATCAAAGCTTGACAAATTAAGGATCCTTGCCATTCAATGCAAATCATGTTGAAGGCTTCAAAAGAATTCCTCATCATGGGGTAGCAAATACTAATCCTAAGGATTTTACTCAACTAGGGAAAAGGTGGGGTGCTTAGCCAAGGGTCATAATCACAATAGTTCCATCTACCTTAACAGAAGTTCATCCTAAACTCTTTCCAATGCAACTTAATCCTAAACAATGTAAACTCTTAAGTTTTAGAAAGGAAAATATTCAACAAGATAAGTTTTCTATTCATGCCCAGCTTAATGCAAGAAAAACGAATTAAAATAGAACAAACTACTTGCCTCACAAAATGAAACCAAAAATCATTTTGGATTTTTGGATTTTGTAAAAGAAAAACAAAAAAAGAAAGATAGGAAGATACATGCATGGGAGTATGATATGGGAAAGGTCATCTAATAATCAACACATTCATACACTAACCATGGTCATCAAAACCAATGACTTCCAGCAAACCAATCCTCAAAAATAGGCTAATTGCCTTCATCAATAAAATTCCATACATCCTAGAACAATCAACTTCCTTTAGGCTAAGAAAAAGAAAAACACACCAATAAAAGCAATAAAAAGGGGAATATGAAAGATTATACCTTGGCCTCTTGCTTTTCTCAATCACTAATACTCATGAATAAATAATGGTTAGCAATAACAAGAGAAATATGAGAATAATAGTTCCTACTCTAGATAAAAACACACCAAAAAAGAAAGAAAGGAAAACTATACATGGATTCTAAAGAAGACGAAGAATAAAGGATACTAGACCCCGACCCTTTTGGAACAAACCCCCCCAACTTAAGTGAAGCGCAATGCTCGGCACAAAAACTAAGAAAGAAAAAGGGGAGGGTCGATCAACCATGGTATGAATAGCTAGTACTAGGGCCCTTGCCTTTCCTACGCCTCTCCTCATTGTCATTGGAGGCGAAGTTTTTGGTTGGGTCAGCATCAAGACTTGATGTATCGATATAGGGTGGCCAGTCATACCATGGATGATCATGATAGTTCTCGAATGATGGCATACCTGATGGGCCATTCCATCTAACCATATAACCCGAGGGCTAACCCGACCCATCATATGAGTAGGCGAGATCACCTTGGTAATTAATCCCCCCCCCCCCCCAATCAGAGTGTAATCATAAGGGAGAAAATAAGTGAGAGTGACACCAGGGATGGTAGGATCCGTCTAAAAGGGGTTTGTAGGCGTGCCATCCCTAGACAAATAAGGAATAGGGTCGAGCTTAGGAGGGTTGTAGGGGTAGTTAACATAGGGTGAAAAATCCCCATGTTGAACATGGTAGTCATAAATTTGATTCTCACAAATCATACTACGCCTTTGGGCCTCAACTTGGCCCTACATCATCATTGTTAGCTTTTTAAATTCTTCCTCCTGGTTAAAAGAGGAGGAGGGGGCTTGGGAAGAAAAGGAACCTCCCAAGGTTCTAGGTTTCGATGCTTGGGCGCCAAGGCATGAGGTTCTTGCCCTTGATACACAGGAATCTTCCATATGTTGACTCCTTGCCACTCAATATTTGTAAGCTTGGGGTTTGGAAGGTAGAAGCTCACTACCGTCCTCACCTTCCACCCATAGACCTCGGGGTTAGTTGTAAATTAGATGAAATCCATCCTCTTCATTGCATCAATGTTGATGTTAATATCATTCATAACGACGGGGGTGAGAAGCTTGCACTGCTCTGTAAAACCCAAACATGTGCTATAATCGTTACCATCCCTCCTATGTGGATGTCCCTAATTAAGTCATCCCTCTTGTGCTCTATGCACCTAGCTAGAAACTGATACCCAAAGTTGATCATGCTCCCTAATCTCTCCTTCCCAAATGTTGCCATCAACAGCAACTCAATCTCACCCCTTGTTGTTTTCCCAAGTCCTTTTTATCAAAAATGGTATACCTAAGAATTATATGCAAGACCCTCAGACATGGGTGGATAATGTGGGAGGCATGGCAGGTGTTAGACTGATATTTTATATCATCACTTATGGTTCTCCACCAACGCACCTTATTATAATCCATAAATTTCCCAATGTCTAACACAAAAATGTCATTTGAGGGGTCCCATTTAAAAATCTGGTTAAAATGGGCAAGGTTGATGGATTGAGCTTGGTTGAACAGTTGTACCAAATCTGAGTACGTTCTAAGGAGGCTAGGAATTTGAAGGTGAGCCTCTCATAGGTGTAATTATGGAGTTCAGAGAACTCCATCCATCTCAAAGAATTAAGTATCCCATAGAGGTATTCCTCTATTCCTAGTTTCTTCAAAGAATTTGGCTCATAAAATCGGGTACTTAAAAGCTTGCAGTTCTTAATCTTACCGTAGTATGATTTGTGATAGGGTTTATGAATTTCAAGGACGACACATTTTGTTGTGAGAGTTGGGAAGTGTTTGTGGTATTTCTTGGTCTTGGATATCTTCCTAGCAAACATTTTCCTCAATAGATATACAATCCCAAGTCAACAACAACCTAATTCCTCAAAATTTAATTCACAACCTAACTACCAAAGATTAACACCATAATTCCAAAGCTAGTACCAAAATCACCTAATTAAAATGTCTATCAAATATAGTTTTCTATATTCAACCTAAATGTCACTAAGTTATCCTAAACAAACACTCTAAAATATGTCAACAATCAAGCCTAAAAACTACCATAATTCAATAATAATAAAAAAGAATCAATAATAAAACTCATGAAAAATCAAACAAGAAATTGAAAAGGAATAAAGGTGTAGAGAATACCAAAAATCTCAAACGAAACTTGCTCTAATTCGCTCCTTAGTCTAAAATCCTAAGGTAGGAATCCAAAATCACCAAAATTTTCAACAAAAATGTACGGCATAGATTTAGGGTTTTTTGTGAAAGTGGGTGTTTTTTGAAAAAAAAAATTATGCCAAGTTGTAAATCAGGACAAGAGGAGAAGAATGGTGGTAATTTAGAGCAAAAAGATGGAGAATTGAGTGAGTTATGAAGGAAATAAGGAGAGGGACTTATGGGGTTTTAAAAGAGAGAAAATGAGGTTTGAAGATGAATAATGAGGAAGAAAGAGGGAGAAAGGGCTGGATTTGCATTTAAAGAAATTTGGGGGTCTCATAAAATGCAACTTGAGCGGGCACTCAGAAGGATTTAGAGCCCGCTCATAACCCTTCACAGCCCATTTTTTTCCTTCTGAGCGGCCTCTCAGAAAGATTTAAAGCGGCAGCTTAGTTTAGTTACAAGCCCTATTTTTTCTTCTGAGCAGGTGCTTGCTCCCTGCTAGTTCCCACTCATTAACTTCTGACTCCTCTATTTTTTCTTCTAAGCGGCCGCTCACAAGATTCTCTAAACGGCCGCTTAGGTCATGTGACAAGGTCATTTTTTCTCTTGAGCAAGCGCTCGTTGGCTGCTTGTTGCCCACTCATAACTTTCTGTCTGCTCCTTAATTTGAATTGTGTGGGCGCTCAGTGTTAGCTCAAGCGGCCGCTCAAGAGCTTTTTTTAAACTTCAGATTTTTTTTTCTTGCTTTTTCTGCTGAATACACTTTTGCTTGTGTTATGGACCCAATCTTTCTTCACTCCTCTTACTTTCTTTTTCTCCAATATTCTCTCATGTACTACTCCATTTCCTAGGTTCATTGTACCTAAAACATGTAAATCTATGCAAAGTCAATTTTAAAGCTAAAATTACAAAAACTAAGAGAAAAAAAATGAAAAGAAGGGTTAGAAAACTCAGGTTGCCTCTCGCAAGTGCTCTTTTAACTTATTATCACTAGCTTGACATTATGCATGATTTTCAATTGGTTGAGGCTAGATTAATCCCCGACACTATTGAGATGATATTCTCTTCCTTGAAGTGAGTATTTCACACTATTATATGGTCTCCCACTATGAGACTACACTTCTTTACGAGCTCATTATTCCTATACTTCTGGTCCACTTCATCTATTCTGCATAACTTGTGAGCACACAAAGAGGAACTTATCCTCTTTACATCATCAATTTCATACCCAATGGTCCTCAAATACATGTAAAAGGTTTAAGATTTTAATTGATTCGCCACCATCAAGTTTGCAATTGACGTTAATCGGGTATATAGAATTTCACCCAAATGAACATGTTTTAAATGAGAAGGCAAGGGTTTTAGTTCTACCTCAAGATGCGTAGATCTCTGTTGCACTTCCTCTTTAGCACTCATAGGTTCCACTTAAGATATGAGATCACCAAAAGGATATCCACTGAGTATGAGCTCTTCCTCTAAGATCTCAAATTCATTTTTAACTCTTCCCTCTAAGCTCACCGGTAATGTGATGTGTTTATTTCATATAGTGATTTCCTCTTGTCCCTTGGTCATATTTAGGAGTAATTTTGGCTCTATGGAGCCACTTTTATTACTAATATGCATTTTCCAGTGTTTTCATTTTATAGGAAATTGCAAATTTCGAGCATTTACCCGGATTTATTTGAGCCGCTACGAGCATTAGAGTAGGATCTCATTATTGCAACATTAGATCATAGCCCAAGACTAGTTGAAGTCATCAAATCAATGATTAAAGGGCTTGGTGAAGAAGAAGAGTTCAGGACATTGGACCAAGCCTTAAGGATCCAAGAAGATCGGATTAGGCCGGTTAGGAGCCAACAAACTTGGCTCAGATGCCTCCCCCTATCGGGCAGCCCTCACCTTGAGGCGCACCCGGTCAAGCGATACACAGAACCAATCATAGCCTTTGCCTGCAGACGCACCCGGCCGGGCAAGAATTTGCCCTACTGGGCACGTGTGTTTCTTTCTGTTTATTAGGTTTAGAGTTAGGGTTTTCACGGGATTTTTGTTTCTTTGATTTTTCAGACTCCTATGTTAGTTTCTAGGTTTTCTCTCAGTCTTTTAGCTTTCATTGAGTACTCAATCGATCTACACTTTTTGGATTTTATACAATTCAGTATTTCAGTTTAATTTGGTAATGTTTCCTTCTTTTATTTATCTTTAAAATTTAATTGTCTTTTATCATGTCGTATTTAACTGCTTTGCTTAGTTTAATTTCCATTATGTGTGAGTAGTTTTATCTCTAGGGTTTTGGGGATCCATAAATAATATGATTGAGTAGTTTATTATTGTTGATTATCAATGTTTGATTGGTTTTCTATTGATTGATTAAATGATATACAATTAGATTTTTCTAGGTTTAATTTTATAAGTCAAGCAATATTGATTCGATATTCGAGAGATGAGAATCGATGTTTAGGCTTAGTTTCAATAGGCGGGTTAATCTATAAATGGTTAGATCAAGATTTGAGATATGCGATTTAATAACGGTAGATTAATTTTGTGATTGTAGTACATAGCGAAGGCCCTTTATGATCTGATCAATTGGTGCATTGATGATTGACTATTATATTTTACCCTAGAATACCCTAAACTTTGTTTCCTTGATTTCTTCACCAGTAAATTTGCTTTTATTTATTTAATTCCTTTAGTTTAATTCTTCTGTTAAAATCAATTTAGTTACTTGATAATTTAGACTATTTGGGTTGATTAGGAATAGAGAGACTTGTTTCCCTGTGGATTCGACCCTACTTCCCTATCTATTTTAGTTAATGGTTTTAGGAATTACTTTTGTTTGGGTGATACAACTTTAGCCTGTCATAATGCATCAACCTTATCTTCCCAAGAAGACTTTGAAGCCTTCTTCTCCATGATGCCAACATTGAAACACTCACCTTGGGCTGATGGAATTGTCATTGCCTTTTAGAACTCAAACTCTACCTTATCCTTCCCTATTTCAAAGGATATTTTGCCTCTCTTTACATCATCAATGCACCTGCAGTAGCAAGACAAGGTCTACCCAATATAATAGGGGTTTGGGTGTCTTCTAGGATGTCCATAACAATAAAATCACACGAGAAAATCAACTTCCAAACAAAAATAGGTATATCCATAAGAGCATCTATGGGGTGTTTGGTACTCCTATCAGCAAGCTACTACGTTATCTCCACATTACGCAGCCTCTTATAGATAGATAGAGGCATTAGACTAATTCTAGCTCCCAAATCACACAATGTGTTATCAAAAGAGAGATTACCAACCTTAATCGGGATAGAGAAACTATCTGGGTCACCAAATTTAGGTGGAAGTTGATTTAAGATGATTGCACTACACTAGAGAGATAGACTAACAACTCCCTCAATTTTTCTCCTACTGGTGGCTAAATATTTTAGGAACCGAGAAAAGGATGGTATTTATGCTTGGCATCTATAAATGAGATCTGGAGTTGAATATCCTTTACCATTTGGAAGAACTTCCATATCTCTTCTCAAGCTTACCCTATGCTAGTCTCTAAGGTTAGGGAATGGGTAGAATGTAAGGTGAAGGAGGTGATGCAGGCTTGCTATCCTCTTCCTCATAATCCTTAACTATTCTACCCTCTTCCTTCTCAGGTGTTTTCTCACTCATCCTAGTCACAAGCATAGGGTCTTTTAGAGTTTTTCCACTCCTAGTCACTATGACATGAACATGCATGGTGGGAACTATGTCTTGGCTAGGGATTGAAGGTCTTGAGCCATCCTTAAGAGCATTGACAACCTAGGCAATCTAGTTCTCAAGAATCTTATTATAGGTTTGCATTTGCCTCAAGTTTTCCTTTATTTCATTATTCTTCTTTGTATGGGTTTCCACAAAGCTCTCCATCAAAGACTCTAGGTTAGACTTTTAAGAAGGTGGTTGATTTGAGGGGACATTAGGCCTAGGTCTTGAATTGAAACCAGGTGGGTTTTATTGGTTAGGATGTTGGATTGGCCTTGATTTAGGTTTTGAAACCTATTTTGATTTGAAACCTATTTTGATTCTGATTAGGCCCGTAGTTCTCATATGCCCTCTGAAATTACCCTGTCCTTGGTTCTCACAATTCTTATTGCCTTGGAAATTTCCTTGGTTTTTGCCACTAAAATTCCCTTGCCCCTAGTTTTGAAAGTTCCCTTGGTTATGCCCACTAAAGTTTCCATTCCCTTGGTTCTACCCATTTCTCCAACCAAAGTTAAGGTAAGCTCTCCACCCTAGATTGTAAGTGTTAGAGTAAGGATCAAATTTAGGGTTGGGAGCCATATTGTTTATGGCATTTACCTAAGATAGTGCATTACCTGTAGAGGTTAGAAGATGACATTGCAAGGGGTTATAATCATAATCACCACATACATCACAAAACAACACCTGTGTAGGAGCATTAGAACTAGATGCTTATGGAGATTGCATGCCACACATTAGACTGTTCAAAACAACCTCATTGAACTTGTCAGTAAGAGAATCCAACTTAGAAGAAAGTACATTAATAGATTCAACTTCATACCTTCCTCCTTGTTTGAGTTGCACTCTCTCACCTTCATTCCAATCAGCTAAATTCTCGATTGCCTGCTCAATCACTTTGAATGCCTTATTTGGACTCAATCTCATTATGGATCCACCGGCTCCTGCATCAAGGCTTGTCTTATTTTGTTGAGACAATCCATTATTGAAGCTATGAAGAAGTAACCACATCTCAATTCCATGATGTGGGCATGCTTCTATCAAACCTTTGAATCAATCCCATGCTTCAAATAAGGTTTCATCCCCTTTGTCACAGACCATTGTAATTTTTATCCTCATTTCAATTGTCTTTGATGGTGGGAAGAGCTTATGTAAGAATTCTCTGGTCACCTCTTCCCATGTCCTCAAAGAGTTGGGCTTTATCTTCTCAAGCCATTCACTAGCTTTGCCCGAGAGGGAGAACTTGAATAGACTCAATCTGATATAATCCTAAGTCACACCATTTGCTTTGACTATATCAAAGTATCTTATGAATTTCTTAAGATGAATATGTGGTGACTCATGTTTCTCTCCTCCAAATGGATGGCTCTCCATCAAAGTAATTAGTGTTGGCTTCAACTCAAAGTTATTAGCCTATGTACTGTGTTGCACTATACCAGTCTGGACTTAATGAGTTCTAGGAACTCAATATTGCCTCAACAGTCTATCTGTACCATCTGCCATAGAGAAAGGTGGATTCGAATGAGTGGAAAATAAGCTTTGACTGAATTCTGCTTCTGTAGGAGTAAGGCTAGATGAATTTGGATCAACTTCTTTGCCCTCTACTTAGAATGAACTACTTTCTGCTCTCAACCCTCTTCTTATAGCTTAAATTGTATGCTCTATTGATGTATTCGGTGGAGCTAATGGATATGCTGTACTGCTTCTACTTGATGGCATACAAAATCAAAGCTAAATAGAAGGTTAGTATTGAAAATCACAATGTAAAGATAAAAAATAAAAAAAGCAAGTAAATGAAACGAAATAAAAACAAACTAAACTCATAGAAACTGCTAAAGACTCGATACTAAATGTTATTCCCCAACAACGGCGTAATTTGATAGGTTTAGGGATCGGTCATCATAACACCTACTATCAACAAAACCTCGACTTAACTTATTACAAGTAACGGGCAAGTAAGGATCAAATCTACAGGAAAAGGCTCTTAATAGTGACCGAACTCTAGCAATTTGACTACAAGCTAGTTCCAACTAAGGTAAGAAAAGGTTTAAATCTAACTAAGAGCTAATGCAAGGTTCTAAAGATTTGACTTATAAGGTAAAAGCGCTAGGGGTTCAGGATTCAACACCAATTCCTAACACAGATGAGCTAAAACTGCATATTGGACTCAAAATGAGATAACATGAGGCTCACAGACTCACTATCGATCTATGCATCGAAACTAAAACATGATGCAGGGAAGAGATTTCATCTAGGAACCAACCTCTCGGTCATCTTCAGGGTAGGAAGCATTACAATTGAGAATTCTCGCCTAATCATTTTCTAAAGCATCCAAGCAACACAATAGATTCAAAACAATAACCAATAGCTTGCAAGTCAACAATATTTAACATCAGGTCACTACCTAAATCATCATTTCTCAATGTCTTCGACCTAGGAATGCAAATCAAAGAAACAAATATGGCCAATCTAGGCTCCAACCAAAACCCAAAATCAAATCACATATTATTCATCAGGAAACCAATTCCAAGCCTTAAACATCATCCATGCTCGGGATTAGGTTTTCACCCTATCCCCTAACTAATCTAACTACTCATACCTAATACTAGCAAACATCGTAAAATTGAATAAACAAGACATACTACCAAATTCACAAATAAAGATTTACTACTATTACGGATTAAATCTAAAACTAATAAGCATAAATCAAGCAAAAGCATAAACAGTAGAAAATACGAAATATAAAGCAAGAGAAGGAAAAGAAAATAATGAATTTTATAGATTAAATTGATATCTAATAAAGTCTTGATTGCAATCCCATTGAAAACAGCAAAAACCGATAATAAAATCTCCAAATAATGTAAGAATTTCTATGAATGAAAAGCAAAACCCTATAACTATCTCTCGAGTCTAAAACTAGGCTAAAAATATGCTTAATGACTCACTCCCTACTGCTTGATGCCTTGTGCCTTTTTGTTGCCTCCTTTTTCCTGTAGAAGAGTTAGAATATAATACGAAATTCACCAACATAAAACTGAGCGGGCGCTCACTTCAAGGGCAAGCGCCCGCTCATAAGGGAAATTCCAAGTTTCTAATGAACTGAGTGGCCGCTCAATTTAGAGTTGAGCACCCGCTCAAGCTTCATAGTGCCCTTTTAGAAACCGCTTACTGCCTGCTTGTTAAGTTCTGCCTATCAATTCCCACTTAACTGAGCGGCCTCTTTGTATTCTTCTAAGCGACCGCTCAAGTCTTTTTCTCTTGAGAGGCCTCTTGGTTCAATTCTTGAGCGATCTCTTGGCTTCTCTTCTCGACTTTTCTACTATGCATCTCGATTCCTCGGTTCTTGTGCTCATGCTAACTAGATACCTGCATCAAGTAACGAAAACATGCATAAAAGTAGAAAAGATACGGAAAATCAAGAAAAACAGAACATAAACATGAAAATTGCTCCTAAGTCTAGACCATGCACAAACTGATGCAAAATGGAACAAAACGGTACGAACTTGGGCCAAAAAGAGTATGAAACTCTGCTAGAAAGATACAGATGAGTGACATTTGTATTTATGTCACTCATGAGATGCTCTGACAAGGTAATAAATGAGGCTTTTCTTTGTATGTATAGACCCCTTTGGTATATTTAGGGTAATTTGTATTTATACCTAGTTTTTGAGCGGGGAAATGACTGACGTGTTTCCTTATAACTGTCTCCTCATGTTCTGGTCTCACAAACATCCAAATCCATTATTCTCTTCTCGGATCCCTGGGATCCACCCACTAGGTAAGGTCCCTATACAAAAATAAGGACCAATAAGGAGTAATTTTGACATTAATAATACTATTTTATGAGTACTAGAACTTGTAGTGATATTTTTTGCTGGTATGTTGATTTAATATGTTGTTACACGGACAGAGATCACGTGAGAGTTGATTATTTAGGCTATCAGCTCCGAAATTTTACTCGTTTGCAAGGTAATTATGGATGCCCATCAACAGCCTATATTTCCACCTAAGAAACTTTTTTTTTTTTTTTTATTACGTGGTAGACATTTTATTCATGTTTACATGAAATTTTTGTGTACCTTTTGTGAAATAAAAAGTAATAATCTTTTGTTAGTAAAATTATTACAGTTTTCTTATGTTAGTACATGACTTCTTTCGTCTAAATGGAGGATGATCGTTGTGGTATTGTAAGGTGGGAATTATTGAGTTATGTATAAGTTAAACGTATGACAATTTTACTCTTGAAGTTTATTGGTGATAGGACCTTCGATGTTTACGATGGTTCATAATTTTAATCATTTGATTAGAACTCGAAATATGCAACTATGTGTTTGGAATTATTGGACTATTATATAAATTTTATAACAACTATTAAGAAGGGAAATAAAACTCATAAATGTGACGAACAGGCTGCCCTTTTTGATGTTATATTGGTGCACTAATGTAAATACCTAATAGACTTCTGATAGGTTATATTAAATCTGTCTTCTGTTTAAAGTTTTCCTTCTAAAAATATTGGTACACGGTTGATTGTGGTTACCCTTTCAAATAGCAAGGAGTGTGCACACAAGGGACATTCGAAACAAAAATTAATGTTGGCCATGATTGGGTGACGACCCTTCAAGTAGGTAATACCTACTAGCTTTCTCTTTCCCTCTCTTAATAAAAAAACAAATTGAATTGTTATGTGATAATTTGGTTTTGAAGTTGATTTATTTTTTATTTGGTGTGTATTGCTTTGTATATGCATATTTCATTAAAAACATATATAAAATATAACTATTTATTTTTACGAGATGGAGTCGTGATTACTCAGTTTTTTTTTCATTTTTGGAAGTTTGTCTTTCTTATTTTTTTTTCCATGTACTTTTGCAGGTTTCTAATGGGAATTGGCTGTAATAAGTTCACTTTGTCAAAGACACTCAAATTTTATCTTTTAATTGGATTTTGAAAAGTTAATTACATCTAGACCACCCTATTAATATATATTATCTTGTGCTTTGATTTTCTTAACTTTAGTTTTAAATATATTTTATTTTTTTGAATTCCTTTTAAGCAATACTCCTAATGTTTGAACTTGATTCTCTAAAAAATTAGAAGGATTTTTGTTATTCCAAAATGTCCAAATTTTAGCAATGTTATACTGGAAATCTACGGATTAACTTGTGTGGTACTTAAATATTTTAATTCTCATAATAATGGTAATAGTTATTGCTAATGGAATTGGTTAGATTTTAGTAAGGGTTGCTTATGTAACACTCTCAATGCTAGCAAAATGTCTCTTTTAGCTAGTAGAAAAACAATTATAATAGAATTCTACATTCTCCTTTTTTTTTTAATCACTTTCCTTAATTGTTTAAATTCTAAAATAAATTCTAAATATTTTATATGTTTACTTAGGGATGGCAACGGACCGGATTTGAATCGGATCCTTATGGATCCATATCCAAATCCGTTTTTCAATGATGGATCCAAATCCAGATTTAGATCTGTCGAGTATTGAAAATAAGGATCCATATCCCAATCCAACAAATCCAGATCCAAACGGGTTTAAAACGAATTCTACATATTTTACGTATATTTTTGAGACAATAATAGGTTTCAAATTTATAAATCTACATTTTACATGTGACAACAGTCTAACAAATGATATAAGTTCAATACTTGAATACAATTCATATAAATATAACTACTCAAATATTACAAAACAACAAAGGACAAATGAACAAAATAAAAAAAAAATTTCATTTCTTAAAAATAACAATAAAAACAAATAAAAATGAGTAAAAGAAAAAACGAATAACGAATCCAGGTCCACATATTATGATTAAACCCGTACTCGTATCCGTTTTTCAATCACAAGACTCGGATCTATCGAGTCTAAATTTTATAGACCCATATCCGTAAAAACGGATAAGGATCCACAAATCCGGGTCGAGCTCAATATTCGTTGTCATCCTTATATTTACCTATTGAATGACGTGACATTCTAAATGATCTCCTACTTTAGTTATATAGATCTTACATTATATTATCTAATTTTGTTTGAATAGTATAGTACTATAGTACTATAAAAGAGGAGAGAGGGTTAAAACAAGCACAAAAGTCAAAGGCGTCAGATGAGTCTTTATTTTAAGTCATAAATAACCTAAGTTACTGTAAATAAACAATAATGGTAAACTGTAATGACAATTCAAACAATAACCAGTTCAGTTCCATTAGGTTTATACGTATGATGTACTTTCACAAAACCAAAATGCTACAAAATTTGACTTGCAACGGCGCTGGACTTGGGTATAGAAAATAGATAGCCAACAAAACGGTGTTTTTGGGGTTGCATCAAGCCCAAAAAAAAATAAAAAATAAAAAAAAATAAAAACAAGTCAGCTACAATAATCTACGCACACAATATTATTTTCTACAGATAACAATCCTTTCGTCTTTCTGCTCTTTAACAGCTTACCTATTGAAGTATGGGCATATACCTTAATGTTAGCCGGACGAAAAACCCGATCAATTCCTTCTCTAGCAGCCTTGGAGTTTCAGTCATTTGACATTTAGAAAATGGAGTTGTTTTTCCCCGTTCAAATCAGATACTTCTCCTATGTGTCATAGACAACGTATCAATGAAGAGCCAAGTTAATTTGCACTCCATTTTGTCAGCAATCAGCCAGTTGCTGTCGTTTTCTTTTCAAGCAATGATTCCAAAAAGGCAGAACATAATTTTGTTAAAGGTGGTAGAAAATGTGAAGGACCACTGAATATGGTCTCCCAAGGCCGCTCTGATAGTGAAATGGTAGCTTCCACAGTTTTCTTGGGATCAAAATGGGGCAACTCCCCGTAAATAGAGGCATAGCCAGTTTGTCCTGAAAAAGAATATTGCAAATACATCAGTTTATACAAAAACAAAATAAGGCTTCGGGGTAACAAGGCTATTTATAACAAAAGATAATAACCCTCCAAGCCCCTCTTCTTCCCCTTCTTTCTCCACCACACATATAGTTGGATAAAATCAGAGTGGGGGTGGGGGTGGGGGGTGGACATCAAGAAGGATCAGAATTCAGGGAAAACATAGAAGGTAGAGGAGTTAGCTTCACTGACTCAACTGCTGCCTTGCCCACAGCAGAAGAGAAACACATGCTCCATTACGCATGAGAATCCTGTCTAACATCATGAAAGATACCTTAACATCTGAAATTTTTAAACCCAAATATCATAGACTATGACTAAGGTCAGAGAACAGAAGCAGAAGACCCAAGTATGTTGGGTCCTCAGGGTATTCCTTGAAACACAGGAGGATGTCAATAGAGCAAGAAACCTTGCTCACAAATAGACCTGTTTCCCCTCCTCTCTTTCATACAAATAATTCTTTGCAAAGGTTTTCATAAATATTCTTCCTGAAAAGACAGCATTAATCTTTTATTCCTTTACAGTCTTCCTTACTGCTAAGATATTTGAATGCATATAAAACACTAATTTTGATCAGCTTAGGCCAAGTGTTTTCTACAGAAAGCCAAGTTTCTGCAAATAGTTCAGAAAAATAAGTTCTATGCAGCAGATATTAATGATAACGACAGGTTCAGAGAATCAATCCAGACCTACAATGCTTTTTACATGTGCTAAATGAAAGGATAGTATGCTAAATGGTTCTTGATGGTTTGCAACAAAATAAGTTCCACGAGCAGAAGGGTAATAACAATATAGTTGTTGGAGAATGAAGTATCATGTCAGGATATGTGGTGTGATAAATATGGCAGTCATACCTGCTTCCTTGACATCCACTGCACCATTTTTACGATTCAGATTGAGTTCATGTTGTTCTCTGCTGAGTGGGTCAAATACAACATATTCATGGTCCCTATCAATGTATGCCAGCAGGGCAGATGGTCTTCCCGAAGAAGAAATCTCCATTAATGAAGACAACTGATTCACTTGGAGAAACGACAATCCTCCTCCCTTTGCCTAGCATGTAAAAATGAAAAGCTAATCAGCCATCGTATAGATATTGCATAGAAACAGTACAAATGACCAACTAAAAGGAGATTTTCTCTCGGTTTCTTACCAAAAGACCCCTATAATATTGGAAGCCAAACTGATCTTTGATTTCTATCAACATAATATCTGCCAATTACTACCTTTGATATAAGCGTTTTTGTCCCTTAGCAATGCAGTGGTTTAATTAGTGATAGCATCAATGTAAACATCTAATTGTCCATAACACCCGAAACTTGCAACCTTGGAGTTTAAGTTAAGACTTGAGTTTTATCACCAGAGGTAATGTATTTAAAATATAATTTTGAATTCCAAAAACTTTAATGACAATGCTCTATAAAAGTAGCATCCAACATGATTTCAATACAAGATAAATAAATCAGATAGCTGTGTGTTTTATAGGTTAGACAGATGTACACCATAAGAAAAGGTTTAATCAAAGGTCTTCCATCAGGAACTAGCCTTCACAATCTTCAACCAACCCTCCCCCCCTCTCACGCACACGCATAATGTTTGTTTTATGTCATGATACAAATAGGGGCATGCCACATGTGAACAGAAGGTGTGCATACACTTCCTCCCTTCCACCAACCAAAAGCAAAAAGGTGGACATAAGTTGCCTAGACAGAAATCATTTCTAAATTTATACCAAGGCAAACTTTTTGCTAAAGCACAATATATGAAAATCAATGATCCATCTGGAGAGAATTATACCTTCCTAACCAACCATGAACCAACTGGGACTGGAGAGTTTATATCAAATAACAATATCATGCCATCTCCTGAAGACATTGAACTTCCATGTGATTCAGTCAATACATACGACTCTGGAAAAACAGAAAGCACTGCAAAATAGGGCTCATCTTCCATACTAGCAACAGCTGCACAGCAATCCACATAGAAAAGGCAAATTAAGAAACAGTATGCAATATGCATGTCAGCACATTAGAAAATTTCTAATTCCATTAAGTCGAGCAGAGATATCATACAGTTGAGTAAAAATAATAATATAAGAAAAAAGAGGGGGCAGGCAGAGGCTATATTGTTTTGGTAATGATAACTCGGACTATGCAAGATAGCAATATTTTCTAAACTTTTAACAGAGTATGGTGCTGAATACAGTACATTGAACCAAAACGAGATATTTTCTCTGAAAATGTGATTTTTGTTTTTATCAAAAAAATTGCAGAGTACATTATATAAATGATATGTTTTCCAAAAAAATAAACAAATATATAAATATGAAAACTTCAAAACAAAAGGTATAAACTACCCATCAACACATGACATAACACTTTAAACAATAACCATCAGTGTTGGACTAGTTGCAAACAATACTAACATTGGAATTAATTTTATCTAGTTGATCACAGTCTGACAATGTAACACCAAATTACTCTAGATAGCAGAAGCAAAAACTACCTGAAATACCTTTAAAGTTGGGATTATGTTTATACAATCGACCACAGGGTGGAAAGTGTAAACCAATTTCTCTAAATAACAAAAGCAAAAGAAATTGACTTTTTCCTAGAGTAAAATGTGAATGTCAAATTTATAATGTGGAAGATTATGAGAATACAGAGCACTAGGTTTGTACAGCACATTTATATTTAAAAACAATCTTTTATTGTGTTTCCTGAATTTCAAAATTATGGTTTCTAAAGTGGTTCGTAAGAAATGTTATTAGCCATAAACAAATTTACAATCTAAAATTTTAAATAAAAGTAAACAGGTTATCTACCTGCATCAGCAACGTCAATTACAAAAATACCAAAGCAAACTCAGAAACAGCTTGAGAAAGTATCAGTGTCAAGGAAAGGTGCAAACCTTCAACTTGAAAGCTGTAAGACCATGTTCTCAACAGCTTTGATAAGCACCAGACAGACAATTGGGGCCTTGAACCTTGTGAAGTGGACACAATGTACTCAGACGTTCCAGCAAAAGTAAGGTTAACGATTGGCTGCCATGAAATACGAGTGTCACAGAAAAGGCATTAAATACGGATTTCAGAAATTAAAAAAAAAAAAAAGAGAACATTATAGATTTATAGCTATGATGTAACTAGGTCAACTAGATTAATCAACTTCCCTAAAAAGACATCAGGAAATTCTTTAATGAAAAAATTGCAACTCCCAAAATAATGTCTTCTTTTAAGTTTCCTAAAAGAAACACCCACAACACTCGTATAGAAACATCATACTTTTTTTTTATTATACCATGTTCTATTACTTTTAACTTTTTCTACACCAGAAAAGCACCATCTGAATTGTTAAGCACTTCTAGTAACATAATTGTCAGAAAAATTTGCACACACCCTTCCATGGGAAGTTAATCTGATTGACCCCTAAGCGAATATCAAAATAAAGTACTCAATATATCTACTAACAAAACCTACATATTTTCACCATTTATATAGTGTAAAGAGAGGTTAACAATAAAAATGACTATTAGAAGACATTAACAAGAAATAACAGATTATATTGCTTTTGGTCAAACACATACCCTCACTATTTAAGAGAAAAATAAAACACATACCCTCACTATTTAAGAGAAAAATAATGTAAATAAGCATTATTTAAGAGTAGTTCATCTAAACCAACACTTATCAACTCTTCATCTTCATCCATGTGGGATTGAAAGATATCTATATGGGCTGTCTATGGGAACAAAAACTACTGGGATGTCTAATTAACTCTTTTTTCACTGGAGGAGGTATAAAAATGGCATGAGACGCTAGGACTTCACTTATCCTTGATTCCAAGAACACAAAGTTCTGGCTCAACAAGAGATTGACTTGTGAAAAAACAAGGTAAAACAATTCTATCAACCAATTCATTTTCGAAACAAAGATTTAATGTCTTCTCTATGAACTGCATATCTTACCCATGCATAAATCTCAGTCAGAAATGTTTTGCCATCAAAATATGGTTCTTCATCAGAGGATTCTGGATCATCACTAAAATATTCAAACTGGTTTAACAAAAGCTCCATTTAAAAAATGGTGATTTTCTTGTGAAACATAAGAACATTCCGAACACAGCCAGTAAAGCATGCAAAGGTGGACTAGTGGGTCAGGTCGGGCAGAGTTCGTGGGTCAAATAGGGCTGGCTGGTGTTGAATATGGGGAATTCGTAACCGGCCCACAAATAATGTGGATCGGGCATGACGGGCCTAAAACCGATCTGGGTAAGGGCTGGGGCAAGCCGGCTCATTGGCTATCTCTAATGAAAACACTTCAGGCTAGGCAATATTGATATGTTTGGGTTTTAAGCACCTTTACAAATTTCATTGGAAGTGATGCACACTTAAAAAAGTTTTGGAGTCCATAAAAAACAGTTGTGCGCCTAGGTGGGCCTCAGTGGGCTCAGTGCGCCTCATCAAAATCTTCTTTTCTAGACCAAAAAGGGGCATGACCTATGTATGCTTAAGCCTAGGAGAAGCTGCCTATACTCTAACTTAGATATACAGTATATCATATCCAACAATATAGAGATATAGCCATTAGGAGATATCTGCATCATGAGGAAAAAAAGGAACAGCCCAGATACGCCAACAAGAGGTAACTAAATAATCATAAGCAAGACCCTTCATCCTATGAAACAAAAAAGAGACCATACATAATACATGTAAAGATGATGTCCTAAGAAAGATTCTTTTAAGGGTTCTTCACTGAGAAAGTAAAGCAGCCATCATAAAGTAGCTCTTAATAGATTCAAAGCATTTAAAATCCTTTGCCAACTCGTATCACCATAAGTTACATATGATGTACAATATATGCAGGCCATTCCTCCAAAATATTAGTCAGCTAGTCAATGAAGGAACTAAGTCTTATATATAAGTTAAATATAAAGTAAATGATAACCCATCATAAAGTAGCTCTTAATAGATTCAAAGCATTTAAAATCCTTTGCCAACTCGTATCACCATAAGTTACATATGATGTACAATATATGCAGGCCATTCCTCCAAAATATTAGTCAGCTCGTCAATGAAGGAACTAAGTCTTATATATAAGTTAAATATAAAGTAAATGATAACTACATCATAGATATGGTGGTTCCATCAGAAAATCACTTCCGCAGTAAGAAGTGCCAGTTGGTGTACTAATAGCTTAGGAATAAGCTTATGTATGCACACGTTTCAGCTGAGAGGCGGCATATCTAAACACATGCAATAAAAAATCCTGTTCCACCCTACATCCTAGGGCCTAACCACAAACATTTGCTGAGCTTTAAGAATTCCCATATTCCTCTAGCAAAGCTCTAGCAAGGTATGGTTCGAGAGAAATATGTTGATGGCTCTCCAAAACAAAGAGATTTCCCAGTAGACCCTCAACTGACTACACAATGACTGCACTACTTCACAATATGAGATAATCTTCCTCTAACGACATAATATCTCAAGGGAAAAAATGTGAAAATTACACGGAGAGACATATGAAAGAAGGCCAAAAAAGAAACTCCGGGAAAACTCACAGTTATGATAACATTCACAATTAACAGTTGCAATCCAGAGAATGATACTATTGTCAAATTCATAGTGGATGCACTAAAACATTAAGATTTTCACATTTCGGTCAATAAATATGTATGGAGCTTATCAAAAACAACTGGGGTAAATGATGAAATAGAATATTTTAAAAATTGTCCATCACGTTGTCACCATCAGGTATCAGTGTGAATCCCATAAATAGCAAGCATGCCACTTCTGCAACTATTAACTGCGGTTGGCACGTTTTACCAATCACCAACGTAGTTGTTCTCCTGTATCTTTAAATATAAAGGCAGAAATTACAAAACGCCAATACAGTTTATTCTTTCCATTTTGGTCACTTTTGCATATAAAAATCTATTTGAAGGGTGGTTGAGCCAAAATAATTTTATGGCAGAGCTTTAAGTCTTTAACTGTAACCTTCTATCATAATTCATAAGAAATTAAGAAGCAACGTCTGCTTGAATGAAGAGAAAAATTACATAAAATAAATAATAAAAAAGACCTATTTTGGTCAAATGGTCAGATTAGTCTCCCCAGATTACCAAATCAACAGCCTCTCTCCCTCTCTATCACTTGAGCAATTAATTCCTTAAAGGACTGAGTCTATTTTGTCAATGAATACCTGATCAACAGTCATTATTCATCAATACAATATAATGCTTTGCATAAACAAATATTACAGTATTGGTTCCCTTCATTATAGCAAGAAATAGGTTTGATGATAACTGCCCTAAACAGAAGTTCAAACCACAGGATCTTAACTCTTCTCAAGCTACCATAATAAATACTCATTTCTGACTCTGTAGAACAACTCATTATCATAGATCCACAGAAAAAAAAAAGTAGTTGTACAAAGATATGTGATTACCGTATAAGTTTCTCCAACTACAGCCACAAGATAGTTCCTATCCGGATCCCACACTGTTATCACAGTTTCCGCAGCAACAACCAATATGGAACCATCAGCAGAAAAGTTGGCGGCAGTCATAGGCTTCCCTCTACGAAAATATATAATGACAAACGATTAGTGGAATAATAACTAGAGGACAAAAGATAAAGAACGAAGCAGTAATTATGAGGGAAACATACAAACCAAAAACTTTAACCAGAATAAAACAAAACAAAATAAAAGAAAAGCAATAATTAGAAGAGCAAGAATTCAATTGATCAGTCTAAATAGAAAGAATGTGCATATATATAAAATATTAAACCTTTTGAATCATAACAGACTAAACCACACAATGAACTGTTCATATTTGATCTTAAGATGAATGGCATATTCCACAATAATAAAAGTTGAGAACTTTTTTCTACAAAGCGTACTTGTAAGAGCCAACAGAATGGCAGACCCAGCCTGAGCTATCACCTGCACTACCTTTACTTTGAGTTGTATTACTATGGACCCAAATCTGAAAAGGTAAACAAATTATAAGAAGAAAAAAATTTCTGAATCAAGATAACTGCTTAATCATGATGACTTTTCAAAAAGTACCTTAAAATCACCACCATAAGAAGAACTGACAACCATCTTCTGTCTAGGACGAAAAGCAATAGCAGAAATGCCAGCATCCCTGCAGATTATTAATCAATGAAGACTAAGACAAATTTTATATTTGCCAAAAAAAAAAAAAAAAGTGAACACCTGAAAGAAAAACAATTGCCAAGTACATAATATTTGAGCTGTTTAACATCAGAAGCTGGACATAGCACTTCTGGAAAAAGAAATCATTACATTATGCCAACTTTTGCCTGTATTCTAAATAGCTTCATCACTGCAGAGTGTAGAATGGTCCTAAGGCAGGTCTTCTGGATGGTGCATGCAATAGAAACAATACTTTGCCCATCATTTAGCGTCTCTTCTTGCTAATGATTACATTGTCAAAAGGGGGATAAACATTTTGCTAAAAAGGGAGATGACAATGGAGGATCCTATCAACAATCATGTAAAGAAGCATGAAACGTTGTTTAAGCCAAAACAAGTGCATCCTGTTTAATTAAATAAGACCAAGAGCTTTATATTTCCACTAAACTATGAAGTCTACAGACTGACCATACCTAAACAGTAACCCTAGCTCAACAAAATGGTTGGCTATAAACCTTTGAATACATAAAAGGAACTTAATGAAATTTAAGAAAAGATAAGATAGAATAAATCAAGAGAGGACATTTTGAGATATGAAGATTTTCTCCGTCAGGTATTCTGGCCGAATAGATCTTGGAGATCATTATAAAAAGTTGCATCACTAGGTCACTCCATCTTTTCTCTTTAACCTTAACTTTTTGTTGCTTTAATTCATAAAGCAATGGCCCAATCAAGATGACTGGAACTTATTGCAGTTAAACCCCACTAATTTCAGTAACTAGATTGGAAATCATTCAATCTATTTGATTATGTAGTGCCAAGCTCTTTCCGTTGTCAGGTTCCTTGAGTCTCAGAAACATAAATCTTGCCACATCAACAGGTCTCTACTAGGTAAAAATGTAAGATAGCAGTTAGTAACTCTGTATCAACCTTCATCTTTCATCCAGACATCTTGCAGACAATTGGCTTTGCGGTGAATCGACAAATAAAAAATGGTGTATGATAAATAACAAAACATACATAGAATTTTGTGAGGGGGGGTTTGTTTAAACTATCATATAGAACATATGCAATTTTGCATACAACTTTTGACCTTGGAAATGCAAAAAAAAAAACTAACGAATTTCGTACCTATTAGATATGATCCTGGATGACCTCAAGAAAGTAAGCCTAAATCTGAGCCAACAAACTAAGCATGGCCAAAATCTAATTCCAAGTAGATACAGATTTAAATCAAATTTTTTAAAATAACAAAACAATTAAAAACAGTGCTGCAGAAGTTAGACATTGCATGGATCACAGGTAATGGTAAATGATTTGCGGATTATTTACCAATTAAGATGGTTAGTCCAAGACAAACCACAATATTAGGTATGTTCCCATTGCAAAAAGATACAAGAATATAGTTAAGATCATATAAGCATAACATTTCTCCAGTTTCAATGACCTTATACACAAAAATTTTCTATAACACGTATGACAAGAGAAACAAACCTATGAGGTTCATAAACAATGGTAGACAGTTTAAAATCCTTCTTCGGGGTCTCAGAAGCCCAAAACTTCAAGCAAACAAGGCCTCCTACTCCATCTTCAGCTAGCCTAGTTTCAACAGTACTCATAAAAGAACCATCGTGTGAAAGTGCCACTAAGCTCACTACCACCTGTAACAAAATGAAACAAGAAGATCAACAACATATCCAAATCACTTAAAGTTTCTCAATGAGTGGGGTCATAGAACAGTTTCAATAAATAGGATGTTAGGCCACTTTTTCCTTTTTCAGAAAACTAGTGATGGTTTTTCGAAGAAACAGAGGGGAAAGCTTGCAAACACCAGTTCAAAAACAGAAAATTAAAAAAACATTCACTTAACTGCAGCTGCTATAGGACATGAAAATCCTAGCCATAGCAGAAGCCTGCTAGCCATATAATACAGAAAATAAGCCCAGTACATTCAAACTTCTAAATCTTAACCAAAGGTGCCCGGTCAAAATTTTTGAGCCATTACTCAAGTTCTGCAACATAGACAATAAAGCTGGAAGGATGACAAGAGGGAAACGAATTAGCTACCCTTACTAGAGAAATAATTCATAGAAAAACTAATACTACAAAATAATATCTCTGTAGCATGAGGCTAAAGCAAAATAGCTCCTTTCAGTTGCATGGATAACATTACATTACATTTGACCCCTCCCCTCAACCCATGGTACATGGCAGCCTTGTTTAGAGAGGCATCAAAACAATGACATTTCAATGCCCTGAGCATGAGAGTCTTCCTACACGAGATTCTGCTTCCATTTAGATGGCAAGGACAAAAGGAAGAAAGGAAGAATGGGTGATAAGTAAAGAAAATAAATGTAAAAGACTTATTAATACAATCGATTCAGACAAGTAAAAGTTTTATATTAAAATACTTTCTAGGTGTTGTCTCCACATATGTATATAGTATGTTTTGCTAGTTGTGAGATGGCACATTATTAGTTCTTGCATTGTGATCAAGTGACAAGATTTGGGATAGACTCTCCATTGATGGGATTAACACCTTTATTTTCAAACATTCAAAGGTTCACCATGTAAACATTTCAGGCATAAAGAGCACAGATTTGTGGCATCCAGCTAGTTTTGACCTTTTAGGCATTTAGCTTCTGTTTTAGCTCACCACTCATCCTCTAGTCTCCAAGAACCCAGTTTCTTGCCCTTTTCTGCTTGATGTCAGTGTTCTCCAGGTACCCCAATTCAGTACCTTTTTTTCGTCTGCTGATAATTTTTTCTTGTCTAAAGGTATATTCTCATAATTGCTTGTTTATCTTAAAATTCACTTACAAATTAAAAATTTTTATTACTGAGTTCTAAATGAACATTATATGCTCCAAGTCTTTCATAGCAAGCGTTTAAATATTACTTGAGTAAGGAATTCAAATCAGAATTAAGCGTTTTTCAACACTTTAGCTACTATACGACTTTAATGTTTGACCTGAGCAAGTATGAAAACTCACTACCAATATACAGCACTACAAAACACCAAATGCGAAAAAGGCCAGGATATGACTATTTCCTATACAGCCGTACATAGCACCCAATGCAAAAATGGCCAGGAATGCCTATCTCCTCTAGCAAAGTAGCAATTCACAGCAACCAAGAAAAGTGATCTGATCACACTCCAAAAGACCCCCCCCCCCCCCCCCCCCCCCCCCCCCCAAAGATATTTGTCATCAATACACACCCAATCCAAGTTTGATGTCATTTTTGCTATATCCCACAACAATTATCCACTTTCCTCTCATACTCCCTCCATTCCACAAATAATGCAGTGTTTACCTTTATAGGAAGTTTCATGAATATGGCAATGTTTCCTTATTTGTACCTTCTCTCTCTATCTCTCTCATCATCACATGGGTCCTCTTTTTAAAACCGTCTCCCCCCAAGTTGTGGGAATGGAGGAAATACAAAATTTGCTCTATGCTGTGAAACTAATACACCTCGAGGAGAAAATAAATCATTATCTTCTAAAAAATATTATAAAAGCAGCACCGACACACAAAAATGATTATACAAGGCTAAAAGCTGGGATAGACAATTTGGCAAACTATACTAATCAATACCAACGACAGCAACATCTTGATCCTTTCCAACTTTCCAGCAAAATTCTTAAGGATTTAATCTTCATTCAGGCACATAAAGGCATAAGAGAAGGCACGGAGATGTGTACATAGGAGAAGATCATGAAAGGTCAGATCACAATCGTGCAATCACCAAAGACAAGGCCCTTAATTGGGGGGCTCTAGAGTCCATGAACTGTTCACAAGCAATGAGGATCCTTGTAAAAGTAGTAATTTATATTCCAGGCTTCTGGGTGAACACTTTGACTTCCAGTGAGTAGACAATAACACACTACAAGCACTCCAAATAATACTTTCTCCCCTGAAAAGGCCAGAAATGGAGAAAATGTTTCTCATATTTCTGAATATTAATGCTTCGATTAATATTTGAAAGTATTTTTCCAGTTCTTTTAAAATTAATCTCACTACTAGCAACCCTCCCCCCCTCCCAAAAAATAAAATAAAATAAAATAAAAATAAACATCAAGGGCACAACGTACAAAAAACATCTAGGATCTTGCCAAACCCCTGCGTAAGGGTGCAACCATACTGGAATAGTTGTTCATGTGAGTTATGTGACAATTATTATGCTCAAATCAATGGATAGGGCATTTAATTCACCAGAAACAAGGAAACAAATTTGTAAAGGGAACTGAGAGAAAAGGAACAGAATATAGACATCCATTATTAAGATTGGTTTAGATGAGAAATGCAAACAAGTTCCTCTCCTTTCTGTTTCAATGTGTACATGAAAAAAAAAAAGACTTATATGTTAATGCTCATAATACTTAACCAGCCCTTCCATGCCTCTTCACCCACCTGTCCATCATAAAATAGCATGAATACCATTACCACCACCTCCAACATGCCGTCAACTTGAATTACATAAGAAATAAATCATAATGATTACCAATGCCTTGCCTTCTACTTTCATAACATAAAGTCGACCCCTCTATTTTGTAATTGTAACTCGGTCGATCTAGCCACCTTAGGGTAAAATATCACCTACATTTGAGAATTAGGATTTCGATTACAAACTCCACCATTGATAGACCTTATGATTTTGGTGATGAGAATTTGTAGTTACTGATAGATCAACAGTCAGGACAGTTGAATTCTTATGATTTTGATAGAAGATCTAACAGAAGTTAGGAATCCAGAACAGAAGAAGTTGAAGACTAGAACGAAGTAGATGAAGTTCAAATATCTGGTAGTCAGTGGTGGATACAATACAAGTAATGAGAGACACATGTTGGATGAGGAATTGATATTGCACTTGTGCATTTTCTAAGTCTTTTTGCTGGCCTGGGAAAAAAATGGCTTGGTCATTGGTTTCTAAGGTTGTTTATGCTGACATGAGTGACATCGATAGTGGCATGGAGAAATGGTAATAGAGGTTGACAGATGGGATAGTACAATGAGGGAGAAATCAAATGTCAAAAGGGGAGATGGGGAATCATTATGATACATAATGGGAAACTATTTTTATTAAAAATGAAAAAAGAGAACCAAAACTTAGAAAGAAAATTGTGAAAAACAACTCCCTTTCCCTTCCCTAATTACCCTAAACACCCCTTAAGTTTTTCTTTACACATAGAATACTTCTTCAGTAACAAACCATTGAAAGTTGCAACTTAGAGAAGGATACTCATAAGGGAAAGATATCAATCAGTAAAATGTGGCAAGCTTCTATGTGCAATAACAAAAAACGGTAAGCAAAAGCGCTCAGAACAATCCAAGCTGTAACAGGAGTGGATGACTTACTAGAACTTGGCATATAAATAACTATAAACCTCACTTGACAAAATTCATCATGTGCTAAAGAAACCCTGGTAAGCACCTCTCTAGGATGTATGGCCAAGAAGAATTTGTCTGATATAACCATTGTTTCCCCCTGGAAACTACAGAGAGACTTTGTAAATTCTCAATTGGAGATAACTTGCTGCCCTACTGCTCTGAAACTGATAAGGAGTAGACTAGTATCTCAAACTTTTGAAGTGACCCAAATATGTTATAATTATTGCAAATCTCTTTATTCTGTAACAATAAAATTTCATTGCCTTGTACTAGAGGACATGTAACAAAAGTATCAAGTACTCATCCACATAACCATTTCAGATTTTCAGAAAAATGAGAAAGGAAGGGGTAGAGGCTAGTACCGTAATATCGTCACTTGGTTGATGAGTTCTTTCACAAATTTGAACCTGCAGATGAACAGTTAAAAAAATTATACTTGTGGATCATAGAATAATGAGTATAACAAACATTTAGTGACCTTTCTTCAATTTAAACCAACTTGGAGGACCATTTAAACTCGTGTATCATTTATCCATTATGGAAAAAGAGGGGAAAAAAGAAAGCTAATGGAGCATTAAATGTATCATTTATCCCTTATGAACCATTTAAACTAGTGTATAATTTATCCATTATGCACTAAATGTTTTCTAAAAATTTTTGTTTCATAGGCTATGGAATTACAAGTGTAAGCAATTGTTTTACAGCAATTCCCCTCTCAAGTTCTAAGTCACCCCCAATTTTCTCCAGCTTTATACTTCATCAAATGCGATCCAATACGTTACAGAAGCATAAAATGTATACATTTATGAATTATCTATATCAAATTACTTGACTTTAAGCCTTTTTGCACAAGGATTGAGGGTCCTTTTTAAAAAGGTTAGTTTCTTTGTCCTAATATTCCCAATCCTAACCACATACAGTTTATTTTCAAACTCACTTTTCTTCTTGCTTCTCATTAGGTGGCAGGCTGGACTAGTTAACGCTTTCATTTGACTCTAACGAGAGTTGCACGCTAAAGCATCAACTACTTAGCAACATATGAGAAACATTGAAACACCAATATAATTAGAATCGCACACGTACTTTAAACAAGCTCCTTGATAAAAAACAAAAACAAATAGATGAACTTGCTTTTTTAAGAAAAAAGATTCTATAAATATCATGAGAAGGGAGTGCATGCAGAGAGGATAAGCAGCCCATAAAACATAAACGACCAATGCATATTACAGGTTAACCAGATTTCATTGAACCTCCCAACCGAATAACTCATGAAAGCCCCTGCAGCCTTAGCAAGCAACGCTAAATAAGTGATTTTGCCCCACAGCAAATCAGTAGACACAGAAACTCTTGAAAAGACAATTATTGCAATAAAAACATTGCGCGACAACTTTTTCTTCTCCTTCACTCTTGCCAACCCCTAAATCAAAGTCATTGGTGCTGGAGAAGAGGTTAGTTGTACACACAGCCTAACCCAACCTTACCATTGCAGTTACAAAGGACTTGTTTCAATTGAATCTTAGATAGATATGTAACCTTCATCTGATACTTCATAATATTGATATGCATACGCAATATATAAGCCATTATCATTTAGTCCATTAAAATCCAAGTCATAAACTGGCGAGCCTCAACCTCTATCAAAAAAAGAACCAACATTTTCATGACAACCAAGATAAGACAATGGAAAAATCTAAGGACTAGATAGTTTGTAAATTGCACCTCTGAAATTTCAATGTCATCCAACAAGCTGTAGAACTGGATACGGTAATTATCAGTGGGCAGAGCAACTAAGCCAGATGAATGATCAAAGGTTAATCCACCATATACACTGTTCCACATATCTGGGAAAGAACAAGGAAGCTGGCAAGTACTGTATTAGAATTTCATCACAAATAGTGGAGATATAAGGCAGCATATATTGCAACCAAGAAACGTTAAGCAGGAACTCCATGCAAAGTACATGGCAGTTTACAAGATAAAGCAAAGATCTTCGGGATGGGGGTAACAGATGCAGCATGCATAGAAAAACATCATATCAAGGAAAAGACAGAGTATAGTCAATCGGCAAAGCACACTCAACACAAACAATGGAACAAGACACACACAAGTCACATAACAACCAAGTTATATGTAAGTTAATTAACACCACAAAGAGGCACAAGATCAAAAACTACTACTTATGTCCTGACATAAGACACTAACAAATAAATAAAAGCTCTTACAGAGTTGACACTTGGCAGGCTATTAGAGAATATATTCACATTTTTACCAAAAAAAATGACCCAGCAGTAAACTTAACATTTAAACAATAGTCAGCCATCCACTGCATAGCCTAAAAGAGACAAGCTAGGAGACACCCGCAAGAAGGCAACTCCCTTGTATTTAGGGAATAAGATCTTTCATTTCAGATCAAACTCAAACCTGTGCACTCCAATCTCAGTTCATGTCATCATGTATATAACAAAACCACTTGTTTCAACACTTTGCTAGATCAACTAATAGATCATTAATTGTAGGCAAATCTTATCATATCTACCACTAGTTTTTTCTCCAAAATCTAATCAATGTAAATGGCAGTGTTTATACCCAATTTGTTAGGCTCCCTCACTCTTTGAAAGATAATTTACAATTCACTGAAAGTCTCCTAGCTTTATACAGCTACTGCAGTCAGAATAACACTATCCATGAACTAATAAATACTATATAATAGACTAATAGTATTGGATAATGCAAGAAATCATGATGAGTATATCTTGTTAAGAGTTAAGGCTCTAGCCTTCATTAGATATGTCAAGAATTACTGATCTACAGCAAATACAACTTTTCTTGATTAGATCACCTTCTGGAAAATCCCTGGCTTCCAGCACTTTGAAAAAGGAATCATGGTTGCCATCATGCTTACCAGTCATCACATCATGATTTAACATAATGGAAAATTTTGACTTTATCATTGTAACTTGGGAGTTTTGGGGCCATTAATTTTAGATCATAATTGAATATATACTTTCCTAACAATATATTCTCATTTAGTGAAGAACAAAGAGGTTATCAAGACTAAAATATGAGTATACGAATCTCTAATGTCAATTCAACAGTTTTATAAAAGGAATGATGATTGACGAAGCCAATAGTTAAGCTCTAAAATGGATGTTGTGATATGTATTGAATGCCTTTTCAAAGAAGGTAAATTAAAATGGAAGTGATTATAATTCCATGAAATTTCAACACCTAGCTGAACCTATGACAACAGAAGAAAAAAAAACACTTTCTGTTTGTACTGCTTCCATATCATTCACCCTCTAAAATAACTTCACAATAGGATAGAGAAACATTGGTGCAACAAAATAAGTTTTCAGCTCACATATGTTGGATATTTCAGAAACAAAGAGCATTCCACTCACACGCATTCTGACTGCAGTACCAATACATATTAATAGCTTAGCTTAAATAGCAGACACAAACACACAGACCAGAGAATAAAATCAAGCACCACCAACCTTAATTCCTGCTATGGTATTCAAGATTTCCAATGATGTCATCTTCAAAAAGTGGACCCGATTATCTGCACAAGATATCTGAAAATCCTTCTTTTAATAAGCTAGGGAATTCAAAAAATCAATCAGTAGGAAAAAGAAAAGTTAAAAATACACACGTGTTCTATTTCTCAACTATAGAAGCAATACAAAATAGTCATGCAATGTCCAGATATTAATATAAACCTACATACCACAGAGAGTGTAGGATCGGGAGAATGCACAAAAAATAGAAGGGGAGATCCGATTCGTGGTAGAAACTTCCGCTTCCCAGTGTCGAGCTGCCACAGGACAAGAACTCCTTCACTCCCCCCTGGACATCAAAAATTTGGAAAATTTTTATTTGAAGCCATTATGGTGGCGGGAATTCAGGTTATGCATAAATCAACCACAATAATAGCATAAGTACCAATAGAAAGAATATGGCGACAATGACTATCTTGACAGCAAAGAAGGGGAAGGAGATAGGGATAGGTATAGGGTATGGGGATGAGGATGAGACATGATAATCATGATGGTTATATTCTCAACAGCAATTCCAAAAGTTTACTCATGAAAAAGTGACAAAGAAAAGTGTTTATTGCCTAATGGATGGGGCAGAGGTCTTCTAAACCTTTGGCACACATTCAAATCTTAAAATAATACAATTTAATTCTACAATTTTTCCAAAAATTAAAAGTATCTTGAATATCTTCTAAGGAACTTTTGCTTTAAAAATATAAAATCTTTGTTTCAAATAAGCAACAAGAGATACATAAGTCAGATTTTGAGTGTTGAGAAAGTTTGACCCTTTTGTCTGATAAAACCGTGTAGTCTATATTCATTAAAAAGAAAACATACCCTAAAAACATGAAAAACTTAAACTAGTGATATTGCAATTCAAATACTTTAAACATATTGTGATAGGGTATTAAGAGTGGACCACAATGAGTAAAAAAAATGGTATGAGGGCCAAGTGCCTTTTTTGTCAAGGCAAGGCAACTTCAATGAAGAAGCACCTGAGATGCACCAAAAGGCACACCTGAGTAAAAACGTTATAATCTTTATATAGTGCCCTCACTTCAATGATAGGCATCTTAGCACAGCAAGATCCCCCTATTGCCTTAAGCATTTTTATACATTGGGACCACCTCAAAGAAAAAACAAGAGTTTAAACAAATCTGTTACAAAATGAATAAATATCAATCATTTCAAATGGGTTCTATACCTGAGTACAAATAGGCTCCATCAGAAGAAAAGGCAAGAAACTTCACTTCAGATGAGTGCCAATGCCATGTAGAGCATGATTCAACATCGTTATCTCCTCTATTCCCAGCTCTTTCATTTCCATACTTCACTAGCTTCGCATTACCCTCCTCAATGCTTTTGGAAAATGATCTTCTACCAAAACCCCTCCATACACAAATCCTTCCACTAACATCACCAGTGGCCACAATGTTGTGATTCGGATGGAAAGCAAAAGTTGAGAAATTCTTTGTATGGTGCAATTTCATCTTCTTCACTAATGAGCGCTCATGTTCATCAATTGGAACTTTCCATATATAAAGCGTGCGTTTAATATGGATACCAAAAAATTCTCCAGAAGGACTACATGTGATAAACTCAGGCCGAGCAGTCTATAGGAAAAGCAAATGAAAATATGTTACTATACTGAATCTGCCTTGCAAAATAAAATAGTGAATAACAAATAGTGTATAAGGGACATTTTAACTGAGACAGTTAACTATGATAGGGCATTTTAAAGGAATAAAACAACAGAATCATAGTACATGAGACAAGGACATAAGAGATAGCATTGAGACAACAGTACCCCTAAGATACAGGGAGTATATGAGAACAAAGTTAACATAGAATGGCAGCATTCACAGTAACACAGTTGACCTAAATCAACAAAAGTACCAAACACATGTGATTTACATCTTAAGAAGTTACTGATCAAAGTTAACAACAAAGAACCATCTCTTACGTAGCACATGCCATAGATACAAGAGATGAAAGTTGCACTAGCAAGATTCTTTATAAAAGTAGAACAAAAGAAAGGCTTTGCTGTATCAAATGAGAATGTATGCTTCATAATAGGGGCCAACTATTCACTAGTAACATACCAAAATAAAAATTCGAAATAATTAAGTAATTGAGCACTATTTAGCATAACCCACCTCTTTTAGAGTCACTGCAGATAACAGCTTAGATGTAGTTAAATTACACTTTCCAATTTTGCCAAGAAAACGTTTAGACTTTTGACCAGGATCAAGTGCATCTTCTACAGATATATAAGCAAAGATATTAGCTGGTTTACCACCTTCGTCATCTTGTTTAGACGGAAATTTAGGGATCACCTGAAATAGTAAGAGAAAACTAATTGAAACCAATCACAAATATCATAGTATAAAAAGTTAGCTAAATTGCATATAAACCTCAAAATATGTAAACTTAATCTCATTCTTATTTCACAAATGAAAATGGAAACAGGAATCATAACACTTTATCAATAGACTCAAATATTATTAGCTAAACAAGAGAGCAACTTCATAAAGTCCATAAATACTCTTTACTAGCATCTCATCATTAGAGGACAGAGCTACCATGCCATAGCAACACAATTCTCAATCAGTCTTTACAAAACAAAAGCTGTATTATTCCATACAGAAAAGAGACAATGAGTTAAACATTGAAAAGCTACTTAAGTGGAACAGCAAAAATTTTAACCTCTGATTTCGAAACAACTATTTGGGGCCCTTAAAGACGCTTATGATAAAATAAAAATATATTGTCCAGATCAGAAGAAACGACTGAACAGAAACCAGAAAATTGAACCAAAAATGTGACAAAATCATTTCACCCAAGGCAAAACAAATATAACCTACGACAATGGCACCAAATACTACCAAATTCAACAATGTCTTTTAGTTAGAGAGCCAAAATTATCGTAGCCATCAAACAACACATATAAAGAACACTCAATTCAAACAAATATCCGTCAAATTAGCAAAAAATACATTAAATTTTACTGAGTTTCATACCATAGAGAAAACCGGAAGACGAATATCGACTGTCTTAATCAACTCCGGCACAGCGAAATCCCAATACCGAATGGTTCCATCAAGGGAGGAAGTCCAACAGAAGCACACAAGCTTACTTGAGCTCGGCACCACCACGACCGAAGTAACGAGCGCTCTATGACCTTCCAACTCCGCTACCTGCGTAAAAACAATTGAAATGCAACAACAACAACAACAGAGTAATTTAATTACGCGTTCGGTTAAGGGACGATGGAGGAGAGAGAGATGGGGAGGGGTACCTGTAAGCCGGTGGCTGTGCTGAAGACGGAGACGGTGTTGCCAGAACAAATAAGGAGGCGTTTGGCGTCGTTGGAGAACGCCGGTAATGAGGAGACGAAGCTTTTGCCGCCGTAAATCATTTTGGGAGAGTGTTTGTGGAGGAGGCAGCGAGAGGGAGTCTAGGGAAAGGGAGGGTTTTGGGTTTAGACTGCAGGGAAAACGCTATTTAGTGGTGTCTCAAAATGTAGGAATACAGGTCTTTTAAAAAGTTCTTACAAGGTCATACTGCCACAATATAACGATTTGAATTCGATCTATACCAGTTTTAAATATAAAATGGGTAACATGTAATCCGATTTGAACATGACTTGATATTAACCGACTTTATTTTATATTATTTAACCTAAACCAAACCAAACCTGGCCCAATATAAACCAATAATTGACTAAAATTGACTTGACAATGAATCAAACCTAAAATGACACCCCGACCTGATTATAATCGAAACAGATTATAACCCGTGATAACCTATTATCAATTCGGCCTATATGACCCATGAGTCATTTTATTTTGATTTGTTGTTGATCCAACCCGTTATTGACGAAAGTCGTAATAACTTATAACCTGATTTTGGAGAAATTGTATTATGTTTGTTGAATTTTACTTTCAAAAAATATATATATAACGTGTATGATTGATCAAATAATAAATCTTAATGACTTTCGACCGACTAAAATCAAAATAAGTTTTTTGTTACAAATCTCAAGTATGATTCAGATTATTAGATGTACATGCTTTCTCTAATTATTTTTTCTAAAAAAGATAACCTACTTTCTATGAAGTACCCAAATTTGCTTTGCATAATATAACATCTCACTTAATAATTATTTGACCTAACTTTGATTGAACATTTTGGAATGTTTTGTTACTTTTGTAAAGAATACAATCTTCAGAAATTATTGTTTCATCGGGTTAGTTATACTACTAAAATCATACTTGAACCCAAAATAGTTGATTAAACGTTCCAAATATTGAGTCAACCTCAGTACTATCCGACTTGATAATTATCTGACCCGATAATATCCGACTTAATAGTATGACCTATACTCAAAATTATCCACTACAAACCCGGCTAAAAACCGACTTAATAAAACCGGAACCTAAAATTGAAATGAACCCAAATTGGCCGAATCGAACCCGACTTGTACCCAAAAGGGTAAATAAACTGAAATGATTTAATTAGAGCTAAGTCCGAAGTTGACCCAATAAAGACTTGACTTAATAAAACCCGACCCAAATATGACCCGATACCCGATCCAAATATGACTTGAAACTCAACATAACCTGATTCAAGCCCAACTGAAACATCCAAATTAATATCTATACTATTGACACTAGCTAACTCGTGAGCTAATCGAATTTTATTAGAAATATTTATTGGAGTCCGTAAAACTATCATTTTTATTGTAATTTTATTGTAGTTATTGATTGCATTGGAGTTCTATCATTTTTATGTCAATTTGTATCATAGTGCTAGTACTACTGCATGTGAAATTACATTGATGGGCTGATGGCGTAGGAATCCATTATTTTCAACTTTCATGCTAACATAGTAACATGTGTAGTCATACAATTGCAAGTGAATTGTGTGTGGATAGTAACGGTCATGGTTGGGGCAGTGACTTTTTATTTTGAACATATTGGTATAGATCCTTTCATGTGCGATTTATCATTTTAATACAATTCATATCATTTTAAATATATTGGTCCGATTTATATAGTAAAACGCTAAATGTTGCCCGCGAATTACTCCTTAACGCCGACATTTATTTATGACATTGTCATCCTTCTCTCATTTCACTCTAAAATCACTTTATCTCTCTAAAATCAAACTCACTTAAATTCTCTCCACCCTTATCTAACTTTCCTTCACTCACATCCCCTCAAGACAGGTACCATGCCACCGCTAAAGAGAACGGCAGTCACTGGAGACAATCAGGAGGCGGCGGCTAGTGTAATTTATTTATTTTTAATTAGAAACACCCAAATTAGTCATTTATATCATGGTAGAAACGCCCAAAATGGGCTGTTTCATCATCCCATATTGTCGGTTGGTGCAATTTAAAAAAAAATGTTTTTGATTTTATTATTATTATTGTTGGTATTTTATTGTTATTATTAATATGCTTAAATATTGTTATTGTTAATATGTTTAACTATTGTTATTGTTAACATGCTTGATTATTATTATTGATTTTGTTGTTAATATGCCAATATGTTCAATACTATTAGTAATTATAGTAATAATAATAATAATATTGTTAATAATATTTTATTAGTAATTAGAGTTTTATAAATCATTAACAATAATAATAACATTAATTAGTGGATAATAATAATTAATAATATTTTTAAAAGTAATTATAATAATACCACTTTAGATTATATTTTTGAACTAATTAGAGTAGCATAAATCAATAACAATAATAATAATATAATTAGTGAATAATAATTAATAATTTTGTATAAGTAATTATAGTAATAATAATATTATTATAATAGTAATACCATTTAGATGATATTTTCTACGTAATTAGAGTAGTAATAATAAGAAGTGGATGATAATAATAATAATAATAATAATAATAATAATAATAAACTAATTACATTTTTAATAATATTTTATAAGTAATTTTAGTAATAGCAATATTACAAATGACATTTTCTAAGTAATTAGAGCATTATTAATTTTATTTTATTTGAAACAATAGCAAGGAGAGTTTAGGAGGCTTAATATTGAGTTTGGACGCGTCCATAGATCGGGGGGATAAGGGCCTTGACATTCTATATCTCGAGGTGTTGATGCCTCGGTTAGGAGAGCGAGGACAACTTTTCGCTTGGCGGATGATCCACCAAATGGTGACGATGACATGGATGATGTCTTTGATCAGTCCATCAGTGGAGATATATATTTTTTAGACACGAGCCTGCATGCTAATGAGTCGGAGGGTGGCTGGAGAGTGGGGAGTCCTCATCTGAAATGATGGTGAGGAAAGGTAGGGGAGGTTCATGGTTGGTAGATTGAGCTCCGTCGGTTTGTCTCGTCCAGCTCGCAGTTCGCAGTCCTCTCGAGCTGCTTAGGGTGCGATGCTAGGAGGGCAGGCGGATAGGAGTCTTATCCCTAGTTTTGTGACTCACATAGCCGCATGGATTTGGAACGACCTAGATTGTGAGCCTTTTGTGATGCCATAATAGATCGTTGAGGTGTGTAAGCTTGCAGGATTAGGAGGTGGGCATGACTTACGATTTACAGGCTTAGGAGGTGGGCATGACTTATGATTTACATCATGCAATCCCACATTGAATGGCCGTTGATTTTGGCATTCGTGGAGTGTTGACAACCTAACACAAACACGTTCAAATCTACCTTTTGGTGAGATGACTATTATGCTTCATGACATGTACTACATTATAAGGATCCCAGTTGAGGGGGATATAGTTGAGATGATCAACGATGTTCCGACACTACATGCTAGTTTTCAGGAGGTGTTGGGGGTGACTAAGGATCAGCTTTTGGTTAAGCCAAAAGCTATTTTGGAGAACAAGGGTGTTATGGTCAACAACATCTATAATAGGTGTAAGGTGCTGGATCGAGTTCCCGAGGTCGAGTTTGCCATGACACTACTCAGTTCGACATTGTTTTTTGATAAGAGTAGTCACTACCTTCTCCCCTCCTATATATTGGAGGTACAAAAGGATCCTCATCATCTCCACCGGTACTCTTAGGGTTTAGCTGCACTAGCTTACTTGTATCACCAGTTTGGAATTGCATATCGGGCTAACAGTTACACTATGGTCGGATGTCTCATGCTTCTCCAAGCATGGATCTATGAGTATTTCCCCTCTCTTCGACCATGTCAGGGCTCTTTGGTCGTGGAGCCTGACACTGCACAAGCAAGAATGTGGGATGTACGAGTTGAGCCAAGGGATCATCGATGCCTCGAGGCTTTTTGTACTCTGCTCGATTAGATGACTGACTTTGAGGTATTATTTAGAATTACTGTGTGTTGTTGAAACTAGGATTTAGTATAATCGCATTATTGTTATTAAACTTTACTTTCTATTTTTCATTGCAAGTTCAATGGTGGCCATATTGTCTAATGCCTACACATGACGTCTCGAGGACCACTTACATGGGCACCATTCGATTTTGGGACATCGTTGAATCGTATCACCTAGATAGTATTGTATGGCAACTCTGTCAAGTTTAGGGGATTCCGAGGCCTGATATTGCACCTTAGTGGGCATACAGGCATGCCGGTCCCCATGCATACTAGGTTTGTACCCTGCACCAACATCTCTGTAGGTGGCTTCCTTTCCATAATTATTGGAAGGAGAGCTTAACGACTTAAAAATTCTGGTTAGTTGGAGTCACCTTGACAATCTCAAAGAATGTCATGTTGTACATGTTAGTCTTATATGTAGAATCCATCCCAACGACATAGGGGTACGTACGCAATATTTCATCATCTCCGGATGTGCCATGAATGCATGAGTCACGGCACGAGTATCGGGATCCTCCATAACCCAACTTATGTAGTTGTGCTCATTTGCCAAGTGAAGGAATTGAGTTATTGGAACTCTTCCATCAACAAATTCTAATCTCAAATGACTTTTGAAATTATAGATGTGTCTCTTGTGTGGATTTTCATTGGGAAATGTCTCCTTCACGGCTGCCATAATGTGACAAGGTTTAGCACGTGTTGTGGTCATATGTTTCACTAACTTCTTTGCATCCGGATTAAGACCTATAACTTGTCTGTTGCCCTCTCGATATACCATCATCGGGTGGTTGTGCATGCCATGAAGACCCAACTTGGTAAGTATCTTCCAACCTTGATCACCTCCAAGTTCTTCAACTTTATGCAAAAAGGACATTTATAAATCTTTCTTTTTGTATACTTTTGCACATTAATGAACATATTTCTGTGTTCAGTAGTGTCTTTACGACCACAATCATAAACACAGGAACGTCACAGAACGACCATCTCATTGGTTTGTATACAAGAACTTTAAAAGAAAAAACCCACGACGAAGAGCAATATCTCTTGCCCATTCAACATCTTCAAAACTTTCAAAGATCGTCGTAGATTCAAAACAAGAGTTGTACTCAATCCCGTCGGAACCATAATCCGATAATAAAGCATGTTATAAAGAAGAAAACAAAATAAATAAATTATTACCATTCAATAATTATTGTGATAATAATAGTAATAACAATGATATAAAGAGTAATAATAATAATATTACTACTACTAATAATAATATTAATAACAAAATAATCGGATTATAATTATTAAAAGAAAAATGTCAAAATGCTCACAATAGGCATTTTGACCATGGTGAAAACCTACAATAGGCATTTTGACCATGGTCAAACTGCCCATTTTGGGCATTTCCTCCATGGTCAAAACACCTATTTTGGGCATTTTGACATTTTTCACCGCAAAAATTTTTATCTCGCTAAATTTATTCGATGAGTGCGATTCCACATTAATCAAAGACGTTGACATGCTCGGGATTGATTTCCTAGAAGAACGACAAAGAAGTTTGTAGAGAGAGAAAGTGAGGGAGAAAAAGGCTTGAAAATTAGAATAATGACATTTACGTAAATTGTTTGTGGGCGTTAAGGAGTATTTTATGGGCGACAAATAACAACTCCCATTTATTTATCAGTGGAACATCCATATATCCATATCAAGTAAGTTAACACACACCATTATGCTTGGAATAGATTAAACTTTGTCGTATACTCACTGATTCTTTACTTGGAAGACAATAAATTGGTCCCGACTCAGACCACGTGGCTCTAAAACATACCAAATGCAGATTAAGTTTGGGGTATTATGTGAAAGGATTACAATACAAATTATGTAATTTGAATAAAAAAAAGTGTTGTACGTGTAATAAATAAGGTGAAAGTGAGAATAAATATTAATAAGTTATAATATAGAATTTCTCACATAAGGGACTATAATAGCTATAATATCATATTTTATTTCTATGAAAAATATAACACTCATAAAATACAACTCCTACCATTGGACGTTTTATATATATTTTTTAGCCGACATTGGTTGTGACATGTCACACATTTTATTGGTGTGACAAACCTAATAAAACGCATTGACAAATAGGCATTAGTTTCCGTGAGCATTAAATTGTACACCGCATTATTACATTCTACATTTCATTCACTCTTTCATTCCCTCTTTTATTCTCTCTTTCACTCTCTCTTTTTTCGCAATATTTTTACCATAATTATGGAATCTTACGAAACAACGAGTTTGAATACATTACTGAAGAATTCTAACGAAGCTACGAGTTCGAACGAATTGCAACTGGAAATATATGATGTTTCTAAATCAAATACCAAAGATTTGAAAACCTCAAGATGTGAAGGTAACTATCATATTGTTGTACGATCTGAATATCTTTCACTTGATAATCTTTAATTTTAATTTATATATCTGATATAATAATTGCTACGAATTTCATATTATTTGGTAATGTATATTGGTAATAATAAATTTAATACCTGAGATTCATGTGAGCATATTTGAGATTAATATTATTATAAAGAAATAAATTCAATATCTCGTAAAGAAATGAATATACCCGATAGATTAATTTTTATATCTGATATCCTTATTACTATAGTTGAGATAATAATTTTATTCATTATATTCTATAACCAAGATATACCTGAGGTTTATACGTGTATATTTGTGTTTCATATTAACTGAGATAATAAATTTATTCATAGATTGAAAATACTAAAACTGATATATTAATTTCTAAAACTGAGATATCACTTCTTATGCTAAACTAATTATATAAAATACCTAACATCTTAATAAGATAATAAATTTAATTGCTAATATTATATCACCTATATCTGAGATTAATATTATTATATTTGAGATTAATATTATTATATTTGAGTGTATAATTTATATATCTAAAATATTTAGTCCCAAAGCATTTTACCTAATAAATTATTTTATTATTTACAGGATTCAATACAAAAGATTACTACAAATTTGATAATATTAAAAATACTGATGGATGTCTTTTGAATAAAACAGTGGCTAATTATGATGAAGCCTTTTTGTTATACAAGTCTCATTCAAGATTCTTATGATTTAGTGTTACAAAATCCAATACTAGGAAAGTTAATGGGAAATTAGTAGAGTGCTACTTTTCGATGCTCAAAAGAAGGATTTTATAAAGAAAAATAGAAGAGAAATTAAACTAATAATGATGTTGATATATCTTTATTGGATGTTGATATCAATTCTAATTTGAAAAAGAGAAAAATAATAGTAAATGATACTCGGATAGGATGTAAAACTTATATCAGATTCAAGAGCTCTAAGGAAGGAGAATTCATTATTGTTGATCGTAATGTAACTCATAATCATGAATTTATGGATAAAGCAGTAAGCCATCATCTAAAGTCTAAAAGATATATCAGAGAAAAAATTGGAGAAGTTGATGAGAAATAGTGGTTATGGATTCATATAATTATCTTTTGTAATGAAGTTGGTGGAGAAGAAAATCTAGGACACACTTAAAGTGATCATTTAAATTACATTACAAGATATAAAATACAAATAGTAGGAGGAGATAATCAAGTCTTGTTAGATACTTTGCAACAAAAAGCAGGAAGCAGATTCTAATTTCTTTTATAGATTGAAATTTAAAGATTTTAATAATATATCAGCATATTTTTGGAGAGATTTAATGATGTTGGAATATTTTAAATGTTTTGGAGATGTTTTGATATTTGATAAAACTTACAATAAGAACAGATACAACCAGATTTGTGCTCCGTTTGTTAGCATTAACTACCACTAGAGAACCACAATGTTTGGATTTTCTTTTATTACAAATGAGAAAACTAAAACATTTGAATGGTTATTAGATACATTCAAGAAGTCTATGTGTGGTCTAATCTTAACATCTATCTTTACCAATCAAGATCTTGCTATATTTAATGCAATAAAAACTGTAAAACTCTAAAACTTTATACCTTTATTATATAAATAAAATAAATATTTTAATGATTACTTTTTATAGGTCTTCCCTACATCAAGACATTGGTTATGCTTATGGCATCTACAAAAGAATTTTGTATCACATTTTGGTAATTTGAAGAGTGATGATGATTTCAAAGCAATGTTTGATAAATGTCTAATGGGATGTGATAATGAAGAAGAATTCAATGATTTGTGGGATGAAATGATAGAGAAATATGATTTGAGTGGCAATGAGTGGTTTATTAGGCTACATGACTTGCGTTAAATGTGGTGTACAGCATTGAATAAAGATATGTTTTCTGATGGTATATTATCATCTCAAAGGTTAGAAGTAACAAATCAGGTTATCACTTTTAAAGCCAATAGAAGTACCAGTATTTTTGAGTTTTTTTGCATATTTGAAGATACTGTAAAAAGATAGTGCTCTACTAATAAATCTGATAACTTCAAGTGTACACTTGGAAAACCAAAAACTTCACTTCTAAAATGTAAGTTATTGAAACATACAACTGAAGTATATACATTAAAGATATATAATGACTTCTTATATGAGTTTAATTTGAGTGTGAGCACATATGTGAAGCCTTTTTTGGAAGAAGGTGGTTTTAAATTTTTTGAAGTTTATGAGAATGAATATATGACAAGGAGCAAAACTGTTATGACCCCTCTTGATTTTACAGAATTTACATGCTCATGTATGTGCTATCAAGAAACTAGTTTACTATGCTATCATATACTCAAAATAATGCATATTCATTATGTTTTCAAGATTCCAAAAACATATGTTAAAACGCGTTGGACTAGGTTTGCAAAATCAATGGTTTGGGAAGGTATATTGTTTTGCAAAATAATTAATTATTTTATATTATTGTTTTGTGAGGCTTTTTTCAATACTAACATAATATTTCTATTTACCTTGGAGACAAAATGTTGTTCGTGTATTCTATGATCTTGTAACAACATGCCAAGGAAATGAAGAAGTAAGAAAGAAATGTGACCAAACTTTATCAGATTTATATAGAGATGTGAGACAAACAATGCAGTCTGAAGAAGTTATTGAGGAGTTTGACAAATAAGAGATTAACAGGTCATTTTGACAAGAAGAAAACAAAACTAGTCATCCTAACGAATTTGAAACAAAAACTCCAAATGAACATATCATTAGTTTATATATATGTGTAGTTATTATATATGTTTTTAAATTATATATATATATATATATATATATATATATATATATATATATATATGATATTATCTTTTATTTGAGTTTTTCTTAACTTAGATATAATTTTTGTCCTTGCTATAAGAACATATATATTTAAAATTATAATTTCTATTCCTTAGTTAATATCTTTCTTAATTTTCATATAAAGTGAAAGAATTCCAGAGATAATAACTTGTATTAAGTTTTAATAATGAGTTATCTGAGATAATAAATCATATACCTAAGATCCTTACTAATTGAGATCTTAATTACTATAACAAAGATAATAACTTTTTCTTCCTCATATTTAAATTAAAAAATGCCTATAATTGAGATTTATATATCTATAAATTAGATTCTAATCCTGAGTACGTTATAAATTACTAATCCAAATATATATACAATATAAAATCTAAAATCAATTTAAAAGTTATTATATTAGAAAGAATTCCTGAGATAATAACTTGTATTAAATTTTAATACTGAGTTATCTAAGATAATAAATCATATACCTAAGATCCTTATAGTTATGACTGAGTTCTTAATTATTATAACTGACATCATAATATCTTTACACCTGAGATAATAATTTATTCTTCCTGGTATATAAACTATACAAAATAACCTACAATTAAGATTTATATATTTATATTTTAGATTTTAATCCCGAGATACAAATATCAATATCTTTCTTCATTTTAATATAAAGTGAAAGAATTCTAGAGAGAGTTATGTGAGATAATAAATCATATACTTGAGATCCTTACTAGTTATAACTGAGATAATAACATTTTCTTCCTCGTATTTAAATTAAACAAAAATGCCTATAATTGAGATTTATATATCTATAACTTAGATTCTAATCTTGAGTACGTTATAAATTGTTGTTAAATATATATACAATCTAAAATATAAAATCAATTTAATTACAAAACGAATACTGAAAAGATAATAATAATTCATATACCTGAGGTTCTTATAATTCTATTTGAAATCTAATTTATTATAACTGATATCATAATAACTATACACCTTAGATAATACATTGAGCTGCAAAATATCAATCTCTTTCTTTTTTTCATAATAACTATACCTGAGATACAGTGTTATCTGATATAATAAATCATATACCTGATATTTTTATAGACATATCTAGGATATTAAGTATTATAACTGATAGCAAAATAATTTTACTCCTGAGATCCTTATAGATAATAGTTGAGATCTTAATTACTATAACTGACATAATCATTTATATAAAAATATATATTATCATCATGACTAGATCTTTGATTGAAATTTTTATAATATAGAAAGCTTACAATTGAGATTTATATACAATATTTGAGTAATTTAATTTTGTTCCATATAAATACAATATCTAAAATCCAAATTCAATTTAATTACAAAACGAATACTAATAACCTAGTAATAAAACTATTATCTTTTTTTCTTCGAATTTTTAGCTCGTTGAGCAGGAAGATATCGATCTCTTTCTTCTTTTTCAAATCTTTCTTTTTTCCTTTGTATTTGTTGTCTTTCTATATATTTCTCCTCTTGGATTCTCTTCTTCAATTTTTCAACCAGTAAATGTTTTGACATAGACCAAGTAAAGCACTTCTCCATAACATCTTTGTAAAGAACATTGTATTTGTTCTTTACTAACCATTCTGCTAGTTGTGCTTGATAAAACATCCTTCTTTCTCTCTGAAAATTAAATTATTGTTTAAAAATTAGACACATCATAAATCATAAAATCATATGTTGTATTTAAAATAAAAATGTATTATTACAAAAAGCAAATAACTTTCATAGATATTAGAAAAAAAGGACTCCATATGTTTCATGCAAAATACTCCACAATCTTCAGTTTCTCCACTATTTCTCCAAGGAAAAGAAATAATATTATGTATGAAACTGGTTATTAAATCAACATTTAGATGTCCTTTACACTTTAAAAAAGCTCTTGAATATCTAACTTGTATTGATAAAAAATATTTTCAAAACAATTATTAAAATATATTAAAAATAAATTTATGTGTTACTTTTAAAAATAAACTTCTACCATCAACTCAGTTGATCCTTTGTATATAGTTAGATGTGTTTCAACCCTAATATCAAGTCATTGATTAAGCTTCTTTAAAAAATTTACTATTAAACATGTAAAATGTTTAGCTTTGTATAGAGGAAAAAAATCTATTACATAACATATAAAATTAGTTAATTATACATTAAATAGATTTATATATCACAAGTAAAATAAAGAAGAAACACAAAGATTATCATATCCGCAGTCTTAATGTCAAAATCTTAAAAAAAATTCAACCAATTCATCATTGTCTTCCATGGAGCTTTAATATCTAGTTTTCTCTGTTTTTTCATATTCTTAAGATCCTTTCCTATATTTGTTCAAAGAAATATGCAATAAAAAATAAAACATACACCTTTTTTACATTAATTTCTAATATTGAGATAAAAATTCTATATTAAGATCACTTTCTCTATATTTTATATAATAATTACATAATTTGTATTCTAATATCAAAACAACTATATATGAGATATTAAATTCTAATCCTGAGATAATAATATTTATATCTAAGATAATAATTACTAATCATGAGATAATATAATTAATATATGAGATAGTATTGATAACCGTTCTTTTAGCGTCATTTTATTAAAAGATTAGTTATGCAAAAAATATTTATAAACACCCTAATACTACTATAACTAGTGTAATGGTAAGTCGGGGGTCAAACCACAAGGACAAGGGATGATAAGTTTTAGACTTGATGTAAAGGTTTATTTGAAAAGTGATTAAACAATACTAATAACAGAAAAATGAAGCAAGAATAAAAACTATAATATGCTATGGAAGAAAAACGGGGATAGATTAGTTCCACCCTAGGAAGGACAATCGAACTAACAAATACGCCAAGTTAGGGGAAATCGATCAACAATCAATATAGACACTCAAGATGACGAGAGGAAGTTTGTGACCCTATAAATCACATGAACAACCTATAATCGCCCTATGTTTTCTAAGGAGTGGCAGGACAAGCTTCGCATCGAATGTCAATCAATCAATCATCAACAATCTCAAACCCTAACTCTACGCATGAAGAACGAGCCAACCTATGGTTTCACCAATCAAACCCCTAAGAAAACTACTCACTCATAGTAATGAAAACTAGGGAATAAACAATGAACCAGAACATGATTGTAAACATAAACAATTTGATGTAAATGAACAAGGGAACAAAAAGGGGAAAACAAAGAACTATAAAAAAACCGACGACTACTCTATCAAAGCTGTAAATGGAGCAACGATAATAGCAAGAGAAATGAAATTACCAAAAGCAATGAATGAAAGCATTAAATGAAATAGAAAAATAAACAAATTGATAACTTACATGATTGAAATTGCATGAACGAAAGTAATTCTGAATCCGAAATACAAAGCTTGAAAAGGAGAACAACGAAAGCTGTAAATCTAAACTAATGCATGAATAAAATGGAAAGAATTAAAGTGATGTTCTAGGTTGAGGCATAAGAGCTCTCAAAGTAGGCATTAGGGTTTTTTACAGAGCAAGAGGGTATTTATACCCTAGGGACACAAGGGGGTAAAACCCTAGAAAAACCCTCGAGGGCCGACTAAAGAAAGAACCAAAATTTGCGGGAAAGAAGGCCATTTGGCCGAATGTAGTGTGGATTCGTCTGAATGAGTGGCCATTTGACCGAATGGCTGTGTCATTCGCCTATTACAGAAGCTTCGAGTTTCTTGGCTCTGTCCACCATTCGACCGAAGGAGAGCACCCATTCGGACGAATGGGAGTTCATTCGGCTATTCCCGAGAGCTTGAGTCATATGCTTGTATCCATGCCTTTCATTTGACCAAATGGATGTCAGATTCGGTCGAATCTGAACCTGAACCTCACTAAATAACTTCTTTAAAGTGTCTAATGGCTTCTGGAGTTTGTGGGATCTTTGAAAGTGACTTAGAACGCGTGCCCAAGTGATGTGCTCGTTTTAGAGCACATTTATTACCTCATTTTAGTGTCAAGTCTCGTAGTTTTGTATTGGTTTTATGAATATTATGCTTGATTTTACCTTGATCTTGTTTTTGAGTTGTCTTAAGTTCATTTCAGGCACTTTTGATGATTTCAAGGTGAAAGGCGATACATTCGAGCCTTTGACACACGTATCTTAGCTTGGGCAAGTGTTTGAAGTCACTCATGAAGATTTTACGGAGTTTAGAAAAGAGGGAAGTGAAAAGAGGAAAGAATGGTCTCAGATTCGACCGAATCTGAGAGACATTCGACCGAATGGTTTCAGATTCGACCAAATTTGAGACTCATTCGGTCGAATGGATGACTGTCTTCAGAGATCTTAAGCCTTGCCATTGGAAAGGCCGAATGGAACTCGTTCGGGCGAATGAGCTTCCATTCGGCCGAATCAACTTATACATTCGGGCGAATGCTTGACAGGGATCGATTCCTCGAAACCTCTGAAATGGGCGAATGGAAGACCATTCGGGCGAATGGGATCACATTCGGCCGAATGATACCTATATTCGGGCGAATGACAGTGTTCTCCTCCGGATCAACTACTTCTTTTTAGGGCCGGCTCCTATGCATTTTAGGGTTTTCGTAGGTTTTTCTTATTTTGTTATAAATACCCCCTTCCTCTGATGAGGAGGGGGGAGAGCTAGGTTTTATACTTTTATGCACTTTTAGATTTCTTAGCCTCCAAATTCTTTTAGTTTTAGCTTTCGGTTTTCAGTTTTTCTTCAACGCTTTGTAGTTCGATTTCTTTTCGTGGATATCAAATTGAAGCTTTTGTAAGTTTAATTCCTTCCTTTAATATTAATTCGTTGCTTTATTTCATTGCATGCTTAGTTCTAAGTTTATCGTTTATTAGTATAATTTCTGATTTTGTTTTCATTCTCGTAAATTCCTCCCATGTTCGTTTCTTTTAATATCTTTATGTCTTTAAGCATGAATATGAGTGAGTAATTCCTTTAGGGGTGTTGATTGGTGAAACCCTAGGAAAGCTATGTTCTTTATTGCTTAAGATTGTAGAAACGATGTTAATAAGTAGTTTCGGATTCCGATGCGAATCTTGTCCTGCCACTCCTTTGGGGACATAGGGCGATTATAGGTCGTTCATGTGATTTATAGGGTCACAAAATTCCTCTCGTATTCTTGGATGTCCATGCTAGTTATTAACAGATTTTCTGTAATCTATCATGTTCGGTTTTGAAAGCTTCATTCCTAGGGTGAATCCAATCTTGTCCCCGTTTTTCTCTACTTGCTTTACTTCGTGATTTATTGTCATCTATTTTCTGCTTATTAGTTTTAATTGAATTTCCAACTCCAACTAGTCTTGTTGTGTTAAAAGTTGAAGTCTTGATATACCTTGTCTTCGTGGTTCGACCCCCTACTCCACTATACTCGTATAGTTTGTAGGTTAGAATAAAAATTGTTTGCATAACCTGTCTTTTAGTTAACGACCTAAAATACCGGTTATCAAAATGGCGCCGTTGCCGGGGACAAGGCATAATATTTAGACTTAACTTGTTTTAGCATAACTGTATTTCATTTCCTTTCTTATTTTTTTTTCTTTTTGTGTGTGGTTGTCTTTGACTTAGGTGTTTGCATGCCCCATAGCACGCGTAGGTCAAACCAGCCAATTACACCCTTAAATCCTGAAATCCAACGTGTTAGTAGACAACGCCCTTCAAAGTATACCTCACAATCTGTCCAAAACCCACCCATTTCCATTATGGCCGATGAACACCAATTGTTTGGTCAATTTGGAACTCCTGGCTCACAAGAGTTCCAAGGGGGTGTAGTACTTCCTGTTGCTACTACACCTTACCAAATTCACCCTCAGTTCACAAGAATGGTTAAGGAAACACCATTCAGTGGCTTAAGAAATGAATGTCCTCTTTAACACCTAGAGGCATTCTCAGATATTTGTGGACTTATCCCTCCTTGTCCTAATAGCCCTGATTATGTGCGAATGCACCTATTCCATCTGAGTCTAGCAGGAGATGCCAAGGATTGGTATAAATGCTTAAAACCCAATTCAATTATTAATTGGGCTCAACTAAAAACCGCATTTATAGAAAGGTTCTATCCTACGGTTCGAACGCAGGATTGGCGTAAGAAAATTGCGTCATTCACCCAAGAGGATGATGAGAACCTTAGTGCTACATGGAGTAGGTTTAAAATAATGATTAGAGCATGCCCCCACCATGAGTACGGGGAAAACCATTTCAACACATTCTTTTACGATGGTCTTAATGACTCCACCAAAGCACTCCTAGACTCAGCTGTAGGCGGCCAGCTTTCCAAAATTCCTTGCACCCAGGTAAAGGCCAAAATAGAGGAAGTTGCTAAAAATAGTGCCTGGGGAGGAACTAGGAGTCAGGGATTACCTAGAGGGGGGATAGACACAACTAACTTGGACAACATTAGCGCCAAAATAGAAGCCGTTATTGATAAAAAGTTGTCCAAGCTAAGCCTAGGCGGTAGTTCGAACACCCCCCCAGTGCGTGAAAAGCACTTTGCATGTGCCATATGTGGGGGTACCAACCATGATACATCTTATTGTGGTGGTTCGCACTCCGAGCACGTAGCCACAGTTGACTATGGAGGGTATAGCCCAGAACCGCAGGTGATGAACTATGACGGTTATGGGTATAACCCTGATCATGTGGCAGCCCTTAACTATAGTGGACAGGGCCAAGGAGTAGGGTATGGGCATCAACCTTTCTCGAACAACCAACAGTACAAACCTCCCTTTAACCGAAATCAGGGAAACTTCCACTCGGGATACAACACAAATGGTCAAGGTGGGTTTAACAACCAAGGTTTCCAGGGGAACCAACCTAATGGGAATATGCCTAAGCCTAATGTGTATAGACCCCCAGGTTCAACCAAGGGCCTAAAAATGGTTCAAACCTATCCTTCTCGCCTAGTCAACCTAATCATGTGGCTCCTCAACCACAACAAGGCCATAACTTAGGCAATGACCAATTAGCCTCCCAGGTAACAACTCTTGCTCAGCAGATTCAGAGTCTAACTCAGATTAATCAGACTCTAATCTGACAAATGCAACAACTTCAAGCTCAGCAAAAGTTGTTTGAAACTCAACTTGCTCAGATAGCCAACCCATCTCCACCATTACTATTCCCATCTCACCCTCAACAAAACCCATCCGCCCAACCTCCACCACAAAACACTCCTGACTCTAACCCTAAACATCACACATGCAAGGCGATCTTCTTAAGATTAGGAGCTTCATATTTAGATCCTGCTATAGCTCCAAAAGATGATTTAGGAGAAGGATCCTCAAAGGATAGTGATTTTCAAATAGAAAATGAACACAAAGAGGATCTTGAAAGAAAGGAAGAGAAGGAGGTTGGTGAAGTGAAAGAGGAACCAAATGTCAAGGTAAATGGGTATAAGGTAAAGAAGAAGGATGGGGATGAGAGATGGAGGGAGATACAGGAAAGAAGGAAACTTGAGCATCAACATGCTCCGCCTCTACCTTTTCCTTACAAAAAGGTAGAGGAACAACTTCAAGAAAAGTTTCTTAAGTTCCTAGAGCATATGCGGCAGCTTGAAATGAAAATACCATTCTTAGAGGCCATGGACCAAATGCCGCAATATGCTATGTATCTGAAAACCCTCTTAAGAAACAAGAGAAAGCTTGAGGGCGAAGTGATTAGTTTGCCAGAGCAAGTAAGTGCCATCATTCAGGGCACGTGGGCAAAGAAAGAAAAAGCTAGAGGACCCTTTGTGCTCCCAGTCACCCTTGGAAAACTTAATTCTAAGGGAGCACTCGCTGACCTTGGGGCCTCCATTAGCCTAATGTCGATGTCCATTGCCAAACAACTAACTTTCGACCTCAAGACATCAAAGAAAACCATCTAACTTGCCGACCGTAGTATAAAGGTACCATGTGGGGAATTTGAGGACCTCCCGATCTAAGTCGGGAACATAGTGGTTCCATGTAACTTCGTGGTACTTGATATGGTTGAGGATCCCTTTACCCCCCTCATCTTAGGGAGGGATGCGTTGAAGACCTTGGGTGCCCTGATCGACTGTGAATCAGAGACTATAACTGTGAGGGTAGCCCATGAGAAGGTGGTGTTTGCCTTTTCCAAGTCTTCCAAGGAACCCATGGTCGAGCAAATCTATTCCTTTGATATTTTTGACAGCATAGTTGAGAGGTGTAATGTTTTTGCCGCGCCAGAGTCTGTGGAGGTGACCAAGGAGGAAGTGACAACGAAGGGTGTTATTTTCGAAGTCGAGAAGGAGTTCCTTGTGATGCAGGATATTTGTCAGAATCTTGACAATCCTAACGAGCCAGTCCCGAAAAGAAAGAGGGCTACGAGAAAGAAAAAGTCCAAAAAAAGAACGAGGGCTCCACCCTGGCTTGGGGGAACCCCACATTATAGCCCTCCTCCAGATGACCCTGGTTCGACCTTACTTACTTCTGCCACCGATGCTCAGTGGAGGGTCTTGACCCCCCACGCCGGAGGTGATGGAGATGCTAGGAGTGAGTCCACTCCTATAGCCCGTATAATTCCTTTTGTTTCTTATTTTATCTAAACTTGTAGCGAGCCACGTCGAGCTAAACGACGTTAAACAAAGCACTTACGGGAGGTAACCCAGTTTATGTGGATTTTCAAACAACTTAATCATAGTACATCGATTGATTTTGAGAGGGCATAAGTGATTTGATCTAAGAAAGTGCGAAATTGCTTCCCATTCGGCCGAATGATAAGTCCATTCGGCCGAACGCAAATTAAAGATGGAGTTAAATCCAATTTTGGCCAAGTTCCTGATAGTGCCGAACGAAGGTTCAATTCGGCTGAATGAATCTTATTCTACCGAATGGAGTGTTCCATTCGGTCAAATAGATCTAATGGGAACATTTACGAGGCTGCTGATAACCCCGAATGAAGCCAACATTCGAGCGAATGTAGTTACATTCGACCGAATACTAAACCTATTCGGTCGAATGGGAGCGAAGATTTCTTCGTAACTCTACTCCATTCGACCGAACAGGTTATCCATTCGGGCGAATGGGGCACCATTTGACCGAATGTAGGCTCCATTTGACCGAATGGAAGTCAGTTCTATAAATATCAGCTCATTCCACGTAAATTCGCACAGAATTTTTTCTCCTCCTTCCACTCGGCCGATTTCCCCCACACTCTTGCTCTTTCTCAAATTCCTCTACTCCCTTCCAAATCATCCTCAATTACCATGGGTCCAAGGAGAACCTTAAGGAACCCCTTCAAAAGGTCCAAGAAGCATGGAGAGGGTTCCTCTTCGGGTGCGGCTCAAGAAGCTCAACAAATCGGTTCTCAACAACCGGAGGGCCAACAAAGACTTCCCGGCCAGGAACTATGGTTTGATGAGGACCATCCTACGGTAATTTTTGTATCTTTGGAGCAATATGAGCGTTTCCAAAGGCTTAAGGTACGAAAAATCAACTCTACTCATTATTTAGATCTTTCAATTTTGCAACGAATGGGTATATACGAGCAATTTGTTGCATTATTAACTGCATGTGGGTTAGAAAACTGGATAAACATGTGGCACCCGACTCATAAGCTCTTAAGTTATGAGTTTCTTAGTTCCCTAACCCCGTGCCAACGGGATGGTAGGTTGCATTTATCTTTTAGGCTAAGGAATGCAACCTATTTTCTTGATTATGCTGCATTTTGTGCCGTATTTGGTTTCAATAACGAGCCTATTCCGGATAAATAACCGGACAACTCTCGGGTTTCCGAGCTATGGCCTAAAATAGCTGGCCGACTTGTTTATCCGAATAGGAACATTTATGCTTCTGATGTGCAACACCCAGTTTTGCGCATGTTCTTTAAATTTGCTAGGGAGACTTTGTTCCCTTCCCCTAGCCCTCACCTAGTACGAACACACGAGGTGCACATCTTGCACCGTTATCTTGCACCACACAACGACACTACACTAAGCCTGCCAATGACGTTGTGGAAGTTTCTAAACAACACAGCCACCCTGAATGCTACTATTGACTTATGTTTAGGGGGACACGTATTCCGCATTGCTGAATTCTTGAACATCATGAATCCTGTGGAATTCAGCGAACGTTATGCCAGCTCCACTACCCTTCATGAGCAATGTCTCGTACGGGCTGGTTTCATTTTTGCGGACCCCATGCGATGGCGATACTTGAAAGACCGCACCATCCCCCTTCCTTGCCCTCATTTACCTCCCCTGGTCCAGTTTGGGGCCTCGTATCTCTTAGAAGGCGATGTGCCGAGATACGCTATCGAGCCCCCACTTGTACCACCTCCCCGCCCTCACACCCTTTCTATGCGTGACAGACCTAGAGCCTCCACCTTGGTCTTACCAGACCATGACGATTCAGACGATGAGTCTGAGTCCGATATTTTGTCCTCCCTAGGAAGCATAGAGAGAAGGCTTGACCAGGTCCTCACCACCCAAGCCCACCACACCGCCCGGCTCGAACACCTCGAACAAAACTTTGAGCGAGCGAACTACCCATGGTATGATATGGCCTATCGCTCCCACATGGTCGGCGAAAGCATGGCCACCCCTTCCTGGTACCCTCGCCATGACAACTATAACGAGATATCACTAAGTCATGGGTTTGACCGGTTGCGGGTGGGTAGGCGTAGGTTTAATAACTTTACGCCGCCGGCTCCTAGAAGAGCCTCGGATGACTATGGGATAGACTACACGGGTGGGGAGGAAGAGTTTAATGAGGAGGATGACCAGGGGGATGATGAGGAATTTATGGGGGATGAGTAGTGGTGGACCTAACGGCCTCCCTTAGCACCGAGGACGGCTTCATCCTGGCTTGGGGGGGATATCCATAGTCCACTACTCATTCTTTCGCGTGTCCTTTGGTCTTGGTTGTCAGTTTAGTGTTGTGTAGCGTTTCGTTGCTTTGTGTTTTATTTCTAGGTGTTATTTTGTGCTTTGCGCTTTGCTTTTTGGTGTTGTTTTCAGGTATATATATAAGAAGTTCCACATGCCGCTGCACCCAGTACTGGTATGATTTCTTACGCGAAAATCCAAATTTATGTATTTAAGTTATTTTTATATTTTTTTGTACCCTTCTTTGCATCATGTGCCCCCTTTCCATCATATATCCCAAACAAGCATGCAAGCCTCTGTTGTGCACTAACTTTATGCAAACTCGTATTCCCGTAACCCTTGCCTGTTTTGGGTATGAGTTTATCAACTGTTTTTCACTTAGCTTGGGGGGATCTGAGCTTGCTTGGTATGTGGTTTGGATGACTACCTATTGAGGCACATTTCGACTAACCTAGTAAGGATTGAGCCTTTAGGACTTTATTATGAGTCTTATATTGATGAGTGTTAGTCAGGGAATCTTAAGAATTGTGTCTATTCTCCTCCAGCATAGTCTACTTTTCTAAAGGTTACGGATGATAACACGTTTGTAGTTAAAAGCTACATAGCCAAAGTGCCTACCATGAAAATCAATTTACTCTAGGTTGAGCCAAATTTGTGCCTTTGCCTTCTTTTTTTGTAGCCACGCTATCTAAACTCCACATGAACCAAATGTTCCCTCTTTTTACCTAGAGGATAGTCATGTGATCATAGTGAAGTTGATATTTGTAGCATTGTAATATAGGATTTCGGTTTGGGGAAATGTCATTGGATGATTTGACTACGGTACACTAGTCTTAGTGCATTTCAAAGAAGTATGCACATAGGAAAAAAAAAGCTTGAAAAGCACAAAAAAGAAAAAAAAAAGAGAAAAAAAGAAAGAAAAAGAAAAAAAAAGAGAAAAAGAAAAGAAAATAAACAAAAAGATATTAGAAAAAAAAAGTTGACATAGTGTATTAGAGTCTACTATTGGGAATTTTGGGATTGACATGGTTGTCGAAAGGCATAATCTTCCTCGGTTTAATTTCCTTGGATCACTTACTATCCTCTATTTCAACTCCACATTCCCGAATTATGCCATACCTCGATCCAAACCTACATTACAACCCTTTCCAAACCTGTTCGACTTAAATTGATTAGTAAGATCAGTGCTGGAGAGCAGATAAGACACAATTTACGGGATTTCTCCCTACTTAGGTGTTTAATTCCCGAATCATCTTCAGTCGGATGATTTCGAGTGAAACACATACCCTATAAATACATGAGCGTAATGGAAATTTCCCACAACTCGTGGGAAATAACCTTGGGAGCGTAGACTTGCGACCTCATTAGGTAATGAGCGGAATGAATTATGATGTGGCTTGCTTGGCGATCCCGAGTAGGTGTAAAAAGTTGATTATGCTCTTTAAATCCCATTGTACTTGCACACCCATGGCTAGGGAGGAGTTTGGCACGTGCACGGCTTGCATTGACTTGAGCTTCACTTCCCATGTTTTTCATTCATCTCTTCATTCATTTCTTCATTCATATTGCCTTAAGCTATCATTTCACCTTTCTATTTCGTTTGCTAGGGACTAGCAACAGTTTAGCTTGGGGGAAGTTAATGTGCTCATTTTAGAGCACATTTATTACCTCATTTTAGTGTCAAGTCTCATAGTTTTGTATTGGTTTTATGTATATTATGCTTGATTTTACCTTGATCTTGTTTTCGAGTTGTCTTAATTCATTTCAGGCACTTTTGATGATTTCAAGGTGAAAGGCGATACATTCGAGCCTTTGACACACGTATCTTAGCTTGGGCAAGTGTTTGAAGTCACTCATGACGATTTTACGGAGTTCAGAAAAGAGGGAAGTGAAAAGAGGAAAGAATGGTCTCAGATTCGACCGAATCTGAGAGACATTTGACCGAATGGTTTCAGATTCGACTGAATCTGAGACTCATTCGGTCGAATGGATGACTGTCTTCAGAGATCTTAAGCCTTGCCACTGGAAAGGCCGAATGGAACTCATTCGGGCGAATGAGCTTCCATTCGGCCGAATCAACTTATACATTCGGGCGAATGCTTGACAGGGATCGATTCCTCGAAGCCTCTGGAATGGGCGAATGGAAGACCATTCGGGGGAATGGGATCACATTCGGCCGAATGATACCTATATTCGGGCGAATGACAGTGTTTTCCTCCGGATCAACTACTTCTTTTTAGGGCCGGCTCCTAAGCATTTTAGGGTTTTCGTAGGTTTTTCTTATTTTGTTATAAATACCCCCTTCCTCTGATGAGGAGGGGGGAGAGCTAGGTTTTATACTTTTATGCACTTTTAGATTTCTTAGCCTCCAAATTCTTTTAGTTTTAGCTTTCGGTTTTCAGTTTTTCTTCAACGCTTTGTAGTTCGATTTCTTTTCATGGATATCAAATTGAAGCTTTTGTAAGTTTAATTCCTTCCTTTAATCTTAATTCGTTGCTTTATTTCATTGCATGCTTAGTTCTAAGTTTATCGTTTATTAGTATAATTTCTGATTTTGTTTTCATTCTCGTAAATTCCTCCCATGTTCGTTTCTTTTAATATCTTTATGTCTTTAAGCATGAATATGAGTGAGTAATTCCTTTAGGGGTGTTGATTGGTGAAACCCTAGGAAAGCTATGTTCTTTATTGCTTAAGATTGTAGAAACGATGTTAATAAGTAGTTTCGGATTCCGATGCGAATCTTGTCCTGCCACTCCTTTGGGGACATAGGGCGATTATAGGTCGTTCATGTGATTTATAGGGTCACAAAATTCCTCTCGTATTCTTGGATGTCCATGCTAGTTATTAACAGATTTTCTGTAATCTATCATGTTCGGTTTTGAAAGCTTCATTCCTAGGGTGAATCCAATCTTGTCCCCGTTTTTCTCTACTTGCTTTACTTCGTGATTTATTGTCATCTATTTTCTGCTTATTAGTTTTAATTAAATTTCCAACTCCAACTAGTCCGGTTGCATCTAAACTCTTGATAAGAGTGTCAAAGCCTCAAACACGTCACATTTTAACTTAAAATCATCGAAATTATCTGAAATGACCTAAAAAAAGCTCGAGGACAAGATCAAGGTAAAATCAAATGTAATGTGCATAAAATCAATCTAAAACCACGAGACTCGACACTAAAATAGGGTTGTAAACGTGCTCTAAAATGAGCACATTAACTTCCCCCAAGCGAAAACTTTGCTAGTCCCTTGAAAATGAACTAGCAAGGCAACACCATGAGTAAAGCACATGAAAAGCAAAGCGAGCGGAATACAAGACAATGCCAGCCATGTACGGGCAAAACTCTTCCCTAGCCATGGGTGTGCAAGTACAATGGGCTCAAAAGAGCATAATACCAAGAATAACGTTTTCCACAGACTCGGGATCACTGGAAAAGCTACAACAGTGGGCATGCCACCCACTACCTAGTGAGGTCACAAGTCTACGCTCCCCATGCTATTTCCCAAAAGATGTGGGAAATTTCTAATACGCTCATGTGTTTAATACGGTATGTGTTTCGCTCAGAATCATCCGACTTAAGATTAGTCAGGAATTAAACACTCAACAGGGAGAAATCTTGGGGATTGTATCTTATCTACTCTCCAGCACAGAACTTGCTGATCAGGTCAAGTCGAACAGGTTTGGAAATGGTTGCAATGTAGGATAGGATCAAGGTAGGGTAAAATTTGGGGATGTGGAGTTAAACTAGAGGATAGTAAGAAATCCAAGGTAATCAAACCAAGGACGGCTACGACTTCCGACAACAGTGCCACTCCCAAAATTCTCAAGATACGCATAAATGAACTCTAATACATTACACCAACTTTATTCTCAAATTTTTCTTTTTCCTATTTTTTCTGTTTCTTTTCTTTTACTTTTCTCTTTTTTTTCCTTTTCTTTTCTTCTTTTCTTCTTTTTTTATTTTTTTTTCTTTTTTTGTGTTTTTCATGCTAATGTTTCTTATATATACTAAGAGTAATGTAAAGATTCATATCATACGACAACGACTTTTCAAACCGAAATCTTTCACCACAATGCAACGGGCACCACTTCACTGTGATCACTTGACTATCCTCTAGGTAAAGAGAGGGAATATTTGGCTCATGTGGAGTTAGGTGATGTAGCTACAAAGAAAAGGTAAAGGCACAAAATTGGCTTACCCTAGAGTCAATCGATATTCATGGAAGGCAATTTGGCCATGTAGCTGTAACTACAAACGTGTTATCATCCCTGACCTTTAGAAAAGAAGACTATGCTGGAGGAGAACAGACACGATACTTAGACTCTCTAACTAGCACTCGATAATATAGGACTTATAATGGAGTCCTAGAAGGCTCAATCCTCACTAGGATAGTCCAAATGCGCCTCAATAGGTAGTCATCCAAGCCATAAACCAAGCAAGCCCAGATCCCCAAGTTAGGTGGAAAACAGTCAATCATTTGGTCCCAAAACAGGCACAAGGCTAGGAAAACATGAGTATGCATAGGACCACTATAATGTACACGTCAGAAGCTTGCATGTCGGTTTCACAACTCAAGCACATCAACTTGACACACCTACACATGCAAAGCAAAACTAAAATAAAAACCAAGGCAATAGTTTCAATAATGCGGATCTTTCGAGACTTTGAAAACGCAAGAACCCTCCCCCAAGCCAGCTTAAGAGCCATCTCGGCACTTGGGAGATGAGAACTAAAAGGGAGAAAGATCGGCATTATTGAAGCTATTTCTATACAAACAAATAAATAAAACAAACATCAGGTTATCTCCCGTAAGTACTTTGGTTTAACGTTGGTAAGTTCGACACAGTTAGGCATAAGTTCATATAGAAAAAGAAAACAACGAAATCATACCTGTCGTAGGAGTGGATTCACTCCTAGCATCTCCATCACCTCTATTGTTGGGAGTCAAATATCTCCACCGAGCCGCAGTGGCGGAAGTAAGCAACATAGAACCAGGGTCATCTGGAGGTGGGTTATAATGCGGGGCTCCCCCAAGCCAGGGTGGAGCCATCGATCTCTTTTTGGTTTTTCTTTTTCTATCCCTTTTCCATTTGCGGGCTGGCTTGTCAGTTCCCTTAGACATGTAATAAATCTCCTTGTCGGAGCAATCTCCTTTGCAACCTCAAAAACAACACGCTCCCTTGCCACCTCCTCATCCGACACCTTAACCAATATCGGGGCAGCAAAAACATCACACCCCTCAATCTTTTGTTCAGCTTCATTCTCAACAACCTCAAAGGAACAGATCTGCTCGACCATGGGTTCCTTAGAAGACTTAGAAAAGGCAAATACTACCTTTTCTTGGGCCACCCTCATAGTGATAGTCTCTGATTTACGGTCTATCAAGGCACCCAAAGTCTTCAAAGCATCCCTCCCTATGATGATTGGGGTATAAGGATCCTCAACCATATCAAGCACCACGAAGTCACATGGAACCACTATGTTCCCTACTTGGATTAGAAGGTCCTCAAATTCCCCACATGACACTTTTATACTACGGTCGGCCAGTTGGATGGTTTTCTTCAATGGCTTGAGCTCAAAGGTTAGCTGTTTGGCAATGGACATCGACATTAGGCTAATGGAGGCCCCAAGGTCAGCAAGCGCTCCTTTAGAATTGAGTTTTCCAAGAGTGACTGGGAGCACAAAGGGCCCTCTAGCTTTTTCTTTCTTTGACCACGTGCCCTGAATGATGGCACTCACCTGCTCTGGCAAACTAATCACTTCGCCCTCAAGCTTCCTCTTGTTCCCTAAGAGGTTTTCAGATACTTAGTATATTGAGGCATTTGCTCCATGGCCTCTAAGAATGGTATCTTCATTTCAAGCTGCCTCATATGCTCTAGGAATTTAAGAAACTTTTCTTACAATTATTTCTCTACCTTTTTGTAAGGAAAAGGTAGAGGCGGAGCATGTTGATGCTCAAGTTTCCTTCTTTCCTATATCTCCCTCCATCTCTTATCCTCATCCTTCTTCATCCTCTCATGCCCATTCACCTCGACATTGTTTTCCTTATCCTCTTTATTACCCTCCTTTTCTTCTCTCCCCTCAAGATTCTTCTTGTGCTCAGTTTCTCTTAGACAACCACTATCCATCGAGGAATCTTCCCCTAAATAATCTCTATTAGCTATAACTGGAGCAGGGTATGAGGTTCCAAATCTTAGGAAGATCGCCTTGCAGGTGTGATGTTTAGGGTTGGAGTCAGGAGGGTTTTGTGGTGGAGGTTGGGTGGATGGATTTTGTTGAGGGTGAGAAGGGAATAGCAATGGTGGGGGTGGACTGGCCATCTGCGCAAGTTGGGACTCAAACAACTTCTATTGTGCTTGAAGTTGTTGCATTTGATTTACCAAGGTTTGATTTATCTGGGAAAGGATTTGATTTTGCTGCGCAAGGGAGTTCACTTGGGTGGAAAGGTAATCATGATTTGGAGGCAGGTTTGGTGGTGACTGTGTAGATGGATAGGGTAGGTTGGGGTTGGGTCTTGGCACTTGAGGATACGGCCTATTCCCATTCGGCCTTGGAAAACTCTCATTTGCTTGATTGTTTGAATTGTACCCTTGGTTGAAGTTTCCTTGTCCAAAATTTGGATAGAAGGGAGGTCTAAAGGGTTGATTATTGTAAGGACCTTGTTGAGAAAACACTTGGTTTTGACCACCATACCCCACAACTGCCACCATCAACAATCAATATAGACACTCAAGATGACGAGAGGAAGTTTGTGACCCTATAAATCACATGAATAACCTATAATCACCCTATGTCTCCTAAGGAGTGGCAGGATAAGCTTTGCATTGAATGTCAATCAATCAATCCTCAACAATCTCAAACCTTAACTCTACGCATGAAGAACAAGCCAACCTAATCAAACCCCTAAGAAAACTACTCACTCATAGTAATGAAAACTAGGGCATAAACAATGAATAAGAACATGATTGTAAACATAAACAATTTGATGTAAATGAATAAGGGAACGAAAAGGGGAAAACAAAGAACTATAACAAAACCGACGACTACTCTATCAAAGTTGTAAATGGAGCAACGATAATAGCAAGAGTAATGAAATTACCAAAAGCAATAAATGAAAGCATTAAACAAAATAGAACAATAAACGAAACAATAACTTACGTGATTGAAATTGCGTGAACGAAAGTAAATCTGAATCCGAAATACAAAGCTTGAAAAGGAGAACAATGAAAGCTGTAAATCTAAACTAATGAATAAATGAAATGGAAAGAATTAAAGTGATGTTTTAGGTTGAGGCATAAGAGCTCTCAAAGTAGGCATGAGGGTTTTTTACAAAGCAAGAGGGTATTTATACCCTATGGACATAAGGGGGTAAAACCCTAGAAAAACCCTTAAGGGTCGACTAAAGAAAGAACCAAAATTTACGGGAAAGAAGGCCATTCGGCCGAATGTAGTGTGGATTTGGCCGAATGAGTGGCCATTCGACCGAATGGCTGTGTCATTTGCCTATTACGAAAGCTTCGAGTTTCTTGGTTCTGTCCACCATTCGACCGAAGGAGAGCACCTATTCAGTCGAATGGGCCTTGATTCGGCCAAATGGGAGTTTATTCGGCTATTTCTCGAGAGCTTGAGTCATATGCTTGTATCCATGCCTTCCATTCGACCGAATGGATGTCAGATTCGGTCGAATCTGAACCTAAACCTTACTGAACAACTTCTTTGAAGTGGCTAATGGCTTCTAGAGTTTGTGGGATCTTCGAGAGGGACTTGGAACGCTTGCCCAAGCTATGATACGCGCATTTTAACTCTTGATAAGAGTGTTAAAGCCTTGAACACGTCACATTTTACCTTGAAATCATCGAAATTACCTGAAATGACCTAAAAAGAGCTCGAGGAAAAGATCAAGGTAAAATCGAATGTAATGTGCATAAAATCAATCTAAAACTGCGAGACACGACACTAAAATGGGGTTGTAAACGTGCTCTAAAATGAGCACATCAAGTATTCCCAATGTCAGAACAACTATGTTTAAGAAAATTTCTGTTTTCTATAATATCATAACATATAATTAAAAACGAAAACAGAATCATATGATTTTATAATAAGAAAATACTTATAAAAGAATGGGTATCGAAAAAACATCTTCTTAGTCCAGAATATTTTGTCATTTCTACCTTGTTTAAGAGGAATGCAAACACATCAATACATGTTGAACTTATCCAATTCCTTTCATCCAAAGAAATCATATCACCTTTGTCCAAAATACTAACTAAATCATTCCATGATGGATATTGAGCCAGCATTTCATAATTTTCCTTAATAAACAATTGATCTTTTTTACACATAACTTCTGATGGTGGATCCACTTGAATTGGATAAGTTTCTTTTGCATCAGAGAAGAAAAGTCAATCCACAATAAGTATGTAATTAGCACTAAGAGAAGAATAAATATCCTAATATACTTGTATAACCCTTGACAAAGTCAATCCACATTGTAATTCTCTTTCGGAACACCAATGATTCTTTCATTAGTGATTTCTTCATTATCAAATGGACTTAATGCAAGTGATTTTTCTTCTTTCTTTTTGGTTCCCCTTTTCACCATCTTTGGCTTTTTCCTTCTTCGTTCAATTTTTAATACCAAATCTTCCATTTTTATAACTTGTTCCTAAGAGTCATGCAGCACAATATCTTCTACAATAATTTTTTTTAGAGAGAATGAGGCAAGAATAGCCTCAGTAATAGAATCTATGATCACATCGTCAATATTTGACAAATTCTTCTTCTAATCATTCTCTATTTTCTTCATAACATTATCCCAAATGGAACCGGATGCATATTTACTTTCATTGTAAACTCCTTGTCCCACAGACTTTGGAGCTTCTCTAACTTCATCAACAACTGAATCGAGAATAAATTTAGGAAACTTAGATGTGATAGTTGTAGAATCTACAGGTTCTCTTAGATAATCAGTAGGATGTCCAGTTTGAGATACAATCATATCACTAATATCTGGCAAATTCTTCTTCAAATCATTCACTATATTATCCACAACATTATCCCAAGTGGAACCAGGTCCATACTCACTTTTAATACAAAATTATTGATCCACAAACTTTTAAACTTCTTTAACTTCATCAACAACTGGATCATTAAGTGTAGGAACTAATAAACTTACATCCTTCATGTCTACTAGGCCTAACACTAGACTAATTTTCCTAAGTATTTTCATTTTCTCCTCATTTAGTTGATTCAAACTCATCTTCTTCCCAAATAGATTCTCATAATTCTAAAAAATAAATGTCAAAAACAATAATTACTATTGATTATTAGATAAAAATTTAGTAGAGAAAACTATAATCATTTTTTTAAAATAAAAAAATTATACCTACAATGCTATATCACAAAATGAACATTTTTCTGAATTTTTTTCTTCTTCATTTATAGAATCCTCTCTATGTTCATCCTTTTTCAGATTCTATTATCTGAGATAATATTTAAAACAAAAATACTTATTTTTATATTTAAAATAATATATGAGATAATAATTTCTAATCCTGAGATAATAACTTATGATCTTGAGATAATAATTCATATATTTGAGATCATAGATGCTATATCTGACATACTAATTTCTATAAATTATACAACACTTTATCCTAAAATAATAAATTATAAGTTTATTTTCTTACTTTAACAACAAAAATTGAAATAATAAATTCTATACTAAAGATAATATATTCTTATTCTAAGATAATAAATAATATAAGTAAGAATATAATTGAGATCTAACTTGTATTCCTAAGATAAGAACTTCAAAACTAAGATATTAACTTCTAAATCTTAGATGATAGTTACTAAAACTGAGATCATAACTTCTATTCCTAAGATAATATTAAAACTTGATATTTTGTTACGTGAAATAATATTAAAAAAAATTATTTATTTTATATTTAAGATAATATATGAGATAATATCTTCTAATCCCAAGATAATAATTTATAATCCTAAGATAATAAATTATAATCCTAAAATAATAGATGCTAATCCTGAGATAATAACTTTTATTCATGAGATTATAACTCCTATATATGAGATCATAGATGCTATCTCTAACATATTAATTTCGTAATAAATAAATCCAGAATTATCGTTTGCTTCTCATGATCAAATTCTCCTCTAATTTGCTTAATTGGGTGTTTATCTTCCCTTTCACATTCTAATGAATTCAATGACTTAAAATTACCAATGGCAATAAAAACCTTCTTATCATCTTCTCCCATGATCCTAGCTTGAGGAACATCAGTCAAATTTAAGAGGAACTTCATCCTGGATAGGTGATTTTTGTGAGGAGTTACTTTCAAAAATACTTGAAATATTTCTATTTTTAATAGGAGTTGTTGGAGTTACTGTAATTATATCTCTCTATACCAAAAAAGAAACAATATAAAATTATGTTTAAAAGTATTTTTAAAAATTAAAAAATAATATAAATAATTAATAACTTGCTGATGTACTTAAATCCACTTTCTTACTAAACTCCTCTTGAAATTTACTCACTCTTCACAGTTACATCAATGACTTCCCAAAAGTTAGGATCATTGTATAAATACTTTTCTTCTTGGTTAAGGGAATTTTGGGATGACTTCTTCTCAATCTCTTACTTCAAAGCTTTAATTTTCTTTAAATAATAACTTGAAGTTGCCATTGATATTACATGAACTAGTTTGTTATTGAGTTTAGAAATAACATCCAAAGGCTACAATGATCTTGAACAAGAAAATATATTATTAAAATGAACAAAATTATATATATTAATATCATAATAAATAGTAAATCATAAAAACAAAACTTACTTTACTTGTTTTCAGCTCATTAATATTAGCTCTAGTTGTATCAGCTTCCATTCTTTTAACATTCATTCTTAAGAACTTATTATTAACACATCTATCCTCTGATGTGTCTACTTTATTAAATTTTCTTTTACTCTTTTCAAACTCAATGTCCTCCTTATCATCATCATCTTCTAGTACATTTCTGTTGACATCAACTAGTTTTACAGCACCAACAAAAGGAGGTATCACTACAGGAATTCCAAGACTAATTTCATATTCTAAAGATTTGACTTTAGAACTCAATTTCTTTTTATCCCAATATCTAATAAATGAAGGCTTCACAAATAGAGGTTCACCATACTAAACCCTATGAATATATGCTATCAAAAATTCAGGCAAGCAACCATTAATATCCTTTAACTTTATAATTTTAGAGCTCTTCACACCACCTTTTGCTTTTTCCTCCTAGATAGCCTTCATTCGCCTGACCTCTGTTTCTTGAAAAAATCTTTTATAGATTTACATTGAATATCTATAATATAACCCCACCAATTGTAGTGTTTGATATCATCAACATTAACCAATGATTTTACAATACTAAATGTTAATGTTCTATCAGAAGTTGGGGTAAGAAATACTGTCATAACAAACAATACAAACATCTTCGTAAACACTACTCCCCCCTTCTCCAATTCTTTAAACTTGGACTCCCACAAACTCATAGATAAATATCTATCATTACCATTCAATCCAAAAAAATCCCTCCAAAACTTTTTTAAAGGATAATCTGGATTCATAGCATTATTCTTCATACCACTTACTAACTCAACTTTTTTGTTAGTATAAGGCATTCCTAACACATAATTCATATCAGTAGCATTAATCTAAACATTTTTCTTGTTTGTTAACTTTAAAAATCGACCATTTGGATTATAATTCCTTACCAAATAAGGATATAAAAGTTTTGGCACTTCCTTGAGATCTAAATCCAATAAAGATCCAAATCCTATTTCAAAAATATCATTCTTCTGTTCTGTAGTAAGCTTACTGACAATCAATTGGTAATTGGAACAGCTGAACTATGATTGAACTTCAATTTCTTCGTCTCTGTAATAAATTAATAAAAAATAAATCACTTTAATATAATATTAACAGTTAACAATAATAACTAAGATAATAAAATCTAATCCTTAGATAATAACTTCTATACATAGATAATAACATCTTATTCTTAAGATAAGAACTTCTATACAAAGATTACTAAAATTGAGATAATAACTTACATTTTTAAGATAAGAACATTTATAACTGAGATATTAATTTCTAATCCAAAGATTATTAATATATCTTATATCTCTCATAATTTTTTTTCCTAATATTATAAATAGTATGTCTGAGATAGTAACTACGTAAAATTAAATAATTATTTCTATACTAGACATTATTACTTCTAAAAAATTTAAATACAAAATAAAAAAACAAAAAAGTGTAATTCTTAAACAAAAAACTTGCGTACAGTTTTTCGTATTTAGGTTTACATCTACGATCAAGTTTTTTCGAATGTACTTCTTGACATTCATCTATGTTAATTTTATGCTCTTCACCTTCAACTGCTTTTGATTTCTTTTGCTTTCGTGTCTAAGTATTTAATTTCTTCTCCATTAAACACTGAAAATTAAAAAAAAGGTTTAAACTACAAAAAATTACAACAAAATCAGTTCCCAAAATAAGTTCTTCTATCTTTACTATAACTATTATATTTAAAAATATTAACAAAAGTGACAATAATTTCAAGAAATTTCTCACACTATACTGCGAAGCAAAATTGAGAGAGACTTTGAGCGAAATTGAGAGAGAACGCGAAAGTTATAGGCAAAATTGAGAGAGAATGAGATATTTGTAACTGAAATCGGCAGAGAATGCGAGATCTTAATGCAATATTGACAAAGATTAGTGATGAATTTTATAAAGTTGTAAGAAATAAAACAAAAATTCTAGAATAATGAAAACTTAATTTTAAGCGCAGGAAACTTTTATATTTTACTAATGTCACACCACTCGCCTAATATGATTGTCTCAGCCAATATTTTTATTTATATATATGTAGAGATCTCTTTTTATATTGATAGAAAAGGGATATATTGTTGGTGAAAAGGTTAAATAAAAAATAGCAATAATTTACCAACTTAAATTGAGTTTTAAGGTAAGAATATGTTCTCTTTACCTTATTTTCAATGGTAGTTGGCCAATCCAAATTCTTATTAGATTTTCCTTTCTATGCTAAGACTATCAGTAAGGATCAGATGGAGCATCACTCAGATATCCACCACCTGGTTTAACATTATTTGCCGCGATTATTTATACGAAGCACATATAGGCGAAGCACATGAAAAAATATCAATTGCTGCGGTTTTACTAACGCAACAATAAAAAGAACAAGTGTTGCGGTTTTTTACAAATAACCGAAGCACTTATAAGACATAAATGCTGCGATTTTTTCAAATACCTGAAGTATTTATTATTTAAAATAAAAAATATAATTTTTTTAATAATTGCTGCGGTTTTATGAAAAAACCGCAGCATATAAGACCAAAAAAATAAAAAAATATATTTTTTATTATTAATTGCTGCGGTTTTTTCAAAAAACAGCAGCAATTAATTATGATATGCTGCAATTTTTTCAAATAACCGCAATATTTATTCTTTTTTTAATTTTATAATATTATATAATTTTTATAAGTAATGCGGTTTTTTAGGAAAACCGCAACACTTATTACTCTATGTGCTGCGGTTTTTTAAAATAACCGCAGCAAATAGTTCTTTTTTTTATTGGTTACCCACTCTTTCTATACATTAGGAAATTGATGCAAATCGCTGCCAAATATATTTGGAAATGTGCTAATAAAATATTTATTTAAATAATCACAAAATTGTTATTAAATTTACAAATCTATTATAAGCATGTTGAATTGAGCTTATAAACTAAGTTTACATCAACAAGAATAGGATTAACTTAACCCAATGCTATAATATATAAAGAAAATAATGGCCTAACCTAATGCCATATACAAAAAAGAATGGCCTAGCCTAATGCTATATTTTTAGATTTAACCCTAATGTATTTATGTATAAACAAAAAAGAAGATTGAGCTAGCTACCTAATTATACATAATGTCCGGCCCCAATGAAGTATTCCACTCATATTTTCTTAATCTTCATCAGCTCTTCAAATGAGTATGACATTGTTCTTTGAATTGCGTGAGAGGGTGAGAAAAGATAGGTTTAGTATTACAATAACGAACACAAGTTGGATAACAGGACACATCATTCTAAGTGTAAATTTCGGCAGAGTGTCTTTTGTAATTAGGCTTATTTCCATTTTTTACAAGTACTTGTTTTCATAATCATTATAGTCCAACACAATCCATCCAAATTTCACAACACAATTGTGTATTCACAACACAATTCACCATTCACAACACCATCCATCCATTCTCAACTCGAGTTATTTATATCCTAGATCTCAAAAATAAATTACGAAACAAAGGAATAATACGTATCGTTGAAAGATCCTCACAAGTAGCATGGTTGTGGAGGATGTCAAACACGAAACGCATAAGAAAGTAGCCATACTTTGTGTTTACTATCTGCTGAGAATACTATATTTGAAAAGCAAATAAAATGTAAATCAAACATCTAATACAATTCTAAGGCAATAAAATAGTCATATGATTCAAAGTAGGGATACCTGAGCTGGAATCCAGTTCAACTTCAATCCGTTACGGTGGTCAGACTGAACTTTATAGCTCTTGAAAGCACTACATTTGAAACAAAAAATAGTAGTCAATAACTAAACTCTAATTCTTACTCTTGTCAATGAAATAAAAGATGTAATAAACAAATACTTACGTATTTAACACGTCAATCGCTAAATTACGTTTTCTTTGAAGAGGATTGAAAAAGTATATTGTCCTTTTCTCTAAGGGCAGAACAAGTAGTATCTAGTGACGCCTACGAAATGATTGGTTAATGGTTAAAATACAAATATATTCATACATAAAAAAGCTTATGTTTAGAAGCTCATACCTTTCATGGTACGGGCAGAAGATGAAACACTTGTTATGGTATGTGGCCATTAAAGATACCAAGTGAGAAGTGATGAAATCCTGGTCGTTGCCTATCAAGGTAGCAGAGATCCTAGAAGGGCACATGAAACCGAAGGATCCTAGTATTTCTTCTTGGATCAACTCATACCAGGCCCTATAATTAATTTATCAAATAACAACACCCATTTAGTCACAAGAATGAATCAAAAACACATAATATAGTATAAATTCTATGCAATAGTTAGGTATCTTACATCATAAAGACTTAGAGCACAAATACGTTCAACTCGTCTCCTATGAGAAGTTGAGTGACATCCTCTTCTATGACCACAATCTCTTGGTCCTTTGGGTACCCAAATATCATCTTCCCATAATAAAAGGAGACGAGGCTGTCTAGCAGAAGCCTCAATAACTGAGGCCTCATTTGACGAAAATTGTCACCGAGAAGACTCAAGGCCAGCTCAGTGAGATCGGTTCGGGCAACATCCTTCTTTACGGACTCAATTGTCTCTGGACCACTGGCAACACCTTCAGCTGCGTCCTTTCCACCCGTACCTCTTGGCTGATTCAAACAAGTTCAAGAATTCAGTAGAATACATTAGTAGAATACAACTCACTGAATTAAGTGAGGCAAAATGCATTTACCTCGATCATCAAGTACCGAACTAGATGCTTCGGCCACTGTGTAAAGGTCACGTAGGCATGCTCAAGCCTTTTGATGAAGACAGAAGGGGCAGGATTAGGGACATCCTTATATACCTGATCATAGTTGTCGACGCTGATCTTTACATGATCTAGAAGGATGTCAGAATGGTGGTCTTGAGTCAAAGATGGATGAAAAGTTCATAAAGAAACGACAAGTGCTTCATTTTCATTCAACATGTACAATAACTAACATAAAACTTGCCCATACAATAAAGGTAACAAAAAATGTCAGTTCATTTAAATTATACAAATTTCATATGCGATTAGTAGATTGCAAAAACAAACCTGCAGATCCTGAAAAGGATCTCTAACCCTCAAGCTACTAGATGGGAAGACTAGAGGGTCGGGCCTAATGCTACGCTCTGGTTCCTTTATAGGTGGTTGCGGGATACCAAACTGTGTAGCAAACAGTTTGCTCGAACTCGCTGCTCAGCCTTTCTCACAGCGTTATCAATTCGAGCTTCCACGTCCTCTACCCTCTTCATCAGGATTGAGCTCCTCTTGTCAGCCCCAAACACAGTTTTTTGGCCTATGCCAATTCTGTAACCGACCACCCGACACGGGTGGTCTTTCTTGTCGAGGGCACTGATGTGCTCATTTTAGAGCACGTTTATAACCTCATTTTAGTGTCGAGTCTCGTGCTTTTATATTGGTTTTATGCATGTTACATTCAATTTTACCTTAATCTTGTCCTCGAGCTGCTTTTAGGTCATTTCAGGTGATCTCGATGATTTTGAGGTAAAATGAGACGTGTTTGAGGCTTTGACACTTCTATCAAGAGTTTGGATGCGCGTATCATAGCTTGGGCATGCGTTCCAAGTCACTCTCGAAGATCCCATAAACTCTAGAAGCCACTAGACACTTCAAAGGAACTGTTCAGCAAGGTTTAGGTTCAGATTCGACCGAATCTAACATCCATTCGGTCGAATGGAAGACAGGGATTCAAGCACATAAATCAAGCTCTCGGGAATAGCCGAATGAAGACTCATTCGGCCGAATCAAGACCCATTCGGCCAAACGGTTCCACTCATTCGGCCGAATGGTGGACAGATTGCACAAATGTCAAGTTTCTGTTTTAGGCGAATGGCCACCCATTCGGCCGAATCCCCTATTCATTCGGCCGAATGGCCTTCTTTCCCGCAGATTTTGGTTCTTTCTTTAGTCGGCGCTCGAGGGTTTTTTTCTAGGGTTTTACTCCTTTTGTCCCTAGGGTATAAATACCCTCTTTCTCTGTACATAACCTTTATGCCTATTTTGAGAGCTCTTGTGCCTCAACCTAGAACATCACTTTAAAGATTTTCATTTCTTTCATGCATTAGTTTAGATTTACAGCTTTCGTTGTTCTCGTTTTCAAGCTTTGTATTTTGGATTCGGTTTCTCTTTCGTTCAAGCAGTTTCATTTATGCAAGGTATTGATTCTTTTCTGTTTTATTTCGTTTAATGCTTTCAAGTATTGTTTTTCTTAATTTCATTCCTCTAGATATTATCGTTGTTTCGTTTACAGTTTTGATAGAGTAGTTGTCGGTTCGGTTATAGTTCTTAGTTTTCATTCTCTTGTTCATTTGCATTCAATTTGTTCGTGCTTTCAATCATGTCCTTTATCATTTGGTATGCCCTAGTCATTATTACTATGTGTGAGTAGTCTTCTTAGGGGTTTGATTGGTGAAACCCTAGGTTGGCTCGTTTTTCATGCGTAGAGTTAGGATTTGAGATTGTTAATGACTGATTGACTGATATTCGATGCGAATCTTGTCCTGCCACTCCTTTGGAGACATAGGGCGATTATAGGTTGTTCGTGTGATTTATAGGGTCACAAACTTCCTCTCGTCATCTTGAGTGTCATGATTCATTGTTAACTGATTTCTCCTAATTTAGCGTATTGATAGTTTGATTGTCCTTCCTAGGGTGGAACTAATCTATCCCTGTTTTCCCTTCATAGCATAACATCGTTTAATTTCTTGCTTTCCTTTTCTGTTATTAGTATAATTCTTTCAAATTCCATATAAACCCTTTACACCAAGTCTAGAAACTATCGCCTCTTCTCCTTGTGGTTCGATCTCCGACTTACCACTACACTAGTTGTAGTAGTATTAGGGTGTTTATAAATTTAGTTTGCATAACTATTCTTTTATTTAAACAACCTAAAAAAACGGTTATCAAAATGGCGCCGTTGCCGGGGACAAGGCGTAGTGTTTAGATTATAGCTTTGGTGTAATTTATTTTTGTTTTATATATTTTATTGGCTTTTAATCTGCTTGTCAGTGCTTACATTTGGTTTCTAGTGTTGTTTGCATGCCCTATAGCACACGTCGATCAAACCAACAACTAGAACCATACAACCCTGAGGTTAAACGCAGCAAACAGAGAATTCCAACCCAAACCTTGTCTCAACCAAATACTTCCAACCCCCCTACACCACCAATGGACGAAAACCACCAACAACTTTTTGGTCAATTTGGGACACCTAGGTCCCAAGAATTTCAAGGAGGTGTAGTGTTACCCATAGCTCCGAACCCTTATCACATACATCCGCAATGCACCCGGATGGTGAAAGAGACCCCTTTTTGCGGTTTGAGAAATGAATGCCCTCTCCAACACTTGGAGGCATTCACAGATATTTGCGTTTTGAGAAATGAATACCTCCATGCCTCAATAACCCGGATTATGTACGGATGCATCTATTTCACTTGAGTTTATCTGGTGATGCTCGGGATTGGTATAAATGCCTGGAGCCCAACTCAATCATTAATTGGGCTCAATTAAAGATAGCATTTCTAGAAAGGTTCTATCCCACAATTCGAACGCAGGATTGGCGTAAGAAAATTGCGTCATTCACACAAGAGGATGATGAGAACCTTAGTGCCACTTGGAGTTGGTTTAAGAGAATGATAAGAGCATGCCCCCATTATGAGTATGGGGAGAACCATCTCAATACATTCTTCTATGATGGTTTAAATGACTCCACCCAGGCACTCCTAGACTCGGCTGTTGGTGGCCAACTTTCGAAAGTCCCATGCAATCAAGTGAGGGCTAAGATTGAGGAGGTTGCTAAAAATAGCTCTTGGGGAGGAGCAAGGGGTAGTGGATTACCGAGAGGAGGGATGGATTCAAGCAACTTGGATACAATTACTTCAAAAATTGAGGCTATCATGGAGAAGAAGTTGTCTAAGTTCAAATACGCCCAAGGTAGCTCCAATGTATCATCGGTTAAAGAGACGCCCTTTTCATGTAGAATCTGTGGGGGCACCAATCATGATACATCATTTTGTGGGGGTGCAAATTCTGAGCACATAGCGGCTATTAACTACGGGGGGTATAACCAAGAAGGAACCCCAGTCATGAACTATAATGGATACGGGTACAATCCCGATTATGTGGCAGTTGTGGGATATGGTGGTCAAAACCAAGGGTTTTCTCAGCAAGGTCCCTACAATAACCAACCCTTTAGACCTCCTTTCAATCCGAATTCTAGCCAAGGAAACTCCTCCCAAGGGTATAATTCCAACAATCAAGCGAATGGGAGTTTTCCTAGGCCGAATGGGAATAGGCCATACCCTCCATTGCCAAGACCCAACACCAACCTACCCTATCCATCTATACAGCCTCAACCAAACCCGCCTCCAACTAATGAATTCCTTTCCACCCAAGTGAACTCCCTTGCGCAGCAAAACCAAACCCTCTCGCACATCAACCAAATTTTGATGAATCAAATGCAACAACTTCAGGCGCAGCAGAAGTTGTTTGAATCACAGCTTGCGCAGATGGCTAGTCTACCCCCACCATTGCCATTTCCTTCTCACCCCCAACAAAACCCATCCACCCAGCCTCCACCACAAAACTCTCCTGACTCTAACCCTAAGCATCACACCTATAAGGCGATCTTCCTAGGATCTAGAACCTCACATCCTTCTCCAGCTGTAGCCAATGGAGATGATTTAGGGGAAGATCCCTCGAAGGGTAGTGGTTTTCTAAGAGAAAATGAGCACAAGGAGAACCTTGAGGGAAGAGAAGAAAAGGAGGGCGGTGAGGAAATTAAGGGGCACAATGTCAAAATCAATGGGTATGAGGGGAAGAAGAACGACGAAGATGAGAGATGGAGGGAGATACAGGAAAGGAGGAAACTCGAGCGTCAACATGCTCCGCCTCTACCTTTTCCCTACAAAAAGGTAGAGAAGCAACTTCAAGAAAAGTTTCTTAAATTCCTAGAGCATATGTGGCAGCTTGAAATGAAAATACCATTCCTAGAGGCCATGGAGCAAATGCCGCAATATGCTATGTATCTGAAAACCCTCCTAAGGAACAAGAGAAAGCTTGAGGGCAAAGTGATTAGTTTGCCAGAGCAAGTAAGTGTCATCATTCAGGGCACGTGGGCAAAGAAAGAAAAAGCTAGAGGACCCTTTGTGCTCCCAGTCACCCTTGAAAAACTCAATTCTAAGGGAGCACTCGCTGACCTTGGGGCCTCCATTAGCCTAATGCCGATGTCCATCACCAAGAAACTCACTTTCGACCTCAAGCCATCACAGAAAACAATCCAGCTGGCCGACCGTAGTATAAAAGTGCCATGTGGGGAGTTTGAGGACCTTCCGATCCAAGTAGGGAACATAGTAGTACCATGTGACTTCGTGGTGCTTGATATGGTCGAGGATCCTTATTCTCCTCTCATCTTAGGGAGGGATGCTTTGAAAACTTTGGGTGCCCTGATCGATTGTGAATCAGAAACTATAACCGTCAGGGTAGCCCAAGAGAAGGTCGTGTTTGCCTTTTCTAAGTCTTCAATGGAACCCATGGTCGAGCGGATTTGTTCCTTTGGGGTGGTCGAGAAAGATGCTGCGAAAGAAGTTGAGAGGTGTAGTGCTTCTGTTGCTCCAATGACAGTTGAGGTGTCGGATGAGGAAGACGCGCAAAAACGTCTTATTTTTAGGGTTGCAAATGGAATTGCTCCGCCAACGGAGACGTATTATAAATCTGAGGGAACTAACGAGCCAGCCCGTAAACGGAAAAGGGCTAGAAAAAGGAAAAAAAGACTGATGGCTCCACCCTGGCTTGGGGGAGCCCTGCATTCTAACCCACCTCCAAATGACCCTGATTCTCCATTGCTTACTTCCGCCACTACGTCTCGGTGGAGAGTTTTGACTCCCCACGCTGGAGGTGATGGTGATGCTAGGAGTGAATCCACTCCTACGGTAGGTATAATTTCTTTGTTTTCTTTTTCTGTATAAATTTTTGCCTAAATGTGTCGAATTTACCGACGTTAAACAAAAGTACTTACGGGAGATAACCCGGTGTTTGTTTTATTTGTTTATTTGTATAGCAATAGCTTCCATAATGCTGATCTTTCTCCCTTTTGTTTCTCCTCTCCCAAGTGCCGAGACGGCTCTTGAGCTGGCTTGGGGGAGGGTTCTTGTGTTTTCAAAGCTTCGAAAGATCAGCACTATTGAAACTACTGCCTTGGTTTTTGTTTTAGTTTTTTTTTCTTTGCATGTCTAGGTGTGTTAAGGTTAATGTGCTTGAGTTGTGAAACTGACATGCTAGCTCCTGACGTGTACATTATAGTGGTCTTATGCATACTCATGTTTTTCCTAGCCTTGTGCCTGTTTTGGGACCGAATGATTGATTGTTTTCCACCTAACTTGGGGGATCTGGTCCTGCTTGGTTTGTGGCTTGGATGACTACCTTTTGAGGCACATTTCGACTAGCCTAGTGAGGATTGAGCCTTCTAGGACTCCATTATGAGTCCTATGCTATTATGTGCTAGTTAGAGAGTCTACGTATTGTGTCTGTTCTCCTCCAGCATAGTCTTCTTTTCTAAAGGCCAGGGATGATAACACGTTTGTAGTTACAGCTACATGGCCAAATTGCCTACCATGAATATCGATTGACTTTAGGGTAAGCCAATTTTGTGCCTTTACTTTTTCTTGGTAGCTACATCACCTAACTCCACATGAGCTAAATATTCCCTCTTCTTACCTAGAGGATAGTCAAGTGATCGCAGTGAAGTGGTGCCCGTTGCATTGTGGTGAAAGATTTTGGTTTAAAAAAAATCATTATCGTATGATATGACTCTTTACATTACTCTTAGTTTATTTCAAAAGCATTATCTTAAAAAAAAAAGAAAAACATCAAAAAGAAAAAGAAAAGAAAAAGAAAAAAAAAAAGAAAAATTCGAGAATAAAGTTGGTGTAATGAGTTCATTTATGCGTATCCAGAGAATTTTGGGAAGTGGCGTTGTTTTCGGAAGTCGTAGCCATCCTTGGTTTGATTACCTTGGATTGCTTACTATCCTCTATTTGAACTCCTCATCCCTAAATTTTACCCTACCTTGATCCCAGCCTACATTGCAACCGTTTCCAAACCTATTCGACTTGGCCTGATTAGCAAGTTTTGTGCTGGAGAGTAGATAGGATGCAATCCCTAAGATTTCTCCTTGGTTGAGTGTTTAATTCCCGACTCATCTTAAGTCGGACGATTATGAGCGAAACACGTACCATATTAAACACACGAGCGTACTAGAAATTTCCCACATCTTTTGGGGAATAACATGGGGAGCGTGGACTTGTGACCTCATTAGGTAGTGGGTGGCATGGCCTGTGTTATAGCTTTTCCAATGATCCCGAGTCTGTGGAAAACGTTGTTTATCTTGGTATTATGCTCTTTTGAGCCCATTGTACTTGCACACCCATGGCTAGGGAAGAGTTTTGCGCGTACACGTTTGGCATTGTCCTGTTTTCCGCTCACCTTGCTTTTCATGAGTTTTGCTCACGGTGCTGCCTTGCTAGTTCATTTGCTAGGGACTAGAAAAGGTTTGTCTTGGGGGAAGTGGATGTGTTCATTTTAGAGCACGTTTACAACCTCATTTTAGTGTCGAGTCTCGTGCTTTTATATTGGTTTTATGCACGTTACATTCAATTTTACATTGATCTTGTCCTCGAGCTGCTTTTAGGTCATTTCAGGTGATCTCGATGATTTCGAGGTAAAATGAGACGTGTTCGAGGCTTTAACACTTCTATCAAGAGTTTGGATGCGCGTATCATAGCTTGGGCATGCGTTCCAAGTCACTCTCGAAGATATCATAAACTCTAGAAGCCACTAGACACTTCAAAGGAACTGTTCAGCAAGGTTTAGGTTCAGATTCAACCGAATCTAACATCCATTCGGTCGAATGGAAGACAGGGATTCAAGCACATAAATCAAGCTCTCGGGAATAGCCGAATGAAGACTCATTCGGCCGAATCAAGACCCATTCGGCCGAATGGTTCCACTCATTCAGCCGAATGGTGGACAGATTGCACAAATGTCAAGTTTCTGTTTTAAAGGAATGGCCACCCATTCGGCCGAATCCCCTATTCATTCGGCCGAATGGCCTTCTTTCCCGCAGATTTTGGTTCTTTCTTTAGTCGACGCTCGAGGGTTTTTTTCTAGGGTTTTACTCCTTTTGTCCCTAGGGTATAAATACCCTCTTTCTCTGTACATAACCTTTATGCCTATTTTGAGAGCTCTTGTGCCTCAACCTAGAACATCACTTTAAAGATTTTCATTTCTTTCATGCATTAGTTTAGATTTACAGCTTTCGTTGTTCTCGTTTTCAAGCTTTGTATTTTGGATTCGGTTTCTCTTTCGTTCAAGCAGTTTCATTTATGCAAGGTATTGATTCTTTTCTGTTTTATTTCGTTTAATGCTTTCAAGTATTGTTTTTCTTAATTTCATTCCTCTAGATATTATCGTTGTTTCGTTTACAGTTTTGATAGAGTAGTTGTCGGTTCGGTTATAGTTCTTAGTTTTCATTCTCTTGTTCATTTGCATTCAATTTGTTCGTGCTTTCAATCATGTCCTTTATCATTTGGTATGCCCTAGTCATTATTACTATGTGTGAGTAGTCTTCTTAGGGGTTTGATTGGTGAAACCCTAGGTTGGCTCGTTTTTCATGCGTAGAGTTAGGATTTGAGATTGTTAATGACTGATTGACTGATATTCGATGCGAATCTTGTCCTGCCACTCCTTTGGAGACATAGGGCGATTATAGGTTGTTCGTGTGATTTATAGGGTCACAAACTTCCTCTCGTCATCTTGAGTGTCATGATTCATTGTTAACTGATTTCTCCTAATTTAGCGTATTGATAGTTTGATTGTCCTTCCTAGGGTGGAACTAATCTATCCCTGTTTTCCCTTCATAGCATAACATCGTTTAATTTCTTGCTTTCCTTTTCTGTTATTAGTATAATTCTTTCAAATTCCATATAAACCCTTTACACCAAGTCTAGAAACTATCGCCTCTTCTCCTTGTGGTTCGATCCCCGACTTACCACTACACTAGTTGTAGTAGTATTAGGGTGTTTATAAATTTAGTTTGCATAACTATTCTTTTAGTTAAATGACCTAAAAGAACAGTTATCAGGCACGGGACAAGATTTTGTCCCATGGCCGAGAGACGAACTCTCCGGATTCCTCTCTCCATCTTTATTTCTCCTGATAATTAATGTATTGAAAATATCGTCGGGTGTGTCGGATAATTGAGCCATGATTCTTGCTTTGAACCATTCAACACATGTTGCATTATGCTCCTTTACTAGCTGTAAATCCCTTTTAGAAGGATATTGACTCCTTAGAGTGTTCATGTGCTTATCTACATATGGATGGAGTTCACTCAGGTTTTACAAAATAAACAATTCGCCCTTATATTTCAAATAAAAACTAAGTGAAATTCATTTCCGACCAATATTGTTATGACCCTCAAGCCTTCCTGCATATCTTGATTTTGGCACCCCAATTTCTTGCGCTCGGGCGAGAACTGTACAATCCATGATGCAACTTCTTTAGCAATTGATCTTTGTACTACACTGGCCTCTGGTTTTGCTAGATTCATGACTCTACTCTTCAAGGTACCCATATCTCATTCAAATGGATACATATACCTCCCCAAACTAGCCCACATAGCTTAATCTCATGAACCAAAGGAATGACCAAGTGAGGCATGATGTCAAAAAAAGAAGGTGGGAAATACATTTCAAATCGACACATGGTCTCAACCACATCAGCTTGCAAGTCATCTAATATCGCTGGATATATTATCTTACTAGAAATAGCATTGAAGAAGATGCACAACCTTGTAATTGTGTACCTCACTTGTGGAGGTAATATCCCCTGAATAGCAATGGGAAGAAATTAATGTATGAAAACATGACAATCATGGGATTTCATACCTACTAACTTCAGATCAGTCATTGAAACAAGTTTTGCAAAATTCGAAGAGAACCCAGATGGAACTTTAAGTCCATGCAAAGACTCATAGAAGCTGATCTTCTCCTTCTTTGAAAGTGTGAACCAAGATGGAGGAAGATACCATCGTTTACCATGTTATTGAGGAGCCTATTTAGTTCGCCCCCAAAGCAGCCATGTCTCTCCTAACTTTAACCCTATCCTTGGTTTTACTAGGCATATTCAAGAGAGTCCCAACAATGGCATCACAAATGTTCTTCTCAATGTGCATGACATCAAGGCAATGTCATACCTCCAAATGGCGCTAGTAAGGAAGACTCCAGAACACAGACCTCTTCTTATAACCACCAGCTGATCTACTTTTAGAGCTCTTTCCAAACATAGTTTCAATACCCTTCACCCGATCATATACTTAACTCACACATGGAGGGAGACGAGCTTCGCGAAACTCTATGGAGCCATTAAAAGCCTTCCTCTTTCTTTTGAAAGGATGATCTTCTAGAAGGTACTTGTGAATACCCATGTAAACATGCTTCCCACAATTCTATAGGTGAATATCTTCTATATCTTCTTCACATATCGGGCATGCAGTATTCCCCTTTACAGCATAACCAGAAAGATTTCCATAAGCTGGGAAATCATTGATTGTGCAGAAGATCAAGGCACGCATAGTGAAATTTGATTTAGAGTAAGCATCGAAAACCTAGACACCTTCCTCCCATAAAAATCTCAAGTCATCGATAAGAGAAGTAAGATAGACATCTATGTCATTACTAGGTTGTTTAGGTCCAGATATAAGAAGCGATGACATAATGTATTTTGTGCTTCATGCATAACCAAGGTGGCAAATTGTAAATAGTGAGAAGAACGAGCCAAGTGCTATACTGGGTGCTTAAGGTCCAGAACGGATTCATTCCATCTGTGCTAAGACCTAGCCTAATATTTCGATTTTCCCCATCAAAATTCGTGAACATCCTATCAATGTTTCTCCATTGAGGAAAATTAGTAGGATGCCTTAACAACCCATCTTTCTTCCTCCCTTTAGCATGCCACCGCAATAATTTTGTGTTACTCTCATCTGAGTAAAGTTTCTTAAACCTCGGTATAATGGGAAGATACCATAGAACCTTGACCGGTATCCTCTTCTTCCTCAAATCGAGCATAGTTGGTTCTCCATCTTCTTCATTAAGAGACATCTCATGTGTGATCAATTTTCCAAGAAGATCATCCAAAGGCAAGGTTTTCAAATTTTGAGCTTCTTCTATCGCGGTTACCTTCGGACCCCGCTTTGATTTTGGAAGACACCGTAAAATATTTCTCACCTTTTCTTCATTTGTGAATACCTTACCAAGAGAATCCAGATTGTTCACTATTTGGGTAAATCTTGTGAACATCTCGTTCACGGTTTCATTAGGCGTCATTTTGAACAACTCATATTGTCGAAGGAAGATGCTTATCTTGCTCTCTTTGACTTGACTCGTTCCTTCATATGTGACTACCAATTTATCCCATATCTCTTTAGCACTTTTTCATGCATGACTCTATTGAATTCATTTGCATCTAAACCACAGTAGAGAAGGTTTATGGCTCAATAGTTTTTAGCAACACTTTCCAAATCCGATTGAGTAAAATCATCATCTTCTTTAGGAACCATTGTGCCACTTTCATTAGTCTTCATTATCACCCTAGGACCTTTCTTGATAATATTACAGAGTTCCAGATCTTGATCAATCACAAACATTTGTATCAATGAACGCCAATAGGCAAAATTGTTACCACAAAATAGAGGAGGGCGATTGGTAGACCTTCCTTGAGCAAAACCACCATCACCTATTGAATTCATTTTTCCTCATAGATGATAAATTTTTTTCCTTGTGAGTTTAGCTCTGATACCAATTGAAGAATCAATAGGGAGATAGAATATGATTAATTATACTCTAGAGGGGGGGGGGGGTGAATAGAGTATAACTGATTTTTGCGTTCAGGATCTCAAGGTCTTAAACTGACTTTCAAATGCGGAATATAAGCGTTAAGGCTTATCTTTGAAACTGGATGTCAAATCCTTGAAATTGGTTTCAAAGGCTTTTGCTCAGGCTTTGACTGTTCGCTGCTTTGATTAATGAGCGAAGCAAACATAAAACGTAAGCAATGAAGACAGAAATAAGATGAGACAAAACACAGAGATTTAATACGAAGTTCGAACTAATTTGCCTACGTCTCCGCCTAGGGTGGTCCAACCCTTAGGATTTAACTAGCTCTTTTATTACTTCCCTTAGAGAGCTAAAGCACCCTAGAAGATCTTAATCCCCATCTTCTACTCCATAGCACCCCAGCTACACTTTAGCATCTCAGATCCTAGTAATAAAAAGCTCTCTCTCTTTTTCTATACGTTTGAGTATTATGGGTATACTCTTAGTATAACACTCTCTCAAAATATTCTTTTAAACACTCAAGAGATTATACTTTGATTTTCCCTCAATCTAAATACAAGATAAAGTTTATGGAACTAGAGAGAAAATAATGAAGCTTTGTTGATGTAGCTTGTGATTGAAATTCACGATTAACGCTTCTGCTCTTGTCTCACTTTTTGTCTCGTTGTGTCTCACTCGTCTCTCCCTTTCTTCAACTTCAAAGCTTGGAATATATACTGAACTTGATTTCAAGCCGTTGAAAAGAGGCTCAAAATAGGCTGCTGAAAATCTGATTTTCCTTCAATACTTTCAGCAAGATTTCCTCCAATATGGCTGTAGAGATTCGTTTATTTTGGCTGTTGAAGATTGATATCATTTGAATATTTTACAGCAGAATATTTCCACTTTATTTGCTACACCTTGAAGCTTCAACATATTTCTTTTTCCATAACCACAATACTTGATTTTTGGTAATTACCAAAATTAACTTGATTAATCTTCAACATATATGAGCATCACTTATTTGCTGAAATTAAGAGATATCTTTGACAGTAAAATCATGTCTAAATAAGTTAGGTTAGAGAATAGAATAAGTGAAACAAGGAAAGGATAAAACACAAGATTTAGGCAATTAGAAAATTCTTATCCTTTGACAAAGTGTTTGAACTTTTCTGACTCTTTTGAGACGTGGCTCAAGCTTTTGAAGACGTGGCTCATATGTTGTATTCTCGTCCTTTGACAGAATGCATAAAGCTTTGCATTATAGCTTCCATTACATCCAACACTTTGTCAACTCTATGCATTTTGGTTTCCATCATGTTTTCAACTCTATTTGACTTTGCATTTTTGCTTCCATCATTAGACATAAAAACGTTAGTAATCAAAGTGGAGTCTTCAATTAGGATGAATTATGGAGATAATGAAATTCAGTTATTTTAGATGAATATAGTGTTTTACTAGAAACCAACTATAATATGTATATTAATTGGATTACTATACTACTAACTATAACTGAGTCCTATGAGGTCATATAAATAGGCAAGTGATTGGATACATCTAAGATAATTGATGAGAGTTGTAAGTTGATCAAATTAGGTAATTGAGTCACTTTGAGTTACTTAATTATCATATATATATATATATTTGTGTATGGGATTGCAAAACCCTAACCCTAATTGATATACTAGCTTTTGCTTTCTCTCTCACATAACTCAAAAACCCTAGAAAGCAATCAAGAACGGTTCTTGATTCCGTACTAGTATATGTGGGTAATCCAATCCTGCTTGTGGACCAATACTAGAGGAACGGCATTTGATGTTCTAGATTCTCCAAAAAATGTGCCCTTTTTCTTCGAGGAATTCACGAATCAAGGGTATGTTATACTATTTTGATATTTCGTATTATTATATGCATGAGATCCTATTTTAGATGCTAAGAAATTGTTTCTTGAAATTCCGCTAATCGCATCTAAATTCCTACAGTGGTATCAGTTAGCCTCTTGTATATTTTAATATGATTATGTATGAAAATTTGTTATTTTGATTCAATTAGGAGAGGTTTAATAAGGGGATTTAAAATTGCATGATTAAAATTGGATTTTAATCAGTTGGTATAGATTAATTAAATGCATTTTTGATGCTGAGATTAATCTTGTATTTGCACGAATTTAGTGAAATTATTTTTTCCTTTTTCTTATTCTTCCAAGGCCCCAGATTCGAATTTATCATGAATGAAAATTGTGATTTTGGCATGATTTTGGTTCGAACTCTAAGTAATTATTGATGGATAGGATGTATACACAATTTGATTACGTAATTGCATCGACATTCGTTGAATAATTGGCCAATTAAAATTTTGCATCATGAACCCTAGTTTCACCCCCAATTCGATTGAATTACTTGAAACTTGTAAGATTTCAAAATTAATCAATCCTCAGTTGTAATTATATGATAATTACTCACACATCTTTTGATTTCAACCAAAAATTTGAGTAAAAGTTGCTTGAATTTGATTCAAAAGTCACACAAATGGGTTACTTAATGTGGTTGATTGCGGCGAGAATCGGGTGGGTCATGGTTGTCGGCCGGCGACAGAACCTGAGGGGTTTTGTTCGCGGTTGACCGACGACCATGCCGGTGAGCTCGGTTTCTGGAATCATGGTTGGGGAAGCGTTGGTTGTTCATGGATGTGCGTGCTGTGGGCTGTTGGGCACCCCTCGTGGGTCACGACGGCCCTATTGGGTTTGGAGCCCGCTTCTCCTAAGCCATGCTTCTTTTATTTTTTTTTTAATTCGAATCGTTTAATTAATTTGGAATTAGTTACCCCTTTAAATTTAATTGAATCAAAATAATAGGATTAATCAAAACAATTAGGTTATTCAATAAAAAATATTGATGGATAATTATTTAAATTTACTAATTTGATTAGTAATATTAAATAATAAATGTTTTAATTTTATTAATTTTTTTAATAAAATTGAAATTTTATTAATGCCATATGTTATTATTTAAATTTATTAATATGATTAATAGATAAAAGTATTGAACTCTTTAATTTTATTTTTGGCATATTTTATTATTTTGAATATGATTTAATTTTATTAATGTGATTAATAAAATTAAATAGTAAATGCTTTTAAGTGTTAAAGACATATTTTCTTAATGTATTGATGTTATTATTATTTATGGCATAGTTTATTATTTTGAATATTATTTGACTTTATTAATACAATTAATAAAATTAAATGATGAATGCTTTTAAGCTTTTAAGGCATATTTTATTATTGTCATTTTATTTTATGCATGTTATAATATTTGATATTGTGATTGCATGAGGTGACTAGTATGACCCAAATTAGGATAGAAAATACGATCTGCGTATCGTTTGTATTTTTGGATCCTAAATACGATCTATGTATCGTTTGTATTTTTGTAATTTATTTCAAGTTTGTTATTTAAATTTCAAAAGTATTGAATATTCACTGTGGATGGAGATCCAAGGAGTGAAGATCCAATGATGATCAAGGATGGTGATCCATGATGGTTTAAGGATGAAGCCCATGAAAAAGTCTTTAGGGATTAGGGGCCATACTAGGATCACATTTATTTTTCGCTTTTTAAGTTTATGTTGTTTTAATTTATGTTATGAGTTTGCTTTTAAATAAATCAACATGACTTAGGTCCCTATTTCATATTGAGTTAATATGCTTTTCCAAACAAACACCTATTGAAGCCTCCGATCATTAGTGATAGGGTCTACCTAAGTAGTGTGTTGCTAATGGTTTTAGGATAAATAGGGTAAATTTGGGAAATTTACAAGTCTTGTTTGGTAAAGAGTTTAGTAATAAGATAAGGAGTTATCACCTATCAACCAAGAATTACAAGTGTTGTAATTAGTAAAGAGTTTACTTACCTTGATGAAATAACTTTAAGAGTAGGGCCCAAGTCCGCTTAAAATTAGTTTAGATAGGATCTTGGAATCACTTAATTCAAAAGGGACATTTTAAATGAATTGAGTGCATGTAGCTTTTATTATTTAAAAATTTTAAATACCTAAAGCTCATTTCGATAAACATAATGAATTTTGCATATGTTCTAGTATAGATATCATGTCTAATAATAACAACTGACTTTTCAACTTGTGTTCAATCCTTAAGAAGGATAAACTGAATGGGAAAAACTTCCTTGATTGGGAAAGGAACCTAAGAATTGTTCTAAGGTCCAAAGGAAGAGAGGATGTCCTCGAAACCCCTATCCTAACCTTAAACTCTATCCCTTCGGATGCTGAGTTAGCCAATCATAGGACTGCCTTATAAAGGTCAGTACTCGTTACTTGCCTTATGCTGGCTTCCATGGAATCTTCCCTTCAAAAGAGGTTTGAGAAAATGGATGTCTATAGCATCATCCAACAGCTGAAAACCATGTTTCAGCTACAGGCTAGAGTTAAAAGGTATGAAACTCACAAGACTATCCTTAAGTGTCGTTTAGAGATGGGTAGGCCAGTGGGAGAACATGTCTTCAAAATGATAGGTCATTTTGAAAACATGAAAAGATTGGGTTTTTCTTATAGCCAAGAGTTGGCTACTGACATCATACTCCACTCACTTCATCATGGATTTAAAAACTTCAGGTTGATTTCCATATGAATTGAGTGGAGAAAACCCTTGCTAAGTTACATGGGATGCTCATTACTACTAAGCAAAACATCCAATTTGAACCTAAGAATGATGTTCTAATGATTCAAAAAGGAAAAGTTTTTAACAAGGTTAAGGCTAGCAAAAAGAAGGGCAAACAAGGAATTATTGCCAAAACTTCTACAAAGCCGAAGACTACGGTTAAGCCAAGGGTGGCTGCTGAGAGCAAATGCCTCTATTGTGACGTAATTGGTCATTGAAAGAGGAATTGCCCCAAGTACTTGAAGGACAAGAAGTCTGGTGCTTCTACTTCAAGTATCTATGTTATAGAAGTTAATTTAGCAACTTTTACTTCTTCTTGGATATTTGATACCGGTTGTGTTTCTCACATTAGTTCAAATGTGTAGGGACTCAAAAGTAGTAGAGAACTGGCTAAGGAAGAGGTAGAACTGCATGTTACAAATGGAGCAAATGTTACAACAGTTGGAACTTATAGTTCATCTTTATCTTCTAAATTAATATTAGAACTTAATAATTGTTATTATGTTTCTTATATTGATAAAATATTATCTTGATTCACGTTTTAGAACTTGAAGGATATTCATTTATAATAAAGAAAGGTTGTTTCTCTATTTATTTGAATGATATGTTTTATGCTAGTGCTAATAATGTGTTGTATTTACTCAACCAAGATAAACATGTTCTTAACATAGAAAGCAAGAAACATCGAACAAATAACACTAACCCTACCTATTTATACTGTCATTTAGGCCATATCAACTCGAATCGCATTTAGAAGTTATAAAAAGGTTGGACTTCTAACAACTTTTGATTACGAATCATTAGATGTATGTGACTCTTGCTTGATAGGTCAGATGATAAAAACACATTTTCTAAAAAGGTGAATTATTGGGCCTAATACATGCAGATGTAGGTAGATCAATAAGTACAAAAGCTAGGGGAGGTTACAACTACTTCACAACCTTTATTAATGATTTAAGTAGATATTGAGATATTTAAATAAACCTAAGTTAGATTTTTTTGAAAAGTTCAAAGAGTTTCAAAAGAAGTAGAGATCAACTTGGTAAGACAATAAAAACATTACAATCAGATCACGATGATGAATATTTGACCCAAGAATTTAGTGGTTATTTGAACACCTTTGTTGAATGGTGTTTCTGAAAATCAAACTCTATTAGAGATGGTTTGATCTATGGTAAGTCTTGCTGACCTTCTAGTGTCATTTGGGGATATACTCTCAAAAAATACTACTTTTAAACTAAACAGGATTCCGTCAAAGGCTGTAGATAAAACTCCATATGAGTTATGGAGAGGAAGTGTTCCACACCTAATTTTTCTATGCGTTTGGGGTTTACGAGACTTATGAAAAGTGTTTACAGTTAGATAAATCCAAACCCAAAGAAGAAAAGGGCTATTACTTTTACAACTATTAAATACAACAAAGTGTTTGTTGCCAAGGATGGTACCTTTCTGGAAAAAGATTTTATTTCCAAAAAGGTAAGTGGGATTAATATATATCTCAAAGAAGTTTGAGAAGCGCAACAACTGGATATGGATCAATTCATGTTAGAAGTAGAAGCACTTGTGCCATTGCCTATGGTAGAGGTTGTGCATTGCACTAATCCTTCTTTCATGGATGACCCTATGTTGGAGGAAGTGCATTCAATGCATGATCCTCCTACTGCTTCACTCGAATATGATTCAAGCAAAATTTCTCAAGTTGTTGAGAAGGACATTTCTCTTGTTGCTGCCCTATGCAAATCTAGTGGATCAAGAAACCCACTAGAGAAGTTTGTGGATTTCTTTTTAACCGATAGTAACAAAATACTGATTTTAGAACTTGAGGAACCTACTAGATACAAAGAAGCCTTGGCAAGTCAAAACTCCAAAAATGGCTCGGAGTCGTGAAATTTGAAATGGAATCCATGTCTGAAAATCAAGTGTGAGACTTGATTGATTTTCTTTATCGGGTTACACCTATTGGATCCAAATAGGTTTTCAAAGTAAAAATAGACAAGGATGGGTAAATTTATATTTTCAAAGCATGTATCTCGGAGTTGGAAACTTCGATTCGATGATTTAACCAAACAACTTGGTTTTCTCAAAGAATGAAGACGAAGCTTGTGGTTACAAGAAGCTTAGTGGGAGTATCAGAATTTTCTTAGTCTTATATGTAGATGACATATTTCACATAGAAAACAATGTTCCCATTCTTGAATCAGTCAAGGAATGGATAAAGAATTGTTTATCTATGAAAGACTTTGGAGAAGCTAAGTACATATTGGATTTAGTTAAAGGTCTTTGCTAAATTCGATGTGGAAATTTTAAAAGAGTTTTTCTCACCATATAACATGGTTTATTACTGGGTAAGACTCAATGTCCTTCAAACATTAACGAAACTAAGCGAATGAGTAATGTGCATTATGGTCCATTATGTATGGCATAATCTGTACTCAACCAAATATTTCATATGCTTTGAGTATATATAGCAGATTCCATTCGAATCTAGGTGAACACACTAGAGTGTAGTTAAGAATTTCCTAAAGCACTTAAGAAGAGATAAGGATCATTTCTTAGCATACAAAGTTCACTAATAGAAAATGATCAATATGCGGCGAGATTTTTAGTACCATATCCGGCGTCAAAAGGCTAGCAGCAATTGGAATAACAACAAATTAATCTATTTAATTTGTGGTGTAAAAAAATACGCTGCACATTAATCATTAATATGAGGCGTCACTTAGCCTAGAACTGCCGCATATTTACCTTGCCAGATTGAAAAAAGGTCCTATAATAGAGGAATATGCAGCAGGTCTTGGGGCCATCCGCTGCATATAAATGGTTTTTTTATACGCTTTAATTTGATCCCTACTATGCCCAAATTTCAAATTCAAAACCTGCTATATTACATTTGCAATTTCTTCCAACCAAGATACATATATACACTTGATGATCCATCTCTCATCTATATATACTAATAGGGTCATAAAATCAACTATTAAAAGACATTAAAAATACGACACAATTAATGAACTTAATGTATAAAAACTACAAAATACACAAAAAGGTAATGTACATAATCTAAAAAAGTTATCTGTCTAATACTTGGCCAGTTTGTTGCGGACGACATCGATTTCTTCGGTGGAGAAGGGCTCCTCGTTGAATCCTTTGCATACCTAATATTGATTACCATATCATTAAAGTATATATAAAATGCATTGTATTTAAAAAGTATAGTTCAAACATATATGGTCCCAATTACAAATCCGACCTACATATATTGACTCATTGATGTAATCACGTTAAATACGTCACTTTCTACCCAAAGTCGATCCCATTTGACCTATATAGACTCATATCGATGTATTTGAAGTGTTTAGGTCATTTTATACCCAAAACTTCTCCTGTTTGACCGATTTTGATTCAAATTGATGTATTTCAAGTGTTTATGACATGTTCTAGGGTAAATACGTCATTTTTTACCCAAAACCGATCCCATTTGACCTATATTGACTCGTATCGTCCTATTCAAAGTGTTGGGGCCACTTTTTAGGGGAAATATGCCAATATCGACCCAAGACCACCCTATTTGAGATATATTGACTCATATCGTTGTATTTCAAGTGTTTAGGTCATTTTATACCCAAAACCTCTTCTGTTTGACCTATTTTGATTAAAATTGATGTATTTCGTGTTTATCACATGCTCTAGGGTAAATATGTCATTTTCTACCCAAAACCGATCCCATTTGACTTATATTGACTCATATCATCCTATTAGAGCTTGGGCCAATTTCTAGGGGAAATATGCCAATATTGACCCGAAACCGCCCTATTTGAGAGATATTGACTTATATCAATTTATTTCAAGTGTTTAGGTCATTTTATACCCAAAACCTCTTCTGTTTGACCAATTTTGACTCGAATCGATGTATTTCAAGTGTTTATGACATGTTCTAGGGTAAATATGTCATTTTTTACCCAAAACCAATCACATTTGACTTATATTTGACTCACATCGTCCTATTTGAAGTGCTTGGGCCAATTCCTAGGGAAAATATAGAGGTGATCAAATTGTGGGTCAGGTCGGGTTTGGGCCAGGCCAAAAGATTGGTTTTCTACCCATTCTTCGAGTCGAGTTCGGGCAGAGATTATGTTCGGGCCTAAAGTTGTTGCGCATATCCCATATAAATCGGGTTTTGCGGGCTTCGCGGGTTTTGCGGGCCTATTTTATTATGCTTTGAATTTGATCATCTAATTTGTGTCTATTCACCCCTTAAAGTAAATACATTTAGGATATCAGGTTTCCTTTGAAATAATAGTCATAAGAGCTTAACTTTTTCCAAAAATATAAGTTAATAAGATCACATTCTGTATTTGTTTTAAGGGTTGCCAATAATATAAATTCATAGTACAATCTAATCAATGTATGTCATTGATTGTATTATTATTAAAATAATTGTAAGTATAGGAAGAGATAAAGTCTGCTGTCATAATTGAAACTAAGAAACAGCATGTACAGATGGAGCTTGCTTAAGCACAAAAGCTGCATCTAAAAATCCAACAGAAAGCAATAAAAAACAGTAGGTCATCCTACAAATTAAATCACATCAAAATGATAATACAACTACTAATAATTAGGTCTAGATTGTAATTTGGTGTATTTTTAAATCTCTAGTTAAACTACTATTATATTTCAATTTACGGCACACTAGATTAAAAGGAATAGTCTCCAACTACTCCTTCAGTGTCGTTATTACACAGTTCATCTTCCTCTCACCAAACATCCACTTATCATTTTGTTTAATTATATAGGCACCAATGGCTCAACCTTAATGCCATTTAAAATTTGAAGTCTTTTAATTAAAATTCAAGTTAAGTGGGTCGGGTTTCGGGCTACGTATCACTATCCAAACCCATCCCAATAATTTTCGGGCCAAAGTTATCGTGCCCAAATCCTATTTTCGGGCTGGTTTTTAATGCCCGAACCTGGACAATTTTCGGGCCGGGCCAGCGGGCTGGGCCAATGTTGATCAGGTCTAGGAAAATACGCCAATATCAACCCGAAACCGCCCTATTTGAGATATATTGACTCATATCGATGTATTTCAAGTGTTTAGGTCATTTTATACCTGAAACCTCTTCCGTTTGACCAATTTTGACTCAAATTGATGTATTTCAAGTGTTTATGAATGTTCTAAGGTAAATACGTCATTTTCTACCCAAAACCGATCCCATATGACCTATATTGACTCATATCGTTCTATTCGAAGTGTTTGGGCCAATTTCTAGGGGAAATACACCAATATCGACCCGTAACCGCCCTATTTGAGATATTTTGACTCATATCGATGTATTTCAACTGTTTAGGTAATTTATACCCAAAACCTCTCCTGTTTGACCGATTTTGACTCAAATCAATGTATTTCAAGTGTTTATGACATGTTTTAGGGTAAATACGTCATTTTTACCCAAAACTGATCTCCTTTGACCTATCTTGACTCATATCGTCCTATTCGAAGTGTTTGGGCCAATTTCTAGGGGAAACATGCCAATATCAACCAGAAACTGCCCTATTTGAGATATATTGACTCATATCGATGTATTTCAAGTGTTTAGGTCATTTTATACCCAAAACCTCTCCTGTTTGACCAATTTTGACTCAAATCAATGTATTTCAAGTGTTCATGACATGTTCTAGGGTAAATTCGTCATTTTCTACCCAAAACCGATTCCATTTGACCTATATAAATGTTTAGGTCATTTTCTACCCAAAACCGCCCCCTTTTGACCGATTAATGGTGTAATTCATAAAGTTTCCTATGTTTTGTTCTCTTGCTCTTTCGCCTTCATCACATTCCTCATCTTTCCTATAGAAAGCTCTGTTAGGGTTTGTTCTTTTTCGACTATTATGAAGAAAAGATGAAGAATTTATCTGCTGGAAAGAGAACAAGGAGTCAAAGAGCTAAAATGGTGATGGAACAAAACAAAAGGGCACGTCTTGCTGCAGTTAGGAAGTGTCAATCGATAAAAGAGACTGATGAGGGTGGTAGTAGCCGAATAAAAGATAAAAATTTGAGGGTTTTGATGGTTGAAAATGAAGCTGTTGTGATTGATAAAGAAGAGTCTCCAAGAGGGGTTAAATCTCATGAATCCAATGACCCTTCTTAAAAACTCTTCTTCATCAATCACTATAGCCTCATTTTCACCCATCAAAACCCTCATAATTTTATCTTTTATTCGGCTACTACCACCCTCATCAGTCTCTTTCATTGACTGCTACTTCCTAACCGCAGCAATACGTGCCCTTTTGTTTCGTTCCATCACCATTTTAGCTCTTGGACTCCTTGTTCTCTTTCCCACAGAAAAATTTTCCGTCTTTTTCTCATAAAAGTTCCAAAAAGAACAGAGGAAACCACAGCATTTTATAGGAAAGCAGAGGACTACGATGATGGTGGAAGGTCAGGTAAAAGTAACAAAGAAAACTATTATATTCGAAGTGTTTGGGGCGTGTTAAAGGAAAATACGCCAATATCGACTCAAAACCGGTCCTATTTGGCCTATATTTCAAGTGTGAAGCTACCCAAACCGCTCCTAAATAAACGAGTTATATTAACTCAACCAATCCTACGTAAAGTGTTTGAGGCATGATTAAGAGGGAATACAATATTGAAAATAATCAAAACATTAAAATTATGGGCAAAAGCTCTTACCTCCTCCTTGGGCATCCCACTACTGCACCCGTTGAGGACGTCAAGCATGAAATGCATCACGAAGTAGCCGCACTAAGTTCTGCCACGTTGTTGAGCACACCGTGAATTACAAAATAAAAATGTTAGCCATACGTATGGTAGTATTATTTTACAATGTTTTAATTAGTTAATGAACTTACCATTACTTCTATCCATGATGTCTGCTTTCCGGCTCGTTCTCCTTGCAATGTAAGTCTTTTTAACACACTGGAAAACGACATTGATTTGTTTAAAAGTTCAATTTCAATCAACCTCATCTTGCAATGTAAATCTATTGATAATACTTACTAATTAATAATCGCTCTCAGCTTAGTATTGTGCATTGACCAAGCCGAGTTAAAGAAGTATATTCTCCCACTACCCACAAAAATGACTAAAAACATCTAGTGTGCACTACATTATAAGAAATAAGTATTTATCATTATATTTACATAATATATGCATTATCATACTCTAAATTAAATGTATAAGTAATAAGCATTACGTTCACACATCAAATTCAAACGTACCATTCGAAAATAGGGGCGAAAACGAACTTCAACATAGCTTGTAGGGCTTTTGTTACTGCGAAATAGACGTACATCTTTACCTCCTTGATGTTGCCATCGATTCTTGCATCCAAAGTGGCCTCAGGACACAACCAAACGACTAATGAAATCGCATGACACGCAATCATCTTGGAGTGCCCTATGTAATCATAAAATGCATTATATATACAAATTAAATGGTTTAAAAATTATTAACAGTACCATATAAGTTAACCTATATTTTAATTGTGTATACCTCATGAAGCATTGAATAATAGAAATGTTCAATTTAGCTCCCAGTAAGAATTGGGTGATGTCAGCTTTGTCAAGCCACGCTATTCCGTCTTCAGAGTAGTGGAATAAGGCCTGATCCAACGGCACAGTAATGGTATCTTCTTCCTTCATCATGGTCGCACATTGAAGTAGCCATTTGCACTCAAGACTAAGAGAAGTCGCTACATCTTCAGAGAGAAGAAATCGGTTCTCTACCACTAATTTCTTCGAGGCCGTCTCATTGCTCCCAATAACTTCATCAGCTGACATCCCCTTCATCTTCTTAGCTTGTGGAGTCACCTAATTTAAAAAGAACATATTGCACCACTTCAGCCATACATAAATATAATTAAAGAGGAAATTCGAATAAAACTTTGATTTTTACCTCACTTACGATCTTGATCAAATGTAGAGGCCATTGTACAAAAGTACCAATTGCGTCGTTCAATGTCTCCAAGTCATACTGTGGAATTGGGACCGGTAGAGCTACTCCTTTGAAGAAGTCAAGAACAGTTTCAACCTTCACCACTTCATGTCCTTCAAGTCTCATTCCTTGGTGAGTTCGTGTAAATTGCTAGCCTAACTGACCTAGGTACACCACACAACCGACCTCATCGTATATCGTTCCCGTACTTGGATCTTAAAGGAGTAGACGACAACTGGTAGGACCCAAAAAATTGAATATAATATGTAAAGCCTATAGGTTATTATTAATGCAAAGAATACTTATTCAACAATACATTAAAAAGGGAATATAACAGACCTCTACATGGGGAGTAGACACCCGTGCACCTTGGGATACTAACTACTCGGCGCTTATACCAATGTCTTAGAGTAGGGAGAACAACTTGTCCTTCATAGTAGCATCAAACTCCTGTCTAAGTTCCTCTTGGAGTTTAGACTTTAAAGTTTCTTGATCTTCCCTTGGAACTCCGCTTTGACTTTGTTGGCTTGATCTCGGTGGAGGAGGTCCAAATACTTGTCGGTACCCAATATAAGTCCCTCAAAGCCCAACGCAGCGTCCGAGGTGATCTGGCTTCCCAATGGCCATAGCTAATACGTCTTGGGCCCTTGCGGGAACAAATTCCCCTTGAATCTGCTTATCTCAGAACTCCAACTGAAAATAAAAAGGAAAAAATTAGAAATGAATGTCAGATCTTATAAGCAGTGGTAACTGTACCCTAATGCCTATAGAATTCTTACATATTTCTTAGCCACAACCTGCGTCTATTCGTTTGGATGACTCTCTTCCCAATTTTCTTGTCCTTCTTGTGCCGTGAACAAAACCAGTCACCCCACAGCTTATCTACGTGGTGCTAAATTCTATAGAAAAAGGTGCTGAGCAACAAGGATAAAAAGCCTCAGATATCCATTGTTGCCTTGCGTCATTGTAGCTTGACTGCCCAAGGTAATGGGGATGAATGTTCATCTTGGCACTCTTGATCGCCTTCTCACGCCTGTCAACAACATAAAGGTATTCGACTTAACATTAAAGTACAAAAGAAAGCATTTTCCAAAATTGAATACAAAGAAGTATTTAACTTACCACTGCAGCTTCAGAAGTCTTATTCTTAACAAAGGTTGCCCAGTCACCTTCCTTAATATGTTTCCATATTTCATAGGACAACCTATTAGCTTCTTTTTTGGATACCTTTCTTGTCTTGATAATCCAACCAATCACCAACTTTGATTTGAAATCCCAAAATCTATCAGCGACTGCAGAAAGAAAAAGCTTTTTCAATTGGGGGTTGTCTGGAATGTGAAATAAAGCCTAAAATAAATTTAAATTGAGTTAATTTCATTTAGAAAGGTAGTTTACACAAATATTTAAATAATTGAGATTAATTTAGGAATACGTACCATTGTTTCCACCCACAAGGTCTGCCGAAGTCCTTTATTTACTCCCGACCACTCCCAATTGATGTTGAACATCCGAATAAGAAGTCCAATGTGTTGACCATACTTGAGATGCCACCTACCAATGGGGAGATGCAAATTATCAAACTCTAGATCCATAGGCTCGGCCACTCTAAGGCTTCTAGTCGGACCTCTAGGTCGACCTACACCCCGAACACCACCCTTCCCCCTCCCGGTACCCGAACACAAGGGGATGACAATGTCCATGTGTACATCATCCCCTAAAGTTGTTGCCACTTCAGCAATCCTTTCATGTTCGTCGAATAGTCTATCCATTCTCTATGCTTCTAACTTAGCAGCTACGTCTTCTGGATAACCTCGATCAATTTTGAGGTGCACATTGTACTCAATATCCTTAAAAGAGACACTGAAATCTTCGTCATTAGCCATGATGCAAGACTGTAACTACATAAAACAACAATAGTACAATGCAAATTGAGTTAGTGAATCATACAACAATAGTATAGGAAATAAGGCAAACATTAACATATATACGAAATAATAAAATGCCTAGACAATGAATACTACTCAACTATAGTAACTCCATCATGGTGATCCATTCTCATATAATTTGTTTCCGTTTCTGGTCTAGCATTCATATCATCATTACATGGCATCGAGAACGGTGGGAGATCATCAAAGTCATTATACTCTTCCTCATCAGTGACATCACCAATTCCAAGGATCTGTCATTTACCAGGGACAACAACAGCCCATCGAAGGTCATTTGTGTCTTTAATGTAGAATACTTGTTTACCTTGTGATGCAAGTATAAAAGGTTCCTCCGTATCACGCATCCGACTGATAAGCAAGGTTTTAACAGCCGTTTATGCTAAGCCTTGAACCAAACAATATTTATAACAACCTACAAACTATACGAGTATAATGGGGTGGGGGTCGAACCACGAGGATAAAGGATATCAAGACACTCAATTCTTAACACAATTGAACTTTTTGGGTTTAAAAACAACTAAAACTAATAACGAAAATATAGATCACGATGAATTAAGAGGAAAATCAAATAGGGAAAAACGAGGACGAGATTAGATTTACCCTAGGAATGATGCTTTCAAAAGAGAACATGATAGGTTAGAGAAAATCAAACAATAACTAGCATGGACAACCAAGCATGCGAGAGGAAGTTGGTGATTCCACAAACCATATCAAATGACCTATAATCGCCCTATGTCTCCAAAGGAGTTGCAGGACAAGATTTGCATTGGGTTTTGAAAGCCACTTATTGTCATCATTCCTATAACCTTAGACAATAAAGAACATAACTTTTCCTAGGGTTTCACTAATCAAACCCCAAAAGAACTACTCACACATATTCAAGATATACAACATGATGATATTCAATAAAACAAATGTAATAATCATGAAAAGAAATTAACGAGAACAAAAGCAAATTAGAAACTATTCTAGATGAACGATAAACACTAGGCTAAACACTGACTGAAATAAAATGAATGAATTCAAAAGTAAAGAATAAATTGATACCATAATAAAGCTTCAATGCAATATCCACGATCGGAATCAAAACAAAAAAAATCGAAAACTCGAAGTACATATGCTGAGAAAACTGAAAACGGAAAACTAGAACTAAGAGAATTTTGGAGGCTAAACAAAGCTAAAGCTAATACAACTAATAAAAACTAGGGTCCTCCCCCTCTTCAGAAAGAGGGGTATTTATAACAAAGAATAAAAGAAGTCCAAAACCCCTAAAATGCCTTTGCGCCGGCCTATAAAAGAAGTAATTTCTGGAGAAAACACCTCTATTCGACTGAAGGCATGACCCATTCGGCCGAATGTAGCATCATTCGCCCGAATTCTCCACCATTCGCCTATTCCAGCAGCTCTGTTGAATTCCTTTCTATGCACGATTCACCTAAATGGAGACATCCATTCGGCCGAATGGATGATGATTTGCCCGAATGAGTGTCATTCGGCCTTCCAAGTGACCATGGAACACAGGCCTCTATACTGAAGTGCCATTCAACTGAATCACTGTCAGATTCGGTTGAATCTGAATTCGTATGGCTCTTTTCAACTTCTTCAAGTGACTGATGTCTTCTGAACTTTGTGGGATCTTCATGAGTGACTTGAAATATTTGCCCAAGCTACGATACGCATGTCTAAGAGTGCCAAAGCCTCGAATATGTCGCATTTCACCTCGACATCATCAAAAACACCTTAAATTACCTTAAAACAACTCGAAGACAAGATCAAGATAAAATCAAGTGTAATATGTATAAAATTAATCTAAAACTGCGAGACTTAACACTAAAATAGGGTATTAAACATGCTCTAAAACGAGCACATCAACTTCCTCCAAGCCAAACCTTTGCTAGTCCCTAGCAAATGAAATAGGAAGGTAACATGAAAGCTTAGGGGAAAACAGTTATAGAAGCTAATGAAGAACAAGGAGAGTAAAAAACAAGACAATGCAAGTCGTGCATGTTCAAAACTCTTCCCTAGCCATGGGTGTGCAAGTACAATGAGGTTAGAAGAGCATAACAATGTTTTACACATACTCGGGATCACCAAGCAAGGTACATCATAGTTCATTCCGCTAACTACCTAATGAGGTCGCAAGTCTATGCTCTCGAGGTTATTTCCCAAGAGATGTGGGAAATTTCTAATACGCTCATATGTTTATAGGGTATGTGTTTCGCTCAAAATCATCCGACTAAAGGTGAGTCGAGAATTAAACACCTAAACAGGGAGAGATCTCGGGGATTGTGACTTATCTACTCTCCAGCACAAATCTTACTAATTAGGTCAAGTTGAACAGGTTTGGAAAGGGTTACAGTGTAGGCTAGGATCAAGGTAGGGTAAAATTTGGGGATGTGGAGTTAAAATAGAGGATAGTAAGTGATCCAAGGTAATAAAAATAAGGACGACTATGCCTTCCGACATCCATGCCACTCTCAAAATCCGCAATAATGAACTCTAATACATTATGTCAACCTTATTCTCTCTTTTTCCTTTTTCTCTTTTTTCTTTTTGTGCTTTTCATGCTTTTTTTCCTTTTTTGAACTTTTTAGGTAAATAATTTTGAAATACACTAGAGTAATCTATATAGTCATATCATCCAATAATCACTTTTCAAACCGAAATCCTACATCACAATGCAATGAACACCAACTTCACTATGATCACATGACTATCCTCTAGGTACAGAGAAGGGACATTTGGCTCATATGGAGTTAAATAGTGTGGCTACAAAGAAGAAGGTAAAGGCACAACTTGGCTTAACCTAAAGTAAATTAATATTCATGGTAAGAAGTTTGGCTATGTAGCTTTTACTATAAACGTGTTATCATCCCTAACCTTTAGAAAAGCAGACTATGGTGGAGGAGAACAGACACAATCTTAATATTCCCTGACTAACACTCAATAATATAGGACTCATAATAAATTCCTAGAAGGCTCAATCCTCACTAGGCTAGTCAAAATGCGCCTCAATAGGTAGTCATCCAAACCACATACCAAGCAAGCTCAGGTCCTCCAAGTTAAGTGGAAAACAGTCGATAAACTCAGACCAAAACAGGCACAGGGCTAGGGGAATACGAGTTTACATATAATCACTGTAAAGTGCACGACAGAAGCTTGCATGCTTATTTAGAGCATATGATGGAAAACAGGATTTGAAGCATATAATGGAAAAAAGGATAAAAGGATTTGAAAAAGGATTAAAGGATTTGAAGCATATGATGGAAAAAAGGGGTTTAGAGCACATGATGGAAAAAAGGGAGCATATGATGGAAAAAAGGGAAACAAACACAAATATAAATAAATAAATTTGGATTTTCAAGCGAGAGCAATCATACCAGTACGTAGGTTAAGCCGCACATGGAACTTATTACAAGCACCTGAAAACAACACCAAAAAGCAAAACCAAAACACAAAACAAACACAAAACAACGCAAAACTACACAACAATTAAACCACCAACCAGACAGGGCAAAAGACCAGAAGACACGCAACAAAATAATGAGTAGTGGCCAATGGATATCCCCCCCCCCCCCCCCAAGCTAGGCGACACTAAGGGAGGCCTTTAGGTCTACCACTACTCATCCCCTATAAAACCCTCATCCCCCTAGTCATCATCCTCATTATCCTCCTCCTCCCCACCTGTATAGTCCATCCCATATTCATCAGAGGCTCTTCTAGGAGTCGGTGGGGTGAAGTTGTTGAACCTACGCCTACCCGCCCGCAACCGGTCAAACCCATGACTTAATGATATTTCGTTATAGTTGTCATGGCGAGGGTACCAGGAAGGGGTGGCCATGCTTTTGCCGACCATGTGGGAGTGGTAGACCATGTCATACCATGGATAATTGGCCCGCTCGAAGTTTTGCTTAAGGTGATCGAGCCGGGCGGTGTGATGGGCCTGGGTGGTAAGGACTTGGTCAAGCCTGGCCTCTATGCGATCTAGGGAGGACATAATTTCGGATTCATCATCTGAATCGTTATGGTCCGGTAGAGCTGAAGTGGAAGCCCTAGGTCGGTCACGCATGGATAAGGTGTGAGGACGAGGAGAGGGTCTAAGTGGTGGCTCGACAGTGTATCTTTGTACATTTCCGTCTAAAAGGTACGAGTCCCCAAACTACACGAGGGGAGGCAAGTTTGGACAAGGAAGGGAAATTGCGCGGTTTTTAAGGTACCTCCATCGCATAGGGTCAGTGAAGATAAAGTCGGCCCTAACGAGACACTACTCGTGGAGGGTGGTGGTAGTGGCAAATCTGTCACTAAATTCTATAGGATTCATCACATTTAGGAACTCAGTGATGCAGTATACATGCCCCCCAACACATAGGTTAGTTTTTACATCTAGGGTGATTGTGGTGTTTAAAAACTTCTAAAGTGTCATTGAAATGCTTATTCATGTGTCGTTGTGCGGTGTAATGTATCGATGTAGTATGTGCACTTTAGGGGTTCTAACTAGGTGAGGACTAGGGGAAGGGAACAAAGTCTCCTTAGAAAATTTGATAAACATACGAAGAATAGGATGCTATACATCAGAGGCATATATATTCCTATTCGGATAAACAAGCCAGCCGGCAATTTAGGCCATAATTCAGAAACTCGAGAGTTATCCGGTTATTTATCCGAAATAGGTTCATTAGAAAAACCAAAAATAGTCAAGGAAATAGGTTGCATTCCTTAACCAAAAAGAAAAATGCAACCTATTTTCACATTGACGTGGGGTTAAGGAACTGAGAAACACATAAGTTTATAGCTTATGAGTTGGGTGCCACATGTTAATCTAGTTCTTAAGGCCACATGCCGTCAAAAATGCAACAAATTGTTCATATATACCCATTCGTTAAATAATTGAAAGATCTAAATAACTGGTAGATTTGATTTTTTGTACATTTAATCATTGAAAGCATTCAAATTGCTCCAACGATATGAACACCACTGTTGGATGCTCTTTATCGAACCATAATTCTTGACCGGGAAGACGTTGTTGGCGTTCCGGTTGTGGTTGAGAACCGGTTTGTTGTTCTTCCCGTGCCGTACCCAAAGACGATCCTTCACCATGTTTCTTGGATTATTTGAATGGATTTCTCAAGCTTTTTTGTGAACCCATTGTGATTGATTGAAGTTTATGGAGCAAAATGAGGAGTTTTAGGGAGAATGAGTGAGTGAGGGTGAGAAGAGCAGCTTGGGCGTATTTTAGAGATTAGCGTGAATTGTGAGAAAACCCGTGGAAATGAAGGGGTATTTATAGAACTGGCACTCCATTCGTCCGAATGAGAGGCCCTATTCGGTCAAATTTTGAAGAATTCTTTGCTACCATTCGCCCGAATCATCTATGTATTCGGCTGAATGGACCTCCATTTGCCCGAATGGAGTGTCCATTCGGTGTTCTCAGGAGCACTTCTCCAAATTTGTCTGTACCACCTTTCGACCGATTGAGACTTCCATTCGGCCGAAAGGACTTCCTTCGCCGGAATTTGACTACTCATTCGACAATCTCAGAAACTCCTCAAATCTTAAGTTTGAGTCCATAGTCCAAGTCCATTCGGCCAAATGGAATGCTAATTCAAAATTTTAAGCTTGGAATAATCAAATGACTTGTACTCAAACCAAAAATGGTATAATGATTACTTAGCAAGAAAATTCAAAGAAAACCGGGTTACCTCCCGTAAGTGCTTTGTTTAACGTCGTTTAGCTCGACGTAGCTGGGGTAATCAATAAAAAATAACACGAAACAGAAACCGAAGTGAAACTAACTGCTCAAAACTTAACAAAACTCAAAAGAATGATGATTCAAAGTTTAGATACTCGTAATATGCCAATGATCCAATCATTCAACTTCGACATCATCTAACCTTATTCGCTCAACGGTGTTGACTTCATGAAGGATACTTTCATGGAAGAGCTTTAGCCGATGTCCATTCATAATGAAACTACCTCAGTGATAATCTTTCAACTCTACCGTTTCATAAGGAAATACTTGCAAAATCTCGAATGGTCCAGACGACCTCGATTTCAATTTCCCGGGGAATAACTTTGCTCTTGAATTGAAGAGCAGCACTTTATCTCCTATAAGGAATTCTCATTGAATGATACATTGGTCATGTCAACGCTTAGTTCGTTCCTTATAGATATGCATGTTATGGAATGCGTCGAGCCTTAGTTCTTCCAATTCCCTTAATTGGGCGGCTCGCTTCTCGTAGAATAAAGTAGGGTCCAAATTAAGGGTTTGGATCGGCCACCAAGACCTACATTCCAATTCTACAGGTAAATGACAAGACTTCCCATCACTAGTGAAAAAAACCACATATGCTCCGGTTTTTTGAAGGCTTTATGCTCCGGTTTTGGCCCGAAGTAGATTTAACCGGAGCATATTGCAAATGTCTTTATGCTCTAGTTTGAACCGGAGCATAATGGAGACTTTATGCTCGGGTTCTTGGAAAACCAGAGCATATAGTCTCCTTTTTTTAAGAAAAAAAATTAGACTTTATGCTCCGGTTCTGGGAAAATCGGACCATATAATAGCATTTTATGCTCCGGTTTTCCAAGAACCCGAGCATAAAGTCTAATTTTTTTTTTTTTTGCAAATGCTAATTATTGTTATTGGAAATATTATTCAATGCAAATATTAGAACAAAGCAAGCTCAAAGGATTTTAATACTCTTTATATAAAACTAAGTTTCAAATATAATTGTACATGATTAGAGTTACAAACTAAATTAAACATAACAACTAAATATGTATGTATGTAGTTCCTTGTATGATCCTTATATATTTCCTCAGCTGTCACAGATATGGTACACATACAAAGTCCAAAAGGCGCAGTAAGTTGGGCATGTTTCCAGCGAAAACAACATGACTTTGATGATTCAATGCAGAATCTCCTTCCTTGGCTGTATCTATGGCAACTTGATTTAAGTTGTCAATATCAGAGGAGGATGATGACGGAGACTCCACTGCGGATGAGGCGGAATTCATTCATAAGGTTATAATCATGTAAATCAGACAAATTCCATTTTTTAACACCTCAATTTGGTTCACATCTGAATAAAAGCTTTTGGGTAGGAAAATTAATTTCTCTCGACTTCAGTGGAGACAATACTTCAATGGGAGAATATATGCTTGAACCTTTGAGCATGGCTGCATGGATTACCCAGAAACCCAACCTTGACCAGGAAATAACAACATTAAGCCTCCCACTCTGGGTTCTTTAGCGTTACCACTTCTAGAATGACAAGACCACCCGCGAACTCTTCGTTTTGATACTTAGCTTATCTTTTCCAATCTTCCACACAGCGCCCTTGCAAGGGTAGGGCCATAGGAATCTGGAAGAGCAAGTTGTTCTTGCTATTTTCATGGTAACCACAACAAGCTCTTTGTAGAGCACTTCACACTGGACTCCTGGATTTTTTTATGAGAAAGCTATTAGATAACTGTTATTGCTGCTATATCACAAAGACCAGCTATTCATTACAGTCCATAGTTTCAGGGTTGTATCTGAGCTAAAATCAAAGCTGAAATAAGAAGCTGGTAAGTTTTATTAAAACAGGTGCAATCCACAAAAGCATACACAAAATCTTTCTAGTGAATGAACTCCATGACACTACTCTAGACAATGATAATTCTAAGCAAAAAATAGGATATCCTGCAGTACTATTCCATTATCAGTATTTCCCAAGCCATCCATGAGTATTTATGAGGGTGGTTGCTTGGAGATAAATGACTTGGAGTATTTTATGTAAAAATTTCAAACAGACTTCATAAATTCTATTTTGCATTGGCAATATTGTTAGCACAAATTATATGACGTCATACTGCAGTTGCACACTTGCACTATGGAGTGCCGCAAGTTTCGCATCACTGCAATCATAATTATAGGTGAGAAATTCTGGATCATCTTAGTCAATTACATGGATGTCCCACTGCACCATGTTCTTGTTGTATGAATTTCAAATTAAAATATTAACATTTGAAACATTCACAAACCTTGATGCCCTACCCTTTGATTTGTTTCCATATGATGGGAGCTAAAAAACTGTTAAGAAAATTAATCAAAATGTAGGGAACAAATCATATTTTTATTGGACCTCTGAAGCATCATATTAATCCCATAAAGTGGTCTTAGAGAACTAAACACTTAATAACAAAATTTGCAAGCACCGAAAACATTTCAGGGTTTCACATTTCTTATTGTGACAATTATTCAGGGAATGGAGCAGCATTAACTTTAAAGGTCATTCTGACTTCAGGATCTCATGCAAACTTGCTTCAAAACTAGATCAACCTTCAGTCAGTAAGCATATTACAAGCATAATAAATAATCATCATTGAATTAAGATGACTGATCAGAAATTCTGAGGTCTGTAACCAAAATACTTGATAGAAGGTACCGTTGTACACACAAATACTTGCTTTTACTGGGAGCTGAATAGGTTTCGTCCAGATAATAGATAGGAAATGGAAAGGAGTGTACACTTTAGTGTAATCATTTTATATCAAGAATGAAATGAAAGATGAAAGTAGCTAAGATAGCTAAACATGTGGAAAGAGTTTGTTAAAACTAATCGTTGAACACTCAAACTAGCTAATATAGAGAATAATATATAGGAAAGATAGTAGGAAATCTCAAGTAATGTCTTACACATTTTAAAATTACTCTAACCATGTCAAAAAGCCAACTCATAGATTATAAGGCTATATGGTGAACATAATCAACATACACACAGAATCAAAGCCAATACCACATCAATAAGCTGTTGAATCAGGCTTGCAAAAAGCACCTAAATAAAAATGACTTTCCAGAAATAGGTGGTGACAAATGGAGCAGCATGCAAAATATATGGTTCTTTAGATATATTATCACACAACATTTGACTCATTTTCCCTTAATAAGTGCGTTGAATTAGAAATTCAAGCAAATGGAAATCTAAACAAGCCAAGACTTCATATTAAAAGGGTGCAAAGGATACGCATTTACATCACCAGCATCATTTTCTCCTTTAAGGGGATGGTTTGAAATTTTCATTTCATTGAACCTTTGAAGGTCCCTCTGCCCATTGGAATTGGTGTTTACTTCATCTTAAACCCGCCTACTACCACTGCCACCAGCAGATTTGGTAGCACTAGCTGTTTTATATCTCAAGCAAGTTACAAAGATGGACTGTGTTTATTACTTACTCAGATTTAGAAAATGACTAACATTTACCTGAAAGATGGACTGTGCATGTAATTAATCCCGGAAAGGAGGAAAAATGGGACAAAAATTCGAAGAATATTTAACCAAACATCCCAAATGAATCCACTTAATAGTCTTGGAGCCTCATTTGTTGGTAAAACATAGCAATGAACATATCAGCCTTGGCATCAATCATCTCATCCCCTACAAGCCCATCATAATAAACATCTCCACCACTCATTTTGGTCCTTAGAAGAATATTCCAGTGCTCTCTAAACCTAACCCAAAAACCTTAATGCAATCGACCAATAGTGAGACAAGTTTTGAGCTGGAAAAGATTTAAGCAAAGCATTCATATAGGTAATACCTTCAAACGATTAGTAATTTAAGGAAGAAGGAATTACAGTGCTCCATCGTTCGTCAAGAAACTCATTAATTACCAAATCATTTTGTCCATATATCATTCGTGAAAGATAATAGGCCCATCTCATCCAAGGACCAATGTCACCTACACAAACCCACATATTAAGAGGTAATTGGAAAAAACTAGTTTACTATTGAGGAAAAAACTAAGCCTCAAGAATTCTCTAACCAATATGTCAAATTCTCATAATTATGTAAATTCTATTACACTAGCACAACACTTGAAGAAGACCAAATGATTGAACCCAACACTTAGCAACCTTATTCAATTAATCCCAATATCTATGTAATTCTATAAACAGTTACCACTGATTGAAACTTGACTGCAATAATATTACGGAGAAAAGTAAAGTAGCGAGAACTGTGTGAATTGAATTGAAGTGGAATTTGTAAGGCAAAGTGGGAACAAAGAACTAGTTCAATTTATGTTACGATGTAGCGCGAACGAATTGATAAAGTGGAATTAAAGTGAAATTAAAGGGAGAAGGGAGAATGAATGGATGAAGGGCGAAGTAAAGAAGTGAAGTGGGAAACGAAGGACAAATTAAAGTTATGCATCAGCACAACAATTCAAGCAAGGGAGAATCATTATGTGGGAAATTAGAATATGCTCCGGTTCTAAGAACCGGAGTATAAGGTATAATGTCTTTATGCTTATATCCATATGCTCTGGTTCTCAAAAAACCGGAGCATTTAGTCTATTAAGTGTTTTTCCCAATCTTTATGCTTCGATACTTATGGGAACCGGAGCATATAACAAGTAGTATATATCGTTTTTTCCACTAGTGTATACAATAGCTAGAATGGGGTGGTGCCAATTGGGGTTTTGTAACTTGTACGGTGAGCCCAAAGAGCGTCATCTAACTTGAGAGACCAATCTTTCCTGTTTGGGTTAACCACCTTTTCTAATATTCTTTTAATCTCCCTATTAGCTACTTCCACCTGTCCTTGAGTTTGGGGATGATAGGGTGAACCGACTTTGTGCACCGCTCCATATTTCTTTAACAATTTATTCATTTCGTTTTTCGTAAAGTGGGAACCCTCATCACTTATGACTATTTTGGGAACACCAAATCGAGGGAAGATTATGCTTTTAAAAAGTTTCATGACTACTTTGTGATCATTTGTAGGCGAGGCGATGGCCTCCACCCACTTACACACATAATCGATCCCTACCAAAATATATTGGTTCCCATGAGATGACACAAAGGGGCCCATAAAGTCAATACCCCAACAATCAAAAACTTTACACTCAAGGATACAATTTTGAGGCATCTTATTCCTCATTGAGATATTACCAACTTTTTGGCATCTCTCACAGCTCTTCATGAATGTTTCAATATCTTTATGTAAAGTTGGCCAATAGAAACCCGCGGTGGCGACCTTAGCAGTAGTGTTCATTATACCATGGTGACCACCACACGCGTATGAGTGACAGTGAGTTAAAACCTTGGGGACCTCCTCTTCAGTGATACAACAGTGGATTATGCCGTCGGCGCAGGCATGAAACAAATAGGGGTCATCCCAAAAGAAATTTCCGACTTTCCCAAAGAAAGCCTTTTTCATTGCCCTTGATTCGAACTCGGGAAGTTTCCCACAAGCTAAATAATTCGCAATATCTGTGAACCAAGGTGCTTTTCCAACAACTAACGTTGTCATTAAGGTTTCTTCAACCATTTCATCTTTGATAGGTAAGGAGTCATTATTAAGCTCGGGTAACCTAGAAAAATGGTCAACTACCACATTTTCACTTCCCTTCCAATCCTTCAATTCAAAATCAAACTCCTGTAATAGGAGCATCCAATGGACCAACCTTGGCTTTGCATCTCTCTTCATCATTAAGAATTTCAAGGTCGAGTGATCCGTGAAAACTACAACCTTTGAACATATCAGATACTAGCGCAGTCTCTTAAAAGCATAGACTACCGCCAACATCTTCTTTTCCTTTGTAGAGTAGTTGCGATGTGCTGGATCCAGTGTTTTACTGATATAGTATATGACGTGGTGCTTTCCTTGCTTTTTTTGTCCAATAATAGCACCTATAGAGATATCACTGGCATCGCACATTAATTCAAATGGAAACTCCAATCAAGAGCTTGCACAATGGGTGCAGAGATCAAAGCTTGCTTTGGACGGTTAAAGGCATTGAGGCATCTCTCATCAAAGTTAAAATCGACATCCTTCTGAAGCAATTCATTCAAGGGTTTAGCTAAAGTCGAAAATCCTAAGATGAGACGCCTATAGAACCCTGCATGTCCAAGAAAGGATCGTACTCTTGTAACCGAGGTAGGTACAGGAAAGGTTCCTTATCACATCTATCTTAGCAGGGTCTACCTCTATGGCTTTGAAAGACACTTTATGGCCTAGGATAATGCCTTCTTGGACTAAAAAGTGACACTTCTCCCAATTCAGCACAAGATTCATTTCTTGACACCGTAATAAAACTTTGAGATGTGTCAAGCAAGTGTCAAAAGAAGAACCTCCAACAGAAAAATCATCCATGAACACTTCCATGAAGTCCTCCAGCATATCAACAAATATAGAAGACATGCACCTTTGGAAAGTGGATGGAGCATTGCATAAACCAAAGGGCATTCTCCTGTAGGAAAAAGTCCCAAAAGGACAAGTGAATGTTGTTTTCTGTTGATCCTCGGGGTGGATTGGGATTTGAAAGAAACCCGAGTAACCATCTAGAAAACAATAGTACTTGTGCCTTGCCAATCTCTCAAGCATCTCATCCATAAAGGGTAAAGGGAAGTGATCCTTTGTTGTAGCCTTGTTGAGTTTGCGATAATCGATACAAACTCGCCATCTTGTAGTGGCTCTTGTTGGGATCATCTCACCTTTGTCATTTTCAACAATGGTCATTCCTCCCTTTTTCGGAACAACATAACAAGGCTAACCCACCCACTATCTGAAATTGAGTAGATGATGTCGGCCTTGAGGAGTTTAAGGATTTCATCCTTAACTACCTCTTTTATGTTGGGATTTAGCCTTTTTTTGTGGCTCAATTGAAGAGAAATGCTCATTGTCAAGATGAATTCGGTGTATAACAAGTGTTGTACTAATCCCTTTTAAATCACCAAGTGAGTACCCAATGACACCTTGATATTTCCTTAATAAAACAAGTAATTTTTCCAACAAAATGTCATCGAGCTCAGAATTCACTATGACTGGACTCCCCTCATCATCATCAAGATAGGCATATTTAAGGCTAGGAGGTAGAGGTTTCAAACTTACTTAGGGAGAAGGCTTAGGACTCTCCCCCTTATGGATAATATTTTCCTCAACCTCACATAGTTGCTCAGATTCTGCTTCTTCGCTCTTATATTCATGGGCCTTGTCTAATTGGCTTTCCAACTGCTCATCTTCTGTATAGGTATCCTCATCATTCATTGAATACCCTATTTCTCTTTCCCTTTGACAATCCTCAATTTCCCTATCATCCACTTCAAGACGACAGACTTGTTCAACCATAGGTTTCTTTAAGAGCGGGGAAATCTTGAAGACTTGGGCTACTTCCACCGTTATGGTGTCATCATGGCAATTAATAACTCCCTGGAGTGTTTTTAGAATGGCTCTTCCCAAAATGAGTGGGGTATAAGGGTCACAACAAGAATTAAGCTTATTTCCGACGGAAATTATCCATCGGTGAATAGTGAATTTCCGTCGGTAATGTCCATTTCCGACGGAATTCCGTCGGAAACAGTCTCTCGGAAAAACCCTCGTCGGAAAATGGTATTTTCCATTTTCCAACGGAAATATAATTTCCGACGGAATTTCTGGCGGAATAAATACGTCGGAGATTGGTGACTGGGGGAGGAAATGTCCGTCGGAAGTTTCTGACGGAATGGGTAATCCATCAGAACAGTGGCAATTTTCGACGGAAAAATCCGTCAATAAATGGTAATATTTCCGACGGAATTTTCCGTCGGATCAAATTTTCGACTGACATTTCTGTCAGAAACGACGGATTTTTTCTGTCGAAAAATGTGTTTTTTTTTTCCACTTCCCCCTGTACATTGACCTGTTATTCGCTAGTGCAATCTGTTTAAAACATAATAAAATTTCATTTGAAAATAAATAAATCAATATAAATTGTATCTCAAAAGAAACAAAAATCTACATGACGGGAATAGATGTCGAGCCTCCCCCACAACCGGGGTCGTCGTCCCAAGGGTCTCGCGGCTGCTGCGGCGACATCATGGAACAGTTGAATGGAGTGTTGAGTCCAGTCTTGCTACGCAACATCTCATCCATCATCTCTTTGTTCCTCCGCTCAAGTTCCGCCATCTGAGTAAGCACTTGAGCCTGTACTTGGGCCTGCATTTGAGCTCACACCCTAGCCTTGATCTCAGCCACAATAGATGGCGACAGGTGATACTGCTGAGAGAACCCAAATCTTTGGGACTAGGATTGATAGTACTACTGAGCACCTCGACCAAGCCCCCTTACTCGGCCTTTCTTGTTACGCCCGCCTACTGCATCCCAGTACAGTTCATCATGGCTTTTGGAAGACTCCTGACTACTTGCTTCCTCAACCATTTTATGATATGTTTCCTGCAGAAAATTGACGAGATATATTAAGAAATAATATTGTTTCAAGAGAAAAGAGGTCAAAATAAAGTGTTCTACCCCGCCTATTTTTCACATTTCTTATCAAAATAACCTATAACTTGCAATAACATACCAATATAGCCTAGTTACAAGTGTTCATGCATTAAAAATGAGCCTTAGAAGAATTTCACTAAGTTTTGGGACGATGTTCGTGATTTTCAAGGGAAAGGGGGCCGAAAAGGGTTCTATCTCGCCTATTTTTCACATTTCTTATCAACTAACCTATAACTTGCACTAACATACCAATATAGTCTAGTTACAAGTGTTCATGGATTGAAAACGAACCTTAGAAGCATTTCACCAAATTTGACGATATTCTTGATTTTTCAAGGGAAAAGGGTCGAAAAGGGGGGTGTCAACATCAGCATTCATATTCCGACCCAGATCTCGTGTTTTTGTGTCAACTGATGGCTGGAAGTAATTTGAGTAGAAATTTGATATCTCTTCAGTCAGGTAAGCGCTGTATATCGAACCTTCAACATGAGCCTTGTTGCTAATTTTCCGTTTTATATGGTTCAGGAACCTGAAATTAAAGTACATTATGATTTTAAATGGTGAATTTGTGACTGCTCAACAACAAATTAAGGGTTCACTACCTCTCGAATGGATACATCCATTAATACTGCACAGGTCCACCTAACTTGCCCTTGTACTGTAAGTGAATGGGTAAATGCTCCATGGAGTTGAAGAATGCAGGTGGAAAGATCTTCTTCAGTTTGCAAAGGATCTCGACAATGTTCTTTTCCAGCCATTCAATGTCACTGACTGTGACTGTGTAGCAACACAAGTCTCTAAAGAACTGACTGATCTCTGTAATTGCATTCCAGACATGAATAGGGAGCAATTCTCTCAATGTGACAGGTAATAACCTCTCCATGAACACCTGACAATCATGACTTTTCATTCCGTGTATTCTACATGCTTGCATATCCACACATCTGCTCAAATTAGAGGCGTAACCATCAAGGAATCGCAGGTCATGAACCCACTCATACAAAACCTTCCTTTGACCCTTATTAAGGCAGAATGGGGCCTTTGGCATTACCTCATTCCCTCTATCACCAGCCTGTAGATGAAGTTGAGGTCGCCTACAATATTTGGCAATGTCTTTTCTGGTCAAAGGTGTGTTAGAAGTTTTTCTTCTCACATCCATTACAGTGTGAAATATTTGGTCAAAGAAGTTTTTTCAATGTGCATGACATCTAAGTTGTTACGAATCAGCAAATGCTTTCAATACGGAAGCTCCCACGGGCAACTTTGCTTGAACCACCCTTTCTTTTCCTTTTTCAACTCTTGCAGTGATTCGGGCCCATCGGTGGCCCTCGGAAGGTCTTTCACACATTCCCAAAGTTCCGCCCCTGACATGATGTGCGGTGGTGAGCCTTTTTCAACTCTGTTTTTGCAAAATGCTATTTTACTTCTTCGGAAAGGATGATCTGCAGGAAGAAATTGATGATGACAATCAAACCACGAAACTTTTCCGCCATGTTGTAACCAAAATGCCTTACTTTTTCCATGCAATATGGGTAAGCCTTCTTAACAGTTGTAGTCCATCCAGACAACATACCATATGAAGGGAAGTCACTAATGGTCCATAGGATGGCTGCTTGAAGGTTAAAATTTTGTTTCCTTGATATATCATAGGTACTTGCGCCAACTTCCCACAACTGTTTCAGCTCTTGTATCAGTGGTTGCATGTACACATCTAAATTTCCCTTCGAGTTTTTGGGACCAGGGACTATCAGTGATAAGAACATGAACTGCCTTTTCATACACATTGAGGGAGGCAAATTATATGGGGTCAAAATCATGGGCAAACAAGAGTACTGACCCCTGAACTTACCATGAGTAAAACCATCTGTACACAGCCCTAGTCGAATATTCCGCGGATTCGAGGCAAACTCTGGGAAGCAGGTATCAAGCTATCTCCAAGCTTCAGTGTCACTAGGGTGTACCATCGTGCCTTTGACACGAGGATTATTTGCATGCCAACTCATTTCCTTAGAAATGTTCTTCGTTGTAAACATCCTTTGCAACCTAGGTGTGATCGGGAAATAAAATAGCGCATTATTTGGAACCAAGCTGCCTTTAAAAGTTCTTTTGTATCGATCATTGCCACACACTCTACATGTAGAAAGCTCAGCATCCTCTTTCCAAAACAACGTACATCCCTTGGGGCACGCATGAATTTTTTCACGAGGGAGCTCCAACCCCTTAACAACCTTCTTAACATCATAGAATGTCTCACCCAAACAGCTGTTGCCAGGGATCGCTTCTGTCAACAATGAAACAAACCCATCAACACACCTCTGCGGCAAATTGTACTCACACTTTAAGCTAGTAATTCTTGCCGCCACCTCCAAAACCGACATCGAACTCCCTTCATACAATGGATGTTTAGACGCCTTCAACAAATCAAGAAAGTGCTTTGCTTCAGCGTTCCGCTCCTCCTCTACAGCTTCATTACCCGATCGATCATAATTATGACCAATAGCATCCATAACCATATCACGATATTCATTTGATTAGCCTTCAACTGAGGATTCATGTAACCCTTCCCCTTGACACAGCCACTCCCAATAACGAGGAGTGAATCCCTTGCTGTACAAATGAATTCTTACTGTGTCCGGATCCTGAAAACGTTTGTTATTGCATTTAACACAAGGACACCTATATTCATTCTTTGCAGTCTCACGATGATCTTTACAAAACTGTATGAATTCCTTTACCCCTTTCAAGAACTCAGGCTTAATAGAACGCCCATCCAATCTATCATACATCCAGCTCCGCTCTCTTCGTTTCATGATTCTAACGTCAACGGGTATATATCTAAGCGTATGATTATGAAAATTATTCATTTCAAACATTTTTAGAAGATTGAAATACTAAACTAACATATTTACATTATACTAAACTAAACTAACATACATACATTATACTAAACTACACTAACATATATTAAACTAAACTAAAGTAAACTAACATACATACATAATACTAAACTAAATGAAACTAAACTAATAAACATACATTATACCAAACTAAACTAACATATATTATACTAAACTAAACTAACATACATACATACATTATACCAAACTAAACTAATATACATTACAATAAACTAAACTAAACTAAACTAACGTACATTATACTAAACTAAACTAACGTACTTACACTAAACTAATAACATACATTATACTAATAATATACATTATGCTAAATTATACTAATTTAAGTAACATATACATTATACTAAACTAAACTAACTTATACATTATACTAATAAACTAAACTAATTAAACTAACATAAAAACATTATTAACATATCAATAATCAACCTATCAATAACATACACTATACTAAAAAATTAAACTAATAAACTAACATAAACATTACATTAACATTAACATTACATATTAAAAATTAAACTAAGAAATTAACATAAACATAATTAACATTAATAAAACTAACCAAATTTAGTATGCTTAGGTTGACGGCGGCGGGGGTGGGGGTTGTCGACGGCCGGTGGGTGGGGGGGATGGCATCGGCGGGGGTGTGACGAAACGAAAAAAAGGAGAAGTGGAGTGGGGTGGTGAAGAAATACGGTCAAAATGACGAAGACGACGATGCAGTTCAAAATTTAGATCCGAAAACTTTCCGAAGGGACTTTTTCGTCCGAAATCCGTTGCAAATTCCGTCGGAACTCCGTCGAAAATTGGTATCCAAGGTCAACCAATTTTCCGACAGAATTTTCCGTCGGATTTTGTTGTCTCCGACGGTTTCAATCCGTCGGAAAATCTACCGACGAAAATATCCATCGGAAATTGTATAAAACCGTCGAAAATTCCCCAATTTTCTGACGGATTTTTTTCCCTCGGAACATATACCTTATTCCGACGGAATTTGTCCGACGGACGTATTTTCCGTCGGAAATTTGGTCAATTCTTGTTGTGGGTCCTCTTCCATTTCTATCACTCAAAACCGCAAGGGACCACTAGTTCTCCCACTTGGAATTGTATATCATCAAGTTCTCCACATGGAACCTTTATACTCCTATCTGCCAGTTGGATTATTTTCCTTGAAGGTTTGAGGCTGAAGGGTAGCTTTTTGGCGATGGATAGAGGCATAAGACTAATCAAAGCCCCTAGATCCGCGAGCGCCCCTTTTGGATCAAGATTCCCCAACTTTACTGGGAGGTTGTAAGGACCGGGACCTCGCTCTTTTATAGGCATTTTCCCTTGTAAAATAGAGCTAACTTGATGGGGAGACTGATTACTTCTTCCTCAAACTTTTTCTTATTGGACAATAAGTCCTTCAAGAACTTAGCATACTTTGGCATTTGTGTCATTGCATCTAGGAATGGAATCTTCATCTCCATCTTTTATAAGTGTTCTAGAAACCTCTTGAACTTGTCATCAAGCTGCTTCTCAACTTTCCTATAGGGAAAAGGAAGTGGGGGTGCATACAAGTGATCTAACCTCTTTTTCTCTTCAATCCTCTTCTTCCTCTCTTCCTCACTCTCTACCCACTTCTCACTCCTTATCTTTTCTTCCTCATCATCCCCACTTTTTTCATTTTCAACTCTCGACCCCTTACTTTGTTCCTCTTCTTTTTCATTTTCATCCACTCTCGTCTCATCACCCACCCGTACCAAAGGTGCATCAACCAGATATAAAGGGCCATCAAATTGAGTCCCTAATCTTAGGTGGATAGCTTTTGCAGTGTGTTGGTTTGGGTTTGGGTTTGGTTTGGGTTTGGGTATTAAGGTGGAGGTTGTGTAGAGGGGTTAGGTTGAGGGTGAGATGGGAATAGTGGTGGTGCAGGGGGACTAGCCATTTGGGTGAGTTGAGTTTCAAATAACTTTTGATGAGCTTGGAGTTGTTGCATCTGCTGGATGAGAGTCTGATTTACTTGAGTGAGACTCTGGTTTTGCTAAGCAAGAGATGTTACTTGAGAGGCTAAATAGTCATTGGTTGAGGTATGACTTTCTTGTGGTTGAGAAACCATGTGATAAGGTTAACTAGGTGGGAAAGGAAAATTTGAACCATTTCTAGGCCCTTGATTAAACCCTGGTGGTTTATCGATAATTGCTTCAATTTTAGCACTAATGGTGTCCAAGTTGGTTGTACCAATCATCCCTCTTAGTAAACCCTGACTCCTTGTTCCTCCCCAGGCACTATTCTTAGCAACTTCCTTAATTTTGGCTTTTCTCTGGCTGCATGGAATTTTAGAGAGTTGGCCACCTACTATGTGTTGAGATGGTTCTCCCCGTACTCATGGTAGGGGAATGCTCTAATAATTCTCTTAAATTGACTCCAAGTAGCACTAAGGTTCTCATCATCCTCTTGAGTGAATGATGCAATTTTCTTATGCCAATCTTGCGTTCGAACCGTAGGATATAACCTCTCTAGAAAAGCGGTTTTCAGTTGAGCCCAATTAACAATTAAGTTGGATTCTAAGAATTTATACCAATCTTTAGAATCCCCTGCTAGACTCAAGTGAAATAGGTGCATTCGCACATAGTCTGGGCTACTAGGGCAAGGAGGCATAAGTCCACAAATATCAGAGAATGCCTCGAGATGTTGAAGAGGGCATTTATTTCTTAAACCACTAAAAGGGGTTTCCTTAACCATCCTTGTGAACTGGGGGTGTATTTGGTAGGTGTAGTAGCAACAGGAAGTACTACACCTCCTTGGAACTCTTGTGAGCCCGGAGTCCCGAACTGACCAAACAACTGATGTTCGTCGGCCATTGTGGATATGGGTGGGTTTTGAACAGAATGTGAGGTTTGTTTTGATGGGCGTTGTCTACTCAAGCGTGGGATCTCAGGATTATAAGGTGTTATTGGTTGGTTTGACCTACACATGTTATGGGGAATGCAAACAGCAAACTCAAAGGTAACTACTAACAAAAAGAAAACAAACAGCAACAGAAACGAAATAGAATAAAGCTATATCAAGAACAGAAAAAGTCTAAATATAATGCCTTGTCCCCGGCAATGACACCATATTGATAAGCAAGGTTCTAAAAGTCATTTATGCTATTGAACCAAACAATATTTATAACAACCTACGAACTATACAAGTATAGTGGGGTAGGGGGTCGAACCACGAGGACAAAGGATATAAAGACACTCAACTCTTAACACAACTGAACTTTTTGGGTTTAAAAACAACTAAAACTAATAACGAAAATATAGATAACAATGAATTAAGAGGAAAATCAAATAGAGAAAAATGGGGACGAGATTAGATTCACCTTAGGAATGATTCTTTCAAAAGAGAACATGATAAATTAGAGAAAATCAAACAATAACTACCATGGACACCAAAGCATACGAGAGGAAGTTGGTGATTCCACTAATCATATCGAACGATCTATAATTGCCCTAAGTCTCCAAAGGAATTGCAGGATAAGATTCGCAATGGGTTTCAAAAGCCACTTATTGTCATCATTCCTATAACCTTAGACAATAAAGAACATAGCTTTTCCTAGGGTTTCACTAATCAAACCCCCAAAAAAAATACTCACACATATTCAAGATATACGACATGATGATATTCAATAAAACAAACGCAACAATCATGAAAAGAAATTAATGAGAACAAAAGCAAATTAGAAACTATTCTAGATGAACGATAAACACTAGGCTAAACATTGACTGAAATAAAATGAATGAATTCAAAAGTAAAAAATAGATTGATACTCACAATAAAGCTTCAATGCAATATCCACGATCAGAATCCAAACAATAAAATCAAAAACTCGGAGTACATATGCTGAGAAAACCAAAAAATGGAAAACTAGAACTAAGAGAATTTTGTAGGCTAAACAAAGCTAAAGCTAATACAACTAATAAAAACTAGGGTCCTCCCCCTCTTTAGAAAGAGGGGTATTTATAACAAAGAATAAAAGAAGTCCAAAAACCCTAAAATGCCTTTAGGCTGGCCTATAAAAGAAGTAAATTTCCGGAGAAAACACCTCCATTCGACCGAAGGCATGACCCATTCGGCCGAATGTAGCATCATTCGCCCGAATTCTCCACCATTCGCCCATTCCAGCAGCTCTGTTGAATTCCTCTTTGTGCACAATTCGCCTGAATGGAGACATCCATTCGGCCGAATGGATGATGATTCGCCCGAATGAGTGTCATTCGGCCTTCCCAGTGACCATGGAACACAAGCCTCTATACTAAACGCCATTCTCTGTGTTTCAAAGTTTTCCCAAACACATTATCTATTCCTTTCACAATGCTATAAACCTCCCTGCCAGTTAACGGTATAGGGGCTCTACATTGCTCAACTTTACCATCAAACAAGATCTTTCTCTTACGATAAGGATGAAACCTCTTCAAGAACCTCCGATGCATGAGATACACATGTTTTCCAAAATGTGGCAAATAAGTTGAGTCCATATCATCCACACAAATAGGACAAGCTTTCTTTCCCTTCACCTTATACCCCGACAAGTTCCCATAGGCTGGAAAGTCATTAATGGTACAGAATAGGATGGCACAGAGTGTAAAAGTCTCTTCAGCATATGCATCATACACTGATATACCTTCATCCCACAAAAACTTCAAATCTTCAATAAGGGGAGCAAGATAAACATCAATGTTATTCCCAAGTTGCTTGGGCCCTGATAATAGAAGCGATAACATAACATATTTATGCTTCATGCATGACCAAGGGGAAAAATTATATATCACTAACAAAACTGGCCATGTGCTATGTTGACTGCTTAAGGTACCAAAAGGATTCATTGCATCCGTGTAGAGACTAAGTCTTAGGTTCCTATCTTCCCCGCCAAAAGTCTTGAAAGATTCATCAATTGTTTTCCACTTGAGAGAATCAGCAGGATGTCGAATAATCCTATCATTCTTCCTCTTCTCTACATGCCATCTCAAATTCTTTGCATCGCTCTTAATCGAAAACAAACGCTTGAATCTTATTATTATGGGAAGGTACCACAACACCTTTACACTAGGACCTTTAATCCCCACTACAGGCTTTATCTTATGTGGGAGTTTATAACGTGATTGCCCATATTTAGGACATTAAATGAACTCTGCATACTCATTTTGATAAAATATGCAATCATTCGGACAGGCATCAATCTTATTATACTCTAACCCAAGGGGACATATTAACTTCTTCACATAGTACGTGGATATAGGTAAATCATTACCCTCTAGAAACATGTCCCCTAATATTTTCAATAAGGTTGTGAAACTAGTATCAGTCCAACCATATTTCACTTTCAAGTTAAACAACGTTGATGTGGCAGACAACTTAGTGTATTTAGTACATCCAAGATACAACGGTTTCTCAATAGCCTCCCACAAACGGTCAAAAGTACGAGATTGACTACCAAATTGATCCCCAACCCCTTCAAGCACTTCATCTATTCGATCTTCATCACTAGGATCATTATCCTCCAATTCATCCTCCTCATCATCTTTCTTCTTGGCATCAACATCTTCACCATCATCATATTCTAATTGGCCATGGTGGTCTAGCTCAACTTGATGAATGGGAATTTTGTTAGAACACGACCCCATGTCATTAGAAGTAGGAACCTCACCATGCCATACCCATACGTGGCATTGTTGCCTAAATCCACATCAGATCATATGGTCCCTCAACTCTCTTATACTACTAACTGTATTCATATTATCGCAATCAACACAAGGGCAACACCCCTCATCATCTCCAATGTTATTTAGGTGTTTCAACACTTGTCTACAAAATTCCTCAACTCCATTCATGAACTCCAACGAAGCTTGATTACCATTCATCCAATTTTGATCCATTATTTATGTTATGCCCTATTTAACATGTAAGAGATTAAATAACAATCTAATCAACACTAGTTAGTAAACAATGACCCATAAACACTCGCTCTATGGTGTAAGTTAGTAAATTCTCCTAGCGATTTTTGTTCTATGCTTTGTAAATCACTAAAATTTCTACAAAATATTTGGCAGAGTTTCCTTTGTAAATATAAGATTTTCCTAATTTTGAAAATAGAGTTCCAAACCTGTTTATATGAATTTATATACAACCACAACTAACACACAATGCCACATGGCTCTCTATTCAATTGATAGGAATCATAGGATATTGGAAATCATAACCAAATAATCAAACATTTTCTAAACTTATGGATGCAAGATCAAATGTACATTATAACCACCAAGCTTAGCAATCTTTAGAAAATTAAATCGTTAAGACAAAACACTTTTATCGATATAATATCCAGCAATTAATTCTTATTAACGCAAATTAGAACAAGATATAATGTCCAACATATTGCATAATCTTTTATTTCTTGTGTTGTTAATAACTTTTATCGAAACACTATTATCCATATTTCTTCCCTAAATTATAAACCTATTCGAATCCCCATTGGTTTTATCTTCTCCTTTGAGAATGTCAATTCTACCTACATATATATAAACTAGTCTATGGAGTACTTTATATTGAACAAGAAAAAGCACGTACGAACCCAATGAACCAAATAAACCAAAACAACCAAGTCTATTCTATTGAACAAACAAACCAAAGAAAAAAACAAAGAACAAACAAACCAAAGAACAAAACAAAGAACAAACAAACCAAAGAACAAACAAACCAAAGAACAAAACAAAGAACAAACAAACCAAAGAACAAAACAAAGAACAAACAAACCAAAGAACAAAACAAAGAACAAACAAAACAAAGAACAAACAAAACAAAGAACAAAACAAAGAACAAACAAACCAAAGAACAAAACGAAGAACGCATATATCCATATTTACAAATAAACCAAAGAACAAAACAAAGAACATACATATCCACATTTATAAATAAACCAAATAACAAAACAAAGAAAACCCATTACCTTAGAATGCAACGGCCGACGGCGAAGGGAAGGGCAACGAACCAAACAACAACACACGGTGAAAAGGGGCAAGAACACAAACTCGAGTAGGAGTTATTTTCAAGTTCACGAATTGGGGTTTGGGAATTAGGGAGCAAGAAAAGAAAGGAGAAGTTTGGGCAATTAGGGTGCAAGAAATACACGAGTAGAAGAAGTGAAGATGCGAAATAAAGAACTGATATGCCGGTGGTTTTTTTTTAAATATAGGTATATAATATGCGGCGGGTGTGAGGGTTATACGCCGCATATTAATATTAAGTTCAATTAATATGCGACGGGTTAAGGGTAATATATGGCATATTATTATGTGCCAAAATTAATATGCGGTGGGTTCTCTTTAATACGCCGCATATTAATTATTTCTCTAATTAAATTGTTGCGTTATTAAAATTACGCCGCAAATCCATAGCCGTAAATTAAATAATTTCTACTAGTGGTTGTAAGTGAATTGATGAGTAAAAATTATATTGATGTGAGATTCCAAAAAGAAAAAGATGACTTCAGATCTCAGTCTGGTGTTATCTTGTGTTTGAATAGGAATGACGTTGATTTGGAAGAGTTCTAAGCAAAATTCACACGGATTGCTAAATCTGTTAACCAAGCCATTGCCTCAACTCAAGTATGAAAGTCATAATAGGGTTTTAAGGCTTAAGCATATTAGGGAGTGTCTTTAGTTGTGTACTACTTTATTGTAAAATTAGTCACAGACATAAAACACTTAGATATGTATGTTTATGTTTATCAATAATGTGATTGTTCTTATATAAATGTGGTTTAGATTTAAATAAAATGTCCAAAGTATTATATAACACTCGATAGGTTTGTCAAATGCGTTATTTGATGAATGAAACCCTGTTAAGTGAACTGAGGTTATAAAATAATGTTAGTCCCTAGTCCGAATCATTAACTTAGACATAAATGATTCATTTAAGAACTAGTGTGTAAGTTGATTAATAGCGCAATTTATGGGCTATGGGAACATGGAGATATCTAATCATTTACATAGATATGTATATGGATACATATTGGATAGACCTACTTGATATTCTTCAAAATGTTTTAAGAATATCATTCATTATATTTAGTGGATTCCTTTGACATGAGTACGACACTATTCTCATTTAGTGATTAGTTTGTCTTTGACATTCTCAAACGTCGTGCCATAAAAGGAGGTTATAAAGGGAATGTTCGAGTTTGCTAAAAATTAAGTGGGATTTTTGGTTGTACAAGATTGAATAAGTCCTCCTAATTGTTAAGATTGGTGTCTTAGGCCTCTTGAAGACTAAGAACTATAAAATGCATGGTCGTGCTCAAATGGATTAAGAGTTAATCATTTGTTTTGACAGTTCAAGCTCAGATTTCAAGAAATGATTTGAATATTAGTATGGATGACATGAGATGTGATCATACTATCAAATTCGACATTAAGAGACTTAAGGAGTTTATGGTTACATACTTGTTTTCAGACTAGTGGGAGATTAAAGGAATGTTCTCAACAAGTGTAACAAACTAGATATAATTAGGATGAATTATGGAGATAATGAAATTCATTTATTTTAGATGATTATAGTGTTTTACTAGAAACCAACTATAATACGTATATTAATTAGATTAATATACTGCTAACTATAACTGAGTCCTATGAGGTCACACAAATAGGCAAGTGATTGGATACATCTAAGATAATTGATGAGAGTTGTAAGTTGATCAAATTAGGTAATTGAGTCACTTTGAGTTACTTAATTATCATATACATATATATATACATATATATGTGTGTGTGTGTGGGGGGGGGGGGGTTGCAAAACCCTAACCCTAATTGATATACTAGCTTTTGCTTTCTCTCTCACATGACTCAAAAACCCTAAAACGCAATCAAGAACGGTTCTTGATTTCGTACTAGTATATGTGGGTAAACAATCTTGCTTATGGACCAATACTAGAGAATGACATTTGACGTTCTAGATTCTCCTAAAAACGTGCCTTTTTGCTTCTTAGATGCTAGGAAAATGTTTCTTGAAATTTCGCTAATCACATCTAAATTCCTACATCTTATGATCTCCTTAGTGAACGGAAAGAAGGCAAGCAAGATTTTTATATATAAAGAGTTCACTATACAAATAAAAAAGGTTACTATATAAATAAAAAAGATCACTATAGAAAATAAAAAAGGTTTCTATATAACTAAAAAAAAAGGTCACTATAGAAAATAAAAGGTGACTATGTCTTCTAAAAAGGTCACTGTACATATAATAATAGTGACTATGTCCTCTAAAAAAGATAACTATAAATATAAAAATATAAAAGAGGTCACTATATAAATAAAAAAAAGGTGAATATGTCGTTTAATGAGGTAACTATAATAAACCATAACTATGTTCAACAACTTATGATTTCCTTAGTGAGCAGACAGAAGGCAAGCAAGATTTTTATATATATGAGTCACTGTATATATAAAAAAGGTGACTATATCCTCTAAAAAAGGTAACTATAAATAGTTAAAACAAATAAAAAGTAAATTTAGATAAAAAAAAGTCACTATATACATATAAAAGGTGACTATATGTTTTAAATAGTTAATTGTAATAAACATTAACTATAGTTAGAGTTGTAAATAGAATGGTTACTATATCTTGCAAAAAGATACTATGAAACAAAAAAAGAATACTACAAAACATAAAAAGGATACTATGAGTAAAAACAATAAAATTTAAACTTTAAAATTTAAAAAAAAAAGGTAACTTACATCTTCAGCTAGACGATGAATATCTTCATTTGACTTTTCGTCTTTCGGCAACATGAACTGAATTTTTTTAGTGAAATGAATCTCCTCTAAAGAACTTTCATTTTCAACAGCATCACAATACAACCACAAAACTGTTGTACCTTGCCTTTTTTATACTTCATTGTAGCCTCACACAATTGATCTAATATATACCCCTTGCACCAATTAAATTCTCTAATTTGATCGACCACAACAATACTCTTAACAATCTTTAGATCAATTGTACAGTTGTGTGTAGGAGCTAAAAAGGTAGAAAAAGCATAAATTACAAAAAGTTGCTTAAATGCATCATCTCCATCGGTCATTTGTGGAATCATGTGGTCCACTAAATCCAAGGGGATAGGTTTATTTTTTTCTTTAATTCCAAAAAAATTTCTAAAATGTTGTTTTAATGAAAAATCAAGGTTCACAATATTTGCGCTTCTCGAGGCAATTTCAACATCTCTATTTCTATTCAAGGGAAGGCAAAACATATCATACACATCAAACTCAGATATTTGAAAGTTTCTACCAGCATCAATGCTAAACATTCGACTCCCAGGATCAAAACAGTCAACAATCCAATTTAACATATTTGTTGGAGTCCTTGTTAACTCCATAGTCAATAATCCTCCAAACCCTATATTCTTCACAGCTTGTTTTTGTTCACTTGTGAATCCTCTAATCAATTTTACCAATTGGCAAGGCCTGTAGTTTGTGTTAAATGTAGTTCTTACCCGTTCATAAAAAGAAAAAAAAAAGATAATATAAGCACATATTAATACATGAAAGATACTATGTCTGAAAAAAATATTACAACGTGAAAGATACTCTACCTTTTTGCAATTGGTTGATTGAGAGTGTCCACAACATCAATGTCCTAGCACCCCCTCTTCTTATCTTTCACAGACTTTTCAAGTTTATTCCCCTTTGATTCATTTCATTAGTTTTTATGTATAACCTTAGCTAAAGCTGAGGATGAAGAAGGAATAGCCTTTTGAACTTTTGTAATTATTACAGCATCATCATCATCCTTTCTTTTCTTTGTTTCATCAGCATTCTTCTTTTCTGCATGGATCAAACAAGAATATAACAATTACTATATATAAATAAGAAAAATCAATAGCTTGTAACACTGTCACTATATCATCTAAGTTGATGATAATGTTAGTAAGGATAAAAAAAGTCACTAATCATCAAACTTAATGACACAATTAGTGATGATAATGATAACAAACGCAAGAGTAGTACAAGTTTAGTATCATCAACTTCAAGGAGGGAGGAAAAGATACAGGCTTTTGGACTTTCAAGTATAAGGTCAGTCCTAACTACCCTTAGCATCAATAAAGCATCACCCTCTATATTTCCTAACTTAGGGTCCTAACTTAGGCAGAGTAGATACTGGACTAAAAAGGCTAAAAACTAGCAGTAGCAACACATGAAAATGTAATGCACCTATTTTACATGTTACAAAAAATGTCAAAACAGAAACTTGTACGCATAACTGCACAAAATTAAGCAGATATGGAAAACACTCACTAGAAACTGACTAAAAATTAAGCAGATAACAAGAGTTCAATTTTGTTTTGATGGAATGCCCAAATTCTCATTACTTGAGTCTTTGAACTCAAACCTCGCCAGAAACCACATTTTAAATTATGATGCTTAATTGTAGGTACATAAATAATTTCTTTTGTATTAAAGAAAAACTTAGTATTGTCACAAGTACTTTTATTTAAAATTACGCCTAAAGCTATTAGAAAAAGAAAGTTTCACATCATAATGTATATCCATCAAGTAAAATGGCCTCCAACATCCTATATTGTGCATGATGTTAAGCTGTTGGGATGTCGTTGCAATAGACACCCAGCATTTAGATATTGGAATAACTATAATTAAATGCATAGAGGCAATTCTCGATGAAGAAATGAAAGAGGTTATGTATTTAATACCACTAGAGAAATTACAGGCATAAAAGGTTTCATAATAGTCAAGTTAATTTCAAAGAAGATTGCAAATGTTGATAAACCAGAAAGTTAATCTAAAGCAATCATGTATCCAGATGAAATTTATTCTACTCAATATGAAAACTACTCTCTAGATCTCTATTCGATCCTATATGGATCAACAAACCAATGCACTATTTCAAAATACATTAGACCATCAGCACATTTATCACTTTTCAGAATATCTTTGACAGTCAACAAATAGATGGAGTATATGACAACTTACTAATAAATTAAACCACTTGATTATTTTTCACTAACTAGCCAGAGAAAGCTTCCTCAAGTATATAGGTTCTAGACTATAGAAATAAAAAAGGTTACTATAGAAAGAAAAAAGGTTACTATAGAAATAATAAGGTGGAAGAAAGGAATAATACAGTAGGAAGAAAGGAATGCCCAGCTCACTGATCTTAGTTTCGGGATCCCATCCTAACAGTTAGAGACACACTTATTGACAAAATCGTTGGGATCAGGAGATGAATGCTGCTATACACTAAATTTAATAAATATAAGTTGTAGATTTAATACTAGTCTCATTGATGACTATATATCATATGTTTAAGTTTTTAGCCTAGGCACATGTGGGATCAAATCTGTAATGGTAAACATATTACCAACAAAAAAAGAATTGATCAGGTAGAGTATTTCAGAAGCCACTAGCCAGAACTGTGAGGGTTTTCACCTTTTTAATTTAAGTATGAATTTAATAAAGAATACAAAACATTGAAGTTTGTATGAATGAGGTCATAGAAGAGGCTTATTTAGTTAGTATTTGTATTCATGGAACTGATTTGGAAATGGTTTTCATTGCTGGAAGTTGGGTTACAAAGATCGCAAATTTTAGGGAAAAATGAAATTTTTAGCATATTGTATTTTACTAACTAAGTTGAAATTAATGTGGTGTGTATTTTGATAAACTTTCAATTAAAATTGGTAGTATTATATTTAAACTAATGGTTTGTGTTTTAGGGAGACTTAAAAATGTATTTTGGGATGATTATAATGCCTTAGAAAATTTAGTATGATTGGTGTAAATTTGGTTGTTGGTGTATTGATTTAGGTTGTATTATTTGGTGTAGGAGAACACTTTGTAGAAGGTGCTTAATAGTAGAGAAAGTGGCCACTCATTTATTTTACTCAAGGTACGTACAAGTTACAAAAATCTTGCCTTTGGGAACATGATTTGTTTTATTGGTTAGGGAACAAAAATCATGTTTAGGGAACCATTTGGGTGAGATTTTTTGGTTACATATTTGAAAAAATTCATGTTCTTTATTTAGAAGCATGATTTTGTATTGTTGGTGAGTTATGAATTATGATTTATTAATACTAATTAGGAAAGGAGTATATATAGTTAATGAATCTTAATTGATTCAAGTGAAATTAATTTGCTAATTAATCCATGAGGTTGTTTATTATTAATCCTTCATTAATAATGGTATGAATTGAGTAAAAGTGATTTTCAAGTATTAAAGACGATGTTAGTTTACTTTGCTCAACATGTTAAAATTTGAGAAGAAAATTAAAGGGTTAAAATTTTAATATAAAAGAGGTTGATTGTGTAATTGTGATGCATGTGTATTTTTTTAATGAATTGAAACCCAAGTGTTAAACTGTAAATCACGTAAAGTGAAAGAATGATAAGAAATAAAACTCAAGGCTAGTGCATGTCTAGAGTATTGACAATCAGGGGTTGGAGCGTCAATGGGTATTATCCGTGGCTTTTTTTAGAGGCCGTGTGATCTACGAGTCTCTTTTATAAAGTTTTAAACTTAAAATTGAGCTTAGTTGATATATCATCTAGCTATGGTGAAAAATTCACGCCCATTTACCATATGAATTCATATAGTTTTTGATACCCTCTGACGAGAGTGCATGGGTTTATTTATTATGATGTTCGTAATTGGGACATGGGGAGACAACCTTGACTATTGCTTAATCCAAATTATTAATTAATTATACAATAAGTTAATTTGAGTAAAGGATTGTGTTATACAAGTAGGAATGACATGCATTTACCCTTATGAATCATCACATTTATTTTGTTTTTCGTAACCTTTATGTACTCAGCTTTAGTAATTACGTGCTTTGTATTTGATCTTTTGGTCATGATCTTCACCTTTCAATGACCCTGTAATAATCCAATATTTATACTTAAAATTTTGGGGAGCAGATTTCTAACAGGTATCATGGGGATTTTCATGCATTACTGGGATGATCGGAGAGTAATTTATTTTCGTTGCTTTGTTTGACTTAACGTTTTCTAGATATTTTGAAATTATTTGGATTTGGTTTGATAGGTGTTTTATATATTTTAATAAGAGTCGTATTAGTTCTAGATTGTATGTTTGATTGAGTTTGGCATTTTGAAGTTTTATTTGAAATATTTATGTTTTTCGCTACAAAATTCTGATTTAAAGCCTTAGCGATTGAACACATGGAAATAGCACAATAATAGTTCTCTCAAGGTTTTCGTTTTTGAAAAGGGAGAATTACCGGAGTGTTACAGGAACTCCCAAAAGAAGGTCTAACTATATCTCTAGAAAATTTGTAATAACCTCACTCATCCAATTTTTGGCTTATTGATTCCCTTAAATATTTAAATATAATTTGTAAATCAAGGTTAAGTTCAATTTGAGAATATAGACACACAAACATTGAGAGATTCTTTGGAATACATAATTGAAGTTTTTAGAGCACTCAAGAGGGGGGGTGAATTAAATGTTAAATAGTCTTGGCCTATTTTTCTCACTTTTTCGATCTGTGGGAGGAACCAGTTTTGTTGGTTCCTATTAGCAGCGGAATGTATGTAGAGCAATAAAGGAAGACACACAATTTAACGAGGTTCAGCCAACTCAGGCCTACGTCCTCCTACTCTATGCTCTTTTATTAATCTACTCCGAAAAACAAAGAACACAGACACTCAACTGTTTCCCTACTCCGGGAACCTGTTCACCCCACACTCTACTCCGAGTGTGCACTCAACTTACACTAGTAAGCCCTTTTGTGTTTGAACTCACAAACACTCTCCCAGCCTATCAACCCCTCTGTTGAAGGCTCTTTACAAAATCAAACTCTCCTTTGATCTTGCTTCTAAAAGCTAATATGAGAGAAAGATATAAGTTCTAATGGTGCTCGTGTATATGACTTAATGAAAGGTTTTTATGCTTAAGTGTGTATAATGCTCTCTAGAGATAAACTCAGTTTTCTTCCATGAGAGACTTTTTGAATTAGGTTGATTAGATGAGTTTATATATATGATTACAAAAACCCTGTCTTTCCTAAAATCACATAATCTTTTGAGCTGTCACCTTATGTGAGTTTAGGAAAGTATTTATCTTATTTGACTTAATCATATAGATAAAATCAAATAAGGTAAATACTCCTAGTTTTTAGGTAACCAATATATTCTCATCTAATCTACCAGCTGCTCAATATATTTTCCAAAATAATTTTTTAGAAAATATTTTTACAAAATCTTTTCAAAGATACGCAGCTTGATATTCCATTTAGTAAACCCGGTTCCCTGAACCTGGTTCCCTGAATTTAGTAAGTTATGAATTTTGTTCCAGCTTTGTACTAGAATTCATAACATGACTTATCACACTTAAAACACTTATATTACCTACTCATATGAGTCATACTACGGAGCACATTACATGAAAAACTAGATTAACAGTAAAGTACAAAAGTTCTTCTTTTCATGTAATCTACAAGACTTGAATCTTCCTTGAATGCTTCATCTTGAGCAAAGTATCTTTCTTCGAATGTCTTCAAAAGGTTTCTATGCTCCAAGTCTTGGAATCAGCTTAACTACTGCACATATAACATGGTTAACATGCAATAGATAATATGTGACTGTTTTACAGCATAGCAGTCAAGGAGACAGTTCCAACTTCTTGTGACCTGTTTCCTGTAACTGTTTGTCATCATTCAAAACATCAAAACTTAAGGAACTCAACAAATTCCCCCTTTTTGATGATGACAAACTAATTGAAGTTCCTGCAATCCAAGCACATTAAAAACATAAAAACTCTAATAAAGTACTCAACTAGGATTGAGTACATCAACAATCTTTCGGATAAAAAATGAACACACACTGAAAAAAAAATTTCTTTAACTTGACTCGACTCCTATTTGACTTAATCTAAAAATCCTAAAGGGCTATGAAGATCCTAGGCTTCAGCTTCAACTCTTTCCCCCTTTTGGCATCATTAAAAAGTATACTCAAGTAAAAATAAAATGCACAAATTATTAAATGTACTCATCCATGCAGTAGCATCAACCACTATTCAAGTTAAATGCTGCAAAAATAGATTAGTCAAACAAGGCATGTCATAGTAGAAGTAAAATTGTTCAAAACAAATACCAAACAAAGTTCAACAAATTAGATACCCCAACTCCATATCAAAAGAACAGTTCATGGAGTGGGAAGAAGCAAATCAACAGAATCAGTCATAAGAGATAGGGTAGGCAGGCAAAAATAGAAAACAGAATCAATCTTCATCATTCTCATCCTCCTCTTCTCTTTCAGCATCCTGGTCTCCATCATTAGTTGGTTACTCATCTTCATCTCCTTCCTCAGCATCATGCATCTCTTCTTCAGGAGGAGACTGTGGAGCAGCAGCACTTGTACCAAGTGCTTCTTGATCATGAGATCCAGCAAGCTTCTTTTCCAGATTAATAAACCTAGAATCAATAGAAGAGAATAAATCTTAGACCAGAATGATGTTTTTAAGCAAATTCTCCTGATCCTCTAACCTTTTCAGAACTAGAGCCTGACCTACTGGCTCCTCTACTTTCTTATTCTTCTTTGTTGGAGATCTCACATCCTCCACTGGTTCCTCTGATTTAAATAGTAGTTGATCCCCACTTATATCTAAACCCTTCTTCTTTAAGATGACCCTGGTAAACACTATAACTGGGACAGTGGAACCACTCAGGGGTACATTGTTAGATTTGAGTAGGTGGGTTATAAAGGATCCATAAGGCAAGGAGTGATGAGATGACCCATGGCAGTTCATCATATGGGCCAACATTAATGCAGGAAGATTGATTTTCACCTTCTTCATTATCAGATACATCAATACCATTTCCATTATTCTCACAGTACCTCTACCCTGAGCCCTTGGTATTAAAACCTTGTTACACAGAGAGTGTAGAACAAGCATAACTAGTTCCTTCAAATTTACAGACTTAAGAACCCCAAGCTTTTTAGGCATCTTCCCTCCAATCATAAAAGCATATATCTCCTCTGGTGTGACCCCAACAAGAATGGGCCACCAGTCACCTGAGTACTTATCAAAACCATCTCTTGGTATACTTAATAGACTTGACAGAGAAGCAACTGATAAACTGACATCAACCCCATTCACACATGAATTTATGGACATATCAGGCATTTGCTTGATATTAACATAAAATTCCCTAACTCCAGACATATTTGTAGCATAAACATCAAACAATATTAACCAACCTTGATAATCAAGCAACTCCTTGAACTCAGATAATGCAGCAATATCAAAATATCCTTTTTCAACACCACACCCAGATAACACTAATCTAGAATTTAAATCAATAGAACTAGTAGGAATAGATTCTACAGATTTACCTTTTGAAGCACGAGAGGTTTTAGTAGGCAACCTCTTTTTCTTGGTTCTTTGCACAGAATCAGGAGACTGTTCCTCCTGGGTGTCATCAATTTTCCTTTCTACAGAAGAACGTGTGAAATGACCACTTCTCCTAACCTTTTCATCTGGTGATCCTTCCTTAAACCCAGTAACCTCAACCACTTCCACTTCGTCACTATGCTCTTCAGCACTACTAACCTCCACCTCTTGGCTCACAGATTGCTGAGCTTCTGCCTCATGTTCCCCCTGAGATGGTACAGGTTCCTTGATGACAGAGTCATCAATTTCTGGAGGATGGAAGATAGGCTTAGGTTGTTTTGATGAGGGTTTGGTCGATTTTGGTGGTGAGGAGGATTTTTTAGGGGAGTCTGGGATTGTGGTAGGAGTTTCTGAAGGTGATGAAGCTACATTGGGTAATGAAGGTTCAATTTGGGTTTGTTTTTGTTGAGAGGTAGGTGGAACAATGATGGGGGTTCCTCTAGATTGAGTGGAGTCACTAGCAGACCCCTTTCCTCTTTCTCTTCTAGATGAAGCTACTGTCTTTCTTCCCATTGTGAAAGAGAAATTGAGAATGAAGATGATGAACAGCACTCTGATGGTTGAGCAGCACGCAAAAGAGAGAAGGAGAGTGATGAATGAGAAGTAATGAAGCTGCACAAAGGGTTATATATATATTTGAAGCAAAACAAAAATATGGAAATTCAAAAAAAATGACGGTTAATTGATTTGATAAGTATGACAAGTTTAAAAAATTGAAAAGATAGCTATCATTACTTTCCATAAATATCTTAACCATCCTATAAACTAGGCAAGTGATTGATTTGCCATTATTTTTATGGTAAATGACTAAAATAAGATTATTTCCTTCCAAAAGGAAAATACCTTATAATAATCTTCCAAAGATATGAAAATATTATTCGGAAGACATATCAGTGCTGATCTGCTGTTTCCCTTTCCTGATACTTGATTAAAACCACTTCATTCTGTTTCTGGCAACTTGGTTTAATTTCACCTGTTTCTTGCAACAATGATTTTTAATCCTTTTGAGATCCCAAAACATTTACATAAAACTTAAAGGATTTCGACATAGGTATGTACACATACTATATAAGAGAATACCATTCTAACCAATCATTGAGGGAAATAGATGAAGCCAAAGACTAAAATCTAATTAGACCTAGTAAGATTCTTAAATTATAAAAAACTTTTCTACACAAGGGTTTTGTGAAGATATCAGCTATTTGATCTTCACTTTTGCAAAACAATACTTCCACTAAACCTTTTTCTACACTATCTCTCAGAAAATGATGTCTAATCTCTATATGTTTGGTTTTGGAATGCTTAACTGGATTCTTAGAAATATTAATTGCACTAGTGTTGTCACAAAATATAGGAACACTATTATAAACAACACCAAAATCCTTCAGCTGGTTCCTTACCCACAGTAGCTGGGAGCAGCATGAAGCTGCTGCAATATATTCTGCCTCTGCTGTGGATAAAGCCACTGAGTTTTGCTTTTTAGAACCCCATGATATTAGACAGGAGCCAAGAAAGTGTGCCATACCTGATGTGCTCTTTCTATCAACAAGAAAGCCAGCATAGTCTGCATCAGTGTACCCAATAAGATCAGTTGCACTCCCTTTGGGGTACCACAAGCATAAGTCTGTTGTTCCCACAAGATACCTAAGTATCCTTCTAACAGCCTTCAAGTGAGATTCCTTTGGATTACTTTGAAACCTAGCACACAATCCAATAGAAAACACAATATCAGGTCTACTAGCTGTTAGATAGAGAAGGGAACCAATCATTCCTCTATAAAGTGTGGCTTCAATATCTTTTCCCTTTAGATCATTATCTAATTTTGTGGATGTGGGAATAGGTGTATCATAAGCCTTGCTGTTTTCCATGCCAAATTTCTTCAGCAATTCTTTCAAGTATTTTTGCTGATGTATCATGGTTCCATTCTCCATTTGCTTAATCTGCAATCCTAGAAAGAATCCTAGTTCTCCCATCATGCTCATTTCAAACTCACTCCGCATAAGATTAGCAAACTCATCACATAGTACTTGATTAGTAGCACCAAATAAGATATCATCAACATAAATTTGTACTATAATCAAGTTGTTCCCCCTGGCTTTGATAAACAGTGTCTTGTCTACTGTTCCCCTCTTGTAATCATTCTCCATCAAGAACTTAGACAATCTTTCATACCAAGCTCTTGGAGCTTGCTTCAATCCATATAGAGCTTTGTCTAACTTGTAAACATGTTGGGGAAATAGCTTGTCTTCAAAACCAGGTGGCTGCTTTACATATACCTCTTCCTTCAAATATCCATTTAGGAAGGTAGTCTTTACATCCATCTGAAATAATTTCATATTCATGTGAGCAGCATAAGCAATTAAAATCCTAATTGCCTCTAGCCTAGCTACTGGTGCAAAAGTCTCATCATAGTCAATCCATTCTTGTTGATTGTAACCTTGCACCACTAGCCTAGCTTTGTTTCTGACTATTGTACCTAGGTCATCCAATTTGTTTCTGAAGACCCATTTTGTACCAATAACTGACCTATCCTTTGGTCTAGGTACAAGATGCCAAACCTGGTTCCTATGGAACTGATTTAATTCATCCTGCATTGTTAGAACCCAATCAGGATCAGTCAGTGCCATTTTATAATTAGTTGGCTCTATATTAGATAGGAAAGAATAAAAGACACAAAAGTTTTGAAAAATATTTCTTCTCATTTGAACTCCTTTATTAATATCACTAATGATCTGATCTGGAGGATGAGAAGATTGATATTTGAAACTTTTAAAAGAGAAATCATTTTGTGCTTCTTTATTTGATTGGGAACCAGCATGATCATGAATCTCATCAATTTCTTCGGAACCAGTAAGATTCATATTCACGCTGTTTTCATTTACATTACTTACCTTAGGTTCAGGGGAGGCATCTTCATTCATTCCCCCTGAACTCCTTACCTGTCTGTCACTTGAGGAACTATTTGGTCTTGATTCCTCTTCTGAATTGTCTTTATTTTCTTTTCTAGGCTCCTCATTATCATTATTTTGTGTAGTATCAAATGAGCCTAGATCTGCTTGCACTTCATTTAGGGGACCAGTATCATGGTTCCTAGTAAACTCCATCAATCCAATCATTTCATCAGGTTGTACCTGCGCAATCTCGGAAGACATGTTAAATTCATCAAAGATGACATGCACACTCTCCTCAACACACAAAGTCCTTTTATTTAGGACTCTATATGCTTTGCTTTGAGGAGAATATCCAAGAAAGATTCCCTCATCACTCCTAGGATCAAATTTATCAAGCTGGTTCTTCCCATTGTTATGAATATAACATTTGCCTCCAAATACACGAAAGTATGCAATATTAGGCTTTCGACCTCTAAGGAGTTCATAGGGAGTCTTATTTAACTTTGGTTTAATGAGACCTCTATTTAAAATATAGCAAGCAGTATCCACAGCTTCACCCCAGAAACTCTTAGGGAGACCACTCTCAATGAGCATTGTTCTGGCCATCTCCTTAAGAGTTCTATTCTTTCTTTCAACAACACCATTTTGCTGTGGTGTTCTTGGGGCTGAGAAGTTGTGACTAACTCCCTGTTCCCTACAATAATCAACAAAGTTAGCATTATCAAATTCGGTACCATGGTCTGATCTTACCAAGACCAGCTTGTGAGAGAGCTGGTTCTCCACTTGCTTCACCAATGATACCCATTCATCTTTTGAATGTAGCATTATTACCCAAGTGTACCTGGAATAATCATCAACCATAACACAGACATATCTATGACCTCTTCGACTTTGTATCCTCATGGGACCACACAAATCAATGTGTAAAAGTTCGAAGGGTCTGCTGGTACTCAAAACAGTTTTAGGCTTAAAAGAGATTTTGACCTGTTTCCCTTTAACACATTCTGAACAAACTTTATCTGCCTCATAAGTGATGTTAGGAAGTCCTACCACCAAATCACGAGACCTTAATTTGTTCAAAAGTGTCAGGCTAGCATGTCCAAATCTCTTATGCCAAATCCATTGGTTATTATCAGAAACAGCTTTCAAACAAACAGACTTGTCTTGAGGAATTTTATCCAGAAAGGTGATGTAAACATCATGCTTCCTGGTTCCCTCACATACAAGTTCACCTGTTTGAGAATTAACTATATGACAAAGATTAGCTTGAAACTCAACTCTATTACCTTTATCACATAATTGAGAAATACTCAAGAGATTATGTTGTAAGCCCTCAACATAATATACATCATCAATTGCATTTAAAAGTGTCTTACCTACCTTACCTAAACCAGTGATGGTTCCCTTGTTGTTATCTCCAAAGGTGACACTTCCACCGTCAAAGGCTACTAGTGAAAGGAATTGACTTTTATCCCCGACATGTGTCTTGAGCAACCACTGTCCAAATACCAATAGGTATCTCCTTTCACTTTAGCCTGCAAGAACAAGTCAAACATTAGTTTTAGAAACCCAAACATATTTGGGTCCCTTTTCAATGACATTAGGCTCTTGTTGGTCTTTTCTTCTCCAGACCCACTTCACATGTTTATTGTTCTTATTCTAACTGTTCTTCTTAGTAGGACACTCATGTATCTTATGCCCATTTATTCCATAATGATAACAAACATGCATCTCTTTAGTCATTACATACTTACCTCTTTTGAATTCTTTAACCCACGTGGTTTCCCTGGGGGACCAGTTAGTCCTGGTTCTCTGTCTAGTATATCCAAGACCAACTCTTCCTTTGTAACTTTTAAATGAAATTAAAGAATTCAAAGTTTCCTGTGCAGTCAATAATTTTTCAACATGTCTATGACTATCATGAAGTTCTTTCTCTCTGGTTTCAAGATTCTTAATCAACAACTCGTTTTTATCTTTTAGAAAATCAAAATCACTTTTTAAGGATTCAAGCTGTAAATTAAGTTTCAAAACCATAGGATCAATAGTCATGTCAACAATTACTGATTGCTTATCTTTTTTCAGTTTATGAATCTCAGCATGCAAATCACAAATAGTACCTTCATACTCATCTATTACATCACTAATCTTAACACTGGTACCTGTAGGGGAAACAGTGAACTGAGCAGCCTTAAGTGAAACAAATTCTTTGTGTATTTCTTCCAAGTTGTGAGCCAATATTTCAAAGGCTTCCAACAAGAAAGTTCTACTACAGAAATTTGCTTTACCTATAGCTACTGAAAAATTAAGAGATTCACTAGCAGTTGATAAGTCTCTGGGGAGCCAGGAGGTCAGATCTTCCTCACCATCACTAGGACAGTCAGATTTAGAAGACCTTTCCTTCTCCAGTTCCACCTTACACTTGTCCAATTCAATCTCTAGTTCAGCTACTTGATTTTTCAATTCAAAGCAAACTTCTTCTAGGTGATCACAACTAGCAACAGCAATTTCACATTCAACACGTTTTTCTTTAAGTTTTCTTTTGCCAGTTATGTAAGTTTCACCAAGTTTATAGCATTCATCTAATAAAGAGTCAATACATTCAAGCATATTATCTCTATCATATTCATGCATATTTTTCCTAACTTGTTCTAAGTTTACCTTGTGTTCGTGTAGCACATCCTTCTTTGCCATTAAGCATTTTCTGAATGTACTGGTTCCCCCTCTGGTTCCTGAGTCAGTGATGTTTCCCTGAATGTTTGTGAAGGCTGTCAAACAAACATCAGAGTTAGGTGATTCCACATCTTCATCAGACCCTGAATCAGAATCACCCCACATGGCTGCTATCATTGCATTTTTGAAGGCCTGTTTATCTCCAGATTTGGATTGTTTGTCCTTCCACTTAGGGCAATCTCGAATAAGATGTCCCTTATCTCCACACTTGAAGCAACCTACAGAAGAAGAGTTAGATTTCTTAAAGTTCTTACCTTTGAAATTCTTCCTTTGATCATGAAGAGTTCTTTCAAATCTTTTAGCAATCATGCCAATCTCATCTTCTTCTTCTTCTATTGTTCCCTTAAGAGCTGTTCCTCTGGCTAGTTCCTTCTCAGACTTAGAATCAATCAGCATTTCATGAGTCATGAGGGAACTAATCAGTTGTTCCAGAGATAGAGTTGATAAATCCTTTGCCTCATATATTGCTGTTACCTTGGATGTCCATGCATCTGTCAAACTGCGCAAAACTTTTCTCACAAGATCCTCATCAGAAAAGTTCTTACCAAGAGATCTAAGATCATTAACTATTGTCATAAATCTATGAAAACAGTCATTAATCTTTTCATTTTTATTCATAGCAAACAATTCATACTTAGACATAAGTAAATCAATTTTGGACCTTTTTACCTCGCTGGTTCCCTCAAAAGCAAGTTCGAGGGTATCCCAAATCTCTTTTGCATTGTTGCAACCTGAGATCCGGTTTGTTTTAGTCTCACCCATAGCCTGTTGTAGAATTGACATTGCTTTGGCATTCTTCTCCAGCAGTTTGTAATCAGCAGTAACTAGTTCACTATCTTTCTTTGGAATCCTGTTTCCCTCTTCATCTGTCTTGAAAATGATGTTGGGACCATTTTTGACAACTAGCCAACATTCATAATCAATTCCCATGATCACATTCTTGATCCTATTTTTCCACCAAGCATAGTTGTTACCATTGAACTTTGTTGTCTTATTGTCGTAGCTCATAGCGTTCAATTCATGAGTACTCATACTTGACTTCTCTAGATCTAGGCTCTGATACCAATTGAAGGTTTTAGAGCACTCAAGAGGGGGGGTGAATTGAGTGTTAAATAGTCTTGGCCTATTTTTCTCACTTTTTTGATCTATGGGAGGAACCAGTTTTGCTGGTTCCTATTAGCAGCGGAATGTATGTAGAGCAATAAAGGAAGACACACAATTTAACGAGGTTCAGCCAACTCAGGCCTACGTCCTCCTACTCTATCCTCTTTTATTAATCTACTCCGAAAAACAAAGAATACAGACACTCAACTGTTTCCCTACTCTGGGAACCAGTTCATCCCACACTCTACTCCTAGTGTGCACTCAACTTACACTAGTAAGCCCTTTTGTGTTTGAACTCACAAACACTCTCCCAGCCTATCAACCCCTCTGTTGAAGGCTCTTTACAAAATCAAACTCTCCTTTGATCTTGCTTCTAAAAGCTAATAAGAGAGAAAGATATAAGTTCTAATGGTGCTCGTGTATATGACTTAATGAAAGGTTTTTATGCTTAAGTGTGTATAATGCTCTCTAGAGATAAACTTAGTTTTCTTCACGTGAGAGACTTTTTGAATTAGGTTGATTAGATGAGTTTATATATATGATTACAAAAACCCTGGCTTTCCTAAAATCACATAATCTTTTGAGCTGTCACCTTATGTGAGTTTAGGAAAGTATTTATCTTATTTGACTTAATCATATAGATAGAATCAAATAAGGTAAATACTCATAGTTTTTAGGTAACCAATATATTCTCATCTAATCTACCAGCTGCTCAATATATTTTCCAAAATAATTCTTTAGAAAATATTTTTACAAAATCTTTTTAAAGATACGCAGCTTGATATTCCATTCAGTAAACCCGGTTCCCTGAATTTAGTAAGTTATGAATTTTGTTCCAGCTTTATACCAGAATTCATAACATGACTTATCACACTTAAAACACTTATATTACCTACTCATATAAGTCATACTACGGAACACATTACATGAAAAACTAGATTAACAACAAAGTACAAAGTTCTTCTTTTCATGTAATCTACAAGACTTGAATCTTCCTTGAATGCTTCATCTTGAGCAAAGTATCTTTCTTCGAATGTCTTCGAAAGGCTTCTATGCACCAAGTCTTGGAGTCAGCTTAACTACTGCACATATAACATGGTTAACATGCAATAGATAATATGTGACTGTTTTACAGCATAGCAGTCAAGGAGACAGTTCCAACTTCTTGTGACCTGTTTCCTGTAACTGTTTGTCATCATTCAAAACATCAAAACTTAAGGAACTCAACAATAATCCTAGTGGATCAATTACGTGAAAGTGCTAGCTTGTGTCCAAGCGCTAGAGTAGGCAACAACAAATATCGAGAGTATATAACTTCTCTCGAACTCCTCGATTCTGGTAGTACTCTACGGAAAAGTATTAAGAGGAAAATGGATACATAATATACCCTGGACCCTATCTTCCAGCTAGGGACAGTTTAGATCCTACACCATCTTCAAGGACCCAAGAGAACAAGTCCATCACACGCATGAAATGTCTAATATATGTAGACATACTATCTACACTTCCTATAGTAGATACTAAGTTTCTTTTTTCTTAAACTGGAATGTCTAAAAAAAATATATAAACCTAGTGGATCTTCAAACCATAATTCACTTTCAATAATTTAGCAAAACTTTAAAATATGTCAAAATCTATTATGAATAACCTATAACACTTTGGGAACACGATAGTACCTCCTATACCCTAATACCATTTAGAATACATTGAACTTGTAGTAGGTTATTTTACCAATCATTTAAAGTAATACTTGATAGGTAGCATGTCTTCAATATCTTCACCATCACCATCATGTAATAGACGTTGACGGGGCTATCGCTATCCTATCAAAATTACATATCTACCTAAACTATATAGTTCGGGTAAGTAGGGTCGAAATACCAAGAGACTATCGGATGATTTGATTATCTACAGTTTTTGTTTCTATTAGGTGAGGCCAGGTCTAAGAGGGTTTCTAAACTTAGTAATTCTAAAACACAAATTATGGATAAACTGAGATCAAAAAGCATCTAGGACAATGAATTCCCACTAATATGGATAGATATAGATTTCACACATGATCCCTCGAATTCAATTCATAATACAATTCATAAGACGAATGCACCCTAAATAATACTAAAGATCTCTCTCGAGTATCAATAGTTTCCTCCTAATGCAATTAAGCCTACTTTCATGGAATCATGCAATCGAAAGATATTAAACACGACATTCAAACAACCCAAATGTTCATGACGTATACTTTTATGATCAACACTCACGTCTTAACTTATGATTCTAAGATGATTGTGCCCTAAATAATACTAAAGATCTCTCTCGAGTATCAATAGCTTCCTCCTAATGCAATTAAGCCTACTTTCATGGAATCACGCAATAGAAAGCCATTAAACACGACATTCAAACAGTCTTAATGTTCATGACATCCACTTTTTCCATTGAACATAATCCATGTCATTAATAAACTATGTCTAGTCTTATAATGATGTTAAAGCCAATCATAGATTAGATTAATTGATTCATGAATTGAGATTTTAAGTTTTAAGGTTCATCAATACCTGACCTATATTAGGGTTTATCGAGATCCTAGATTAGAGAACTACACACACTTGGCTAATATAAAAAGAGAGTAGATAGTAAAGGCAGATATGATTAATAACAACAAATAAACTTAAAGCAATAAAGAGAACAAGTACTAAAACTATATGGGAAACAAATTGAGAATCTCCAGTTTAGAAAGGCTAAATTGAGCTAGAAATCCAAATTGCTTCAAAGGAAATTAGAAAACTAGAGGGAAACTTAAAAGAAAATTGATGAATAACTAAATAAAACCTAATGCATGTCGTCCCCTAAAACCTAGAAAAACTTCTAATATATATACAATGCATCCGGGCATGATTAAGGAAAGCGAAGAAAACTGGGTCTTAGGCTCATGCATCTTCTATTCAACTCCTTTGCTTCATTGGTGAATAGGCTAGTGACTAACCACTTCTCATAGCTTTGTGTCGCTTCATAGTGACTCCAAAGACTCCATAGAATCCCTCCATGAGATCTCAAACTCGTCTCATTCCTCGGGATATCAAAAATTTTGAAAAAATAACAAACACTATGAAAACCCGTGAACGCATTATATGAAAGAAAATGAGTAGAATTTAAGTATAACTAAACTAAAATGCATCTAAAAAACATGCAAGTGACCCTAATATATCCTTAAATCATATATATATATATATATATATATATATATATATATATATATATATATATATATATATATATATATATATATATATATATATGGGACTTATCAGACACCATCGATCATTTGTAGATCATCACTATCACTAGCATATGAACAAATATGCGCAATAAAGAAGTATTTTAAGATAACAAGAAACGTTTAAGTCACTTTGATAGATAAGAGAATAATGTTCAATACATGTTTGAAGTAATAATTAAAAATAAAAAACTTGAATGTATTGAAATAGTACAAGCCAACAAAATAGGAAAATCCTAATAACTTTTTTGCTTTTTTGATTCCTTTTTCCTTACTTGCTTCTACTTATATATTTTGTAAATCTTGATCAAGGAGAATAGTAAACATCTCCCTACAATCTCACTTCATGAATAATCAAGACCATAGCATATAAAGCCCACTCCCTACTTTAACATTCGATGTTGCAGTTAGTAATATCAAATACTCTTGAATACTATATTTCGGAAGATAGTTCTTTTTGTAGTTACCATGGTCCTAGATTGTGAGAAACTCTTCACCTACAACACATTTTAACTCATCTGTTAATTATCACTAAAACAAAACCCCACTGACGTCATCCTCCCCAAAATTGCATGTGTTTTACTTTCCCACCTAAATACCATGATGATGTCATCAAATATATTATCTCTCTAATATTGGCCACTCTTTGATTATTGAGTACAATAAAACCTCTTCAACTTCTTTCAATAATAGGCAAATGAAGAGTCTAAATGAATCTAAAAAGTTGTTGCCAAAGTTGTTGCATATTAATGAAAGCATGAAAAGTCCACTATAATATATCATAGTCTACAAAAATTAACTAAATTACATTATACTATGACAATTTTATATACAATACATTTATTTACATATTGACATAAAAATGAGGGGTTTGTTTAAGGATAATACTAAACGCCTACCTAAAACTAATATAAAATAAGCTAAACTACTATTGACAAGTGACCATATACTTGGCCAATTTACTTATAACTCTACTCGAATTAAATAATTGAGAAAGCTTACGTTTTTAATCATTTAAAGACTAGACTAATGGTAAAGACTTTGGTAACAAAGACTTCCTATCACCCTTACTTGAAATCAACATTGCACTAAACCTACATTGACTCTGAACCAATCTAACTTATACAAATATGATGGCAACTCATATAATTTAGAAATTGAAGCATTATAATTAAACTAGGAGACATCATTAGTCCTAATAATATAATCACTTAATATAAGATTAATTAGATTGAATTTTCTCTCTAATTTAAACCAAACCATAATCGCAGATTTGACAAAACTTAGATACTACTTCACTATACGATTTAAACTAAGCCAGCCCATATAGATAGAAATATATTATTTACAATCGATAACGTGAAAGATAACAATCAATTTCATATTGCAAATTTAATAATAAAGAACGAGCAAAATTCAAATACCCATTAAATTGAAAAATAACATAAATAGAAATCAATTATAATACCAACAATCCAACCAAAGTATTTCATCAATTCAACAAAATATTTCAAACAAGCAATAATATGAATAATTGAGTTAAAAGGAAGACTAATGAATTGTACTCCCAAGAACTGTCGAATAAACCCGGCTTTGAAACCGCAATGCACCGTCATTCTTGTTTAACCTTGGGTTTGAGACTAAGCTCTCCTCCAACGGCTATCTTCTCTTCAACAATTGCGTAATCACGAACTAACTCAAATTACCTTGCTCTTTGTATATTTTCGGCTAAGTTGTTGTGTTTTCAAAGGGATGATTTTTTTGGGGGGTTTTATACCCAAAAACAACTGCCCCCATCCGATTTTATGGGTTGGAAGGATAAATTTCAAGATGGAAATTCATCTTCTATTTTCTTGAATTTCGGAGGAAATGTTGAAGATGGTTGTGGGTGTTGAGGGGACTTTGGTTTTCATGGAAGTTGCTGCTTCCCCATGTCTTCTTGTTTGAGTTGTTGCTTTCCACATTTTCTTATTTGAGTTGTGTTTTTTTTGCTGGCTTCCTCATGTCTTCAAATATAACTTAGCTTCCTTACCCAAGTAGTGTGCTACTTCTTTTCATTTTTTTCAAATTCATTTTGTATATGATGATGGCACGTGATGCTTGAGTAGTGATACATCCTCTTGTTATTCTATTTGTACTTGCCAAGTCCATTTCATTTTCCACCTTAATCCTATAAAAAAAACACAACATAGTATTAAATATCAATTATTATACAATAGCTATAAAATAAAATAACGAATAAAATAAAATCTAAAATAATAAAAGTAAATAAATTCATAAAATAACTAATATAAGGTGATTATTCGACTAATATTAGGGACTTATCACATAGTCTACAAGGAATTTGAAAATACAAAAGAAGCCAAAGGAATGAATCAGAAGTTGGAATTTGAACAACAATGAATCTGAGCTGCAGATTCTTGAAAGTCTAAAGAATCAGTAGTAATTGTGCAACAATGAATCTATAAAGTCGGAATCTGAAAAGTCAAACAGTGGCAAGGTTATCAGAATTTCAACATTTGATTTGGGTACTTGTCATTTGTTAATGAATGCATTAATTCAAAATAATCAATGCATGTAACTAGACTTTTCAAGGACTCTTCAAATACAACACTAAAACCTTATATTGTGTTTTCCTTGTAGCAAAAAAATTACAAGGTACCTCATCAACAAAATGACAAATGCCTATAATTTTATTGAAGAAATAACACCGATGAATGAGACTATAACTATTAAGATTAGGCTTGTACACTTGTGAAAGCCACTAAATTTTGATAATCAAAATGTGGTGGAAGTATTGCGATGGTATTTTTGGATGAAAAGGTAACATATTTTTCTATACTATATTTTTTGAATCATAATACCTTTCATACTAATCATCTTGCTTGCTTTTTTTTTTTTTGATGTAGGGTGGTAAAGGAAAAGACAAAAAGATGGCATGATCAACATATTATGAGGCGAGAATTCAAAGAAGGCGATTTGGTGCTACTGTTTGATTCCAGGTTGAGATTGTTCCATGGGAAACTGAAATCTAGATGGTCTAGTCCATTTTAGGTGAAAAAGGTCTTCCCTTATGGAAGTGTGGAGATTTGGAGTGAAAAAGTCGGTTTCTTCAAGGTAAATGACCATTGCTTGAAGTATTATCGCATGGGAGACCCTATTCATGAGAAGGCAAGCATGAACCTTTCCAACCTTGCGTCATCAACAGGCTAAAAGTTAAGGGGATCGAGCTTATGACTCGAAAAACAAGCACTTAATGAGAGACAACCCATTTTCTAACTTTTTCTGATTTTCCTTCGAATTTTTCTGATTTTTCTTAGTTTTGATAGGTGACATTTAGTTTTGTGCGTGTTTTTGTGTTTGTTTTGTAGGTTTTAGGTCAAGCTAATCATTTATGGTTTGCGTTAGGTATTTTCAGTGCTTAGAATCGTGTTTGGAGTCTTTGGGATGATTTGAAAGCCAAGTGCATATGCTAAGTGAGAGTATAGCTAAGAAAAGCCCATTTTTCTAATGGACTTAACTGAGTGTACAAAGCACTCGATCAAGTGCCCTCTAGAATTGCTAAATCATTGTTTGGCAGAATGGAAGAAAAGTTGAAAAAGTTGAGGGACTAGACCAAGTGTGTAAAGCACTCAATCGAGTGCCCTCTATTTTTGAAGTTTTGAGTTGTTCGGTAGAATGAACAAAAGGTCTATTTTTATAGGGGACTCGACCGAGTGCTATTCGCACTCGATCGAGTGCCCCTCGATTCAGCCATTTTAAATCAGCTTTCTCTTCATTTTTTCTTATTTACTCATACTCGCTTCTCTATCTTGCACACTCCTCTCATCCAACATTCCAACTCCCACTCAATATCCACCCTAAATACTCACTCAAATTCCCAAATCCTTTAATTTTAAACATTCCTACATACTCTACAACATATTTCTACCTCGAAATTCTCACCAAATCACTCTCTCCTACCCCAAACCCTAACTTCCAAAAAATTTAGGGTTTCTTGATTTTTGTAAAATCTTTGCAAATTTGTGCTTGGAGGTGGTTTCATACACTTAGTGGAGCAAGTTCGTAAGGAAATTCGTAGCTACATTGCTTGGGTATACTCCTTCCTCAATCTTGCTCTTTCGTCAACGTTTTTCAACAATTTCTTATTTCATGTTCATATTTTTGTTGAAATATTGTTGTGAAATGTTGTATGTGTGATTTGGTTTGGTTTATTTGATGAGGATTATTGTTGAACATAGAAAATTTTGGGAATTTTTTAAGTACAAACCCTAGGTAGACTACACTCCCCTTTTAGGACCCATCATCCCTTCTAATTTGGAAACCCCTAGTGTTTTTAGCTTTAGACAATCATGTCTTTCTTAAAGATAACCAAATCTAGGAGGCAGAGAGACCCGACCCCCATAGAGTCAGAATCCTGCACATGAAGATGTATGGGATTGATTTTGGTTCAAGCAAGGATCATATGAGGAATTTTATGAGAAATACCAATAGAAACATTATCCCGGCTCGGTTCTATGATCTGTATAGATGGGGCGGTACATGAGTAATTTTGTAGGTTTGGGTTGGAATCCTTGTTAAACCTTCATGCCCTGACCTATAGAAATTTGACCCTAGAGGCCCTCTCCTCCTTCAACATTAATCGATCCCTTGATACTACCCCTGCTAGGGTTTGTTTATTTCAACCTTTTGGGGAATCAGTATTGCTTCTCCTTTGAAGATGTTCATCGAGCTTTAGGTCTGGCTATGAACGGGGTTTTTGCTCTTGGTCATCCTAGGTTAGAGGATTACCAGGATAGTATCATATGAAGAGACATCACCAGGCTAACCTCTTATGACCCTAATTGCTCCAAGGTAACTTAGATCATCCATCGGGTGGTGCTGGGAGCTTATAGGGTCCTAGCTTAGACCTTATCCTCTAGAGACGCTAGGGGTGGCATTTTCTCATCTCGCAAGCTTTATTTTTTGTTGCATTTAATTACCTATGAGTCTAGTCTTTTTATGGGGTAGATAGAGCTTACGATACTAGGATCCTTTGTTCGGCAACCTATCTTATGGAATACATGGCCCAAGTAGCTGGAGGTTCGACCAAGATAGCCATAGGAGGCCTTCTTACCCTTCTAGTTCCATCTAAGGATTTAAACCTCTCTAGGTGCTCTCATTATGAGGGGTCAAGCCTCATCTATATAACTTTCTATAGCCTTTAGAACATGAGATGTTCGACCCCATAGAGGTCGACCCTAGGGTTTTGAATGGCTTGTGGGGCATCCTAATCCATAAGTGTTGGCCCCCTATGCCTTCTTGCCTAGGGGTCTTCTCCCTCTCCTAGAGGGTCTTGAGACATGGATCTAGGAATGACAATGGATTGGAGGCAGAGCGGATCCAACAAAATCCAAATTCGCAAACTCGGACTCTGACTCTGATCCGTTGGACCTTTGAATCCAATCTGATTCGCCGGACCTCCGTATCTAATCCGTCGAATATTCGAATTCGATTCAAACTATAATATTTTCTTACCTATATTTTTTGTTAATTTCATTACTAATATATAATTCATTTATAATATATAAAGTAAATTAAAAAAAATATAAAACACAAGCAAATACCATATTTATTTATTTAATATTTTTTATTTTGGGTTATTATATTTGGATTTTTTTTAATACTAGCCTTGATACTACTTATTTGGATCAGTTTATTGGACTCAGAACACAATTGGGTCAGATATAATACAATATCCGAATCTGACCCATCTCCTATTTAGAGTCGGAGTATTTTTTATCAGAGTCGGATTCTTTTTAAACGGTTTTGGATCGGACTTTTTCTTTGGATTCGAATTAAATTTCCATCCTTATATGGGATCCTACCCCTAGACTTTCAGCGGCCACCACCGACCACCGGAGGTGATCCATGGGGAGTGGAGCACTTGAGGAGGGTCGGCAGACCTCTGGAGGGATGGAGGAGGAACTTGTTCACAACTCCCCCCCATTATGAGGCGAGTAGTAGCCAGTCTCTGTTTTATGAGGCTTAGATAGTTGCCCTGCAACATGACTTTGGTCTATTAGGGGTCAATTTCTGGCAAATGCGGGATAGCTTCACTAAGATGAGAGCCTTACATCAGTCCATGGCCGATTTATACCATGATATGAGGACTGGTTATCACATTATGCAGGAGTCTAACTAGGTAATGAGTGTACAGTTTCACTGAATGAGTACTGACTATAGCACCATGTGGGCTAGTTTTGCGTCCATGGAGGAGGCTATACATGGATATTTCGGGGGTGGTCCTATTTCTTCATCGCATTATACCCTAGTTGGACTTAACCCTCCCTCAGATTAGCATTAGGCTTTTCCTTTTCTTTTTATTTTATTTTGTTTCATTGCTTTTAGGATAGGTCTTTTACATGTTCTTGCTTTTTGACATTTCCTTTTATCTCTAGTGCTTGCACTAAAGACATTGCAAGATTTGGCTTAGGGGGAGAGTTCATGCCGAGCATGCATTGCATTATAGGTAGTTTTCATTTTTTTTCTTATCTAGTTATTTTCCTTTTCTTTTCCTTTAAGGGCATTCTTAATAATGTCCCGATAAGTTTTTCTTTATTTCCTTTTTCTTAGTTTTTCAGTCATAATTTTTTTGTTTAATTTTTTCTTTTTAATCATTTTTTTTGTTTAGTTTTTCTCAATCATTACTTCTTTATTTGGGTTTTCCTGCATTTTATAGCTTAGAGCATTCGATACATACCATATTTTTACCCATATAATTAAGATTAGCCTTTCAATGAATATTAATAGATACATATGTCTCTTTTTGAAAATGGTTTTACCTGTATATATCAGTTGATTTTTGAATATTCATGAACAATAGGATGTTAAGAACTAGGATATTTCTGCCTTTTGCAATTAGTCTCACCCAATGCTGCAGACTTGAGCATTAGACCGATGTTATTATTTCGATCTGTTTCTTTTTATGTGAGTTAGATATTGTCCTCTATGTGGTTTTACTATTGGTTTGCTATCTGGATATTCAAGACTCATTGGAGCAACTAGTTCTCATAGGAATGATTGAACTCTCATACTTAGGTTATTTTCCACTTAAGTTTATCTTTTCATTAGCTCTTAAGATGAAACCTGTTGAGCCTATATCCCCCTTTTTCTTAATGCCTATCATTAAAAAGCCTTAGATCCTTTTTTCTAGGTTTATTTTGGGAAAAGAGTATGGAGTTCTCAATGTCTCTCATACCAAGTTAATCACATCGATTTCCATCCCCTTTTCTAGTATATATCAAAATAAAGAGAAGAGTAGTAGCAAAAAATAGAAATAATTAGAAAAAGAAGAAAAAATGTGAAAAGTAAAAAAAATCAGAAAAACAGAAAAAAGAGAAAATAAGAAGAAGAATAAGAAAAGTGGAGAATTCCTATGTCTATGCTCATCATCAATATAGCAATAAAGTAGTTAATATCCATTATAGTTAAGGTGAATCATGGATTTCAGTCTGAAGAACGGCAAGCCATATTCAGGAAGTATAGGAGGTTATAAGGTGGTTTTGAACCCATACATCAATGTAGTAGTAGAGTTTTATTTAGGTTGAGCACTACTTTCCTAAATAACATCGCCCTACCCTATTTAACCAAGACTAAATATTTATAGAATCATAACCTAAATTGAGGAGTCTATTGCATATGATCGAGACTAGCTTGGGGGAGTACATAGTTGACACTCTTGACTATTGGCTTGTTCATGGATTTTATAAACTCATATATATGCTTATTTGTTTTTGAACTATGTTTTGACTTGGATTTTATAAAATTGAGACATGTTGTATTTCCTAAGGGGGCACTATCTCATCTCTCTCATCTCTCTTAAATGCTTGAAGACAATCATTTGTTTAGCTTGGGGGAATTTGATAAGTTCCAATTACACTCATTTTTATATTGTATTTTAGGTCATTTTAGATATAGATTATTGCATTTTAGGATAGTTTTAGGTGAATTTAGCTCATTTGTTATCATATGATGTGTTCACGTGTTTTTTTTTGTAGTGTTTGTGTTGTTTTTCAGGTTTCCTATGGACTCAGTGTCATTCGCCGAGTTCAAGACCTTAGGCACAATAAGTTAAGAACACAACCCTAGAAAGAGCTTGATAAAAGGATGAAGCAAATGAGCAAAATTTGAGTCAAAAGCAAAGAGACTCGATCGAGTATGTAGAGGACTCAATCTAGTGGAAGCATGAAATCTGGCAGAAAGTAGCTTTGAGTTGAAAAAGTGAAGAAATCTAAGACACTCGATTGAGTCTCCTCTCTAGCAACTAGTTTTGCCCTGATTCAAAATCTACAAAAAGAAGAAGGACTCGATCGAGTGGCATTCGAACTCGATTGAGTGCCTTGCTGTTGGGCATTTTTTCAGCGAGTGTTCTATTGAAGCCCAAACTTCATATGTATATATTTAGGTTAATTGCACAATTTTAAGGGATAATTTAGGTTATGTTAAGGATAGTTTTAGGGTTTTTCATTAGTTTAACAGCAGTATTCATTAGTTTAGCATTAGATCTCTCAAAACTCTCTCAAATTCTCTTAGTTTTGTTGTTGTTCATTATTTGCTTTGCATTCAAGTTTCCAGATTTCTACCTTAGCATTGTGGATAAATTCGATTTATTTAATTTATTATTTTTTCACTTTATATTCTATTCTTATTCTAGTATTGTTTCTCTATTATCGATTTTATTTCATTCCATCATAGATTATAGCTTTGTTTGTTGTTTGTGTTGATTCTATTAGCAATATGCGTGAGTAGTCTATTAATCTAGGATCTTGATGAACCCTAGTATGGAATAAGTATTGAATAAATCCTAAAACCGGAATATAAATTCATAAATTAATTCTTTTAATCTTTGATTGACTTTAATTCCATTAAAAGGCTAGACGTAGTTAATTAATTGCATGGATTAGGTTTGCAATGAGAGTCGGTTCATAATCTACATTAAAAGGCTAGATGTGATTGATGATCATGAAAGTAGACATCATGACTATTAGGACCTATAAAATATCGTGCTTAATGTCTTGCTATCGTATGAATCCACTAGAGTAGGTAGGATTGCTTCAGAAGGAAGCTATTGATACTCGAGAGAGATCCTTAGTATGTTTTAGAGTGCATTTATCCTAGGAATTACTTTATGTATTACATTCGCTGGATTGGGATAGAAATCAATGTCTAAGTCATACTAATGGGGATTTGTTGTCCTTGATGTTTGTCCCATATCGGTAATCTAAGTTTAGCAATAGTTCGTGTCTTAGCCTAGCTTAGCTTAGCTAGAAATTAAAATATAATCTTCATGATGACATTCCTAATAGAGGTTTGAACTAGCATAAGCAACATTAAACTATGATAGTGTCTTGGGATTTCAACCCTACTTACCCAAGCTACACTAGTTTAGATGACTATGCTATTTTTAATAGGGTAGCGACAACTCAGTCAATTCCCTTCACAAAGTTAGTCCTAGTAAAGAGGTCAAGTAAAAATAGACTAGCTGGCACATTGGAAGTGAAACTAGTAACAAGTGTCACCAAACAAGTGATCAAAGCAAAGTTGATTACAAACTTATCACCTACAATCAGGGCTAAGTTGCCAGAATAGGGATGCAAGCAAATATGGATTGTGCAATACAATGCAAAGCTACATATACACAAAGATGACCTAGAATTCATAGAAGAAGCTACAAAAGATGGGATCAACATCATGCTAGTTAACCAACTAGCATAAAGCTCTACACTTGATCTAGTGTTTTTTAGGGCGGACCAAAGAACACCAAAGTTAATAGAGAAACTAGATGAAGTAGTGGACAAGGCATACAATGAACTATGATCCAAAGCTTATCAATCATATATATTTTTACACTATAATAATGCAAGGTAGAAATCATGAAGACAAAGGACAATAACAACTGCCACATACCATACATGAACAAGCAACAACTTGAAAGAAGAAGTCAACTGCCTACATCAATCCAAGTCACAAAGGAAGTGGTAGAAGAATGCAAGTTATGGCTTCAAGCAGGGCATTACAGTGTAGTAGAAGAAGAAGAACCAGAAGGTTGTAGTCAACAATTAGAAGCAGACCCACAATGAAGAACATAAACATTAGGTATGCTATATTTTTTTGTAATTGCATAACTTATAGTTAACCTTTGTATTGCCCTTACTAATATATAAACCTTAGACAATGGTTCGAAAATGTTCAAATTATATAAGTACATTCACAAAGGAAACAAATATTGTGTAGGATCTAGCCTCAACATTAGTAACTCATGTTACTGGAGTGGCTTAGATCGTTTAAGCATCACTAATCAATTTGGAATCGATTCAGTACCTTGCCTACTCACAAGATCCCAACAACACCAACACCAAAACAACATAACAACAACAAGACCACAAGACATGGACAACAACAATGCCAACACCATAACCAGAACAAGATCCCAACATCACCAACACCATTACAACAGCACAAGAAGCACACAACAGTGAATCATCGTGGTCTTGCAAGCCCGAACATCATAAGACATGGACAGGAAAATAAGAGATCAACACAAGGAAAATAGATCCCAACAACATACCAACAGAAGAACATCACAAACAATAGATCAACACAAGAGCAAGACAACATTAGAATAGACTAATAAAAGAACACCACAAAGAAATCAGAAACTTTGAACCACACAAGAACATAATGACAAAAGGCTAAGAACAACAAACAAAGAAAACCCCAGACCACAAACAAATCAACAAACCCCACAAACACAAGAAGACAACAACACAATAATAAAACAACAAAAAATTTGAAAATATTCAGACCACAAACAAATATACAATCCCGACGAACACAACAATACAACAAAATTTTTAAAAAAAAAAGTTCAGATGCACTTAGCCTTGTGTCTTTTTCTTATTAGAGTATCAATAAGAGTAATTCGATCATGATTCAAACCCCGTTGGTGGTGGTTTTGGGGTGTTCTCGGGGGGCGATTGAAGGGTCAAAGTGGAAGCCTCAATTTATGGTTGGGGGTGTTCATACGTGTTTTCCTTTGCCTTTCCTCATCCAATTCAGCGAGTAGACATTGTAAACGTTTGATCTCAGATGATGGTAAGTGGTCTTCCTCAAACCTGAAGTATCAGGTTTAAGAAGAGGATCAATCTCTCTCTTTTCATCAGCCATACAAAGCAAACTTCAGTATCAAAATGAGTAGCCTGATATGGAGATTATTAATTCGGTGGAAATTATGGGAAACACTCAAAAAAACGACGAAAGATCTAAAAATTTGAAGAAAGAAAACAACAGATCAAGAGAGAGCAAACTAGAAGATTTGAGTGAATGTATGGGTAGGCTATGATTAGGGTTAAGGGGTGGGTAGGGTCGATTAGAGTGAAATAATAATGATAATCAAGTGAATTTGTGTATGTGTAAGGGTATAGTTGTCACTTTTACACACCTAAATTAGAAACATAACAAATAAAATGAGATGTTTGTTTAAGAAAAATATAACAAGTAAAAAAAATACGAAGATTTCTTTAAATTGATATTTATAAATAAAAATTGATTTTTACTGTATATATATATTTTTAAAATTAGGGGAACATGGCTCTCATTTATTGACCGTTTGTTTAAAAAATATCCATCCCTTTCCCATCTGACATGAGAGACCATGAAAGTTCCGTTGCGCTTGCGCCTCATATCTAGTATTCTTGTCCTAATAACCGTCAAAGGCAAACGAGAGTAGACGTGAGACTGATCAACAGAAAAAAGAAAAACAAAAACACTAATTAAGTTTAAACTAATTGTTAAAAAAAATTCAAGCAGTTTTCAATGAGTGTTGCTTCGTGGAAGCTTCGCATTTCCAGACCAAACCAACCCCATCTTCTTCCTCCTTCATCAGCGACGACTCTTCCTCCTTCCTCCCATCTTCAAATTTATTCCACTCCATCAAAAACTTCATCATAGTTAGCTGTACCATTCATTCATATTCCAACTTCTGACTTGTCATTAATTATAGAGCAGAATACCCATCAATTTCTTTTGCACTTTCTTTGTTTTCGAGTTTCTGCTCGATCAATATTCGGTATACTTCACGCGACGAAAGAGCATTAGTTACTGAAACACGAAATACGAACCGTTTTATTAGTATTTTGCAAAGGTAGTTGTTATCTTTATACTTTTTGATTTGGGATTTGCTTCACTTAGTGTTTTCTACTTTTGTGAAGTAATTGTGATTTTATGTGTTTGAGTTGATCTGTAATTTAGGTGTCTAGATTTGATCATCTTTGACTTTGTAATACTTAGCTTCTTCAGTACGATTGAGTTTGTTTATTTTGGTTGACATTGTTTCCTTACTATTTAGACTGTTTCAGTGTTAGTGTTGAAGTTAAGCTCGCAGTTCGCTTCGGTTTCAAAACATTAATGAACTTTGAGGGTTTGCTGCATCTGCTTTTCAATCTTGGTTGACTTGGAGCACAATGTCTTCACATTGAGCTCAGACTATGCTATGTACTTTGTTTGTAAATTGCAAGCGATCTAATCCTTGTTCATGACTTTCCATATGTTACCGTCCTATGCATTAGCACTGTGATGGTGTTGGTCAAAATCTTCGCGTTTCGGCTGCCTATAGCTTAGTTTATTTACTGGATCCTGCTTTCTTCATATGTGTGGAGAATACCTGAATTTATGCTTTAGCGTAGTTGTCAATGAATGGTTATTTTTCAATGTTGAAGTAGTTATCTTAGCTGCATTGTTTAATTTGGAAGCATTCTGATCCGAGAGCGTTGTTAACAATCTGATTTTACTCGTCAGTGGTTGACAGTGGAATTTCAGTTTCATTTGTGGTCTTCTCTCCTATGCATTGTATCTTCTGACTTAAGGAATAATATATCCCACTCGTCATCGTCCTGACTAGAGTACTATTCTATCAATTTTAGATTATCATTAAGTCAGTCTTCGTTTTGTCCTACCCTGATTTCTAGCTAATCAATGTTAAGCAATTTGGAATTTTTTTTTTTATCTTCTCTTGTTGTTGTGCTTATCAATTTATCAACTTGATGAAGTGAGATGTTCTTCACAAGCTCTTTTTCTGAGATGAAGACCATTAGATTTTGTTGCATTCGATACAATTTTTCAAGGTCCCATGTTAGCAGTTATGTATGTCTATTCTTTGTGGACACTTTATTCTTAGTATTTATACTGACGAATGGCTTGCTTAATAAGGCTGCACTTACCTTTTAGAAAAGTAGAGGCTGCATTTATGTTCTAATGCCCAAATTTCGTATCTTGATCTGTTCTTAATGCTTTTTACTTCGGCTTTGTTACCACATCACAAAATACTTTCTTGAAAAGAAAAACTGTATGGTCTGGAACTGATGTCACAGACTCACAGTTTGATTTCAACAAGTTATCAATTAACATTTCAATAGATTCGTGGATGCATTGCCTTTGGCAAGGTGCTATATATGTTTGTCCCATTCTGCACTCAGGCATAATCAGTCAAATTTGGTTTTTTGCAGATGGAACCAACTGATGGAAAGTCAGACCTTGAGTTTGGTGAGGAGATTCCTCTAAGCGCATCAAAATCCAGCAGAAAGGGATTTCACCCTTTAGAATTTGATTCTTCTTCTGCCATTCCAAGAGAAGTTCCAAATTCACATTTAATAAAGAAGCTGCATGTCAGCCCTTTTAGCAGCATATACACTGTGTTAATAAAGGCTAAAATAAATGTTCTACTTCCATTTGGACCTTTGGCAATATTGCTCCACTACTTGACTGATAAATATGTAAGCAGTACTTTACTCCTTGATTCTTTGCTCAAAATTAATTATCACATTGTACCAATCACTCACTATTTAGAACTCAATTTAGCCTGATTTCATGACATTCCCTTCATAATAATAATTTTCTCATTCCCTAATTCTTAATCTTTGTCACTCATATAAACAGAGGCATTCTCCTTGTGATAAATGATAACTTTTCTAGAATTGCTAACATAGGACATGATACTCACTTTAACTTCCATTTGCTGTTCATGCCACTACTTCCCCCTTATCACCAGAATTTAGTTTATCGCAGTCACTTGACGTGTCATATTTCTTGTGGTATTGATGGAAAGTACTCTGATTATTTCCCTTTTATGTTCCTTCTTTGTCATCTTTATAGAATTTGTATGCATTTCAGGGATGGATATTCTTTTTTAGTTTATTAGGCATCACCCCTTTGGCAGAGCGTTTGGGTTATGCAACAGAGTAAGTTTGTTCTGTTTCGTTGAGCTCCCTGGTCTCTCAATTATGCAAATGAAGGCTGTTAATGTTTGTTATTCCTTTATTTTTAATGATGCAGGCAGCTTGCATTTTATACAGGCCCTACAGGTAATTATTACTATTTTTGATACCTTATCACATTAGATTTGTCATTTTATTTTGTTGGCGGGTCGATTTTAATGCAAATTTCTATGATGACTTATTTTAGTTTACTCTTGTGACCTCATCTAACACTGATAACGTATTGATAATGCAATACAACATTTGTATATTTATGCTGCATTAGATTTGGTGGACTAACTAGAATCATTGGCATCCAGTGGGTGGTTTGTTAAATGCCACATTTGGCAATGCTACAGAGATGATAATTTCAATCTATGCATTGAAGATTGGTATGATAAGAGTGGTTCAACAATCTTTACTGGGTTCCATCTTGTCGAATATGCTATTAGTTCTTGGATGTGCCTTTTTCACTGGGGGAGTTGTTCATCATCCAAAAATTCAGAGTTTTGACAAGGTAAATGTTTGTTGTAATTGGATCAACCATTACTATGCTATACCTGATGTTGAAGCTTACCTCTTATACAAATCTTCAGAGAGATTATTTACTAGTGTAATGTTTGCCACAGTCTGCAGCCTTAATGAACTCAGGCTTGTTGTTAATGGCTGTGATGGGTATAACATTTCCAGCTGTGCTCCATTTTACACACACTGAGGTACATCGTGGCAAGTCAGAGCTCTCTCTTTCAAGATTTAGTAGTGGCATCATGCTGGTGGCTTATGCAAGCTACCTATACTTCCAGCTAAGAAGTCAACATAATCTTTATGATCCAATTGATGGGGTAAGTTCTTGAAATCGATGTTTCTTTTTCTTTGCTGTTGATGAGAACGGTTAATGTATGATATGTCTCTTTTCTAAGGACTACACCACTTATTAGGATTTTTAAGAGATACTTTTATGTCCTTACTAGTAAATGCTAATATGTAGCTAGCCTAAAATTTCTCAAATCAGAGGTTTTTCGTGTGTGTAAGCCCGTTGATCTAGCTTTCTTGGTTGAAGTTGGTCTTTATGCTGAACGTACCATACCACTACACCATGGATTCTATTGAGGATCTGCGTCAATGGTAGGGTAGGGAGGCTTAGATGTGTATCCTTAGCTTTATTATTGTCCAAAATGTTTCTGAATTGAAGAGTAAGATAACATGGTCATTTAGATAATTTTGACGTAATAAATTTTTCTATTGGTTTAGGAAACAGTCAATAATACAGAAGAGACCGATGATGATGAAGCTCCCGAGATAACGTATTGGGAATCAATTGCCTGGCTTGCTATTTTGACCTTATGGGTGTCGGTACTATCTGGATATCTCGTTGATGCTATACAGGTAGGTCCTTACTTCTATATTAATTTCCGCTGTTTTTTTTTACTTGCAACACTTCTTAAAGAAGAATCTAATAAGATTCTACATGATTATTATTTTTCTCACCGATAATTCACCAAAGAAGATCAAAGCCAAACTTGTGAATAGTGCAAAAATTAAAGTATTGCAAGTAAAAAAACAGAGGAAGTATATTTCATTGAAGATATTTTATTGTTTTATATTTCATTTTCTGTCTCAGTTTTTCTTTTGTTGCATGGCTTTTCATGGATGTGTGATGATTTTGAAAGATGTTGGGGATCATTACTTCTTTTCTTCTTTTTCTTTTTTTTTTTTAATTATCTGGGGATATGTATAAGTTAAAACCAAATCTGTATATTTGAGTGTAAAGCATTCTGCAATCAATGTACTTTTCAGATCTGACCTTTGGTTTGTTTTATTTTCTACCACTTGAGCACCATTTACAATCTATTTCTGCTAATGTACATCTCTTGAAAATGTAGCAACCGATAGCATTATCATCTCTTCACTTTGGGAAACTAGGGTCTATTAGCAGGATAGACATTTATAGTGACAACAATTACAAACCAGGGAAGGTGTGCCAAAGGCTTGGTTGAGGAGGCAATGGTCAGTGACTCAAGTGTTTGAGAAGGCTCAAGGTGTACTAAGATGATAGGGGTCCTTAAGCCTAAGTAAAGGACATATGTGAGGTGTGCAGCTCATTAAAATGTGTCGTAGTTCTTATTATTTAAGATTCTATGAGAGAAAAGTTGAGCACCTTAAAGCTGTCGAGGGGGTAGCTGTAGGTCATGCCATAATTGAGCAATGCTGCATCTGATCATCCTCCCACCCATCGAGCTCTTCTTGGGTTTCTTCCTTTAAATCGTATATAATATAATCTTGTTGCAACTTCGCATTTTAATGTGATGATTTCTTCTGTATCATGCCCAAATTGCTTGAACCTCAACTTTATGCTACTTCTCTTAACTGGAGGATTTTCATTACATGTAACCTATTATGTTGAGTAATCTTAATTCTGATTTGATACTATGAAAATGAATCCTGCCGCATCAAGAACAATCTTTTTAACTTGTTATATTTGGTGTGTAATGACAGGACAATAGTCAAATTTATGATTTCATAATGCACGCAGACAACAGTATTCATTTGTTGACCTTTTTGCAGGGTGCATCTGACTCATGGAATATGCCCGTTGCTTTTATTAGTGTGATTCTGCTTCCAATTGTGGGGAACGCTGCCGAGCATGCTAGTGCAATTATGTTTGCTGTAAAGGATAAGCTTGTTAGTGCTAATCACTCAATGCTCCATCTTATGTGTGAATTTACATTTGTAGCTCACAATGATTCTCTGTATAGCTATCCTCTTTTAATAAAGTGGGCTTGTTTGCATCTTATGATTGCAATATCATCAAATGTATGGCATGGGTGAACCATATTGATGAATTGTTGTGATTAAATGATTTCATCATGGTTTATGCAGGACATCACCCTTGGAGTAGCAATTGGCTCATCTACACAAATATCAATGTTTGTGGTAAGTTGACATTACTAATTGGAAATCATTAATTGGTGTAAACTATTTTCTGGACTGTGGTATTGGCTGATTTATATGTATTATGGTATGTTTGTAAATTCAGTTTTGCTTATGTGCCAGTATCTTTAAACTTGTAAAATTATCAAGACACCAATTGCTCTGTTTTAAAGCACCTTGAGTCTTGAGAAGACAATTTCTGAGCTTGCTGTATTTACAAGTACAGTATTGTTATGTTAACTTTGAGAGTTATTTTTCTATGATTTGTTAATACAAAAGGGATTGAAGGTTCAAGAATACTTGTGACAGTGTTCACTTTCCATGTTTAGAGTAATTGATACTTGTAGCTTATACTATGAGGACTTCATGTGCAAGAAGACGTTCCCCATAAGTGTATAGGTTATACTGCTTCCTGGAGTATTAGTTAGCATTTGATAGAGATTGCTCAATTTTGTCAAATAAGCTATAAAAGGAAGGGAATTGGTGATTCATCACAAAGGGTTCTTCTAATGGTTTTAGCAATCGTATGAAGCTTCTCCTCATTCACATTACTATTGTTTTATGGCTTCACTTTGGATGGGCCTTTTGTGTTTATTATTTCTGCTCTCTTTGCAAAGGCTCTTGTTTTTTTTTTCTGCATAATTGACTTTCAAAATGCAAAGAAAATATATTTACTCAAATACAAACCATTGGGTTGAGATCACTTATGACAGTGTCCTTGATTTTGCAGATTCCCTTTTGTGTAATAGTTGGTTGGATGATGGGACAGCCCATGGATCTGAACTTTCAACTTTTTGAGACTGCTACTCTTTTTGTGACAGTTCTAGTGGTTGCATTTATGCTTCAGGTTTGCCATCTGCTTTCATCTTGTTTATTACCTTCTAATCGAATTTGCTTACTATGAGACATGTTTGATAAAGCTTCAATGTCTGTTGTGGCGTTATGGTATAGATAAATGCAAAGAGAGCAGTCATTGAGTCAGTGTCATGGTTTTGGAAACTTAAAGCTTGTGTGCTCAAATTTGATGTGCCTTAAGGCCCTTGCCCTTGTTGGGGACCTTGGAGAGTTGGTGTTGCACTATCAGTCCGAGATTATCATTTATCATGCATTCGACTTTCTGACTGCAGCAAAAGAAAAAATTAGGATGAATAAAAGATATAAGAAAACAGTAGCATTAACAAGGAGCACACTATAACATGTTGAATTTCCTATATAGATGTAAAATTAACAGACCAATGATGACAATCCATTGAGCTTAATAGTTCCATATATATATTGGAGGATATTACTCGAGTTTAAAGAATTCAAAACCAGAGAGAAACTTTCAAGAGGCGGGGTAGCTGTCTAAGTAATGGATATATCTCAGAAAGCAGCCATCTACCCTGCATTGAACCTATGAATATCTTGCATTTGTGTTCATGACCTCATGGGAACACCCATGAGAGTTCAATAATGAACACTAGAGCCTTAGAGGGGCATTTGTAGGAAATAAACTACTTAAAAAGTTGTCTTCCTTAGATTTCTTGGTCCGATGGAAACTCCTCCTAAATTAAATCACTGACTAAATGAAATAGCTTGTCATATCATGAATAAGTCAAATATCTGGATTTGAACTATATGATTTTTGCAAAAGTAGCCAAAGACATAGTTATAGGTTTCTATATGAGTATACCCATGAGATCAAGACATAAGAGTTTCATAAGTTTACTAGCCACTAAATTTCTCTAGCCAAACTAAGTCCTAAAGATGACAAAAAAATAATCAGTTTGAAACCCAAATCTATCATGCACTATAGTAAAAATCACACTCTTTATTAATGTAAGAGGAAAGGAAATTAATTTATTTTTTATCCCCTGGAGTTGGCATACCCAATTGTCTTAAGTAATCCAACGAACTCATGCAAGTCCACACAATGTAGCAAGTTGCCACTCTAGCCGAATAACATTGCAAGTTATTAAAAACACAGTCTCTAAAGCATAAGCCACGAACCTATGATTTTGAGACAAAAATAAAAAACATGAAGGATTTGAGACACATATCCCAACAATTCCCATTACAGTTGAAAGAGAGATTTCATTGGATGAGAAGTACTCCAATAAAATTCAGAAATTAGAATGCAGTGCTTATGTTAAAAGGTAGATGCTGATATGTTTTGTCAACTCTTGCAGGAAGGAACATCAAATTACTTTAAAGGCTTGATGCTTGTGCTGTGCTATCTTATTGTTGCGGCCAGCTTTTTTGTACATAATGATGCTAAGGAAGGTGTGTACTTGTTCAATTTGATATATTTGTTCTCATCAATATTGGATTTCATTGCTTGCAGTTTATAGCACATTTGGGAACAGAATAGTCTTATTATTGAACATGAATATAATGAGTGATAAAAGGTTGAGTTCCAATAGGATGTCCATAGGATGATGCTTTGCTTAGGAATAGCTTAAATAGTGTCCATTCTTGAGGCATAGACTTAACATTCCTTCCTGTAAAAAATAGAATGGTATAAAATTTTTTACCTAATGATTTATAAAGTTTGAAGTAAAAGAGTTGCAAAAGATCCTGCAGGGCTTTCTCTTCTACTGGTAAAGTTTTCCTGGTGAACTTTATTGAGATCAAATTTTTATTTATTTCTAGATTTATAGGATAAATGACATTCCAATATAGGCATTTCTACATTTTTTTGGGTCATTTTTTTTCTACCCATCGGAAACAAAGGTTTTACCTTTAACATCAGCGCTTCTTGTATAGTAGTCTATTATATCATATAATATACTAGTCTTTTTTTTTTTTTTGCTTTGTTTCCCTTCCTATTGCTTGTTGTTTGGGAGTAGAGGTGTTGCTAGAGCTGTTTAAAGCTACTTGTAAATAGATAAAATCTTGAGTCTCTTGGAGAAACCACTTCAAAGCTCAGTGATATGTTTGTTTGGTTTGCCCTTTATTTGGTATTATGAATCACTGAATTATTTTTGGGTTTCAGTCACTTCACTAGTAATTATAACTAAAACTATGGTATACCTTAATAGACATCCATGCACTTCACTATCATCTTTTCCACCATTTCTCTTTGCTCATAAGATTGAAGAATTCTAACAGAAATTCCACTGCTGAGACACCGGGCTTGTTGTCTCTTCAAAGTTACAAGTCTCCCTTATTTGCAACAAAACTTTTAGTCCAAGGACCTATTTGGCTGTTTCTTCGACAATTAGGGGAATACCCAAGTTAAGTTTGAGAGAGGACAGAGAGTTTAACCCGTACTATCCCCATTCTAAGAGAAGTCATTACCTTCATTTTTTTTTCAGGAGTCGATTGAATTTCTAATTTTAATAAATGAAAAAGAAAACCATTGTAAAATTATCTTGTTCACAAGATTAATACAGATACTTTAAATAAGATACAACTAGCACTAAGGTAAATTAAAATAGAAGAATAAGTTTAAGAGTAGCCTGAGTTGTAGCCTGCAAGAGTTATTCTTATAAGCTCTGCCTGCACCTGTAGAAGAAATTTATGCGCTCCTCAATTGAGTGCAGTACACCTGTACCAATGAACACCAGCGCTCCTATAAAAGTATAGTGTTGATAATCGCATTTTGTTAGTGATCTTTGCTAGTACCTTCCCTGCTTTAACAATATAATTGAGGAAAGAAACTGCAGTAAGCTGCTTCATATTGAAAACTCGGGTTCTTTTTCACCAGTGTGAGTCTTGCATATGCACAGAAATTCTCAAACTATCCGTTCAACAAACTCTAGTAGTTGCTAAAATTGTTGAAATGAACTTCCTAAAACTCTTCCCACAGTGTCTCCACAAACAAAAAATTAACACATTTCATTAAAAGCGTAAAATGGCTTGTGTTGTTACACCATGTAAGGAACTGAATAAGTTATCCAATGCTGCAAAACACTGTTATGAAAATATCTGTGACTAGTAATTTAACTGAAATTTAGGATTCTTAAAGAAAGTAAATATTTAAAAGCAACTTTGACAGTCCATTGTTTTTGAAATTGGAGACTAATTTTCCATAATGATTGATACTATTCAAAAGCAGTGTTATATGCTTCTTTTTCACAGTGTTGTGTAATGTTTCCGAGTGGCATGGCTGGTAGCAAGAGATATTACACTTGTATCGTGACTAATCCATTCTTTTTCTGATGGGAATCCTTTGTGGAATCTTTAACCACGCCTACAGTTCTCGTATTGCCCTTAGTCTACCTTAATGTGGTGTATGTTTGTTTTGGCATTCAAAACTGTAATATCTTGTCTCATGTTGCAGATGAAGATTAAAGAGCTAACCACTGATCAACGACAAAGAACTTCTTGCATATCCCAGGAAGAAGATGCCACATAAGTCCAGACTTTTTGGTGTTGTCGTTTATACTGGCATTGTCTCCTGAATGATCTGGGTGCTCCGGATCACCTAAGGAAGGAAAAAGGTTCTGTTGCTGTTTTATGGTGTAAAATGCCAATTTTTGTTGTAAGATGTCATTCTCGTTGGAGTCATTGCGCTTGCAGGAATGTCGATTACTGATCTTCTGTTGTCAATTAGCTTTTCATTTATTGATACGGCGGTTACCGTCTACTTACAGTGTTGCTTGAACCCCGAACTAACCAAACACAAGCGTATTTTTCTGGGATGAATCTGTCAGGAAAACTAGTAAAACAGAATATATTTTATTTTTTTATTTCTATTTTTTAAAAAATTTATTTGGTTATAGAGAACCTCAAAGTAGCGAAAGGTGTAAGACTGGTTCTGAAATAGTCTTAGTACCCACTATTTGTATGAGATCGTAGAATTCCTCAATTATTTGTATGCATTCACTATAAGACTGGTTCTGAAATAGTCTTAGATCCACTATTTGTATGCGTTCCTCAACTTCGGATCTCCTAGATTGAAATCCTCGAAAGAGTTATTATGACAGTTCCGTTGTATGTGATAGAAGCCATTTAACTTTTTACTTATATAAAGGTCTATATACATAATTTTTTTTTGGTTTTATTCATGTTTTGATGGAATCTATCTACGTAGCACATGATTAATACTGCCGAAAGTCAGTTTTCTATAAAGTCAAGTTGTACTTTTATTCAACAGCTATTGTATTAAGTATCAAATAGCATATACCACTATCTTATTAAGAATCAAATATCATATATGCATATAATTCAAAGAAAGTTAGTTTCATGGGATATTGATAGGTCGGGTCATTAACAAATCAAGTTGTCTTCTGGTTGGGTCATTAATTCGAGTCAGATGCAAATTGGATTTAGATCAGGTCATTAACATGAAAGTCAGTAGGGATGTCAATTTGAGTCCATGAGTCGGTTTTGGGTTGATCCATCGTGGGTTGATTTTATCTAGTTGGGTTAAAACAGGTATATTTGGCCTTTCGAGTCGGACTAGGTCAAATCGGGTCATTATCAGATTGGGTCAAATTGGTTATTTGATTTGTCGGTCATATTCGATTTTGGTTCTGATCAATTCAGATCGGTTACATAACGGGTTGTAGTAGGTTGTTTGGGGTTCAGGTAGATTTCGAGATCTTATAATGTTCGATTCGGATTAATATGAATTGATTCATTGACTAGTTATAGCGGGTTGTTTTTGGTTCAAGTAAATTTTGGGTGTCGGTTAGGGTCAATTCGAATCGGTTCCTAAACAAATTATTTTGTGTTCGGATAGATTTCAGCTCAACTCGCTTATTGAAATGAGTCATCTCCATTTCAATTGAACTCTGGGTCAGGCCTTATTGGGTTTGAATCGGTCATAGATGATATTTATGATTCAATTTTTTACATTTTATTGTATCCATCTCAATTCATGTTAGTTAATCTCAGGCCAACTCACTCCCTAACTTGCTTTTATGTGATGGCCAATTTATTAATTAGATAATAATGTTAAGGATAAGCAATTGCAGATCAAAATATTTACGAGGCATTGATTATTAAATGTGTATTATAGTGACAAATGAGTATGAGATGTGTATAATATTGTATCAATGTATTATTTTTGTCAATCATCTATTAATCATAAAATCAATTAATGATTGAGTAATTCTATCAAATATCGAACAAGTATAAAATATCATATATAGACATATAAGTCAAATAAACTCAAAATTGGATAATCAGCTGAGAATAGTACATTTTATCAAGTATCAAATAACATATATAGACATGTAATTCAAGGAAAGTTAGCTTTATGGGATATTAACAGGTTGGGTCTTAACGAATCAGGTTGTCTTTTGGTCGGGTCATTAACGGGTCAAGTCACATTTGGGACAGACGGAAATCACATTTGGTCGGGTTATTAACATGTCAGGTTATTATCGGGTCGGGTCATTAACGGGTCATGTCATTTTTTAGGTCGAGTCATTAACGGGTCAGATTGCATTTAGGTTGGACGTAGATCGGGTTTAATTGATTTTTGGTTGACTTTAGGTCGGGTTGGGTTGAATTATGGGTCACACTTTTTGGATCATAACCAAGTCGGATGTAATCCAGTTTCAGCCAGTTTTACGGGTCGAGTCAGATTTTGACATCCCTACTAACTTATAAAAAGTTGGGACATGGTCATGCCAGCACTTGGACTCAGCAGGTCCGCCTGCTGGCTTGGCTCACATGGTGACCATGGAGTGGGCTATGGTCCATTTTGGCTCGCGTGCTAGCATGTAGGCACGAATATATTATTATTATTATTATTATTATTATTATTATTATTATTGTTATTATTATTATACAATTAGCACAAGCCAAGAAAACACAGGCAATGCCCACCTCTCTTGAGTACCATTATAAACTAGTAAAGAAAATTCCTTTTCTTCTCTAATGGCAATTCCATTGCAATGATATTGCTTTCTACCATTTTCTTAATGGACATTGAAAATATCCATTAGAATCTCTATCACATAAGCAACTCCAGTGTTGGTGTCAAAAAATTGATTACGTACTTTGCTTATGCCTTCTTTGGAATAAAATTATGTATATTACATTTTCAATATGGATAATTATTAGCCCAAACTCGGCTTGAGCCTAAGATCGACAATAAAAATTTGAAAACCTGAAGATTGTCTTAAAAAAAGGATGCTTATGAGTCAAATCGAGTTGAGTTGGACTCAGGTAGCTCGACCTGACTTTCGAGTTGATCTCGAGTTTGACCAACTCAAGTTTTGACCAAGTTGATATCGACTATTGCACAAATTGTCTCATCTTAAATCTTGATAGCACTCTCCTATAGAGCATATGTTTGATTTAGGAATATTACATATTATAGTACGTGGAACTTATTTTTACAAGCTTCTCACAAGTTTTTGACCAGAGTTTTAAGTACCTCACCTCAATTCGGCAACAACGAGATCGAGTTTGATTTAGTCTCACTCTAATTAAGTTATGATCGAGTTTTTGACTGTGTCTTTAGCCGGTCATGGCCATTAAAAATTTTTAAGGGCTTTAAGCACCTATAAGGCTTTTCTGAGTTCCTTCGCCTAACGGAAACCCCTGCTTTTCGGGCGTAATCCCGTGTTTGACCAAGGCATTAAATGGTAATGGACTCTACCCTGAACCGGGAGCGGGTGAAGACATGCAGCTTTCATTTTCAAGGTACAGAGTCACATGCTGAGCAAGGAGGTATATATCATACTCATTTATACGCGCAAGGTGCGGTATCAGCCGGAACGCGGAGAGGATTTCCCTCAAACAAAGATGGGTGTGTCAGGAAACAATGTGAAGTCGCTCCGTTAATCTTTAGTTGTTCGTGAGTTGTCTCATCTTATTAGCACCACTAAACTAGATGATGGGAGGTGGAGCGATGCATGATAGGATGAGAGTTTTTTTTTATTGATGAATTAGGGATTAATTTGTTTAGACAAAGGTCAAGATGTTTTCTTTGGTATTGTGTATATCTCAACCATTGATTTTTAAAGTATCTCTTTTTTCTTTAGAAAAGTGTGAACAAAATTTATATTATCACAAATTTATTTTTCTGTATATATATAATCAAATATCACTCGATCTTTATGAGTCGAGTTTTGAGCATCATAATTTTTCTCATTAACTTATCGAGTTTAATTTACCCTAGTTAAGTTTTAACTGAATTTTGATCGAGTCAAATTCGAGTAGCTTGCAATTACTCAACTCAATAAACAACCCAAGCTTAGACTGGATAGAAAAAAATGAGTCCAGATTGCTTTGGATCAATTTTCAACTTTTAATGTCTTCTATTAATATTTTCAGTAGGAATCTGTTAAAAGAAGGGGAAAAAGCATGAAAATGATCAAATTATTGCCTATCATGATAGCATAAAAAAAATATCATAATTATATTATTTTCCACATAAATAAAAGTAAAAATATAATAAATTTAGTACATTTATGAAGCGGTCTGGATTGGATCGAACAAAAAAATTGAAAATTAATATTTATTAACCTAGAGACCAAATCGATTATCGGTTGAACCAACTGATTCGTTTGGTTCATTTTACTAGTCTAGATAAGTTTTTCTGAAAATATTGGTTGAGAAGGTCATATTAGGTGAGTGGTGTGACATTAGTAAAGTATAAAAGGCTTCCGCGCTAATAATTAGGTTTCATTATTCTTAACTTATAGTTTTATTTCTTACAACTTTCTAAAATTCCGCACTAATATATGTCATTATTGACTAAGATCTTCACATTATTTGTCAATTACGGTTACAAATAGTGGATCGCTAAACACCGCCCGTGATTATCCAGCTATCGCCCGTATTTTATACGTATTTTACACATTCTTTACGATTTTGCCCTTATATATTATATACCTAATTTAACCTTATTTAAACATATGTAATAATTATTTAACATTTTAGTTTACTAACCTAATTTAATAATTTAATTTACTAAGCTAATTTAACCTATTTACTAACCTAATTTAATAATTTAATTTACTAATCTAATTTAACCTATTTACTAACCTAAATTATTATTTATATAATTTTTAAATTTAATGACCTAAATTAATCCATTTACTCACCTAATTGTACTCTTTTTTCCTATCTCTTATAAACCCATTTTTATCACTCCTTTAATACTTTTCCATCATTTACTCACTCAAACTCTCTCAAACATCTATTTCTCTCCTAAGAAACATCTTTCATAAAACCAAATTTTTTTTCCAAAAATTCACCATGTCAAGAGCGGATAAAGAACCAAGCTAAGTTGAAGCTTGAGTGGAAGAATAAGTAGAGTTGCTGGTAAAAGCTCTAAGTGGATTAACAGGTTCTTCATCCTCAAAAGTATGTATTATTTTGTTTTTTAGCAAAATTTATGGTTCCTTATATGTATTATTTTGATTTTGAAGCAATTTGAAGTTATTTGTATGTATTTTATGGAGTATAATGATTTTTAGGAATTCGTTGTTTGTTCCGCCATTGTTGATTTTGTTGAATTTGGTTCATTTGTGATTGAGGAAGAAGATGAAAAACAATATATATATATATATATATATATATATATATATATATATATATATATATATATATATATATATATATATATATATATATATATATATATATATAACCGTGTAAAATACACGGTTCAACATGGTAGAACCGTATATTTTATACGGTTTATCCATGATATAACCGTATAAAATACACGGTTCTATCATGGTAGAACCGTCTGAAGAATCAATAGGGAGATGGAATAGGATTAATTATACTATAGGGGGGGGGGTGAATAGAGTATAAACGATTTTCGCATTTAGGATCTCAAGGTCTTAAACAGACTTTCAAAGGCGGAATATAAGTGTTGAGACTTATCTTTGAATCTGGATGTCAAAGCCTTGAAATTGGTTTCAAAGGCTTTTGCTTAGGCTTTAACTGTTCGCTACTTTGATTAATGAACGAAACAAACATAAAACATAAGCAATGAAGACAGAAATAAGATGAGACAAAACACAGAGATTTGATACGAAGTTCGGCAACTAATTTGCCTACGTCTCCGCCTAGGGTTGTCCAACCCTTAGGATTTAATTCGCTCTTTTATTACTTCCCTTAGAGACCTAAAGCACCCTAGAAGATCTTAATCCACATCTTCTACTCCATAGCACCCCAGCTACACTTTAGCATCTCAAATCCTAGTAATAAAAAGATCTCTGATCTATTTTTCTATACGTTTGAGTACTATGGGTATACTCTTAGTATAACACTCTCTCAAAATATTCTTTTAAACACTCAAGAGATTATACTTTGATTTTCTCTCAATCTAAATATAAGATAAAGTTTATGGAACTAGAGAGAAAATAATAAAGCTTTATTGATGTAGCTTGTGACTAAAATTCACAATTAAAGCTTCTGTTCTTGTCTCACTTTTTGTCTCGTGCTTCTTCAACTTCGAAGCTTAGGAATATATACTGAACTTGATTTCAAAGCCGTTGAAAGGAGGCTCAAAATAGGCTGCTGAAAATTTGATTTGCCTTTAATACTTTCAGCAAGATTTCCTCCAATATGGCTGTAGAGATTCATGATTTTGGCTGTTGAAGATTGATATCATTGAATATTTTACATTAAGAATCTTTCCACTTTATTTGTTACACCTTGAAGCTTCAACAAATTTCTTTTTCCATAACAATGATGTTTGAATTTTGGTAACTACCAAAATTAACTTGAAGAATCTTCAACATATATGAGCATCATTTATTTGCTGAAATCAAGAGATATCCTTGACAATAAAACCAAGTCTAAATAAGTTAGGTTAGAGAATAAAATAAGTGAAATAAGGAAAGGATAAAAATACAAGATTTAGGCAATTAGAATATTCTTGTCCTTTGACAAAGTGTTTGAACTTTGCTGACTTCTTTGAGACGTGGCTCAAGTTTTTGAAGACGTGGCTCAAATGTTTTATTCTCGTCCTTTAACAGAATGCATAAAGCTTTGTATATTCCATTACTTCCATCACATTGTCAACTCTATGCATTTTGGTTTCTATAATATTTTCAACTCTATTTGGTTTTGTATTTTGGCTTCCTTTCAACGGGCATATTAATCAAGGTGGAATCTTCACCGTCCATTTAGGGCATTTTGACCTAGGTAGAATCGTGTATTTTACACAGTTCCAATATATTTTTTTAAAAAATTAAATTATTAGTTAATGTTTATTATGGAATATTAATAATAATACATATTAATTAATATTTAATAATACATTGTAATTAAAATTCCGTATTAAATTAGTTAATACTGTATTATGTACTAAGCATATCTAATTATTTATTATTTAATTAGTTAATAATAGTACGTATTAATTACATAATATTAGTAATTAGTCATATAATATTAATATGTTTATATTAGTAATAATATATATAATTAGTCATTATTTCATTGTATTAATTACATTATATATTTATTAATTATAGTACTCATAATTCATTATTTTAATTATACTATATTTTTATTAATAATAATACGTGTAATTACTCGTAATTTCAATGTATTAAATACATTCTAAATCTATTAATAATAATACTCGTAATTTATTATATTAATGGCATTATTATTTATTAATAATAATACATATAATTAGTTGTAATTCTATTGTATTTAACATCTTTGTATATATTAATAATAATACCTACATTTGTATTAGTTAAATTTTGTTTAATTATAAATAGTTAAATTATGTTTATATTAAATTAGTATTAATTTTTATTTATTAATTACTTATTATTTATCATTAATATAATGGACTAGGTACTTGAAATCCATGGTGAGGGTGATTCAGGTCCGAGACATCCCCGAACCTGTGGTATCTCAGCTTCTGCACGTAGGGAGAGAGAGGGTGTACGGTTGCAGCAGTTACATGAGGATTTGGTAGATGAGGTAGATAAGGCAGGAAAGGATGATGGCGATGATTTGGATAATTACGTGATAGATGACGAGGATATGGATCAGGAAGATGATATCCCGAACTATGATTTGGGTGGTGCTAGTGCTATGCCGGAGGAACAACTAGGAGATCAGTATGTTAGAGTGTGCAAAGGCGTGGATGGTAAATTTGCTAGTGCAACAGAATCGGGTTCTTCTTCAACTGTTTCTAGCTCGAGTAGTAAGAGGAAGAAGGGGGATGACTCTTGGGTTGTGAAGGGTGGAGTTCCTGGCGGCCCTATCGAAGGGAACTTGATTCCTAGCTTTTTTGGGTCACATTGCAACAAATATTTGGGTTGGGAAGGAGCACATAAACGGTGTATTAAAGTGTCAAAACCGTGACAAGATGTGCTCCCTTCTCGATAAATGGGCTCGTTCTAAGCTTGATGGAAGTCCGATACAACAACGATTGCTGAATTTTTTCTCTTTCTACCAAGTATGTTGTTCGATCACATAGATGCACCACTGATATATGCTTTTGTGGAGCATTGGCAACCAGATACGAATTCCTTCCACTTTTCATTTGGTGAGATGACTATCTTACTGCATGACGTGGAGGCTATTCTTGGTGTTCGTGTAGAGGATAAGCTGGTAGATGATTGTACTGATATCTCCTCCACGACACTTAATAAACTTCTATATGTTGACCCTGCTATCCTCGGAGGAGAAGATCCCGAGAGCATCTACCGTAACGGTGGTGTAAATCTTATGTCTTATACAAGAGATTTCTGGTAGCAAATAGGGCAAAGGATACACAGCTATCAACGTGGTTGTTTTTGGCATTAGGTTGCACCATGTTCGTAGATAAGAGTGGAGATAGGATTAGGAAGCATTGTCTGCGTGAGGCTTTGGAGCCATATTCTATTTCTACATACTCTTGGGGATCGACAGTCCTAGCAAACATGTTTCGCCAGTTGGGGGTTGCCAGCCGGATTGATTGCCGGGAGATTGCTGGGTGCATGACATTGTTGCAAGCTTGGATTTATGAGTACTTCCCAGCTTTTCGGCCCCATAGAGACCCGAAGTTTGCTATGACCCAATTTCCAAGAACTAAGTTTTAGGGAAGTCGAGCCGAGAAGAAGACTCTGGAGCGACTGATTGAATTTTGGTGCCAATTTGACACCATGAGTGCGCATTAGGTACACCATCGTATTTAATTTATTGCATCAGAATAGGGAACCACGCATAAGAATCTCGGAATTGTATCACTGCATTGTTGTACTTCGTTTCTGTTTTCACATTCATAATTCTACTTTATTTACCCATTTTTACATCAGTAACGCACCTCTTGTCTTTTAAAATGTCATATGCCTTCTTCTTTACACAGTTGTTGGTGTGCCATGTGCAAAGTAAATGACGCGATTTGGGAAATAACTCCGCAATGGGATGAAATAATCCTCCCTCATAATCAGTCACTATCACTTTAGGGTGCACTTTAAAACCAATTAGATGCCCAGTTTATTTAACACCCACCAGTAACTCTCTGATTTCTCATCCTTCATGATTGCATAACCGATCACGAAGTTTGAATTTATCGGAGTCATCCCAATTATCTCAATCAACGAATATTTATGCTTGTTTGTTTTGTATGTTGAATCAATTATAATCACATATGGCCAAGTACGTAACATCAAGCTAGATTCAAGATGCACCATAAACACACGAGTCAGTTGAAATGTTCCAGTGTTAATATCGAACCAAAGTTCATATTCATATTTCTTTGCTTGGTTAAACATATGTTGGATTCCATTCCTTCCTTTAGAGTTTTCCATCCTCATCTTAAATCTTTCATTATAAATGTGTCGCACATTAGGGTTGTCTTCTGGATACTGGTCCAATATTGATGCTAAGATCTTCTTCGGTTTCACATGAGCGTCACTTATTCCCCTTACGGTTTCTTTAGCAGCTGGACTTAAGCCACTCACTTATCGATGCCCCACTGGATACACCACCAACTCATGGTTATGAAACCCCCATTTTAGAACACCCTTAATATACCAACCATCACGCTCTGGACGCTCTAACGCTTTAATCTTAAATTTGCAACTGCACCCCTTTCTCTTCATATTAAACCTTTGTGCATTTGAAAAGTTTTGATCCTTTTTCTTCCCATACCAATCGGAAAACAACCACTTATGCACATGACCATCAGATTGAGGTTTATGTGTTGCTGAAACCAACATAAATCCATATTTCATTGCTTCTTCTTAAACCAATACTTTAGCGTCCATAAACGTAGCAAAATCTTGTTCGTGACTGAAAACCCCACTATATTCAATTCCATCCCAGCCAAAGTCCTGAAATTTCATATAGAGATCACTATATTAGACATATAACTCTAATATGTAATTAACATCAATAACCAATCTTCGTATAAATCGGCATTAGCGATTGATATTTCTAATAACATTCAATTAGCAACGCATATTAAAATAAACTAATTCATATTCCTAATAACATTAGATAAGAAATTGTTTATGTTAATTTAACTCTTTGTTAATTAGGAATATTTTAATTTAGAAAAGATTTAAAGAAAAACAAAAAAAACAATTCACATCCTAGAAACTAACGCCCAATATGGACGGTTGCCTAGCCTCAAATAACCTCCAAATTGGAAGTTTCATGTGCCACCTAATAACGTCCACGTTGGACGTTTCTGCATGCCCTAATAACGTCCACATTGGACGTTTCTCCATCCCCAAAATAACATCCGATTTGGACGTTTGTCATGCCAAAGAAAACGTCCATTTTGGACGTTTAGTATGCCAAATAAACATCCAATTAGGACGGTCCAATATACCCTAAAAAACGTCTAAATTTCACGATTTATCATACATTTAAAAACGTCTGCATTTTACGGTTACATACAATGATAAAAACGCCTTAACCATACGTTTCTCTTTAATTAGCATCATAACTAACCTAATTCTACATTAATTACCTCTTATCATACAATTATATAACTATAAATATAAAAAAAATATAACTATATATATAAATGCACGTAATCATATAGTTTAATATACAACAAAATGAAACGAGTTACTTGAAATTGTCATAAGAACAATAATATGTACCTCATCCGACATTGTTGAAATTGAACAAATGGAGAAATTGAACTAAAGAATTGGAACCGAAGGAGTTGATGAACTGAAGGAATATAATGCAACTGAAGGAACCAAAGGAAATAGAGATAATGAAAGAAGAAATATGACAGGAAAAATTTGGAATGTGAGAAATAAAATGTTACTGAGAGTAAAAACTATAAATACTGAAAGTAATCACCGAAAACTCAGACTAAAATTAACTTATATTGAGTGTTAAAAGTGAAAATATATTTAGCGTATATAAATATTAACTAAGGGCAAATTTGGCATTTCAGGTACAAAATACGGGCAGTAGCTGGAGATTTACGGGCGACGTTTAACAAACCCCTATAAATATCGCATTTTCTCTCAATTTCGCCTACAAATTTCGCGTTCTCTCTCAATTTCGCTCAAAGTCTCTCTTAATTTCGCTCAAAGTCTCTCTGAATTTCGCCTAATAGTAAAGTGTGAGTTATTTTTTGAAATTATTGTGAGCTTTTGTTAATATTTTTGAATTTAATAGTTATAGTAAAGATTAGAAGTAAAGATTAGAAGAACTTATTGTCGGAACTGGTTTTCTTGAATTTTCAGTGCTCAATGGAGAAGGGATTGAATACTTATACACGAAAGCAAAAGAAATCAAAAGCAGTTGAAGGTGAAGAGCACGAAATTATCATGGCTGAATGTCAAGAAGTACATTCGAAAAAACTTGGTCATAGACCTAGACCTAAATTCAAAAAACTATAAGCAATTTTTTTTTTACGAATTACGCTTTTTTATTTTGTTTATTTTGTATTTAATTGTTTTAGAAGTAATAATGTCTGGTGTAGAAATTATTATTTCAGTTTACGTAGTTATTGTCTATGATATACTATTTCTAATCTAAGAATTAGAAAAAAAATTAATGAGATATAAGATTTAGAATTCATTATCATTGGATTAGAAATTAATATCTCAGTTACAAATGTTCTTATCTTAGAAATATAAGTTATTATCTCAGTTTTAGTAATCTTACTTTTTAAGAATTAAAGATCTCAATTATAGTATTTATTATATTAAAAATAGAAATTAATATCTCAGTTATATAATTTCTGATCTTGAGTTTACCTATTAAGATCTCATTTAGAGTTAGTAACATCTTTGATATAGAAATTAATATCTAAGTTATAGATATTCTGATCTTAGAAATAACTAAGTTATAGAAATTAATATCTATGTTATAGATGTTCTGATCTCAATTATAGTAATTAACATCTTAGATATAAAAATAATATCTAGTTATAGATATTAATATTTAAGATATAGATATTCTAATCTCATTTATAGTAATTAATTAGTTATAGATTTTTTTATCTTAGGTATACTAGTTATGAACTCAATTAGAGTAATTAACATCTTAAATATAGAAATTAATATCTAAGTTATAGAAATTAATATCTAAGATTTAGATTTTCTAATCTCAGTTATAATAATTAAGATCTTAAAAAAAAGAATTAATATCTCAGTTATAATTTTTCTAAACTTAGGTATACCAGTTATGATCTCATTTTTAGTATTTACCATCTAAGATTTAGAAATTAATATCTCAGATTTTGAAGTTCTTATTTTAGGAATACAAGTTATGATCTTAGGATTAGAATATATTATTTAAGGTATATAATTTATTATCTCTGGATTAGAAATTTATAGATTATATGATTTATTATACTAGTATATCTATTTATTAAAGGTAAGAAGGTATTATCTTATGTATAAAATTTATTATGTTAGGATTTATTATCTAAGGATAAGATGTTATTATCTTATGTATAGAAGTTATTATCTAAGGATTATATTTTATTATCTTAGTTATTATTATAACTATTAATATTATATTACAGTGATTTATTTTTTATTAATTTATTGTAGAGACGGAGAAATTAAAGTTCAATCGCAGTCCAGTTGTTCTAATTATCAATTGATTGTCAGTAATCTTACTATAGAACATAATAATGATATTTTTTAAATTGGATTTGGATATTTGTTGGATTAATATCTCAAGAAAGTGCTAAGAGTTTTATATCCTTATTTGGTAAGGAATTACATTCCAAATGGTCGATTTTTAAAGTTAGCAGACAAGAAAATTGTTTAGATTAATGCTACTAATTTGAATTTTGTGTTACGAATACCTTATACTAACAAAGAAGTTGAGTTAGTAAGTGGTCTGAAGAACAATGCTCTGAATCCATATTATCATTTAAAAAAGTTGTGGAGGGATTTTATTGGATTGAAGGGTAATAATAGTTATGTATCTATGAGTTCGTGGGAGTCCAAGTTTAAAGAATTGGAGAAGGGGGGAGTAGTGTTTAAGAAGATGTTTGTACTGTTTGCAATGACAGTATTTCTTGCCCCAACTTCTGATAAAACATTAACATTAAATATTGTAAAATCATTGGTTAATGTTAATGATATCAAACACTACAATTGGTGTGATTATATTATGGATATTCTATATAAATCTATAAAAGATTGTCAAGAAACAGAGGCTAGGAAAATGAAGGCTATCAAGGAGGAAAAAGAAAAAGGTAGTGTGAAGAGTTCTAAAATTATAAAGTCAAAGGTTATTAATGATTGCTTGCATGGGTTTTAGATAGTATATATTCATAGTGTTCAGTATGGAGAACCTCTATTTATGAAGCCTCCATTTATTAGATATTGGGATAAAAAAAAGTTGAATTCTAAAGTCAAATCTTTATAATCTTAAATTGGTCTTGGAATTCCTATAGTGATACCTCCTTTTGTTAGTGTTGTAAAACCAGTTGATGTCATTAGAAATGTACTAAAAGATGATGAAGATAAGGAGGACATTGAATTTGAAAAGAGGAAAAGAAAATTTAATAAAGTAGACACATCAGAGGATAGATGTGTTAGTAATAAGTTATTAAGAATGGATGATGAAGGAATGAAAGCTGATACAACTGAAGCTAATATTAATGAGCTGCAAACATGTAAGTTGTGTTTTTATGATTTACTTTTTTTATTATGATATTAATAATATATGATTTTATTCATTTTAATAATATCTTTTCTTGTTTTTGATCATTACAGCCTTTAGATGTTATTGCTAAACTCAATAACAAACTAGTTCATGAAATCATCCCAGGATTCCATTTTCCAAGAAGAAAAAGATTATACATTGATCCTAACTTTTGGGAAGTCATTGATGTAACTGTGGCAAGAGTGAATAAATTTCAATAAGAGTTTAGTAAGAAAGTGGATTTAATTGCATCAGTTAGTTATTAATTATTCATATTATTTATTGTGTTTTAAAAATACTATTAAACATAATTTTAATATTGTTTCTTTTTTGGTACATAGAGATATAATTAAAGCAACTCCAAGAACTCCTATTGAAAGTAGAGATGATTCAATTACTTTTAAGAGTAACTCCTCTAAAAAATCACTTGTCAAAGATGAAGTTCCTCTTGAATTGACTGATATTCCTCAAGCTAGGATCATTGGAGAAGATGATAAGAAGATTTTTAATGCCATTGATAATTTTAAGTTATTGAGCTCATCAGAATGTGAAATGGAAGATGAACATCCATTTAAGAAAATTGAAGGAGAAGTTGATCAAGAGAAGCAAAAGGTAATTCTTGATTTATTTATACGAAATTAATATGTAAAAGATAGCATCTATGATCTCCGATATAGGAATTATTATTTTGGGTTTAGAAGTTATTAGCTTAGGATTATCATCTATTATCTAAGAATTAGAATTTATTATCTTAGGATTATAAATTATTATCTCAGGATTAGAAGATATTATCTCATATATTATCTTAAATATAAAATAAATGATTTTTGTTTTAAATATTATCTCAGGTAATAGAATCTCAGGTTTTTCATATTATCTCAGGATTAGAATTATGATCTTAGTTTTAGAAATTACCATCTAAGATTTAGAAATTAATATCTCAGTTTTTAAAGTTCTTATCAAGTTATAATCTCAGTTATATTCTTACGTATAATATTTATTATCTTAAGAAAAAAAATATATTATCTTTGGTATAGATTTTATTATATCATGTTAAAATGTTATATAATTTATAGAAATTAATATGTTAGATATAGAATATATGATCTCAGATATAGGAATTATTATCTCAAGATCAGAAATTATTATCTTAGGATTAGCAGCTATTATCTTAGGATCAGAATTTTTTTATCTCAAGAACATAATTTATTATCTCAGGATTATAATTTGTTATCTCAGGATTAGAAGTTAAAATAAATTATTTTTCCTTTTAATATTATCCCAGGTAATAGAATCTGAAAAGGATGAACAGAGAGAGGATTTTATGAATGAAGAACATAATTCAGAAAAATGTTCAATGGGTGATATAGCATTGAAGGTATAATTTTTTTATTTTCAAAAAAGGATTATGGTTTTCTGTACTAATTTTTTTTATCTTAGAATCATTAGTAATTATTTCTTTTTAAATTTATTTTTCAGAATTATTAGAATCTATTTGGGAAGGGGATGACTTTGAATCAACTAAATGAGGAGAAAATGAAAAAAATCAGGAAACCTAGTCTAGTGTAGGCCTAGTATACATGAAGGGTGTAAGTTAATTTATAAGTGCCTACACTTAATGATCCAGTTGTTGATGAAGTTGAAGAAGTTCAAAAGTTTGTGGATCAACAAGTTTGTAATGAAAGTGAGTATGCAATTGGTTCAACTTGGATAATGTAATGGAGAATATAGTGAATGATTTGAAGAAGAATTTGCAAGATATTGGTGATATTATTGTATGCCAAATTAGACATCCCACTAATTATCCAAGAAAACCTGTAGATAATACAACTAATACATCTAAGTTTCCTGAAGTTATTCTTGTCTCGGTTATTGATGAAGTTATAGAAGCTCCAAAGTCTGTGGAACAAGAACTTACACTGAAAGTGAATATTCATTTAGTTCAACTTGGGAAAATATTATACATAAAATAGAGAATGATTTGAAGAAGAATTTGGCAAATATTGATGATGTGATTGTAGATTCTATAACTCATGCATCTGAATTTCCTGAGGCTATTCTTGACTCATTCTCTCTAAAAAAAGTTATAGAAGAAGATATTGTGCTTCTAGACTCTTAGGAAAAAGGTTTAAAAATGGAAGATTTGGTATTGGAAATTGAAGAAAGAAGGAAAAAGTCCAAGATAGTGAAAGGGGGAAGCCAAAAGAAAGAAGAAAGGTCACCTGCATTAAGTCCATTTGATAATGAAGAAATCACTAATGAAAGAAGCATTGATATTCCAAAAGAGAATTGCAATGTGTTTTTGTCAAGGGTTATGCAAGATAATCCTGATATTTATTCTTTTTTTAGTGCTGAAGACAGACTTATTGCAGATTATCTTTTCTTCTCTGATCCACCACCAAAAGTTTTTGAGTAAAAAAGATCAATTGTTCATAGATGAAAATTATGAAATGGTGGCTTAATATTTATCAAGGGATGATTTTATTAGTATTTTAGACAAAGGTGATATGAATTATTTGGATGAAAGGAATTGGATAAGTTCAACATGTATTGATGTCTTTGCATTCCTCTTGAACAAGGCAGAAATGACAAAATCTTTTGGACCAACAAGATTTTTTTTTCAATACCCAATCTTTTGTAAGTATTTTCTTATTATAGAAACATATGAATTTGTATTCTTTTTTAATTATATGTTATGATATTAAAGATAATAGGTATTATTTTAGATATAGTTGTTCTGATATTGGGAATTAATATCTCAGATATAAATATTATTATCTTAGGATTAAAAATTATTATCTCAGATTTTTAAATATTATTATCTCGAATATAAATATTATTATCTTAGATATAGAGAAAGTGATCTCAGTATAGAATTTTTATCTCAATATTAGAAATTAATATCTAAAAGGTGTGTAGCCTTTCTATGTTATGATACTTAATATCTTAGATATGTCTATAAGGATCTCAGGTATATGATTTATTATATCAGATAATACAGTATCTTAGGTATAGTTATTATGAAATTAAAGAAAGAGATTGATATTTTGTAGCTCAATGCATTATCTAAGGTGTATAGTTATTATAATATCAATTATAAAAAATAAGATCTTAGATATAATTATAAGAATCTCAAGTATAGGAATTATTATTATCTTTTTAGTGTTCGTTTTGTTTAATTTAAATACGAGGAGGAAAATGTTATTATCTTAGTTATACTAATTAAGATCTCAGTTATAACTACTAAGGATATCAGGTATAACATTTATTATCTTATAGATTTCATTATTAAAATTTAAAACAAGTTATTATCTCTGGAATTTTTTAACTTTATATGAAAATGAATAAAGATATTAATATTTTTTATGTCAGGATTAAAATCTAAAATATAGATATAGGACATTTTGTATAGTTTATATATAAGGAAGAAAATGTTATTATCTCGGGTGTAAAGATATCATGATGTTAGTTATAGTAATTAAGATATCAATTATAAGTATAAGGATCTCAAGTATAGGATTTATTATCTTAGATAACTCAATATTAAAATTTAATACAAGTTATTATCTTATGATCTTTCTAATATAATAACTTTTAAATTGATTTTATATTTTTAGATTGTATATATATTTAGATTAGTAATTTATATCGTACTCAGGATTAGAATCTAAGTTATAGATATATAAATATCAATTATAGGCATTTTTGTTTAATTTATATGCGAGGAAGAAAAATTATAATCCCAGTTATAGTAATTAAGATCTCAGTTATAACTATAAGTATCTCAGATATAGGGTTTATTATCTCAGATAACTCAGTATTAAAATTTAATATAAGTTATTTCAGGAATTCTTTATGATATAATAACTTTTAAATTTATTTTAGATTATATATATCTTTGGATTAGTAATTTATAACGAGCTTAGGATTAGAATCTAAGTTATAGATATATGAATCTCAACTATAGGCATTTTTGTTTTATGTAAATATGAGGAAGAAAAAGTTATTATCTCAGTTATAGTAATTAAAATATCAATTAAAGTATTAAGTATCTCAGATATAAGATTTACTATCTTAGATAACTAATTATTAAAATTTAATACAAGTTATTATCTCTGGAATTATTTCACTTTATATGAAAATCAAGAAAGATATTAACTCAGGTATAGATATTATAATTTCAAATATATAACCAAGGAGAAAAATTTATATCTCAGTTATGAAAAAAACTCAAATAAAAAGATTATATATATATATAATTTAAAAACATTTATGATAATTATTCATATATATAAACTAATGATATTATTCAAATGATGTATTCATTTGGAGTTTTTGTTTCAAATTTATTAGGTTGACTAGTTTTTATTTTGTTCTTGTCAAAATGCTCTATCAATCTCTTTATATTCTTTGGTCTATCTTTTATTATTACCTTTTTCGGATTTGGAATTCTTTCATTTTGCTCATATTCCTTAATAACTTCTTCAGACTGCATTATTAGTCTCACGTCTCTATATAAATCTGATAAAGATTGGTCACATTTCTTTCTTGCTTATTCATTTCCTTGGCATGTTGTTACAAGATTATAGAATACACGAACACTATTTTGTATCCAAGGAGTACAGATAGTAGATGATTGATTAACCGTTGAAGAATCTTTACAATCATTACCTTTAGAAGAAAATAGAAATATTATGTTAGTATTGAAAGAAGTCTCACAAAACAATAATGTAAAATAATTAATTATTTTGCAAAATAATATACCTTTCCAAACCACTGATTTTGCAAACCTGGTCCAATGCTCTTTAACATATCTTTCAAGAATCTTGAAAATAAAATGAATATGCATTATTCTGAATATAGGATAGCAAAGTAAACAATTTTCTTGATAGCACATACATAAGCATGTAAATTATATAAAATCAGGAGTTGTCATAACAGTTTTGCTCCTTGTCATATCTTCATTCTTAGAAACTTCAAAAAATCTAAAACCACCTTCTTCCAATAAAGGCTTCACATATGTGCTCATACTCAAATGAAACTCATATAACAAGTCATTATAAATCTTTAATGTATATACTTTAGCTGCATGTTTCAATAACTTACAGTTTAGAAGTGAAGTTATTGATTTTTTCGGTTGTGCACCTGAAGTTATCATATTTCTCAGTAGATTGCCATCTTTTTACAGTATCCTCAAATATGTAAAAAAACTCAACAAGACCGATTCTTCTATTGGCTTTAAAAGAGATAACCTGATTTGTTACTTCTGACTTGATAAACCACTCATTGCCAGTCAAATCATACTTCTCTTTCATTTTAGCCCATTTATCATTGAGTTATTCTTCATTATCACATCCCATTAGACATTTATCAAACATTGCTTTGAAATCATCATCACTCTTCAAGTAACAAAAATGTAATACAAAATTATTTTGCAGATGCCATAAGCATAACCGATGTCTTTATGTTGGGAATACCTATAAAAAGTAACCATTAAAATAATTATTTTATATATATAATAAAAGGTATAAAGTTTTAGAGTTTTACAGTTTTTATTGCATTGCACATAGCAAGATCTTGATCGGTAAATATAGACGCTGGGACTAGACCACACATAGACTTCTTAAATGTGTCTAATAACCATTCAAATGTTTCAATTTTTTCATTTGTAATAAAAGAAAATCCAAACATTGCTGTTCTCTTGTGGTTGTTAATTCCAACAAATAGAGCAGAAATCAGGTTGTATCTGTTCTTATTGTAAGTTGTATCAAATATCAAATATCAAAACATCTCCTAAACATTTAAAATCTTCTAACAACATTGAAACTCTCCAAAAATATGATAATATATCATTTAAATCTCCAAACTTCAATATGTAAAAGAAATCAGGATCTTCTTCTACTTTTTGTTGCAAAGTATCTAACAAGACTTGATTGTCTCCTCCTTCTACTAAGGCACTCAATCGAGTCCTTCACTAAAACATCAAAATTTGTGCTTCTATCTCTCAGGTGAAATTCGTAAAAATAGAGGGGACTCGATCAAATGCTCTACACACTCAATCGAGTCTGCTGCGCTACAAGATAATTTTAGCTTATTTTAAAATAGTCATAATTTAAGATCTAAACCTTTTTTTAAGGCTATACTACATTGGTCAAAAGATGTTGAAGTCTAGTTTCCAATCCATTTAGTATCACATCAATATCATTCGTAGATCCCGAGATATGATCAAAATAGTGAGGCACTATTGGATTTTTGATGATGAAATGTTGCAGCATGTCGAAGTCTACTGTACTTCTGCTTTTATCTACCAATCTAACATATCCATGATTCTCATGTGATCAAGTCTTTACTCCTTTTACTTTAAAGAGTTGTGTTTCTTCATAAATGCTCTCGAAGTCTCGTGGAATTATCTACGATAACTTGAGTGGGTGTAAAAAGTCTAGGATTGCTCTAATATTCCTAAAATCCATAAAAAAACACTAAATACACCCGTGAACACATCAAATGAAGGAAAGTAAACTAAAATCACACCAAATGCATCTAATATACGTTAAAATAGCCCTAAAAACACTCCTAAAATACACACTAAAAATGACTTATAAGAAACTTGATATCGTCCATGTCTATAAATTATGTACCGCCTTTGAAAAACATTTCTTAGACAATAAAGGGTCTGGCCTAGTTCAATTTGTATTTTCCCAATGGGTCCATTATAGTTTTTGGGTATGAATGTTTCTTGCTGACATAATAGATTTCCCTTCCCTTTACCTCTTGAGTTAGGATAACCCCAACCAGCGAGTCTATGACTAGGAAGTATAGGCAAAGAGGAATTCTTGGAAATGCTCGTGAAAGCACAGGAGAAGATAGCTCTGTATTAGGTTGAAATTTTTTTGGCCATATTTGTTCCAATATATAGGTGTATCCTTCTTCAGTTTCAGAACACTGTCTTGTATACTTATGTATTGCAAATGGCCCAAGAGGCTTCAAATTTCTTCTTTATTTTTAAGGGGTATCTTAGCCAAGATATCCTTGATTTTGTTAACATCAACTTTAATGCCACAAGAGTTGGTGAAAACTTGCTTGATATTACATCAAAGATACCTTTCTAAGGGCTGAGTCTCATATTGAACAATCTGAATTTGTTCAAGGAGTTTTCAAAGGGAGATGAAGTGCCTTGGACAATCTTTGGATTTTACAATCATATCAATGTATGTGGCACCCATGTTCTTGATGCCAAATGGCAGGAATGTGTAGCAATAGATGCCTTTGAGTCATGAAGATAGTTTTCTTCTTGTCCTCTTCCACTATTACCTGGTTGTAGCTTGCATACTCGTCAATGAAAAAGAGCAAGGCGGCTTGTTTTATCATCCCGAACGCTAGTATGGAGTAGCACAAATCTGTCTCTTAGAATAGCCTTGTTCAGATCTCAATAATCCACATAAACTCGAACTTTATGGTTCTTCTTTAGAACAGGTATAATTTCTGCAATTCAATCAGGGTAGTTGCAAATTTAATGAACCTGAATTTCAACTATATCTTTGTCTATCACTGACATATCTAGGTATGACCAAGTAAGGACATCAATGCATTCTCTAAGCAACTGTATCTTCCCTGTGCGTTCTTCTAGGGTTAGCACTAGCCCGCTTTGCACATGCTTTAGCTCTTGCTTGGGACTTGTTAATATTTTTAGTTTCTTTAACTATAGGTGTTTTACTTTTATGTTCTTACATTACTTTAATGAATTTAAAGTCATCTTAATTAGAGACAAAGCAATCGGTAGGGATCAGGGTGGAAGAAAAAGGAGTAAGTATGAGAAGCCAACATTTATTGAATTAAGGGGTTGTTACATTAAGGGAGGGTTTTTTTTTGTTTCTCCATGTGACACAACTGACACAAGCCTAGAGTCAATGTATTTAGACTCAACTGACTTAGACTTAGACTTAGTCTTAGACTACGACTCAAACAACTCGACTCATTTAGCTACGGGCTTTCTCGTTGATAATCTTCAACTTCTTGCATCTGGGATCTTTGGTGTCTTTATTTATCCATGTACCAAGTCAAAAACTGGCACAATTAGCTTTGATAGATACATGTCACAACTTGGGTGAGACATTTGGACTTCTCTTTCATAAAGCCTTGTAGTTGAAGCATTTAGGTGGTTTTGATGATTTTTCATATTTATCATCGTTTCCATATGTGCCATGATTTTCCTGTTTAGTGATGGGATCCCATAAAGGTGATCAAGGATGGGATCCCATAGAGGTGATCAAGGAGGATGGGTCATCAATAGGGTCATCCTCATAAATAGGTAGAATCGTAAATGGACGGGTCATCCGTAAGCCATCGTTGTTGTTGTAGATGTTATCATAAGATTCTAGAGCCTCTAGAGTATTTATTTCATCATCTTTAGATTTGTAAAGGGAGTCAGTTTTAGTTTTATTCCCCCATCCATTACTCATCGCCTGAAGCAATAGGATTCTTTACTAGATCATCTTTAATGTCAGAGCTAATGTCATAGGCATGCTTAAAAGATTCGAGATCCAAGTACTTTATATGGTTCTTATACTAAGGAAGAATACTTGAGATAAAGGTCCTCTTAAGATCTTTTTTGGATGGTCTTGAGACCATTTGAGAGGCTACTTCCCTTAAACGATTTAAATAGATCATGAACCCATTGTAGGTGCCTTGTCGAAGAACATCTAAATCTTATAGAGTTGTTTATAATTGCACATTGGGACGGTACTAGTTCTTGAAGGCACTAGTGATGTCCTCCCATGTCTTGATTTCCTTGTCCTTTAAAGCATATAAAATTTTTGACATATTGGCTCTAGGGACATGGGAAAAATTATTGGGAATGATTCAGAATCTATCCCGTTGATGGCCATGGTGGCCATGAAGTTGTAAAGATGATATCTTGGATCATTTGTTGATTTGAACTTTGGGATGTTTTCAATGGAAATTTTCTCCGCGAAGCTAACTTTCCCTCTCATTTTATCAAGGGTTGCATCAAAGTACAGTCCATTTTTGGTGAATTGAAGGATCATACTTTCGAATTTCCATACCAAATTTTCCAGGGAGTTAACACTCTCGATTTGCTGTAGACGGGAGTTTATTCCCTCTAGAGACTTAGCTAAATCATTGACCGCAACCAGGTGTTGGGTTATTTGTTTTGCGGTTACTATTGATTGAGAGAGGAGGTGATGATGTTCTCTTTAACCTATACCCATTCTTCATACCCAATCAACGAACTCCAATAAAAGGACATGGGATAAGACTTGACTCGGTTAGGGTTGAGTGTTTGTGGGTCAGCATCGAGAGAGATGATACACATGCATGATGCAATTATAATATGATGTAACTACACGACCACTTTTAATGCAAATGATGCATGGCCCGATTTAGAGAGTCGACCTCTATTACAGGAATGATTCCAAATGCATGAGATAGACTAAATATGCATGAACTCAATAGACATGATGCCCGCGTCAAGGTTAAGGCTTTTGTTGAGTTTGAGGGTAATTTTAGAGTTTTTCCTGATGGGGTAATTTTGGGTTTTTGCCAGTGAGGTAGGGGTGTGCAAAATAACCATTATCGTTAGCTGTAACCATTAATAGTGTATAACCGGTTTATATTAACGGTTATTTTACCGAGCCATTAAAAATTAACTATTACGGTTACGATAATGAAATTTTTGTAATGGTTAACCATTTTTATTCTAAAAAAAACTAAACTTAAAAGGATAAAACATGAATGAATATCAGAATTTTTTTTAAGCATGATCAACCTTGTATAAATATGTGTTATTAATATTGTAGAAGACCCATATGAGCTAAGAAATCATACAAATATTTTCACAATATTAGGTGTACAAGTGCATTAAAATAGAATGAAACGGTTAGCGGCTAACCATATTGATAATTGCCAATTAACCATTTATTGGTTATCGTTACTTAACAGTACGGTTACGGTTAGCCTTTTCCTATAACCACTATAATTTTTAACCATACTGTTAAGTCTTAATGGTATGGTTAACCGTTTATGCACACCCTTACAGTGAGAGGTGATTTTGGGATTTTACTCCACATAGGATTTTGGTGGGAAATTCGGTTTTTACCAATTGGATGGGGCAAGCTTGGATTTTTACCCCTAAAAACTTTGATGGGAAGGACAAGGCCTTACTAGTACAAGGGGCCGGGTAATTTTAGATTTTCACCCCGGTAAGGTTTCGGTGGGAAGGTCAGGGTCATACCATTGCGGCGATTTCGGGATAAATTCAGGTTGTTACTGGTGAGGCAATTTAGGAGTAAACTCGGGATTTTGCAGGGAGGCAATTCAAGGGTAGAATAGAATTTTTACCGGTGAGGCAGTTCAATGGTAAATTATGGATTTTACCGAGTGAGGCAATTCGAAGGTAGCGTAGGCTTTTTTTCGTTGCATGGGTTATTTCGGAAGTAAGGTAGGCTTTTTACCAGTGGCTAGAGACATTTTAGACGTAAAGTAGGATTATACCGATGGTTAGAAACATTTCGGAGGTAAGGTAGGATTTTTACCGGTGGCTAAAAACATTTCGGAGGTAAGATGGGTTTTTTTACCAATACTTGGGTCATTTAAGAGGTGAGGTATGATTTTCCTTAGGATTTTGATAGCTTTGGATTGTTTGAGGGATAAGGTTAGGTTTTCATTGTGTTTAAGGCAATTTGAGAGGCAGTGTCGGGATTTAAGTCATTATTGAGAGGTAAGGTCGAATTTTTACCATGTTTGAGTCATTTATGAGAGGTAAGGTTCGGTTTTTACTGTGTTTGGGTAATTTTATGGTGTGAGGCTATTATTTGAGGCGGCATAGTTTGGCATGACGCAGGCATAATGGGACATAATGAGACTAGGGACAGCTATGATGCGGTTTAGACACAGTTTTGATGCATGAAATGATGTGTATGCTTCTAATTAGTGATCATGGAACAAAGATGCATGTAATTTATTTTTTAGGGTTTTAGGTTTCCCTTAGGTTTTTCAAATCTAGATTCTAAGCGGTAGTGCAAAAACATAGTAATAACATGCAATTTTACATAGTTGCGCTAGCATGGTTGAATGAATGTGATATACACAAGTCTCCACCTAGCCAAGGTTCTATGTTTAATATGGACTAGGGTTAGTTGAACATGGGTCAAAGAGTCTATGGCTTAGTGAAAGATCCATTTACCAAGAGTCCTAGGCAAAGGATATGTGCAAGCAATTGGCACAGAGATGGAGAACAAATCAGATCTAGTCCTAGGCAAACATGCAAAAATAAGTGATGAACACACTCTAAATTAAGTTGGTTGAGTAAGCTAAGTTTATTGTACATAAATCTAGTTTTGGTGATCAATTTGTTAAGAGTCCTTAAGATTAATGGGTACCCAAGTCCATTTTTCCATTGTTTATCTTATTAGGTGTGATTTGCAATCATTAAGACTTGATTAGTGCAAAAAAATAAGGGTGATCATATAATCTCAATACAAATTAAGAATCATATACATAAGTTACAACAATCACAATAAACAATAAGAGGCAAGATACATGAGGCAATATGTTAGGGTTAGTAAAATGCAATGTGAGTATGTTGCATGATGAATTGGAGAGATTGGTTAATAAAATGAAGAAAGAAGCCTAAAGAGACTCTTCTTCATGATGTACTCCAACTTAAAAAGAGTCTAGTTCAAGTGGCATTTATGATTTTGCCTCAGATCATCATGGACTTTAAATGTGCACAATAGAAATCAAAGTATGGATTATGAAATCCAAAACACAAGAAATAAGCCTTTGGATCACTCCTAAATATGCATGCAAGTGTGATACATACTAAGGGCTTGGTCATAAAAATGGGTTAAGAGATATATCTAGTAAGATTGGAGATGTCCATATCTTTACATCATAAACTTAAAGAAAATAAAAGAGACATAAATGACTTAGAATAAGTAAAATGCAAGGGATAGGGATTAAAAGTGTGTTAAGAGGAGATCAATCCATAAGGATAGTTCATTGATCGTGATGCTCAACATTAGGGTTTTAAAACTTGACCTAGTGAAGTAGGAGTTTCTCTTAGCTCTTTAGATCACAATAGACAAAAGAGACAATAAAAATAAGTTTGTAAGAGTTGATCTTAAGAGACCATCAAAAGTAATGGCTCTTTGGTTGATCAAGGATCAAGGATCATATGAGAGGGGTTTGTACCTCACACAATCATCACTAAAAAAAGGGCTAAATTAAGACCCTATATTGATGTCAAACCACCTAGGCCAAGTACTATCTAGAGTATAGAGTAGAAGTAGATAAAGCAAGTAAAACAATTGAAAGAGTTAAGTGTCCTTGGTGTTTATCGTTAAGGATAGTGCCTTTGCTTGAGTCTTTGTAAGTGCTTATTGAAAGAGTAATGGTTGCTTCATGTTCTAAGGCAAATGATATGCCTTGAGTACTAGGATTTGTGTTTGATTTTTGTTTGAGAGTGTTTTGGGGTACTTGAGAGGGTTTTTTTTGACAAAGTAACAGTGCTCTAAAAATAAAAAAAATGCCGACTCTTTGGCTAGAAAATGAAGGGAATTTATATGCAAAAAAGAGTTAATTTCCTTAGCGTTGGACGTCAAGTCAGTGCGTTATGCATGACCTCTACATTGGACGCTCAAAAAATGAATCTTTTGCTCAATTGCAGAGAAACTAGAAGCAAGACAAGAGCGCTTTGAGGGGTGGCGCACAAGGCTTAGCGTCTGACGCGAAGGTTGTGCGTCAGACGCTTGAAGTGACAGCTAATCAAATTCCATTTCAGTTTGAGAGTTGGAAGTTGGCTTAGCTTTTGACGCTATATTTCTACGTTAAACTCTTGCAGGGCGTTGGACTCCGAAACTAGGCATTTGACGCCTGATTCTTAATGTAACTCTGCTTCAACGGCTGACGCTTACTTTGAATACCAAGAAATTATGCTCCGAGATTTTAAGTTTTTCATAGGTTTAGTCGTTGATTTTTTTGGTGATTTTAGGTTGTTTTTGGGTTATGTGTTTTGGTCAATTATGTTTTGGCTTTAGGGTTCATCTTTGATGTGTTTTTGGGTTTACATGCACTCAAACTCGACCCAAGTGAAGTCCTACCTGCAAGGGTTGATTTGTCATCGGACCACTATACGGGGAGACATAATTTTGTGTCTAATAAGACTAAAATAGCATGGAATAAGGAGCAAAAGGGTGTGAGATAGGCTGACTTGGGATGAGAAAACTAAGCCTAAATGGCATGGGAAGTGAAGACCTTGAAGACTCCAAGTTGCACCAAACTTCTAAGACTCCAAGTGCTTCATAACTCCTTAGTTATTTTCTGATTTTCCCTAGTTTAATAAGAATTTATTTCCTTTTAATTTCCTTTAATGTTGGCATGTATTAGGACCCTGAATAATTAGTTCATGTTAAGATTTCTTTTTAGTTAAGTCTTTAGCCTAATTAGGTCTCTTCTAGGCATTAGTTAAATGTGAAATGAAGTCCAATTGCAGGACATCTTTTGCATGTGAATTAGACTAGTTATTACGGTTGCTTAAGGTATTTGACTAGTACTAAAACTTTGCTTGGGCTCTCTTTAAGTAAGGAATTCAAAATAATCAGAAAGTTAGTTGATGAATATTTAAAATTAAAAATGCTTCTTTGCTTTACGCAATTCTTTGTGAGGGCTTTGAGTGTTCTATTGCTAGTCCATCATTGGCGTGTTGGCGGTGTTCTTGGAGACTTTGATGTTTTAAGTGGTGAGATCTATATCCTAAGACATTAAGGGTGTATCATTACTTGGTAAATTTTCTACAGAGTAATTGATGCTTTTGTCTGTTGTTACTTATGATAGTTAGTTTGAGTTTTGCATAATTAAAGATACTATAGTGCAAGATGATTCAAGTCTAATAATTGATTATAAATCCCACTTAAATTCTGATATTTTGGCTTGATATTATCGTGTCTATAATCTGGATAGTATTAGTTTGATTCATAAATAAATCTGCCTAGTGTCTCAAATATGGAGATTGTGTCGTTTGGAATAACTATTCTTGTGTGGTTCTATGCTTGAATTTTACTGCTGGGATTGAGATTATTTGCGTAAAATTATCTCTTTTATTGGCTTGAAAATTTGTGGTTTATGATTGGAAAGATATTGGTTTAATTTGAAGCATATTCAGTTCATTAAAAGACTTGTTGCGTGAATATTTGCAATGGTTGGGTAAGTGTTTCTTGCGTGAATTTAAGTTGAAATTTGTAGTTGGATAATTGTTGTTTTGAGATTAATAAAATTTGATAGCCCTTAGATTTTTGTGGCAAAAAAATTTGGAGAATGTAAGCCTATCTTAGAATCACAAAATCTGGAAATAGGCCCATTTGCAAAAACTAGTTAGTTTGTTATCTTGTGAAGTTTGTCGTTGCTTGGAGTATCAATTGAGTTTGCTGGAGCTTCATTGTGTTTAGGGCTTTAATTCTTGATCATTTTCCAACCCAGTGGTCAAAATACCCACCGAGAATATTCCGCTAACACACCCCATCCCCATCTCAAGTACTTTCAAGAGTGACATTAAAACAAGAAATAGAAGAAAAAGGAAGAATATTAGTCAAACTAGCAAATGGAGCAGTGATTGTCAAACTAGCTCGACCCTCAACAATATAGAACTTAAGATGGCTAGGGTCATGAATTATGCTAGTATAACTCGAACAATTTCAATCTGGGCTAATTTTTTCATTGTTAACAAATTGGAAAGTGAAGGAATTGGAAACTTCCACAATATATGAGAATTTAATCATTAAGCCCCCTTAGTCATTAGAAATTTTTATGATTTGATGTATAACGCAATTATGTAATTGCTTCAAATAGTTTAAAATTAATTTTTTTGATTAAATAGTAAATTAGTACAAAAGAAGTTAAAATTTATAAAAAATTACACCAAAACTATAAAATACAACATAAAAAATTCATGATAATTCATATATTAACCAAACAATATAACATATATTCTTAATTAAGAATTCAAAAAGAAAAATTGAAAATTAAAATATAAACTTTATCTTGTTTTGTTGACAAAGGCCAATTTTTGCATTATTTACTAAAACACAACCTTTGAGAGTCAACTTTTTTTTAAAATGAAAAAATGATCGGGTAATTTCAATAACTTTGATAACATGGTGGTTTTTGACCATTGGAAGCTTCTTGTTCATCTTCCCTTTTCTTTATAAACCCAGATTTCATCTACCTTTGCCACTGCTGTTTAGTTCTTCATGTAATCCTGCGTTGGGAATTGTCTCTGCACTTTTGTTTTCAGAAATTTATTAGATTGTTTAGTACTGTACGAGTTTCTCATCAATTTAGTCATGAATTGCAGTTTTCAAGGATACAATTAGACTGAACACAAAAGACTAAAAAGAGGGTTTGTTAGTGATACTTTCTTGCCTCGCTAATCTTTAGGATTTAATTTAGGGTAATGGTTGATGTTATGTAGATTCATTATTCAATTGTTTGGTGGATTTAAAGAGGGCTTTTGATGTTATTGGAGAATTATGAGGGAGGCTGAGTCATTGGCTCCACTGCAATAATAATGATGCCCATATTACTAATCAACATAGGAATGGGGATGCCAAATGAATGGTTTAATTTTGTTGGTTTGTTGTTATTGATTTGTTGAATAGTAATGTCTAAGGAGAAACCAGCATGGATCAAGTAATAAATATTCAAATCCCCCGGCTATAAATGAGGAGCATCCAAAATCTAACTGAAATAGATTGCAGTGCTTTGTAAGAATTAATTAATTTAACCTAGGGACAATACAAATCTTATACAAGGCTATCAAGAAGAATCGACCATTAGCATTTTAATAGGAACACCAATCCAAAATTGATTGCTAACCACATCAATAAGTTGTCTAATACGCACCAGTGATCTCTCATGCTTTTGATATAAGTTAAAAATACTGTGCTTCCATGTCTTTGAAGACAAACTTCACTATGGTATTTGCATTGTGTAGACTGTGAATTAAAACATTATTCATTTATGTTGGAAGGAATTAGGATGTAATATTGTGGATTTTGTGAATTTGATTGATGGAAAAAAAAAAAGAGGGAGAAAGTGAGAGATTGGGAATTGGGTGGATGATTTGTTGAAGATTGAACAAATACACAAGAACTAGTAAATGATAGCTTGACGATAGATAAGGAGGAGAGACTACAAATAATTAAAAGTAAACAAAGGTTGTCAAATGATAAAAGATAAGAATAAATCAGAATATTTATTTAGTATCACGTTATAATATTTTATAGGTTATAGGAGCAACATTGTTGGAGAACAAAAAAATGATTCATGAGTCAGTATCACTCATTCTCTTCTTCCTCTCCTTGTATTCATATCATTCGCCGCTGCTGAGCTTTGATTTGTCGAGATGAATGGGATATTGAAATTAATCATTGCTACAGGGAAGCGAATAGAGTTGCAGACAGATTAGCTAACTAGGGGGTGATCCAATCTAAGAAGTTTATCCTTTTTGATACGGCTCTAATGGGTCTACGTGCTATATGTTGAAGGATTTAAGTGGAGTTGCTTTAGCAAAAACGGTTCCTACTGATACTGCCTAATTTTTCTGTTTTTGTCTTATTCGTGTGTTTTTTAGGTTGTGTTTCTTTGAGTTATTTTTTTCGTTCTACTGTTTTGTTTCCTGTCGTTATGGGTTTTCCCTCTATTACACCAAAAAAAAAACTATCACTCACTCTCTCATCCACATCACCACAACAAACCATTTATTAATTTCACTCTCAATAATGAACCAAATAAAAAATAGGTTCATCATCAATACCCCTACCCCATCTTATTTTATCTTTTTAAATATAATTTAATTCATTCATAATTAAAAATTATTAATCCCATGTAACACCTAATTAATTATTATCAACGTAATTAATTTAATTACCGTGATTAATTATTTTATTTTAATTATTATAATAAATTATTGGATACAAAATTTAACTGAATATAATTAATATAATTATTAATTATATTGACAACAATTGATAACAACAACGTAATTATTTATAATTAATGTAATTTAAACGAAACCAATTACTACCCGTGATTATCATAATATAAATGAAACCAATTAGACATTATGTATTTAACATTATTTAAGCAAAACCAATTAATGTGAACGTAATTGTTTTAGTTCTCGTTACGCCCAAATTTATTCCAAATATGCTTGACCAAATCGTTTTTCAACTACAAATGAGTTTGTTGATCCTCAATCTCCGTTCTACATCGCAAGTATTTGTCGATGTCCACAATACGATCATTACTATCCTCAGTAGCGTCGCGTTGGTCATCCAGAAACTCAACGGTATTATCGTAATTATGATATATTTTTCGTTCAATGTTCATATTATGTATTATGATGCATGCTAACAGGATCTTGTGAAGTATGTTGAATTCCCACGCCAAATACGGTGTCCTAATAATGGAAAAATGAGCTCGATGAAGCACGTTGATATCGTTTCAGCTCTCTGGCATCCCAAAGAACGAGTGTCATATCCACATATCTTTGTCGACAACTACCTCCAGTACGAAAGTTGCAACTCCAACTCTTCTTTGATATTGCCCCTTCCATGCGTGTGGACAATTCTTCCACTCCTAGTGCATACAATCAATACTGCCAATCATGCCAAAAAAATCCACGTCCTTTCTGATCTGCATCAACCTTTCTATATCTGCAGTATTTGAACGTCTCTAATACTACTCACTAATCTGATTGATGACCCATTTGGTAAACTTTTGCAATGCCAATCGTGTAGTACTTTCACTATCACGGAAGTATTTATCACAGGCATCTACAGCAAACTCGTAAGCTAATTATCAAATTATCGCAATGCGCTTTTGCAGTGGAGACAGGAAAGATAACCCACTGCATTCCGTTTTAGTAGAAACCAAGGGTAATGTTGCGTCACTACGCTGACAATGCATTCAAACACGTGCGTATGCCTTTGAAATCAATGCCGAAACAAGGAACATGGGTAAACTGGCACTTCCGCAAAATAGTCATTGTACAACAGTGCAAGACCTTCTTCGCGACCTTTGTCAAATCAAGGACTAGATCGGCGTTGCCGTCGCCGAGTGGCTCCACATATAAGGCATGGAAGGTAATCAAAGAGTTTGTTCTATATCATATCTTCGACGTCGTTGTCTTGCTGAGCTTTTATTTGCCTTCACTCTTCATCTGAGTTAGAAGAAAAGCTATTAGTTAAGCTTATGTTGAATTTGTATGAGTTCAACTTTGATATGAGAGATTTCAATCAGAGGTTCGTTAGGTGAAACTAGAAAGGGCTTTAGCATTGGAGTTTGAAATATATGAACATCACATGGGCTCTACGAAGCAAGTGAATAGATGCTGAAAAGGCATCACATGGGTTTTGCCAAATTGAATAGATGTATGCTGAAAAAGACATCCCATGGAACTGTATTGTACATAAATGGATTACAGTTAAGGCCTTAGCTGGGCAATGCAAATACAGAATATAGGTTACAGCTAAGACATCACATGAATGTTGCATGCTGCTAATTGATTAACTGGATGCTGAAAAGGGATCATGTGGGCTATATAAAGAAAGTTAGTGAATACTGAAAAGGCATACCATAGGCATAATAGAGTAAATAAATAAATTACAGCTAAGGCATCACATGAGTTCTACAAAGGTAATAAAGAGACAAATTGAAAATCAAATTACTGATTGATTGTAATCCCCCAAAAACTATGAGATTTTGATTACATTTTATCGAAAATATTTTCTATGCATTAATATAATATATATACTTTACTTATTTACATATATAAACATACTTATATGTACATACATATTTCCAAAATAAATAGAAAATTATTTTTTATTATTTAATTAAATCCTAAAATTAAAAATATTTTTCTACAAATTATATTTTATTTTTCTAAGAAACCCACTAAGTCCAAAATACTTAAACCTAGTACTACTCATTTATTAAAACTATACTACCTAACCCTAATCCCATCCTATTTCTAAAACTTCATAACTCACAAAAAAAAAACCCTAAACACCCTCTCAAAGTCTCCTCCCCCACGTGAAGCCAAGCTGCCGCCACCCGGCAAGCCATGGTCAACTGGCCGATCCTTTCTCCTTTCTTCTTCCTTTTTCTCTTCTCTTCTCCCTTAATTATTATGCCCTAGTATACATATTTAATAAGTTTTATATGATTTTTGTATTGAGTTTATTATGAGCTAAATCTATATTGAAAGTATATAAATTTTATGTTTAATAATTTATTTTAAGACATCCTACAAGTTTTCATGCATAAATAATAGGGCTAGGCATGCTAGTATCATGAATTAGGGTTTTTGATACTAGGTTCTTGAGTTTTTACATAAAATTATAAGTATTTTGTGAATCATCTATGTTAATTTTTATGGGGTTGTTATTTAAATGAATTTTCAGATTTTTATGGTCATATAATTTAGTATAAAAATGTTAGTTTTCATGATTCGAGGTTTAAATTCTTATAATAGTATTTGTTTCATGAAATTTTGGTTGTAGTATGATGTATTTTGATAAAAATTAATACTATGATATTTGGAATAAATTTTCAAAATATTATACATATTAGATCATGGTTTAATTGTTGAGATTTCATATTTTAAAGTTTGAAATTATATACTAATAGTACATACATTAAATTAAGACTATTTTATGATATAATTGTGAGTAATTGGAGTATACTATATTGAATATAAATTTTCAGATTTGAAGGAATATAAAAATGGAGTTTTATGATATGTATTTTAATGAGTTTTCAATTAATACTTGTAGTAATGTGTTTGAATTACTAGATTATGTTTTAAGAGACTTAAAAATATATTTTGGAATTGTTTTAAAATCTTAGAAATCTTAATATGATTGTTGTAAATTTTGGGTATTGGTGTATTGATATAGGCGACACTATTTGATGTACGAAATCAATTCGTAGAAGGTGCATAGCTATAGAGAAAGTGGTCACCAATTAATTTTACTCAAAGTACGTACAAATTACGAAAAACATTACATTTAGGAGCATGATCTAGGGTGAAATACAAATTTAGTATCATGTTCAGTGAACCTTTTGGGTGAGATTGTTTGGTTATTTATTTGAAAGAATTCATGTTCTTTATGTTAGAGCATGATTTGGTATTGGTGGTGAGTTATAATTATCTTTTGTCAATACAAATCGGAGAAGAATTATATATGGTGAGAAATCTTGATTTATTAAATTGAAATTAATTTGCTAATTAATCCATGAGGTTGCTTATTATTACTCTTTCATTACTGATAGTATGAGTTGAGTAAAGGTGAATTTCAAGTCTTAATGATGAAGGTAGTTGACTTTGTTCAACAGGTTTAAAAGTTAAGATGGAAATAAAAAGGTTAAAAATTACAGTATAATAGAGATTGATGATGTAACTGTAATGTATGCATGTGTGTGTTGTGGTGATTGTTTATACAAAGTTTAAATGGTAAATCACATAAAAATAAAGAGGATAAGAAATAAAACTCTAAGCTAGTGCACGTCTAGAGTATTGACAATTCGGGGTTGGAGCTTCACGGAGTATTATCCGTGACTTTTATTGGAAGCTTGTGTTATCTACGAGTCTCTATTTTATAAAGTTTTAAACTTAAAATTGGGGTTAGTTGAGATCTCATCTAGCTATGGTGACGGAGTCGCGCCCGTTTACCATCTGGATTTATATTGTATTTTGATGCTTTTCGACGGGAGTGTATGGGTTATTTATCTTTTTGATGTCCTAATCAGGACATGGGGGAGACAACTTTGTCTATTGCTTAATCCAATTAATTAATTTATCATGAAAGTTGAGTAAAATATTGCGTAATACGTTCTTGCATTTTGTACTTATTCTTTATTTAATTACGTTTTCAATTGTTATACTTTGTAATTTGTATGTATTTAGCTTGCCGATTATGTGCTTTGTGTGTTTTTGGTGATGGCTATTGCCTATAAATGAAACTGTGATAATCCAATATTTATATTTATATTATTGGGGAGCAGATTATTGACAGGTATCCAATCGAGAATTCATGCATGGGTGGGGTTAAGTGGAGTGTTTCTTTGATTTAGATTTAAGAATATTTTACGTTCGTTTTGATTTGATTTTAGACTGTTGGTTTTAGATTTAAGTTGAACGTTATTTTGGTACATTACAGTAAGAGCCTTAATGATTCTAGTTTTTTATGATAAGGGTTTATTTTACAATTGATGTTATTTCGAAAAGTATTTTGGGTTTCCACTGCAAAACTTTGTTTTTTAGCCTTAACGTTTGAACACGTGGTGATAGCACACTGGTAGTTTCCTAAAGGTTTTGTTTTCGGAAAATGTGAATGGCCGGGGTGTTACATTGATTGATAAAGTACAATAATTAAAAATGAAGATAAGGTGAAGTACAACGGGAATTTAAGGATAAAAAGAAGAGAAATTACACTGTCTAACGGCACTTAATTACGACAAATAACGAATTTAGGACATAAATACGAATTACCTTGCCTAATGGCTTTTAATTACGACAAATCAAAGTCTTTAAACCCCTAAATTTTTAATGTTGTTTAGAATCATGTTTATTACTTCATCCTCCTACGATGTTCGATGTTCTTTCGCTTTTATTTTTTTGAGATGCTCCCAATTGATCTTGTATTGTTGTAATTCCACTCCTGTAGCACGATTTTCTTATGCTTCCTTGCCTCCTTAAGCCTCTCAATTTCAAGCCTTAGATTTCTCTCTCGCTGGACTCCTTTCTTACCTTGCCATTAAGCTTCAATCGCTTGTTCAATGTCTCAAAAGATTCAGTTACATCACTTGTTAAACCTTTTCCCTTCAGACTTGACTTTGATTTATTTAATTCTTATGGACGGAGTATAAAATCATCACCAATACCTCCATTGGTCGGGGTATTTGGTGAGGAACCGTCACCCTCGTCCCCAATCCTCTTTTCGCTACTCCCGCTCCCTAAAGACTGAACCATTGTAGGAGTTGCCGATGGACGTCCACGCGTTGGCCTGAACACTTGTTGGTCCAAGAAAAAGCAACATTATTTGTCCCATTTCTTTATTAGGACCCATTTCTCGTAGAAACAAAACCATCCGAAGGAGTTCTCATGCATCTGGTGGGCCTCTCAAACGACATCATTGTCATTAAAGTCACTTCTCTTCTTAGCATTGGCCTTATCTATGCTTCTACACCACTTCAACATGACCTTAGAAATTCGCAACCACCGTCCCTTCTAACTACTAGGAGTTCTGAAGAATATTTCATTTGGATTTGATTCCCTAGTGAAGACTCCACCTTGATTACTAATATTTTTATGTTTAATGATGGAAGTCAAAATACAAAGTCAAATAGAGTTGAAAACTTGATGGAAACCAAAATGCATAGAGTTGACAATGTGTTGGAAATAATGGAAGCTAAAATGCAAAGCTTTATGCATTCTGTCAAAGGACGAGAATAACTCTTGAGCCACGTCTTCAAAAGCTTGAGCCACGTCTTCAAAAGCTTGAGCCACATCTCAAAACAGTCAGCAAAGTTTAAACACTTTGTCAAAGGATAAGAATCTTCTAATTGCCTAAATCTTGTGTTTTATCCTTTCCCTATTTCACTTATTTTATGCTCTAACCTAACTTATTTATAAATGATTTTACTGTCAAAGATATCTCTTAATTTCAGCAAATAAGTGATGCTCATATATGTTGAAGATTATTCAAGTTAATTTTGGTAAATACCAAAATTCAAGCATTGTGGTTATGGAAGACGAAATCTGTTTTGAAGCTTCAAGGTGCAGCAAATAAAGTGGAAATATTCTTGCTGTAATATATTCAATGATATCAATCTTCTACAGCCAAAATGAATTATTCTCTACAGCCATATTGGAGGAAATCTTGCTGAAAGTATTGAAGGCAAATCAGATTTTTCAGCAGCCTATTTTGAGCCTCCTTTCAACGGCCTGAAATCAAGTTCAGTATATATTCAAAGCTTTGAAGCTGAAGAAAGGAGAGAGACAATGTGAGACACAACGAAACAAAAAGAAAAGAGCAGAAGCTTTAATCGTGAATTTCAGTCACAAGCACATCAACAAAGCTTCATTATTTCCTCTCTAGTTCCATAAACTTTATCTTGTATTTAGATTGAGAGAAAATAAAAGTATAATCTCTTGAGTGTTTAAAAGAATATTTTGAGAGAATTTTATACTAAGAGTATACCCATAATACTCAAACGTATAGAAAAAGAGAGAGCTTTTTATTACTAGGATCTGAGATGCTAAAGTGTAGCTGGGGTGTTATGGAGTAGAAGATGGGGATTAAGATCTTCTAGGGTGCTTTAGGTCTCTAAGGGAAGTAATAAAAGAGCGAGTTAAATCCTAAGGGTTGGACAACCCTAGGCGGAGACGTAGGCAAATTAGTTGCCGAACTTCGTATCAAATCTCCGTGTTTTGTCTCATCTCATTTCTGCCTTCATTGCTTACGTTTTATGTTTGCTTCGCTCATCAATCAAAGCAGCGAACAGTCAAAGTCTGAGCAAAAGTCTTTGAAACCTATTTCAAGGCTTTGACTTCCAGTTTCAAAGATAAGCCTTAACGCTTATATTCCGCCTTTGAAAGTCAGTTCAATACCTTGAGACCCTCAACGCGAAAATCGGTTATACTCTATTCACCCCCCCCCCCCCCCCCTCTAGAGTATAATTAATCATATTCCATCTCCCTATTGATTCTTCACCTAGCAACATTGTACAACTCCACGACTCTCTTCTAGAAAACGCCCTTCTTCTTATTTGTTCCGACAATTGTATCGGTGCTCGTGTTCATAAAGGCTGAGATCAGAACGTTGGTATATGGTCTTGATCAACTCCTCTTCTTAGAACCACTACTACGAGGTTCATGCATTGGTGGGAGTGTTTGCTGCGTCAACAGTTCGGTGAAGTTTTGATGGGTGGAGGAGTCCCAAAACCATCGGCATCTTCGTCTTTGTCATTTTCATTGTCTTCTTCAGAAAAGACATTGCTCGTCTTCCAAGCACCGGGATTTTATTGTTGGAATAAATTAAAATCAGATCCAGAACTATATTCACCAAAATCCATTTGCGGCATGAAAGAATGTGAGAAATTAAAGCTACTTTGATTACAATTGAAGTTGGGTGGAAAATTATGGGGATTATATGAGTCGTTCGGCTGGAAATTTTGGGTAAAATTTGAGGGGGTTTGTGAAACACTTAGCGGGTTTAGGGGAAAATTAGATGGATTCCGAATAATATTTTGCGCGGAAATTTTTTTATTTTCATTTTGTGTTGCGACTAGGCCATAGCAGCTAAATTTTTTTAGCTTTATTTGGGATTGGAAAAAATAAACCACTAATTTATTGGAAGGGAGATTATGAATGTAGGAGGAAAAATGGTGGCTTTTTGAAGATGATAAATTATATCAATATGGGTCTCTATTTATAGAAGAAAAAAAATTAAGACCGTTAGTATAATTTTTGATTGTATTTTTTAAGTTATAGCCGTTACAATATTATATAGTTAAACCCCTAATGGCCAGCATACGTGTCACTCTGCGACTAGGCCAAGTGTCGCGTGCCTAGTCATGAAATTTTGATTTTTTCTGTTGAAATCAGACCAAACGTTTTAATTGGGTTTTTTTATAGTTCACCCAAATTTCAGGTGTGGCCCACGTCCACCTCAGCACACAATTTGTTGCTTGTTCAACTCATTTGTACGAGTTTTTCCACCAACACTCATGCATGAACTTCCCCTTTTTCACCATTATGAGGACAAAAAATGTTTTGTTCACCACAAACCATTTTTTTTTTACCATTATTTAACTTGTGCTCTCACCCTTAATGGTAAACAAAAAAAAAAGGTTTGTGCTCATAAACCATTTATTTTCACCTTTAATGACGAACAATAGATAGTTCATGCAAAAAAAATTTACGTAATTACTCGACCAATTGAAAAAATTTACAAACCTTTCATGCAAGTGGATGTGGGGCTCAGCGACACACTCAGCATCCAAAAGACCAATCACAATTTGACATGAATCGCTACCATATTCATTAAAATGTATTAATTTTTTAATGAATAGATCTTCAAGACTACAATTCAAAAAAAAAAAAAAAAAATTACCAATAGTCTTTTTTTTTCTATATAAATAGAGACCCATTTTTATATACTTTCTCCAACTTCAAAAATTCATTTTTTTCCTCCTAAATTCGCAATCTCCTTTTTAAATTAATGTTTTATTTTTTCCAAGCCCAAATTTTCCTAAAACTTTTTTCTTTGAATGCTAATACTAATCATAGCACAAAACGAAAACAAAAAAAATATAGCTCACAATATGATTTCGATTTCAACTAATTTTCCCCTTAATCCACCAAATTATTCACAAAACCCTCAAATTTAAAAAGATAAAATAAGTTGGGGTAAGTAGTATTGATGATGAACCTTTTTTATTTAGTTCATCATAAAGAGTAAAATTGGTAAATGATTTGTTATCATTAAGTAGATGAGAGAGAATGAGTAACCCATGAACCTTTTTTTATTTGTTCACCATAAATGATGGCCTTGGAGCATCCTTTATGGTGAACCAAAATAAAATGTGCATGGGTAACTATTACTATTTCTCTCTTATCCACATTATTACAACAAATCATTTATCAATTTTACTATTAACAAAGAACTAAATAAAAATATTCATCATCAATACTCCCTACCCCACAATATTTTATCTTTTTGAATATAATGTAATTCATTCTTATTTTGAGTTGTATTTTTTTGTTATTGTTTTGTGTTGCGATTAATATTAGCTTCCATAAAAGAAAAAAACTTATGAAAATTTGAGCTTGGAAAAAATAAAAGGAAGATTATGAATTTAGAAGGAAAAAAATTAAATTTTTGAAGTTGGAGAAAGTATATGAAAATGGGTCTCTATTTATAGAGAACAGAAAAATAAGATAGTTGGTAATTTTTTTTCTTTTTTGAATTATAGTTTTGAAGATATATTTCTTACAAAATTATAACGTTTTAATTAAACTGGCAACGACATGTGTCAATCCTCGACTAGGCCAAGTGTTGTTGAGCCCCACATCTAGTCAAGATGAATTGTTTGTTGTTTTGTTTGCCAGACCAAAAATTTCACCAATGTTCATGGATGAACAAACCAAAAGTTTACCATTAATGGTGAAAAAAGGTTCGCTCCCACAAACTATTTTTTCGGAAGCTCTTAGAGCACCATTATTGATGAACAAAAAAAAAATTTTACGAGTCACTATCTCTCATTCTGTCTCATCCACATCACCACAATAAACTATTTACCAATTTCACTCTTAACAATTAACCAAATAAAAAAGGTTCATCATCAATACCCAACCTCACCTTATTTTATCTTTTTAAATATAATTTAATTCATTCATAATTAGAAATTATTAATCTCATGTAACACCTAAATAATTATAATTAATGTAATTAATTTAAATTATTGTGATTAATTATTTTATTTTAATTATCATAATTAATTATTGGATACAAGATTTAACTGAATATAATTAATTGTTTTCGTTTGGTGTTGTGACTAGTATTAGCATACATACTAGCTAAACATTTTTAGGCTAATTTGGGATTGAAAAAAATAATACAATAATTTGGAAGGAGAGATTAAGAGTTTAGTAGGAAAATGGTGTTTTTTTTAATTGTAATTTTTAAGTTATAGTTGTTACAAAGTTTTAATGTTAAAACCCCAACGACGGTCAGCACACTTGTCACTTCGCGGCTGGGCCAAGTGTTGCGCTCCCAGCTTTCTTAATCTGAATTTTTTGGTTGAAAACAGATCAAAATGCTTTCATAATTAAAAATTATTAATCCCATATAACACCTAATTATCATGATTAACATAATTAATTTTAATTATCATGATTAATAATTTTATTTTAATTATTGTAATTAATTGTTAGATACAAAATTTAACTGAATAATTTTAACATAATTAATTACATTGACTAATTTTAACAATGTAAATATTTATAATAATGTAATCTAATCGAAACCAATTACAAACCGTGATTACCATAATATAAATGAAACCAATTAGACATCATGTCGTTAACCACATTTATGCGAAATCAATTTATATGAATATAATTGTTTCAGTTCTCGTGACGCCCAAATTTATTCCAAATATGCTCGACCAAATCGCTTTTCAACTGCAAATGAGTTTGTTGATTCTCAATCTCCGTTCTACGTTGCAAGTGTATGCCGATGTCCATAATACGATCATTATGATACTTGGGATTATCCTTATTAGCATTGCATTCGTCGTCCAAAAACTCAATGGTATTATCGTAATTATGATATGTTTTCCGTTCATCTTCAACGATCATATTATGCATTATGATGCACACTAACATGATCTTGTGAAGTATGTTGACATCCTACGCCAGAGACGACTTCCTCACAATGGAAAAACGAGCTTGCAGCACCCCAAAAGCGCGTTCCACGTCTTTCTTTGCTTCTTCTTGATCTTGTGCAAATAAACTATCCTTACGAATTCGTGGATTCGTAATGGATTTCATAAAAGTAGCCCACTTGGTGTAGATATCATGAGTAAGATAATACCCCTTGTCATATTGATGACCATTGACAGAGAAGTTCATAGAAGGAGCTCAACCCTCTAAGACGTCCTCAAACACAAGAGATCAATGAAGCACGTTGATATTAGGGGTGTCAAATAGATCAGGTCGGGTTGGGTTCGTGTTTGGATCACCTATTTTCGGGTTAACTATTCCCCAATCCGAACCTAATCCATTTAAGTTTTCGGGTCGGGTTTGTGTCATCCCATTTAAGTTTTGTGTCAAAAATATCAATCATCCTCGCTAGTTTTGGGTCGAGTTGGGTCAGTTTTTGCCACCCCTCATATGTGGTTATTCAATAGAGTGGCTGGGAAAAAACCTTTTAGCAGTAGTAGTTTAATTGTCTTTTAGGGTTTTAATTTGGGTTTGGGATTTGGGCATAGTGAGTGACTGGAAAGTGAATTTTTTTTTAATCTACTTAATATAGTTTGGTTATAAGGTCGGTTTCGGGTTGACCCGACATGATTTTGACCCGAAAATAATTTCAAGTTACGTGGGTCATTTTTGCATTGGAATTTTCAACCTTAACCTTACCCATTTAATTTTGGGTCGGGTTCGTGTCAACCCATTTAAGTTTTCATGTCGAAAATCTCAACCCTAACTAGTGGTGGCCACCGGCCCGGTCCGTGCGGGCTGGGCTGAGCCTAGTACCGGACCGGGCTAGGGGGCCGGACCGGTCATGGGGCGGGTCGGTTTGGTTCAGGGATAATGTCTCCGTCCCATAACCGGTCTTCCATGAATATAAAGCTATTGGCTTCTTCCCTTGTTGCTTGCATATCAAGCAATAGCACATGAATTTACTTACAGGTTAGCTTGCATATAGTTGATATCGTTGCGACTCCCTGACATCTCAAAGAACAAGTGCCATATCCACAAATCTCTGTTGACAATTGCCTCTAGTATGAGAGTTGCTACTCCAACTCTTCTTTGATACTACCCATTCCACGCGTGTAACTCCCAATGCATACAATCAATGCTGCCAATCATGCCAGGAAATCCACATTCTTCCCTGATTCCCATCGGCCTTTCCATGTCTGCAGTATTTGGACGTCACAGGTACTGCTCACCAAACTGATTGTTGACACCTTTTGTAAATTTTTACAGTGCCAATTGTGCATTACATTCACTAATATGGATGTACTCATCATAGGCATCTGCAGCTAGCCTGTAAGCTAATTGTCTAATTGCCACAATTCACTTTTGTAGTGGAGATAGCCAAGATGACTCGCTGCATCCCATTTTAGTTGAAACCAAGGGTCATGTTACGTCATTACACTGATAATGCATTAATACACGTGTTTATACATTCGAAACCAATGCCAAAATAAGGAACTCGGGTAAACTAGCACTTCCAAGAAATGTGCATGACCTTCTTCGCATCCTTCATCGACTTAAGGACCAGATTGACGCCGTCGTCGCAGAGTGGCCCTGCGGACAAGGTGTGGAAGGTACTTGAAGGATATGTTCTCTATCATATCTTTGACGTTGTTGTCTTGCTGAGCACTTATTTGTCTTTGTTCTTCATCTGAGTTAGAAGAAGAGTTATCAATTGAACTTATGTTGATTTTGTATGAGTTCATCTTCGATGTGAGAGATTTCAAATAGAGGTTTGTTAGGTGAAACTGGAAAGGGCTTCAATGTTGGAGTTAGAAATTTATGAACATCACATGGGCTCTACAAAGTAAGTAAATAGATGTCGAAAAGGCATCATATGAGTTCTTCCAAATTGAATAGATGTATGATAAAAAAAGGCATCCCATGCATGGGCACTATATTGTATATAAATGGATTACAGCTAAGGCCTTAGCAGGGCAATACAAATACAAAAAACAAGTTATAGCTAAGGTTTCATATGGACACTGGAAATTGATTAAATTTATGCTGAGAAGGCATCACATGGGCTTTGTAAAGTAAGTGAATAGATGCTGAAAAGGCATCACATGGGCTTTGCTAAATTAAATAGATGTATGCTGAAAAAGGCATCCCATGCACACTATGTTGTACATAAATAGACTACAGTTAAGGCCTAAGCTGAGCAATGCAAATATAAAAAATAGGTTACAGCTAAGGCATCACATGGACACTGCAAATTGATTAAGTGGATGTTGAGAAGGCATCATGTGGGCTATACAAAGTAAGTTAGTGAATACTAAAAAGGCATCACATGGGCAATAGAGTAAATAAATATATTACAGCTAAGAGACAAATTGAAAACCAATTTACTGATTGATTGATAATGTACAATAATTTAAAATAAAGACAAGGTGAACTACAACACAAATTTAGGAAAAAAAGAAAAATTACGACACTTAATTATGACAAATTGTGAATTTAGGACATAAATACAAATAACACTCCTTAATGTCACTTAATTATGATAAATCAAAGTCTAAAAACCCCTAAAACATTAAATGCTATTTTGAAGTGTGTTTATCATTTCATCATCCCACGGTGTTCGATTTTCTTTCGCTTCTAGTTTTTCGAGATGCTCCTAATTAAACTTGTATTATGGCAATTAAATGTTCCTCTCCTCCAACTCAATTTTCTTCTGTTTCCTGCCTCCTTAAGCCACTCGATTTCAAGCCTCTGAATTTCTCTCTCGCTTGACTCCTTCCGTACCTCGCCATAAAGCATAATTTCTTGTTAAATGTCTCAAAAGCTTTAGATACATCACTTGTTGAACATTTTCCCTTTAGCCTTGACTCTACTTTTTTCACTCCTTTTGGACAAGGTACAAAATCATCACTAATACCTCCACTTGTCGGGGTGTTTGGTGAGGAACCATCACCCTCATCCTGTGTCCTCTTCCCCGTTGCTCTCGCTCCCTAAAGACTTAACTGTCGTAGGAGTTGTCGATGGAGGTCCATGTGTTGCCTTAACACTTGTTGGTCCAAGACGAAGTGATATTTGTCCCTTTTCTTTACTAGGACCCATTCCTCATAGAAATAGAATCGTCCAAACAAGTTCTAATGGATTTGGTGGGCCTCTGGGATAACATCATTGTCGTTATGGCCACTTCTCTTCCTAGCCTTGGACTTATCTATGTTTCCTCACCACATCAACATGACCTCAGAAATTCGCAACCAGCGTCGACTACTAGGAGTTATGAAGGATATTTCATTTGGATTTGATTACCTAGCAGCATTGTACGACTCCACGACCCTCTTCCAAAAAAGGCCCTTCTTCTTATTTGTTTTGATTATTGTATCAGTGCTCTTGTTTATAAAGGCTGAGATTAGAGCAGTGGTCTCTAGTCTCGACCAACTCCTCTTCTTAGGACCACTACTACAAGGTTCGTGCATAAGTGGGAATGTTTGATACGTCAAGAGTTTGGTGAAATTTTGATGGGGGGAAGTGTCCCAAAACCCTTGGCATTGTCTTCGTCATTCTTATCATCTTCTTCAAAAAAGACATTGCTCGTCTCCCAAGCACCGAGATTTGATTGTTGGAACACATTGAAACCAAATCCGGAACTAGATTCACCAAAAACCATTTACGGCAAGGGAAATTTGAGCTACTTTGATTGAAATTGAAGTTGGGTGGAAAATTGTGGAGATTTTATGGGTAATTCGGCTTGAAATTTTGGGGAAAATTTGAGGGGGTTTGTGAAAAACTTATCGGGTTTGGGGAAAAATTAGCTAGATTCGGGATAACATTTAGAGCTGATTTTTTTTTTCGTTTTCGTTTTGCAACTAGTATTAGCATCTAAAATAGCTAAAATTTTTAGGCTAATTTGGGATTGAAAGAAAAATACAGTAATTTGGAAGGAGAGATCAAGAATTTAGGAGGAAAAATGGTAGTTTTTTGAAGATGGATAAAATATATCAAAGTAGGTCTCTATTTATAGAGAAAAAATTAAGACCGTTGGTAAATTTTTTTAAATTGTATTTTTAAATTTATAATGTTATAAAATTATAACGTTAAACTTTAAAGGATCAGATTACGTGTCACTCCGCGACTGGGCCAAGTGTCGCGCTCCTAGCCACGAATATCTAAATTTTTATGCTGAAAATAAATCAAAATGCAGCGTTTTGATCTATTTTTTTTATCAAAACACTGCGTTTTGATCTGTTTTAGCCAAAAATCAGCCAGGGCCCATGTCCACCTCACTCACAAACCATTCGCTTCTTCCACTCGATAGACCGAGTGATTCCAACAACACCCATACATGAACCAATAAATTTTTCACAATTAAGACTCCCCAAAATGGTTTGTGGTCCACAAACCATTTAAAAGTTCATTGTTAAGTTTGCTCTAAATATCTCAACTCTTTAAAAAAGGCCAGCCTCAGAAGTTTTATTTTTCAAAAATAATACAACCGATTTTATCAATAAGACAAGGACAAAAGTTGCATTTTTATTTTCAATTTTTCTAATTTAAATTAGAAATTTAGTTCTAATACAAATTACTAAGAATTTTAATTATTATGAGACTAAACACTATATTTGCGCCTTTTTGTCTGCTCTCATGTCTCCAATCTCTTATCTTTAAAAGTCATACCCTTAGAGCATTATCGGTAGTGAGTAAAATTTTCCCCACAAATAAAAATTGTGAGTAAAATGAGTGAAAAATGCATCCCGGAAGTGGTCACCCATGAGAAATCTGATGAGTTTTCTATTCCCATGAGAAAATTCATGAGGAAAATATAGGTAGTGGGTCCTATAGCACGCCGATGTGGCAACACGCATGGCAAGCCGAAAACGCTGACGTGGCAGTGGGTATTCCCACAAAAGTCCATAAACCCACGTGAAATGCTGGTTGGAAGGGGAAGAAGACAAAAAAGAGCATGTGATGCTGACTGGGCGCGTCATAAGAGCCAATCAGAACTCGCCATGTGTCCTAGTCAGATTCTTGACCAATCAGAAAATAGAGCTTTAATGTTGCCTTTTTAAATTTTAATGACTATCTTCGGCATTTAAACATTTTAAAAAATAACCAATGGTCATAAAAAAATTTTCTCTATAAAATGACACCCATTTTTCTATATTTTGCCACAACGAATACATTTTCCTACTAATTTTTTGTTTTGTACCATTATCTACCTTCTAATTATTATCCTCCACATTTATTTTTACAAATCTTTGTTAAGGTCAATTTACTACTTATTGTCATATTTATAGTTATTAATTTATTATTATTATTACTATTATTATTATTGTTATTGTTATTAATTTATTATTTTGTTATTAATATTGGTGTTGTTGTAATTATTATTATTATTAATTTTTTGTTATATATTATTTATGTTATGACTATTGTTGTCATTATTATTATTATTTGTATTATTATTGTTGTTGTCATTATTATTATTATTTTTCCTATTAAAAGCACTACTCTCATTTTCGTTCATAGATCAACCTCAAGAGGATGGATTCTAACTTACCAAATCAGGGTGATTTCCTACCCGAGTTCATCGATCACTCTCAACTTCAACTCTTTCTTCATAGAATGGGTAATACTACTTTGCAAGAAGGTGCTCCATCTCTTGACACCTTACGTGGAAGCAACTCTCAACAGTTTGATAGCCTGGAGGAAATTATGCCTAACACACCACAATATCCTCTCCCACACCTATAATCCCCAACCTAACATCAGCTACCCCACAACATTTTGTCCATTGTGGAGGATGAAGAATTGATCTCGATTTACATGGAGCACTATCGGGATGCTCTAAACGAAACCGATCACACAGCCCCAGAACTTTGGCGGAAGGTTTCAGCGTTATACATCCGCCAAGGACCGTGAAGATGCAGGAGAATTGATGGAGGAGAATCGCCCCTAACATTACTCTGTGGGGTAGTTGTTATGAGGAGGCCGCCAAGATCACTAGAAGTGGGTGCAATGAGGACGACTGCATTAAGAACACCTACAAGATATTCCACAACTCTGTGAAGCCAAAGCCTAGGAACTTCACATGCAAGCATGACTGAGGGATGGTGATGAGGGACTCGAAGTGGCATAAGATGGTTCGCTATGGTATGTCTAAAGAGGAGAGGAATGCTTGCAAGGCGCCTGAGGAAGATGAGCCGATTGTCGGCAGTGGGGCAGTTCCAAGAGGCCTAGAAATGATGAGGAGGATGACACCAAAGAACCAAGTGTCGGTTTCACCTCGGGAGGGACCCCACGACCTAGCAGTTTTAAGAAGACAAAGGCCAAACATAAAGTCAAGGGGGTTGCCATGGACGGTGCAGTTATGAGTTTCATCGAGCAAATGTAGGCACCGAATGAGCTTCATGTAAAGGAGGCGAGTATACATCGAATTGAGATGAAGGAGACATAACTACAGCTCAAAGAAACAAAGATGAAGTTTGACATGCTTCAAACTCTTATGTCAAAAGCATCCCTCACTCTTGGCGTTGAGGGGTTCAGGACAAGCTTCTTATGGGACTGTATGGCAGTAACTAAAAATATAACTATGCTTATTGTTATAATTTATTTTCTTCATCTTATATTAGCGCTATAACGAATTTTAGTATTGTATTGTTTAATTTGTCTGTAATGTGTTTAAAATGAATATTAATTATGTACCGTTTGCTATTTATCACTTAATGACGTAACCTGTATTTTATTGTTGTGCGAATGTTCTGTTATTTTGTTTTGATTTTTCAAACAAGCTTTGACTATTGTCTCAATGAAACATCACTTTCTCACTAGTGGGCTTGCAATGGGGGTGGTTAATTGTGTATACATGTTGTGTCACAGTGAAGTGTTTTTATAGAGTGACATTGACGTCATAATACGGTTGTCAACACAATATTTGATGTACTAACACGTCGCTTTCAGCACTAAATCGTTCCAGTGACAAGTCGTTGTCATTAATGGCATGTCGCTTTCATCACTGAATCATTCCAGTGACAAGTCGTTGTCATCTTAACAGCAATGGCACATCGCTTTCATCACAGAATCGTTCTTGTGATAAGTCGTTGTCATCTGAAAATTACCATTGTTGCACATTCCTTATAAAATGTGGGTGCAAAAGACATATAGTCATATTCATTCCAATATCCCCACTTCATTTGCGAACCACAATTCACCTAACCAAAAACTATCGTCTCTTCTCTCAAACAACCACCAAAATATCACTAGTAGAAAACAGTTCAATTGCTTCGCCTCAATTGCTGCGGTTAAATAAATTTTGAAGCACATAACAATAAGTGATGCGGTTATTCAAAAAACCGCAGCACTTATAACACAAGTGCTGCGGTTATAAAAATAACCGCAGCATTTATTACAAGTGCTGCGGTTATTTAAATAACTGTAGCACTTATGAGTCACAAGTGCTGCGGTTATTTAAAATAACTGCAGCATTTAATATTCCCCCAGGAATATAATATATGACTGATTAAATGCTGTGGTTATTTGAAATAACCGCAACACTTGTGACTCATAAGTGCTGCGGTTATTTCAAATAACCGCAGCCTTTAATCAGTCATATATTATATTCCCGGGGGAAGATTAAATGCTGCGGTTATTTGAAATAACCGCAGCACTTGTGACTCATAAGTGCTGCGGTTATTTAAATCCCCCGTACCCCTGTATATCTCAAAAAAATACACAAGTTAGACATATTATAAGCCCTATTCGGAGTCCCGTAGTCAATTTTATGGCTTCTCAAAGTTTTTTTTCAATATCTCAAATAATACGTCACCAAAGCAGCTAAAGGCTAATATAATTGTGTAGTACCTCTTAAAATAGGTGGTTTCAAAAAAAAATTTACACCATTTGGATCACCGGGCTAAGAGATATGCCTCTTCGAACTTTACGAAACCTTGGAATAGCACCCGAAATCTATGAAGAATGAATTGGTTGTTTATTTTGAGTACAAAATATTGTAGATCGCAATTTTGCGTGCGAAAACGAGTGGTCATAATTGAATTTTCGATTTATATGCTTCACGATTCATCATTTCTTAGCTTTTCTTATCTTTTATGACCTATTCATTTTTATTTTTTTTGTTCTGGTAACCATCAATTGATGCGGTTATTAGAAAAACCGCAGCAAATAATGCTGAAAAAATATTTTTTTTATTTTTAAAAAATATTTGCTGCGGTTTTTTGGTAAAACCGCAGCAAATAATAGGTATATTTGCTGCGGTTATTACTAAAAACCGCAGCAAATAAGTATGTCAATTTTTTTTTTAGTTTTTAATAATTAATGCTGCGGTTTTTTATAAATAATCGCAGCAAATAAGGGTAATTAATGCTGCGGTTATTTTAAATAACCGCAGCAAATAATATTATAAGTGCTGCGTCAAAAAAACCGCAACATTTGTTGGTTTTATATGTGCTTCGGCCATATGTGCTTCGGTATAATAACTGCAGCAAATAAGGTTAAATAACCGCAGCAAATAGACTTTTTTCTACTAGTGTATGAGTCGCAGAAATAATTCTAGCTCTAGTACATCCAACGAGTATGAAGAACATGAGAGGATGGCGGATGAATTTGCAACGTACTATTTACCTGCAATACTTGAGTCATATAACATGTTGCCTAGAGTAGTAAATAGAGCTGCGGGTGGAGTTAACACGGAGTTAGTCAACAAAAATAGGAGAAGGGAGGAGGGTCATGCTAGGTTACACAATGATTACTTTGCTATTGATTGCTTTTATGCTAGCAAACAGAATTGCAGACGATTTTGAATGAGTCGGACGCTGTTTGTATGCATTATGCATGAACACGGTGGTCAAAGGGGATGAGTACTTCCAACAAAGGAGAAATGCTATAGGAAGGATGGGACTATCGTCATTGCGAAAAGCACTGCGACCATCCGAATATTAGCATATAATATGGCTCCGAATGCAATGGACGAATACTTGCGGATGGGTAAGACAATCACGGGACTCAATGACGCATTTTTACGAAGGGGTCATCAAGCATTTTGGATCTTATTACCACAGAAGTCTCACGGATGAGGACCTAAGAAAGATCCTTTACCAAAATGAGATGCGTGGATTTCCCAGTATGATTGACAACATAAACTGTATGCATTAAGAATGGAAGAATTGCCCAACGGGAAAGGCCAGTATGCCGGAATAAGCAAGAAAGCTACTCTCATCCTGGAAGTAGTAGCAAATCAAGACTTATGGATTTGACATGCTTTTTTTGGAATTCCTAGTTCGTGTAATGATCTTAACGTCCTGTACCGGTCACCGTTATTTGACGATGTTTTGCAGGGAGAGCTCCTAAATTAATTTCTCGGTTAACGACCATGAATACAATTTGGGTTATTAGTTAACATATGACATATACCCCAAAAGGCCACATTTATCCAAGGATTCAACCAACCCTAAGTTTGAAAACAAAAATTGTTTGCTGATAAACAAGTGGCCGCTCGTAGGGATGTTGAGTGTGCGTTTGGAGTTCTCCAAGCAAGGTTTGCTATTTTACAACAACCGTCGCTTGCATACGATGAGGATATACTGGCTGACATACTGAAAGCATGCATCATCATGCACAACATGATAGTTGAAGATCGAACAACACACCTACGTTCGTGCTGACGTGCTGCGACAATTTTATGAAGAAGACATCCTAAGTCCCGACGCGAGTTCGAGTTCAAGAGTAAACAACGGTGAACCATTCAATTTCAACACTAGATGGCTAGAGAATGTCGACATAGACACCTATATGGGAAGAAGAACACCTATGCATGATAAGGGAACTTAGAGACGTTAAAAAATAATTTAATCGAACACATTTGGCATAAATATTTTTTTTGAAGATTAGGAAATTGTGGGGTATTTTCCGAATAATAAATGTAGTAATGTGTTAATTTAGTCTTCGTTGCATACAATGTGTATGTGTTTAGTTGTAATGTTATTGAATTTGTGTTTCAACATTTGTTGTGGAATAAAAATTGCGCATTATGTTTCCCATCATATAATTTACTCCAACAGTTAAAACGCTAAGTTAAAATTAAAATAAATTATAAATACCGCTAATTAAAAATAAGCGTTATTATACTAAAAACAGTAATTAAAAACGTTTATCAAAATGTTAGTTAAGAACATAAATTAATTAGAAATAATATAAATTTTTAACCATAATCATATATTAATTAGAAACTTAAGAAAAATTGTTGAATATAGAAGAAAAATAGTGTGGTGAGATATTGAAAATAGTAAGAGAGAGATTAGTGAGAAATTATTTTTACTCAGTGTTGGGATGATATTTTATTTACCAAAAAAACTCGAGCAAAATTGATTGAGAAAGTGGATAGAAAGAATTGAATGAAAAAATTATGTCCAATGCTGATACCGTTGTCAACTCCAATCAAGCCTACCAACCAGAACCCCGACATTTTAAACCAAAAAGCTCACATTTCGCCCTCGTTATAGGGGTTTAGGGTTTTTATTTTATTATATCAATCAAACCCTTAAACCTCGAAATGGAGGTCGCCGGATTAGACTCCGAAGGGCGGGAATTCAAGAACGCTGAGGAGATGTGGAAGGAGCAAATCGGCGAAGACGGCGACCACAAGAAAATCGACTGGTATCGCAACGGCGTCGGTTATTGGCAAGTTAGTCACATTTTCTCTCTCCTCCATCCCTCTGTTAATCTACTCTTTTTACTGTTTTGATTAAATTGTGATGTGTGTTGGTTACGCAGGAAGTGGATGCATCAGTGGATGGTGTTTTGGGTGGATATGGACATATAACTGATGCTGATATTAAAGGGAGTGAGGTTTTTCTTAAGTCGCTTTTGTTGGACCCGTTGCTCGATAAAGGGAGGAGTCATCATCTTGTTGCTCTAGGTATGGTTTTGGTAAAGATTAGGGTTTTGTTTACTGTGGGTTTTTTTTTGTTTGCTTGTTGTGTGATGTATTATGTGTGTCTTTTGGAGTTTGCGTTTGAAAGTAGGAACGGAATGTTTCCATGTTTCCGGATGCTTTTTAATTTGCAATGTAGGAGTGTGAAATTGATTGCTTGTGTTTGAGCGTGAGGGGATGAACTTCAAATGCATGGATGATACTATGGAAGAGAGCGATTAGATTCAAGTTAATAAAAAGTAAGGCCTTCCGTTTGCATTGTTTGCTTCATAGAAGTGCCTTATTACCCACGGAGGACATGGTTTGCAAAGACATGCAAGATCAATGAGAAAGTCAAGTTATTGTGACCCAATTTCGTATTGGCAGTAGTTTATGATTATTAGAAACAGTGAGTTAGAGGAGGAAGCAACTCCAGCCTTGTGGGGGGGATATGTTGGGTTTGGGATTTGGCCTTCATTTGGGCAAAGCTCTAGTAGTTGTTAGCTTGTGTAGAGTGCATTGCTTTGCTTCTTGTAGTTCCTCATAAGCCTTAAGATATAGGTTGGAGGTACTTCCCTTAAATCATTCAACTGTATTTAGAGGTTTGGGTTGGTGAATGGGGTTCTCAATCACTTTGCCTTTCCTCACTGGTACTTCTAAATTTACCTTCATGGCAGGCATTTTCTTCAATTTAACTCATGTAGTTATTCTTGGAATTTCTAGAAAAGATTTTAGTTCTTTTCAATGTTTAGACCATGACATGGCAACTTGTTTGTAACATCTTGCGAGTTTTACATCACATATCATGGCCATCGCAACATTTATTTGCATTTCTGAATATTCCACATCATCACTTTAATCCAAAAGCATTTGTTTGGATATGTTTAGATTATAATTGAAAATATACATTTATACTTAAAATCTTGTTACATACAAATGCAACAGCTTTCAAATATACAGAATAAGGTAAAATTGCAATATATTATTATGCTTATTGATGTTTATAGTGAATTAGTGGTTAAAGTTTGTATTCAGCTGTCTTAGTGTGGTTTTAAAACACAAGTCAAATTACATATTTTCATACAACAATCAGATGAAAATTTAATGCTGGAAAACAACTTTTACGTAACAGACCTTGTTTGAGTCCATGCTTCTTTGCAAACTGGTGCTTTGCTCTCTTAATATCCAGTTGTTAGAATCCATAGTTTTTGAAGTTTTCCCTCTTGTTATAGGGAAGATTCTAAAATAAGATATGGCCTTTTCTCTATGAGTTGTGCCTAGACCTCAATTTATATCTTTCTTGTGTTTGATATTCGTCAATTGGAACTTGGAAAAGCAGCTTAGGACTATTGGTTGTTCTAACTTCTAAGTGCAATTTCTCGTCCTTGCTGTAGATTGTGGCTCCGGCATCGGTAGAGTGACTAAGAATCTCCTTATAAGATACTTTCATGAGGTAAATTTTTGTTCTTTTTTTTTTTATACAAATGGTGAGTTTATTTGGCATTTTATTCTTTAAAATATAATATTTTCATGAGAGATCTAAAGAATTTTGGGTAATTTTCAATGTTAACTCTATGTTTTTTCTTTCTATATTGGTAATCTATAAAAAAAGTTTTATCATTGGTAATGTTTAACTTCTTTTTATTTTTTTTTACTAATTGTGATATTAATGACGACTTTTGTCTAGTTTTTGAAGTCGAAATACCAACATTACCCTCCCTCCTTTACTTCTCTTTCCTACCACCTCCCCTCTCCTCTCAAGAGAACCACGATTAATAACCCATCTCACTGTGTCAAAATCCTCAATAATAGTCGTGGTGCGACCTACGGTAACACCTTCTACAATCTGCATCATCAACATTTCCTTAACACTATTTGGTTTCAATTTTAGCAAAGCTCCATTCCTTCTAAATCCTTGCTTTCTCCTTTGGCTTCCTCATTTACCTTCATACTTTCTCTTATTCAATCTACTATATACTCGATAAGGGATTAGGACACTACTAGTTTAAAATTGCTTACAGAAATTGACATTTTTCACTTCATAGAAATATAAATGGGTTTCATGAGGGTGTTGCAGTGACCAAATCTAGCTTAGAAGCGGAGTTACTGCATATGGAGGAGGTGTTGTGGTGTCGGAAACAAAGAGGAGTTTTGTTGGAGGTGGGGCAAAGGGAGGGATGGAGATAAGATTTGGTTAATATTGGTATTTCACCTAAAAGAATAGGAAAAAGTCGTCATTAATGTCACGATAATTGAAAAAAAGATGTGAAGGGTTTCCTGTGAGAATTTTTTTTTTATTTTTTTTTTGTAGTTTACCAAGCTATGATGCACGGGTAAGCCGAAACACACCGTACCCCCGTACCCGATACTACCGGCTCGGGTACGGCCCGGGTACGTCTCCTAGACCCGGGGAGCTTGGGTACGAGTGGTTGACTATGGGTACGGCTGGATTATACCCAACCTGTATCCCATTGATTTGGGTTTCTTGCACAACCCATCAGCCCAAAAAAAAAACACAAAATTCTCATATAAGCCCAGCTCATCAAATTTCATATCTACATTCATATCTATTTTTTTTTAAGGTAGTATTACAATGGTACTTAAATCTAAAAGTAATATCTATAATGTCTCATATAATCCCTCCAAATTTTCCTTCCAAATGTCAGCTCTTACCCATTCTCAATTGAGCTTTTAAGTGACTATCCTTATTTTTTTGAAGGTAGTATTACAATGTTAGTATGGGTTGTGCAAGTTATAGATATAAGCCCTCCAAATTCTCATATAAGCCCAGCCCTTCCAAACGTCTGCTCTTCTTATTTTATAATTTATGTTTTATTTTTTTGCCGTACCCATGCCGTACCCGTATCTAGAAATTTTGATTTTGCCGTTTCTCGTACCCGTATCCGTACCCGTATCTGTATTTGGATTAATATCGGTGCAACATAGTTACCAAGTATAAAAAAAACACGTTACCATTGAGAATTTCCAAGATTTTTTGGTCTTCCTTGTTAGATGGACTAGTTTTGTTTCAAGAAAATGAATCAGTAGGCAATTGATTGTTATTTTGGTATTGAACAGCCAGGAAAAGGAATGTAGAACAACTGGAAAAAAGGAAGTTATGAACTTGATTTCTGAAACTTCTCTCACATCTTTTTATCTCCTTGCCATTGGCCCTATTTTTATGTTGATTTGTTAAGTCATTCTAGCTTTAAAGCTTGCATACATGCTGAAAAGAGATTGTATGTAAAAAAATGGTATTTATCAAATTGTTATATAATTTTTATGTGTGATGAAATGGAACCATGAGCTATGTCAAGGGTAATGAGTAATGATGTTTACATGGAAAGTTTTTTTTTTTTTTTTCCTGGGACTTAGTTCTGTTCAGTACATAAAAAATGAAGTGACTTGATATAGTCAACAATTAGAGGTGTGACGTATGACTGGAGCTCAAGCACTAAAGATATGAAAAATCAGTGACTCCTAAATCTTGATAACTTGCACACTCCTTCTTTAGTCTTTATTTCCCTACTGCAGAAATAATTCAAATTTGATATTGGGCTGCCTAGCATCACTTGTTAAGTAGCAACGAGATCAGTTAAGTTATTGTAGGTCCCACATGTCTACCAGCCCTCGTTTGAACAAATAATTGCCTTTGTTTTTTATTTGGGATGTAGCAGAATAATATCCTACCTAGTTTTGTAAGTGTTAACATCTTCTCAAACTACTCTACCGCTCTCTGGGAACATCTCTTCATAATCTATCCTATTGTGGGATGGATCCATCAAATATTGCAATCAATCCTTACAAACGATAACCACAATAACACTATTTGAAAGTTTCAGATAATGCTCCATTGCCATGAAATGGCATACATGTAAACCTTTCTAAACTGAGCGAAAAAAAAACTTTGGACTAACAAATAATGTGATACATTTATAGTTAAAAGAAACTAATGTTACCAATGGGAGTGGAAGATGGACATGGCTATACATCAAAAGTTTTAAGAGACCCTTGACGACAATGCGAGTGCAGTATGGGCACGACTATGCATTGAATGTTTGAAGAGTTCCATGGCACTTTATCACCTTCAGGAGTGTAGGATGAACATGCCAATAATTTAAAGTTAAAAGAGATCTATGGCACCAATGGGATTAGAAGGTAGACATGACCACAGAAAAAAAAATCGTGTATATCGTGGATCGGATTGTAACTTATGAATACGGATTGAGGCCTTCACAATGTTAATTTTTTAAAAGGATCACATTAATGGGTTTAAAATTTCTATTTTTTCAATTTTTAAAGTATTCTTACAACATAATACTATAATATAAACATAATAGCATTATATGAGTGTCTAGTATATTTTATGAACTAATAATTACTTAAATATCATAAATTATAATCTACGTAATCGATTATCAAATTATTTTTGGCGACAAAAGAACGGATGCAATGGTTTAAAATGCTTCATATTGTGGTGAGTCACCATTATGTAATGGACAACGAGGGGAGAATGATGTGAGTTTGTCGTGGCGATATAGGGTTTCACGGAACAGGATATCCTAAAATTGTTATAGAACGACCGTTCAGTGATAGAATGGCCGGGTTTCAATTCCATGGACATGAATATGACTATTGCTGGATGATAGAGGTGAGAAGGAAGTAGTATAAGTAGGTCAAGCGGAAAGGAAGTTTGACACTGGAGAAAGAGTAAAAGAGGTTTTCCTTTTCTATAAACTCTATACTCACATCAAACAGAATAGCTGAACTCCCTTTTTATTTCCTTTCCTCTCATAACCCTTTGTTTATTCCTTTCCGTTTTTGCTGAGCCTTCCAAACATCCCATCAGTGTATTTTACAATTTACTTTTACAAGTAATCTTTGCAATTCATGTTACTTTTTCCTCAAGTAATTAAATTTCTTTGATTTTTTTTTTTTTTTTTTTTTTTTTTTTTATCAATTCTAGGTTGATCTTCTTGAGCCAGTGCCTCATTTCCTAGAGGCAGCACAACAGAGTTTGGTCCACGAAGGTGTAATTGGCGTAGATGAGCACAGAGCATCAAATTTTTATTGTGTACCCCTCCAGGTGATTTTAGTTGATAAAATCCCCAATTTTTTATTGTCATATTTGAATATTCAGGTTTGAATCAGATACAATGATACATGTCCTGCGCAAAATTAATATATGAAATTTAACTTAGTTTATCAATAATTGAATACGATGGTCAAACTCTTGAGTATTTATGAGCATTTATCACTTATATGATGGGGCCTGGAAGTATTCTGACCTACATGAGTGAGAAAAGTGGTAGAAGTTGGGGTGCAGAATCTATTCTTACTTGTAATTGTTGCAGTATCTGAGCTTTTTGTTGTTCTTTCTCACTGTTAGATAACTCTTATTATGATGTAACCTGACTGCACGACTAATGATGCCTTGTTGATACTCTGGTTCACTTGGGGTAGAATTTTCTTTGGAAAATGGGTAGAAAATATGTATGACATGAAAAGTTTGTTTCTTTTGATGTACCTTGCTGCCTGTGCTTGACTAGAGAAGGTTGCTCTAGTTTATCTTTTGGTTTAAATGTACAAAATAATTTTTTGGCTTCCTTGGCTACATTATGAATTTGTAATATTTCAGGAGTTTACACCAGATTCTGGAAGATACGATGTAATATGGATACAATGGTGCATCGGGCATCTTACTGATGATGACTTTGTATCTTTCTTTAAAAAAGCTAAGGTGAGTTAGTATTTATTTATGACCAACTTGGTAGACAAAATATTCTTACACTTTTGGCTGAAAAAAAAGCATTAAATAGAGAAGGGATTAGAAATAATTAGATGATTGTCCTGCTCTTAGTGATTATGTATTTGTTAGGATCTGGAGATGGACCAACTTTAGTAATGTCAAACCCGTAGTTTTGCTCACAAGTTTCTTGCTTGGATTTTCACTCTGATTTGGTAGTAATGGAATGATTTTGGATCCTAGTTAAAGGAAACATTAGTTGAACGGGCGACACTGATAGATTTATGCCTCATGGTTTCTCTACCAATAAGGGAAGTAACAAGTGTGTACATTGATACAATGTTGACAAAGCTCCTCAACCACCTCCTAAGAAGCTTTTTAGAGGCTTAGCACTGTTAATAAGATTACTACTCTGTAGTAGTTTGCTGAAACTTAGAATAGGCAAATTCAAAAAGAGAAAGCCATAGATATTGCTAAGCTTGGGTTTTTAAATAACTTTAAATCACACATTTTTACATAGTTAGAAAATACAAATAAATCATAAAGTTTGTCAAAAAATACTTAAAAACACAAAATTTATGAAATTACACATTTTATATATTAAATGTGAAAAGAATACCTTATACGATAGTTTCATTAAAATTAGGCACCTCATGGAGTTGACCTTTTGAAGAACTAATGAAGACGAATCGCTATATTTAGGAACTTTGTTATTAGTTTTTCCTCTTTTTAATTAGGTAAAAAATACTAGGCATATAGCCTAAATCATCTGTTGGATGAAGTATGATTACTTTGAGATAAGAGGAAAAGAGATAAAAAAAATGGTGAAAATACTCCCTAGCCTCGAGCTACCTAGTTCGAAGAAGACTTAGCTGAGTGATAATTTATAGAACCTCTATCTCACAATGAAAGCAAACCTGAAGCCTTACCCAAGATAACTTGCATAAAACTAAAACTAATTAGACGATTGAAAACTTAAACCACAAAACTAGTACTATATATACTACAGAAATGTTGGAGAGAAATCATTTTCCTAACAAGATGCGTAGGTTAATTTAGTAGTATCATAATTTTTAATTTTCTTTATTTTACATTTTCTTTCTTTATACATTGCAAATCTTAAAATTTTTAAATAAATACATAATCTTAGGGATTATATCAAGATTTGTTTTCTATTTTTTTTGTTTAAATTAATTTTCTTTCCCCTTTTTTATTTTAATCATATATGTCCTTTTTTTTAAAAACTTGCAACATAAGCTTGGCTTTGATCTTCTTTGTTGAATTATCCTTAAGAAAAAATATAGTCATGTGGGATCTATATATTCGTCTCAATATATAGTCTTACTTCATTAACTTTTATAATTTTTACTTTTTTTATAATTGGAGATATCAACGATTAAAAATGTGCATTGACAAGCTTGTTTTGAGAAATGGTTATAGTAAAATAAAACTGAGGAAGTATATCTATTAATGAATAACATAATTTCCTTTGTAAATATTAGATAAGATCAACCAAAATTAGTTAAGTTAAACAAAAGTAAGTTAAAGAAAATAGTGCATCATATATGAGTTCTAAAGATGATAAAAAATCCATTCAATCAATCTTATGTTCAATAAAAGTAAGTTAAGTTAAACAAAAGTAAGTTAAGGAGAATGGAGCCTATATATTGTTCTAGGAATGATAAAATCCAATTAATTTCATGTTATGAGAATACAAAAAGAAATTAACTAAGGTTATGAGTCTAAAAAAAGGAGAAAGATATATATATCTAATATCATAAAAAATTTAATTAATAATGATTCCAAAAAGAAACAAGTATGAAGTATAGAATTTTTTTTAAATAATAGTATTCTACAATGGTAGTTACTCACTTTTTAGTAATCTATGAGACAATGACTTAAAGAAAAACAAAAGTCGGTAGTTTCTGTATTTGTCAACAAAGATATGGTTAGTAAAATTATTGTCAGTTGAATTTTGTTTTAAACCAAAGATGCGGACTTTAAGATTATGGGTTTTTTGAAGATATTACATAATAAAATAGACCAAATAAAATAATCGCAAAACTACATTTTATTTATTTTCTTAAAAAATAGACAAATTAAATGCAATAATAGGGATTAATAAGCTTAAATAGAAATATAGGAAGCGAGTAACGAGATAAAGTTTATTTATTTTTTTCTCATGTTATAGACAACAAACAAAGAAATAAAAGGCAAGCTTTGATCTCAAATAGTGTTGAGGTTGGCTACATAAATCTAGAATCTATCTCTCATGATCATCTATAAAAATGCTCCTTTTCCATTCTCTCTTATTTAGAGTCATCTTTTTCCAAAAATATTTTCCCCTTATCTTTCTTAACTTTCTTTGTTCAAATCATCTATCCTAACCCTCCACCTTGTTCACTGCTGCATTTATTGTTCGGCCTCTAACATGCTTAAACCCATCTTCCTTTACATTTATCCGGATTTGGGATAGGTAACAATTAAAAAAAACCCATTGGTGGAAATTTTTTACTCTTATTATAAATGGAATTAAAATTATTTCCATGGATTACAGAAAAAACAAGAACAATGTAAAGATATCCCAAAATTGATTGGAAAAATATATTCATTTAATAAGAACTATTATATATTAAAATATCTTTATTTTATGATTTACAGAACTTTTATTACTCATTTTCCTCTAAAAAATTTTATTTAAATTTTTATAATTGAATTTTTTCATACTCCCTTTATTCCACAAAGTTTTCCCTATTTCTTGTTAAAGGGTGTTCCATAAAGTTTTTCCCCTTTATCCAATTGCATGAGTTCACTTAAATTATTTTGTAATACTCATGTATCTACAACTTCTTATCTATTCTTCTCTAAAAGTATGAAAGGGACACATATGCATCTACTTAATATTATTCTTTGGTTTGTCTGGCTACAATATTCAGGAAGAACATTGTGGAACAAAGGGAGTTTAACCTTTGACCTAGATTGTCAAAATTAAGTATTATGCTAAGAAAAATTTAATTATTTGAATAAATTTGATACATATTACTTTAGAAAAAAATCACGGATGCGATCGTGACCGCTGATGCGGATAATAATGGATAAATAGAATGGATTGTGACCAATTTGGTATGATTTTTTTCAAATAAACACATTAAAGGCTTTGAACTCACATACATTTTTTGAGTTTTAAAAGCATTCTTTCAACATAATATAAACAAGTTAGTCCTAATAGGAGTAAGTTATATACTTTATGAACTAATAATTACTTAAAATATCATTTTTTATGAACTAATACATAATATATAATGAAATAATTTGGTGAGTTTTGACAAAAGAAGAAACGGGTTAGAACACACGGCAAGTCACTGTTACGCAACAAACGACGTGGAAGAAGGTTGTGTTTTTTGTCGATGTGTTACGTAATAGAGTTTCGCGGAACAACAAATCAAAACAGAATGGTCAAGTATATTTATAATTAGAAAATTATAGGTTTTTTGAAAATTATCATTGAAGTGATATTAAATAGTAAAGAGAGGGCAGCAGAAAGGGAATAATAAGGAGCAGAAGCCAGTGAAATAGCAATTCCATATATATATATATATAAATACAGTTGAGAATGTAATGTACATAAAGGAATATAATTCGGTTATTACAACAAGATAGCCTATTATCGAAAAGCGCTGTAATTAAATAGGGGAATCTCGGGTGGTTAGGGACATCTTGAAAATTCTCTGAGCTTGTGCTTGTGGGAGAGACTCCTTCCTCTCGAAAGAAGGAAACAATTGTAATCTCAGTGTTGGTGAATAGAAATCCTCTGCCTTTACTTATTAACTTTGCATGGTCTTTTCAATACTCTTGCAAATCACCACGATCTCCCGCATAATGTAAAAAAATACCAAACTATACATTTAGATATACAAAGACTATCTTCATTGAATTCTTCGAAGAGCTTCAGCAGAGCATTTTGGCGTTGGAAATGATTCGATTAATGGAGTCTGGGCCGCAGGGGAAAGCTCCTGCAAAGGGGATTTGTTTACAGAATTTTTCTGGTAAGAAGATCATTACAACTAAGTGAAATTTAAGAACAGAAGGAAATCAAGCTATAAGATGAGTAGGACTGACTAAGGAAAGTCCAAGACAGAACCATGGAGGGAGAAAGCCTAGCACAGTGGCAGAGGGCTTGAAATTGGAACTGAGATTAGATCTAGAGACTTCTCCATTCCCACTTCATAACCCCAATGATGTCACAAAGATGGAGAAGATGGTGAGTTAATCTTGCTTTGAGTTGTTCTAAAGAATTCAATAAGAATTATGAAATCTTTCTAGGGTGGTGGCTGATGCACGAGGTTTGGAAAATTGTTTGTGTGGTACGCCCCCATGCTTGCATCTCAATGAAAATTCATTGATTAATACTTACGAGTAATATTCGAAGGTGCCGGATTGAAATGAGAGACTAACACCTTTCACTGTACTAAAATAATCTTATTTACCTTTAATATATATTTTTTTTGAGTTGTGGGGCTTGATTGTGAGTATATAGCTTGCAATATGAGTGGTGCCATGACTGCCATCTGTTTCTTTTGTTGAATTGGAAGTTCTCTTGAAATTTGTGGGTTCTGACCTTTTCTGTGTAGTACCTGATGTTTTCTTGTGTCTGGTTTAACGTGTATAATATGGTTATCACCCTTACTTTTCATTTATGTCAGGCTGGCCTCAAACCAGGTGGATTTTTCATCGTTAAGGAGAACACTGCTAGAAATGGTATGGACAATCTCGGTACATTTATCCTTTTGATGTCCAAGCATTATGTAAACATGTTAACCAGAGAAACACTGCTTTTCCTTTATTTTATTTATGATCTTGTTGACGCTTTATAGTATTCATCAATAAGAGTACAAATAGGGCCATAGACACTAAAAACATGAACATTTCCTTTAATTGTGTTTTAGATACATGATTAAATCTGAGGTATACCATCAACAAGCGCCATCACCCTCATCCTATAAAGAACAGTCATCACCGTCATAGCTCATTACGACTAGCCACCTTGTTCTCAAGTATCTCATTTTCCTTCTATAACTTGTTCAGATGAAAGAAAGCAGATTCTTCCTCGTTCTCCTTTGTTTTGGAATCACCTTATCTAATACGGAGTACTTAGAACACTGATGATGATTAATTTAAAGAAGAACCCATTGCATTCAAGGAAGCTCCTCTACTCAATTTAACAAAATTTCACAATACCTTGATTTTCTAGAAGCACTTGCTTTAATTTATCTGACTCATTGCCTCTTAAATATGTGATTAAACATTCCTCGAAAATTTTCCTGAAATCCAAGACAAGTCTCTTTGAAGTTACTTTACGTGGAAAGCAAAGATATCTAATGGAAAGTTTTCTGGACCTTCTTTTGAGCAATGAAACTCAAAAATAGAATGCATAAGTTGGCATTTTAAGGTTTCAGAATCCTGTCCTTAGCAACTACTGATTATTAAATTAAAGATCTGAAACATATCAGAAACATTTAATTTTGGCTTTCATAATACCAAGATAAAATTTGAAGATCGGACTCCTAGTTTAGCTTAGTATTCACCAAACCAGAAAGTAGGTCATGTTGGAATGATCATGCTTATAAATGGTTAAGACTTAAGAATAAAGCAAATTAGGTCTTCAAATCTGTTCCTTAGTCATTCCCATGCAAATCATTGAAGAAATGAAGACTTAGGTTACCTTGTTTAATTTTAAGAATGAGGCTTCTGCCTCGAGAGAAGACTGGCCTAATTTTTAATATCCTTTCCTTTATAAGTACACGTTTTCAAATTTGCTACAAAGGATTTAACATTTCCACCTTGTTTTATCAACGTTTCTAAAGTGCTAGCTAAACAAACAAGTGACCATAAACCCTTTGTAATTTAACAGATCAATTTTGTCTAGCCACCTTGCCAAAAATTAAAAACTAAACACTCCAAAGAGCCTAGAAACAGCTTAGAGCTTACCGCAGGAAGGTTTTATTTTGTTAAATAAGCAATTTGGTACATGCATCCTCATCCAAAATTAAACGACCTAGCATCATGAGCATTATTTTCATCTTTTAAAGTATTTGTACTTTTGTAGTACTAAAGGAAGCCCTAACACCTAAGTGATGGGTGATAACTGCTAACTAAATATCTTTTATGGACACAACCATTTTACCAAAGCTTAGACTAGATAAACTGTGATGGCCATATCAGGAAAATAATTGACAAGGTATAAATAGATCAATCATGGGTTTGGGCAATAATAAGAAAGTTGTTTTGCCTAATCTTATTGGCGATTTCGTGTATTTATATAGTTCACTGAGCTATTGATGAGTGAAGTTTTTTTATTTTCTACGCTTTCAGGATTTGTGTTAGACAAGCAAGATTGCAGCATAACAAGGTCAGATTTATATTACAAGGAACTTTTCCAAAGATGTGGGTTGCATCTCTATAAAGCTAAGGTAATATTTACTTACCCTGAATGCTAAAAAAAAGAAACACTATTCTTATGGCATTGGCTATGTAGCACAGAAACAAGAACTTAAATACGGATAAATGTTATTTAAAATATCAAAATCCACTCCTTTTTACTTGTCATTGGAAGTCCACGCCTTTTCTTTCAAGCGACAACCGTCAATAAAAGAATGTATTTGAGTGTGTAGTATTGAAGTAGATTGAGCAGTAAGTGAACCCCAATGAAATCTTTTACTGCTAGGTCAATGGAGAACTTTGCTGATATGCCGTGGAACTAATTAATGTATGATAATTAATGTACCTAATCATTACTGTGCGATGGAACTATCACTCCACCATACTGCAAATTCGAAATAAAAATATAGCATATCTAACTCTTATCTGAACTTCTTAATTCAGGATCAGAAAGAATTTCCTAAAGAACTCTTTCCAGTAAAGATGTACGCACTGACCACAGATGTGCCAAAGCGAAGTCGCCTATCTAGATCTAAACCGCACGCTAATAGACCAAGCATTATCAAGTGAAGATATTCTTAGGGATGAAGTGTGGTGGCTTGTACGGAATCTTCGGGCATATTTTTTCTTACTTCCTTTATCCTCTGATTTTTTTTTACCACTTAACTACTTGCCTTGTAGTGGAAAGTTATGGGAGTTCATGCTTGTCTTCGGAGATGCATGTCGGTCATTTTTTGTGCTTTACGTCCTTAAAACGTGAAAATGTTACTCATGTAAAGTTAAAGTCATTTTGTTATTCATCTTAGGTGTAAGAGGTGTTTTTGTATGGCAGTAGAGATCATATGTCCCTGTCAAAAACCAATCTGAATCGGTGAAATTGAACTGTTCCGAAAAGGAACTGAACCGTTGAGAACCCGTTTGTTAAAAACCTGAAATCGAACGATCCGATTAGATGAAATCCGAAACTAAACCGAACCGTAATTTGGAAAACTATTAATGACCTGTAATTGTTATTAGGCTATATCGTTACAACCCAAATCGAGAACCTGAATTGGTTATGTTTGAACTTGATAGTAACCTAAACTGATGTAAATCGAAATTGTTAAAACCCGACAAAAACTTGATAAACCTAAACCGTTTATAACCCATAAATCGTTATGATCGAACCGTTTAAAATTCGTAAACTGACTGAATTGTTTAAAGTTCGTAATCCGTTATGATTGAACTGTTTACAATTCGTAAATCGGTATGATTGAACTATTTACAACCTGTAAACCGTTATGTCTAAATTGTTTACAACTCGCAAAACATTTATGACCAAACTGTTTACAACTCGTAACTCGTTATGAGTAAATCGTTTAAAAACCATTATCTCTACTCTATATTTTGTGTTATTTAACACATTTGAATATTTAATATATTATCTATATTCCTTGAAAATGATCTTTCCACCTAATTCTAATCTAATTATGACATACATTAAGATATATGTTGTTCTTCCACTGTATGCATTATAACCTACTTTGAGAGTCTTTTCTTAGATACTATAATTATGTAATAGCGTAGAATTGAACCATTACAAAACTAGTAAAATGGTAAGATTTGAACAAATAGTGAGTCACAAAAATCAGTATAGCAAATATAAAACATTACATTAAAAAGCCTAAGGGCGCTTAATCATTGAATTATCACTGATAGATAAAACCAAGACTACAATTTGCTTCAATTACACTTACAAAAATCAGATCAACAAAAACTATTGATTAATTATAATACTAAGTTGTTCTGGAATTTATACTCTTATTAGTCTTAACTCTTATATGATACGACTCATACGACTATAAGAGTAATGTATAATTTACTAAATTTGTAATTCATTAAGTATTCCACTTGGGGAGTATCTAAGCGCATAAGTCTTACTTGCTACTCCTATATATTTTGGAAACACAGTTACATCAGGTCTATTTTCAAACTAGCCTAATTCAATCTAAATCGATTATGACCTGAACTAATTTTACCAAATTTTTTTAACCAAAACTCGTTTTCAAACCGAGTGATATCAACTCGAACAGATTACAACCCGACCTGAATAGTACTCGAACCGATCATGACCCGAACCGATTATGACTCGAACTGGTTATGACCCAAACCGATTATGACCGAACAGATTATGATCTGAACTGTCTTGTACCTGAATTATTTTGACCCGAAAAACGCTTTAAACTGGCACAACCTGTTTTCAAACCGACCAATTACAACTCGAACCGATAATGACCCGAACTAATTACAACTTGACCCGATCAAGACCCGAACTGAATAAATACTACAATAAATAAAACCAAACCGAAACGATCTAATAATTTTTAAAACCGACCCGAACTAAAGCATTAAAACAGTAAACCGTTAAAAACCGAACCATTAATAACCGAAAACCGATAAATCGAACCCAAAACCAAACCGTATAACCGATTGACACCCCTATATGTCCCATTTTGTGTTTCCTTAGTGCCCTTACACTTCTCAATTAGTCACGTCAGTATGTCACCTACACTAGCCATTTATTAAGTTTAAGGTCTAACTTTCGACTTCATTGAGACAACGGTGTTCAAGATGGTATATGGAATGTCAAATATGATTTATGCCTATTGTTAAAAACTTGGTGAAATTTGAAGTGTGTGATATAAATTTTGAATTCTTGCCGTTAATGATATTGAAATACCTGTTCGATCCGTACGATTGTTCGCATAGGCTAGTTTTTTTGTACTCACACTTCTGTCACTTTGGGAGAAAAAATACATCAAATCTTATTGTTGTAATACCTAGATTTCTTAATAAGGAGAAGATATTGTTTATATGCATCATTTATTTGAGTATTGCTATCATTCTACAAGGAAATTCATGGGGGCGCGTATTCTCTATAAAGGGTTAAATTCTTGTAAATTATTTTAAAACACTAACGTTGGGGACTTATGAGTCGAGTCGAATTGGAGTTTGGTTGAGTTTGACCTGAGCTCGAAAACTCGTGAGACAAAAAGCCAAAGTTCGAGTTTGATTCGAAAACTCAATTATCGAAATCGTGGTCAATTAAAGTTCATTTCAAGCTTGAGTTCGAGCTCTTTTTCAACTCATTTAAAAGCTTAAGAAGTATAAGTATTTATGCCCAAATTGGGCTAACAAGACGCCTAAGTTTTATATTCAATAAGTTTGATTTGATTTTAGGAGGGAATCACTATTGGGTTTATATTTACCAATCGCCTCAAACAATCTATCATTTCTTTTCAATGTGAGACTTTGAGTTTATATATAGAACTCTCCAACCATCTTTCATTTTACTCCACTTTGAGACTTTGGGTATTATATCAAATCATATTTTATATTTGAAGTATATTCTTATACAAATATTTATTATTAATAAAAATTCAAGCTTCTCATGGGCTTTTCAAGTCGAGGTTTGATTTTCTCAACATGGGTCATTAACTTATTAAGTTGAGTTCGATCTCGAGTCGAGCTTTTACCAAGTCGAATCCGAGTAGCTCACGATCAAGTCAATAAGCCCTCTTACACTAACGTGTGAAATAAATAACGCAGTTAATATCCAAATATCAAACTTGTCAGCAATCTCCAAAAATACACTCAGTTTGTTTCGAATAAGAAAATCAAGGTTGAGAAATTCAAGACCTCTTGATTATTTGTTGGGAGATATATAGGCCTGTGCATTTTGTTAGTTAATTTTTGTCAGGAAGATGAAAATAGTCCGCTTGATTATTTGTCAAATAATATCTAGGTCAATATATTTTTGTCAGCTTAATTCTCCTAGGAAGATTAACGTTAGGCGATCCACATCCACTTGTTTATCTATCAAATATTTCTAGGACTATTAGGTGTAATTAGTGTAATTTCAGGAATATTTTCCAACACCTAATCTCAGGATCCCATGCATACATATAATACAAATCATATCTCAAAGAATTAGATATACTTTTGATGCGTGCTTCAATTATCGAATAGAACGGAGATAAAGAACCACAAATGTAGTTCCTCTACTTAGTCCACAAACGCACCAGGATCACAACGTATGCTAGTACGCTATTTTTCTTCTCCTTCTTGAGATGGCTAGGGTTTTGAAAAGGTTTAGGGTTATATGCCTTTTTAGGGTTTTCCTGTGTCACCCATATGACCTGATTAATATGTGTCATGTAGAGTCCTAATCCTACTCAAATTAGGCCAGCCTACCCATTGGATTAATGTGCATAGAGAAACCAGATTCATTTGCATTTATTGTGTGACCTCATAGGACTTGGTTATATTTGTTGTAGGCCTGATTACATTAAACCCACATATTGAAATTGGTTTCTAGCAAAACATTACGATACTAAAATAACCGAATTTATAATCTACATAACGATCCTAATATATATTTAGTAATTGCGTAACAATCGAAGACACTTCCTTCAATATTATTCTATCGCAAAGTAGGATGGACAGTTCAACCTCCTCAAAATCACCTAGTATAGCTCAAATCACAAACGAAGTAGGAAGGACAAATTAAGTCTACTCAAATCAGCCACAAAGCATGATGAACATATAAGCCTCCAGGTAGCAATATTAAGAGTAAAAAAAGGCAAAGAGATAATCTCCTAGGAAATGTCTAACCAAAGCCCTAGAGGACAAGTATAAAAATACAAGTAGATTAACAATGATAAAAAGGCAAGAATATCATAAATAGCTTAATCGAGGCAAAGAACTAAAAAATACAAAGAAAATATTTTTGGAGCTCAAGAGAAGATCAAAGTTGGGCAAGGCTATGTCCAAAGAAAGTTAAGTCTCCTTACTCATAATATGACTAATTTTGAGTGGAAGGATAAAATCTTATACCCAAAGTCATCTGGCTAGAATATTTGAAGGAAGAATAGGATCCTTCGTGTCATCTAATTAGACCATCTAATATGTCATGGCCATCCAAATAGTTCTTTGCCAATAGATCTGTGTATTGGATCGGGTTAGGGTCGGGATGAATCACATGAAAAATGGGTAAGATCCTAAAATATGCAAAACAGACCGGATTATGCCCTAAAAAGAAAAACATGCCAGACTAGACCAGGCTTAACTTGAGAAATCTTGGCACTATAATTTATTATTGGGTACCTATATAAAACCAAAGTAAGATACCACATTCCATGCCTACATGCCACCCCATTAATGATTAATGATCTTCCAATAGAGGATCTATTAGAATTCGATTGAGAGCATGCTCATATTATTGTACAACTAAACCTAAGGTCCACAAATGTCCATAACTCAAGGCAACAAAAGTTCCATAAGGGAATGACCATCATTATGCGCCACTCAAGACTCAACACATACGATAGTTGCAATAGGTATGTCTATCTTTAGATTAGTTTTTTTTTGTTACTCTGTTACTTTCTACAACAAATTAACTTTTTTAGCACAATATATTACATCTATTATCCATCATAAGTATATATAAAAATCAACCCCTCAATCCAGCAAACCCTCCACTACCAAAGCTAAGGCATAACCATAAATATAACCACCCCATGTTATTAATAATGTAGCAGTAAAGTATTGTACTTCAATTTCTCTTTGTTCCACTTTTATACAATCAAACAAACTACAATGGCCCATCTAATCACTACTCTACTCCCTCTACTATTCCTCTCCTCGGTGTATGGCCAAGCTCCACCATCCCTAGCACCACTTTTAGTCCCAGCCCAGGAATTCTTAGATGCACACAACCAAGCCAAGGCCCATGTAGGGGTTGGGTCACTTAAGGGGAACCCAACACTAGCAAACGCCACAACCCAATTGGTGATGTATCAAAGGTTGAAAAACAACCGCCAATTAGCAGACATGAGCACCAGCAAGGTCAAGTACGGGGCGAACCAACTATGGGCCTAAGGTTCAACTGTGAGCCCAAAAATGGTGGTGGACACGTGGGTGGTAGAGAAGAAGCATTACAACCATGCAAATAACTTGTGTGAAGTAAATCAACAGTGTGGGGTGTACACGCAAGAAGTGTGGCAAAAGTCGGTAGAGTTGAGGTGTTCCCAAACTAGTTGTGCTAAGAAGGAGAAAAACAAATACAAGATCGGCAAAATTACCTGAAGAACAAGGCGTTGGAATTCTTGATAAACTTTCTTGACCACAGATTTCGACGAGTCATGAGTCTATAATAGAGCCTCATCCATTTACACAACTCTATTTTCCAACAATGTATCAAAGTTCAAGTCAACAAATGATCCTCGTTGTCATCTAAAGAACATTAGGGCCACCTTGACCATTAAGGGGGTAGATATTAAATTATTACTTGTTATATTTTTTTATGTCCCTTGCACCAATTTGCCAAAACATAGTTCTATACTCTGAAAGACAAAGAATTAGAGACATGGGAGGATATCACAACCTTCATGAATAGTCATCGCCCTAATGTGAAGCCTTTAACCAGACCACCTAACTGATAGTGGTCATATTACTCCAATCGCCCTATCGAAGACCCTCCTCTCGAGCAGAGAGGAGAAAAATGAGACAAAACAAGTATTATAAGTTTCACTAGGGTAATGGTAATGGTATCAAGGAGCGCATTCGCCTAAAGAATATATTCTATGATATAATGCATGACAAAAGGCTGCCTCTCCCTCCTAGGGCTAAGCCAAACGACAAAACTCATCCCTTGGATATCTTGTCAAACTACGAAGATAGTCCCACATTTGACCCATCTTCTCTTATTACTCTTGCTGGAACCCCTTCTTCAAAAGTGATAATCCCGTTGTATCAAGAAAGCATCAACAATGTTATGGGAAGTGACAACAAAGATATCTACATAGACAAAAGTAATCAAGTCGTCACTCCATCAGAAACAATAGACCCAAACTAGTCATTTAAAAGTACCTCTATAGTCAATGCTATGACTAGATTAAGAATAAGGTTTCGAATTCAACAATACCTCATGTGGCCCAATGCGCATAAGAATAAAACTCTCTCATCAAACTATTTAAGAAGACTCGAGTAGAGATTAATATTTAAGAGATTTCCCATTGTAGGGGAATTTTCATAATTGCTAAGGGCCTGGAACTCAACTAGGTTTTGGGTGAACAATTTAATGAGTGAATTGCCACTAGAGATCTCGATTTTTACAATCCAACCTTCCATTTTCGGTGAAGAAAAGAGGAAGGAGCTTTTCCCTACTAGTGCCCTGTAATTTTGCGCATCAGTAAGGATTGACTACGCAATATTAGAGACATCGAATGGGTAATGGAGTCACCACCAAACATTTACGGGCCATTTGGAAACCCTTGGATTTGAATCCCAACATGACTCATGTTAGTGGTCTTCGAACCAGAAGAAGGTCTAAGAATGAGCAACTTATTTCAATCCGTTAATGTGTGTAAAACAATTAGCTAGAGATGGAGAACAACTAAGTTTTAGTTCCTAGGAAAATATGAAAAATCAAGGCAAAGCACACTCTAGATTTAGTCGGTTTGGTAAGTTAAGAATTATGCACATAAATCTAGAGTTGGTGATCACATTGTTCAATGTCCACAAGATTATTGGGTACCTATGTCCGGTCGTCCATTTTTTAACTTATTAGGCGTGTCATTCAATTAATAGGTCCTGATTATAAGCACAAGTAAAAAGTGATCATACAATTGTAATATAAAGTAAGGATTATGAATAAAAGTGTATTAATGAAATAAAGAAATAAATTCAAGATTTAGTGGGATAGATTAGTTAAGATGCAAGGTAGGTATTATGAATAATGATAATGAGTTGAAGATTTACTAGTCAAATGAAGATTGAGGCCTAGAGATACCTTTCTCCATGACATACTTCAACTAAAGAGGCAAGAGTCTAGTTCAAAAAGCATTTATGGTTTAGCCTTAGAACATCATTGATAAATAGAGACATGATCAAGATCATGGTATGAGTTATGATGCTTGAAAAAGAAATGAGCCTTAAGGATAACTCCTAAATGTACATTTGAGTATGATGCACACTTAGGGTTTGCTCATAAAAATGGGTCAAGTGTTGATTGAGTCTAGAGAGAATGAAGATATCCAAATCTCTTCATCATTAACCAAAGTAAAAGAGGCAAAGAAGCATAGTATAACTTACAATAAGTAAAATACAAGGGAGAGGGGTTGCTTGAGAGATTAGAGGAGATCAATCTGTAGAGATGATTTCTTGAATGAAGTGGTCAAAGTTAGGGTTTTAAGGCTTAACCTAGTGAAGTAGGAGTTGCTCCTAACTCTCTGCATCATAGGTAAAAGAGACATTGAAAATAAGTTGTATGAGTTTATCCTAAGAGATCATCAAGAAAGATGACTCTTAAGTTGATTAAGGCTCATGAAAAGTTGCATAAAAATTAAAGAAGGGTGTTCATATTAGAGGGGTTTACACCTCACACTATCATTACAAAAAGAGTCAAATCTTAGGGTCTTGAGTGGATGAAAATCCCTAGACCCAAAGACTAGAAGGTGAATGTAGTAGAAGTAGACAAAGTAATAAATAAAAAGAGTAGATTGAGAGGGGTCCTTGGGCACCTAATGCTTGGATGTTGTGCGCCTGACGCACATGGTGGGCGTTTGACACCCTGGAGCCGTGCGTTTGATGCCTACCTTTGGTGCTTGAAGTTCATATGTGTTCGTCGCATGAACTTGGCGCTTGACGATGCTCTGTGCATTGTGCGAAAGTGCTCCGAGCTTATGGGTTTGCACGAATTGAGGTTTGATTTTTAGTGTTCGGATGAAGTGAGTTTATCACTTAAGTTTTGTGTTTGGGCTAAGGTAAGTGTCTTGGGCTCGGATTTGTGTTTGGGCCTTTTCGAGGGTTTAGTTTTGAGGTGTTTTTGGGTTTACACATACTCAAACTCAAATTAAACTAAGCCTACTCATCATGGTTGTTTCGTCATCGGATCATTATATGGGGATACATGATTTTGTGTTTACAGAAGCCCCTAGTTTGACCGACTCTTGGATAAGACAAAGGTCAAAGTACGACTCAGGACAGAGGAAGATCTGAGATGCTCTATTATCTCAAACCCTCTTTCTTATGCCGATACCTAGAAAACAAATAACAAATTTTTTCTGTTTGTATTTCCGTTGAGGAGGTCCCATTTGAGGTATTTTCCCATTTTTATCCTTGTCGAGGATGCTTATCCATTGGGGATGTTAATATGATGGGATTCTCATCCACTGAGGACGAGTTTTGCTTGTGGGGAAACTCCATGGGGAGAAGCAATTGGCTGGTTCTGCTGAGGATTGAAACCCTACAATGATCTACTAGGGATTTTTTTAGGCCTACGGTTGCTTGGACTTGTTTAGCGTATTGTGGGGATGCCTCATAAGCCTTGATCCAATCAATGTATTGTAGGGACGCCTTTTGAGTCGTTGCGTATTGCAGGGACACCTCTCGAGCCATCACATATCTTTGGGACTCCTCCCGAGCCATTGCATATTTTAGTGATGCCTCCCGAGATAATAGGGCCATCTTGACCCACCACACGTATTATAGGGATGTCTAGAGTTAGAGAGACCTCCTGCATATTATGGGAACGCCTCTCGAGTCACAAAATAGAGTTATTGGGTCATTGAAGTGATGAGGAGTCATTCGGGGTCAACCCAACTTTTAGATCGACATCTAGAATGTCATTTTTATTTAAAGGGAAAATTTGTCTTTTTCCTATTATTTTGGAAGAGGACGGGTATGAGTGGTGAGCCCTCGGTTTTGGTGTGTTTGCGGAACGGGTTTGAGTGATAAGCCCTCGATTTTTGTATTTGTTTGTAGAATGGGTTTGATTGGTAAGCTCGCAGTTTTGAAAGTGTCAGAGTCTATGAATTTTGGTTGTTTGGGTAGGTCATAAGGATTACCTTTTTTGGTTATGTTTGGTTAATAGATTTTTCTGGGGGGCAGCACCGTGGAAGAGATTTGTGGCTTTGAAGCTTTTTAGGTTACAGTTGTGTGTGAGGGTCAGAGGCAAATATGGTGTAGAAGACCTAGAGTTTTCTCTTTTCTTTGAGGCTAATGAGGGCCTTGAGCTGCCTTACATGGATTTCTGGTCGTGCTGTGATAATTCTTTAGGTAGATGTCAAGAGACCTGAAGAAGAGGCGTCATGCTTGCTTATACTCTTCTATTTGCCAATTTTTCAGGATGATGGCTTGACTGCTGGCTGATGCTTGATAAATGATTTACCTATAAGGTTAGGATTTTATCTTTGCATAAGAGTTAGGATTCAGGGTGGTGGTATATTTGATTATAGCTCAGATTTATGTAGCTTTGGAAACTTAGGTAACTTTTCTAAGCGTGACTATGACAAGGTTTGACTTATGATGCATGAGTCTAATGCAAATAAGGTTTTACATGACTCAAAATGCATATGCTTAGTGAAAATAATGCTTAGTATGACTTATAATGCATGTATGATTTTTCATGGACTTGGACACGGACATGGTAGTGTGTCTCTCTTGACAAGAAAGAAAGGAGGAATTATTTAGCGCATCTCTCGAGACAAGAGCTCTTTTACATAGGCGTTGAGAACAATCTTTTGAGTGCAAAGCTTGGCTGTTATTGACGTAGGTCTCGTGGGAGGTTGCCTCATATATTTTTAAAGGAATAAGGTTGAGACGTAGCTCTATTCAAAAGTTTCTTTTGGATTTGAAACTCGGGGCACAATGCACTTTAGAGGTTTCTACTCAGATTCGTAAACATGTGATTCCAGTTATAATGTATATGTTGCTTTTCAAAAGTTTTATTTCAGACTTGAAACTTGTGACAGTGCATTTTAGAGATTTCCTTTTAGATTTAGAAACACAAATGGCGGTCAGGACTAGGGTGAGGTTGCCTATGTATCCACCAAGGGAAACAGGCCATAATGTAGCTCTGTGGCGGCGAGACCAAGCCAGTTGCATTTCAGAAAACTTCTCTCAAATTTTGAAACTTAAGGATGGTGTTGTTCAGAGGTTTCTAGCAATCTTTGGTGTACCCTTCTTTAGTTTTTGGAATACCTGCTTGTATACTGATGTAATACAAATGACTCAACTAGCTTCAGATTTCTTCTTTGTTTTCAGGGGATGTCACAGCCGAGATAACCTTGATTTTGTTAGGATCTGTCTTAATGCTTCAAGAGCTGATGACAACTTGTTTGATGTTATATCAAAAGATGCATTTCTGAGGGCTGAGTCCTATGTCAAACTATCTGAGTTGTTTAATAATCTTCGGAGGGTGATAAAGTGCCCAAGATGATCTCTAGATTTTATGATCGTATCAACTATATGTGGAACCCATGTTCTTGATGCCAAACGGCAGTGCAGTGTAGCAATATGTACCTCATTTAGTCATGAAGATGTTATTATCTTGTTATAGCTTACATACACATTAATAAACGAGAGCTAGGCAATTTTTTTGTTAACCAAAATGCTGATGTGGTGTAGCAAGACCCCGTCTTTTGGACTAGCTTGGTTCAGGTCTCAGTAATCCATACAAATTCGGATTCTACGGTCCTTCCTTGGAACAAGTACTATGTTTGCAATTTAGTCAGGGGTAGTTTGCAAATTTAATGAATGTGGCTTCCAACAATATCTTTCTCTAACACTGGCATATCTGGGTAGGACCAAGCAAAGACATCGATGCATTATCTAAGCAATTATATATGTTATGCGTGTTCTTTAGGGGATAGCGCTAGCCCGCTTTGCACATGCTTTTGCTCCTGTTCGGCACCTGTTAATCATTTTAGTTTCTTTGATTTAGGTGATTTGATTTCAATTTCTACCGTTGCTTTAATGAATTCAAAGTCATGTTCATTAGAGACAAAGCAATTGGTAGGGATTACGGTGGAAGAAAAAGGAATGAGTAGAAAAAACAATGTTTATTGATTGATTTCAGGGGTTGTTACATTAAGGGAGGATTTTTATGTTTCTCAATGTGACATAACCTACGCAAGCCTATACTCAATGCATTTAGACTTTACTAAATCAGAATACTACTCAGACTATGACTTAAATAACTCAATTTATTCAGCTTTAGGCCTTCTTTACAGACAATCTTTAGCTTCTTGCCTCAGGGAGTTGTGATCTTTGATGTTTTCTTTCATCCATGTACCATGTCAGGAACTGGCACTCTTAGTTTTGATGGATGAACGTCATGACTTAGGAGAGACATTTGGACATCTTATTCCATTTTTAAGCCCGAAGAGTAAGGGGAAAGCCTTGTGGTTGATGCATTCAGGTGGCTTTGATGATTCTTCAGATTTATCATTGTTTCCATATATGCCATATATTAAACATGGTTTTCCCGTTTAGTGGTAGGATCCTCCTAGAGGTGATCAAGGAAGATAGACTATTTACAAATCCATCCTCCTAGACATGTAGGATTGTAAGCAGACGGGTCAATGATAGAGTGATAGTTGTTGTAAGTGTCATCTTGAGATGCTAGAGCCTCGAGAATGTCGATTTCATGAGATCCATTGCTCATCGCTGGAGAAATATGATTCTTTGTGAGGTCTTCTTCAATGTTAGTGCCAATACTGTAGGCACGCTCGAAAGATTCGAGACCCAAAGACTTCCTTGGGTAGAAGACTTGAGATGAAGGCTCTCACAATTCTTTATCGGATGACCTCAAGACTATTTGAGAGTCTAATTTCCTCCAACGATTCAGGTAGGTCGTGAACCCTTCATTGGTGCTTTGTCGAAGAAACTCTAACTCTTAGAGAGTTGTTTGCTATTACACATTAGGTCTATACTGGTTCATGAAGGCATTGTTGATGTCCTTCCATGCATTAGTTTCATTGTCCTTCAAGGCATGGAAGCACTTTTTCAGGTTGGCTCTAGGGACATAGGAAAAATTACTAGAATAATTCAGGATCTATCCCCTTGATTGCCATGGTGGCTATGACGTTGCGAAGATGATATCTTGGATCATATATTGACTTGAACATTGGGATGTCTTCAGTGGAGACATTCTCTGGGAAGTTGATTTTCCCTTTCAGTTTATCCAGAGCTGTGTTAAAGTGTTGTCCGTTGTTGGTGAATGGATGGACCATACGTTCAACTTTTTGCGCCAAACTATCTAAGGCATTGACATTCTTGATTTGCTCTAGATGGGCACTCATGCCCTCCATAGACTTAGCTAAGTCATTGACCACAGCCAAGAGCTGGGCCATTTATTCCGCGGTTGCCATTGGTTGAAGGTGATGATGTTCTTTTCAACTTGGTTAGGGTTGAGTGTTTTTGGGTCAGCGCCAGGAGAGATTTTACGCATTGACTCGATATGCATCCAGTTTAGGGAGTCAGCCTCCATTACAAAATAATTCCGAATGCTTCAGATTGACTCGATATGCATAAACTCAATATACAATACCCGTGTCAGGATTAAGGCATTTTGTGGTGCTCAAGGGTAATTTTGTAATTTTACTCGACGGGGAAATTTTAGGTTTTTGCCGGTGAGGGGTAGTTTTGGGATTTTACCCCATATAAGGTTTAGGTGGAAAGGTCGGGATTTTACCAATTAGATGGGGTAATTTTAGATTCTCACCCCAATAGGATTTCGGTGGTAAGGTTGAGGCCTTACCGGTTGAAGGGGTAATTTGAGATTTCACCCCCACTAGGATATCGGTGGGAAAATCAGGGTCTTACCGATTGGTGGGGCAATTTTAGGTTTTCACCCCAATAAGGTTTCGGTGGGAAGATCAGAGTCTTGCCATTGTAGAGATTCATGGGTAAATTCTAGTTTTTACCGGGGTCATGGGACTTTTCAGAGGTAATTTCAGGGTTTTACCAGGGACATGAAAAATTTCAAAGATAAACTCAGGGTTTTATTGGGCTTATAAGACATTTTAGAGGTAAACTCGGGGTTTTACAAGGGACATTTTAGACGAAAATTTGGGGTTTTACTAGGGACGTGGGATATTTTGGAGGTAAATTTGAGGTTTTACCAGGGATATGGGCCATTTCAGAGATAAATTATGGGTTTTAACAGGGACAAGAGGCATTTTGAAGGTAAGGTAGGTTTTTTTACCATTGACATGAGGCATTTCGGAGGTAAACTCCGTGTTTTACTAGAGAGGTGAGGAATTTTCGGGGGTTAGGTAAGATTTTTACCAGAGGCATGGGACGTATTGGATTTAAGGTATGATTTTTATTGTTGCTAAGGACATTCGAAGGTAAGGTATGATTTTACCGAAGGCATGAGGACTTTTGGTGGAAAGGTATGATTTTCCCAAGATTTTATGAATGAGGTTTGGTTTTCATCGTGTTTGAGACAATTTGAGAGGCAATATCAGAGGCAATGTTGAGATTTTAGTCATTTTGTGAGGTAAGATTAGGTTTTTACCGTGTTTGGGTCATTTTGAGCGATAAGGTTAGGTTCTTATCGTGTTTGGGTCTTGTTTTGTAGCATAAGGCTAGGATTTTGGGCGGCATGGTTTGGAATGACGCAAATATAATGAGAATAAGGACAAACATAACACGGTTTAGACACGGTTTTAATGCATGACATGATTGCAAATGAGCCTAATTGGTGATCGTGACCAAAGATGCATGTAATTCATGTTTTAGGGGTTTAGGTTTCCCAAGGTTTTTGCAAAGCTAGATTCCAAAATTAGTGCAAAAAACATGGCAATAACACACATGTTCACGTAGTCACACTAGCATACTTGGATGCATGCAACAAATACAAGTCTCCACCTAGCCAAGATTCTAAGTTTTAGCATGAACTAGGGTTAGATACATGAGTTAAAGGGTCTATGGATGTAAGGTAGATCCATTTACCAAGAGCCACTACTTGAAAGAGACAAATGTAAGAGGAAAACCCCCCTAACACAAAGCCAAGAGTGCGTGCCAGAAACCAAACTTTGGTAAGTTTCAGAAAAGCCGAAGGTAGGGTCAGGAGCCTTAATCGTTATTGGCTAATCTTCCACTCCCAAGGTGTCTTGAATGTAGAACACATTCGTATCAGACAGAGACCTAGGTTGTAGCTTCCACATGCGGAGAGTTACATGCATGAATGTAAGTATACCTAACACAATCTCTAGCAATTGTAAGCACACCAATCAAATTTTTTTGGTTGCTCATTCATACACATAGTCTAGTAAGCTTTAGGCTTACAATTCCCAAGTGGAGTCGCCAAATTATAGGGGATTTTTCATAATTTCTAAGGGTTTGGAACCCAATAAGGCTTTGGATGGACAATTCAATGAGTTAATTGTCACTATAGAGCTCGGTTTTTGCAACCCAACCTTCCCTTTTCAGAGAAGAAAAGAGGAAGGAGCTCTTATCCACTAGTGACAATGATTTTGCACATTGATAAGGATCATCTTTGTGGATTTAGAGACATCAAATGGTTCAAGGAGCCACCACAAAACATTTATGGGTTGTTTGGAAACCCTTGGGTTTTGAATCTCAACATGGCTCATGTTAGTGGTCTTTGAACCATGAGAAGGTTATGGAATGGGCAACTTATTTCAATTCATGAATAAGTGTAAAACAATTTGCTAGAAATAGAGAACAAGTAAGTTTTAGTTCCAAGGCAAACATTCAAAATCAAGGCAAAGCACACTCTAGATTTAGTCGGTTTGGCAAGTTAAGAATTATGCACATAAATCTAGAGTTGGTGACCACTTTGTTAAATGTCCACAAGATTAATGGGTACCTATGTCCTGTTGTCCATTGTTTATCTTATTAGGCGTGGCATTCAATCAACAGGTCTTGATTATAAGCATAAGTAAAAAACTGATCATGCAATTGCATTACAAAGTAAGGATTATGTATAAAAGTGAATAATTGAAATAAAGTAATAAAGTAAAGAGTTAGTGGGTTAGATTAGTTAAGATGCAAGGTAAGTATTATGTATAATGATAATTAGTTGAAGATTCACTAGTCAAATGAAGATTGAGGCCTAGAGATATGTTTCTCCATGACATACTTCAATTAAATAAGAAAGAGTCTAGTTTAAAAGGTATTTATTGACAAATAGAGACATTAACATGATCATGGTATGAATTATGATGCTTGAACAAGAAATGAGCCTTAAGGATAACTCTTAAATGTACATTCAAGTATGATGTACACTTAGGATTTACTCATAAAAATGGGTCAAGTGTTGATTGAGTCTAGAGATAATGGAGATGTTCTAATCTCTTCATCATAGACCAGAGTAAACTAGGCAAAGAGACATAATATAACTTGGAATATGTAAAATACAAGGGAGAGGGGTCGCTTGAGAGATTAAGAGGAGACCAATCTATAGATATGGTTCCTTGAATCAAGTGGTCAAAGTTAGGGGTTTGAGGCTTAACCTAGTAAATTATGAGTTGCTCCTAGCTTTCCATATCACAGGTAAAATAGACATTAAAAATAACTTGTATGAGTTGATCCTAAGAGATCATCAAGAGTGATGACTCTTTAGTTGATCAAGGCTCATGAAAAGTTGCATAAAGATTGAAGAATTGTGTTCATGTTAGAGGGGTTTTCACCTCACATAATCATCATAAAAAGAGTCCAATCTAAGGGACTTGAATGGATGAAAACCACTAGATCCAAAAACTAGAAGGTGAATGGAGTAGAAAAAGACAAAGAAATAAAGAAAAGAGTAGTTTAAGAGGTGTCCTTGGTGTTTACCATTGAGGAGAGTCTTTTTGATTGAGTCTTTTCTTGAGTATGTGTTGAAGAGGTAAGGTTTTCTTTCTAAGTTGTGTCAAATATGGTTGGATTGATCCTTTGTAAGGGTTAAGGATGTTTGAGAGGCTTTGATTGTGTTAGAGAGTTTCTTAGGAGTGTATTTTGACAGAGTGACAACTCTTAGATTGGGAGAAATGCCAACCCTTTGCTCATCAAATGAGGGGGTATTTATAGGCAAAAAAGACTTAGTTTTTGAGCATCGAGTGTTGGATTTGGGCGCAGAACGCAGGTAGAATGTCAAGTGCTGGGTCTGTGCGTTAAGTGCCCAAGAAAGGAATCTTTTGCTCGATTGAAAAGAAGCATGAAATGAGTCAAGAGCACTTGTGGTTGACGTTCAGGGGCTGGACGTCAAACACTGGGCTGTGCATCAGGTGTTGAAACTAACAACTGATCAAATTCCTTTTTTGTTAAGGCCTTTGATGTTGACTAAGCGCTAAATGTTAGGTTTATGCATCAAACGCTGGGTGTGCGCTTGATGCGGAGGATGGGCGTTAAACGCTTGAACTGTGTGCCTGACACTTTGCAGAAGATGAGCTTAAAACAAGAGGAAGAGAAGCTGAGCTAGAGATGGAGATAGCTTGGGCGTCTGACGCTTGGATGTTGTGCCCTTGACGCACATGGTGGGCATCTAACACTTTGATGTTGTGTGCCTGACGCACATGGTGGGTGTTTGACGCCCTAAAACCGAGTGTTTAACGCCCACCTTTGGTTCTTGAAGTTTATATGTGCTCGTTGCATGAACTCGGTGCTTGACACTGCTCCGTGTGCTGAGAAAAAGAGCTCCAAACTTTAGGGTTTGCACAGATTGAGGTTTAGTTTTTGGTGTTTGGATGAGTTGATTTTGTGAATATGGTTTAGTTTTTGGTGTTTGGATGAGTTGATTTTGTGTTGGGGCCTTTTTGAGGGTTTGATTTTGAGGTGTTTTTGGGTTAACATATACATCAACTCTACCTAAGCTAAGTCCACTCATTAGGGTTGTTTCGTCATCGAACCGCTAAATGGGGAGACATGATTTTGTGTCTACTCCAATACATTTTTTGAGCATCATAATGCATTTCTAAATGTAAAGAAAAATCAACATTCCGCCTTAGATGTCTATTGACAATTTACGCCATTTCCTTATCTCTAAAGAAGAAAAACCTTCATTGCAAATCTCATTGATCGATCGTTCTCTCAAAAAAGAAAGCAGAACAAGACCCTCTAATTAACCGTCATAGCCTACAATAATAAATCCCAATGACTCTTTTTAATAATGGTTTTGTAATGATGTGTGCCCTCTACGTACCGCTGAGAAGTTAGGTCTTAGTGAGAAGGACTTTACTTCTATCACACTAGGAATATGCGCCTACGAAAACTCTCATCATTAATCCCTTAGCACTAACTTCGAGGGATATGGGATGGGGATATCATCCCGTCATTTGACTGGAATACACGGAATTGATCTCAAAGGAGTTAAATCAGGAGGTGTATTTTCAAGCTAAAAGTAACTTCACAGATTCACATGTAACATGCTCGGAGGAGGTATGCCTTTTATGTTTAATGCAGAAAATATGTTTGATAAACTTGGAAACTTTGTTATTGCTAACGAATTTCCCTTTAACCATGGTGAGAGCTCTAACTTCGAACATTTTACTAGAGTTGTCTTACAACTCGCATTTAGAAGTGTCCTTATGAACACTCTTAAGATCCATACCCAAACTGGCTATTATAAATATAGAAGTTATTTGATAGAAATATTTTGTACATTCAACATTTATGTGAGCCTTACTATTGATACTTGAACCTATATTTTTAGTGAACCTTTCTTATGCATTACCGATCATTGGATAAATGATGAGTGATTCATTCAAAAATACATTATTTGTTTTGAGGCTATGAAGGAGAGATATATCAGATAAAACCTTAAGATTAGGATTTTATAATGCCTTAAGACCTTCTATTTGCTCGATAAAGTGTGCTCTCTTTCCCTAAATAATGCTTCAACTAACACCAAATGTATCGATTACTTAAGAGGGAACCTAGCTTAAAGTTGTGGGTTGTAGGTTGTTGTGCTCATATTATGAACTTGTTGGTTCAAGAATTTTTAGGTGATTTGACTCAATTGCTTAACCCCATCAGGAGTATGACTAAATGGATGATCACGACCTCGGTTAGAAGGAGGTACACGGCTTAGTCTAAGGAGAGAGGCCTTAAGAAGAGGCAATTGTGTGTTGATACAACGACTCGTTGGAACTCTACCTATAGGTTCTTGAAGGACGACATTATGTACCATAAGGTTTTGACACTTTTTTATATTGAAACTAAGGTGAGTTTCGATGACCTTATTTCGGATGACCAATTGACTACCGCTACCTTTATTCGTGACATTCTAGGATCCTTTGACCATAAAACCAAGATTTTCTCCCAATTTTATGACCCTAATTGTAACACCCCACTAATTCCCCCTTTCGGAAAACCAAAATCTTAAGAGAAATATTGTTGTTCTACCATCACGTGTTCAAACGTTCAGATTATAATCAGAATTTTGCAGTGGAAAACATAAAAGATTAAAGTAAAACTTCAAAATGCCAAACTTAATCAAACATACCATCCAAAATCATTACGAACCTTATTAAAATATATGAAATACCTATCAAACTAAATCTAAACTACTTTCAAAATATCTAGAAAACATTAAGTAAAAAAAGAACAAGGAAAATACATTACTCTCCACTCATCCCAATAATGCATGCAAATCCCTACTATACTTGTTAGAAATCTGCTCCCCAAAATTACAAGTGTAAATATTGGATCATTACAGGGTCATTAAAAGGCGACGACCATGACTAAAAGATCACACACAAATCACGTAATCAACAAAGCTGATACGTAAAGGTTACGAAAAACAAAATAAACATGATGATTCATAAGAGTAAAGGCATGGCATTCTTACTCGTGTAACACAATCCTCAACTGAAATTAAATTATTTTTTAATTAATTAATAATTTGGATTAAGCAATAGACAAGGTTGTCTCCCAAGATCCCAATCAGAAACACCAAAATAAATAAATAAACCCATGTACTCTCGTTAGAGGGCATCAAAAACAATATAAATCCAGATGGTAAATGGGCGCGACTCCATCACCATAGCTAGATGATATCTCAACTAAACTCAATTTTAAGTTTAAAACTTTATAAAAGAGACTCGTAGATCACACGGCCTCCAAGAAAAGCCATGGACAATACCCCGTGAAGCCCCAACCCTTGATTGTCAATACTCTAGACGTGTACTAGCCCAGAGTTTTATTGCTTATCCTTGTTTTACTTTACGTGATTTACAGTTTAACACTTGGGTTCCAATTCATCAAAGAACATGCATGTAAAATATCATAATTACCCAATCAACCTCTTTTATATTAAAATTTCAACCCTTTGATTTCCTTATCAAATTTTTAACCTGCTGAAAAAAAAGTCAACTAACATCGTCTTTAAGACTTGAAAATCACCTTTACTCAATTCATACCATTAGTAATGAAGGAGTAATAATAAACAACCTCATGGATTAATTAGAAAATTAATTTCACTTGAATCAATTGAGATTCCTACACCATACATAAAATCCTTTCCTAATTAGTATTAAAAATCATAATACATAACTCACCAATACTACCAAATCATGCTTCTAAATAAAGAACATGAATCTTTTCAAATACATAACCAAACAATCTCATCCAAAAGGTTTCCTAAACATGATACTAAGTTTTCCTTTTACCCTAGATTATACTCCTAAAGGCAAGGTTTTCATAACTTATATATACCTTCAATAGAACAATCGAATTGCCACTTTCGCAACTATGAATAGTTTTCCTAAACCAAAGAACAAAACTTTAATCAATACCCTAACAAACAAATTTACAACAATTATACCCATTAATAAAAAGCTTCCAAAAATCATGTAAATGCTTTAAACTTTGTTTTTAATACTTAAATCCTTGAAATATAATGAAAATCAGTTTTATAAATTCTAAAAAATTTCCAAAATCTGTAAAATGTTGATTATAATGTTCAAAATATGTAGTATATTGGATTAGGATCATATACTACACATAAAATCATAAAATCCTTCAACTTTTCAACATAAAAAAAATCCAAATGTCATATCCCATGAGATACGAAAATTTATTTTGAACATACCATCATTAGATTAATCACAAAATACTCTTAATTTCATGAAATAACCAATATTATATGATCATAAACCCTAAAACATGAAAACTAATGCATTTAACACATAATTTCATGAATAAAGAATCTAAAATTTGTAAAAACATATATAAATTCATAAACTTATGATTATAAAAACTTTTAACATATAATTAATCATTAAAAATAATTAAAACAATCATTGAAATAGTTTTCCGAGATCATGAATTTTAGAGCATAAAAATAAGGAATAAAAGAAAGGAAAAGAAGGAAGGACTTACAGTTGTTGGCGGCAGGGTGGCGACTAGATGGTAGCAAAAAGGACAGGATGCTCCTAGGGTTTCCCTCCTTTCTCTCTTTTTTCTGATTTATGAGTAAATGAGCAATTAGGGTTTTGAGAGGGTGAGTTTTATATATATATATATATATATATATATATATATATATATATATATATATATATGCTTGAGATCTAATAAGAAGGGTAGTTAATATAGGAAGACTGAGAAGCACTTCCACACATTGATTTCATTTATATCCAATGGTCAGCAAAAAACAAAGATGAACTAGTTTTCTTACATATTGTGACCGTGCCCTAATCTCACCCCAAAACACCCAAAAATCTCACCCAAAAATTCATGCATTTATTCTCACTCTCTCTCACCCAAATTTTCACAAATCTCACCCAAAAATATTGCTGATTTTTCAGAATTTCTCAAAAATTCTCACTCTGTTCTTTGTCTACTATGAAGTCTCATATCATCTCAGAATCAAACACCGAAGTCAATGCAAACTCTTCAACAACAAATGTTTCGTCTAGTTTTGCCGGACCAAATCAAGGATCGACTACAAAATCTTTGAATCAGGAATCTAATGCTTTAGCAACAAATTTTGAAGGTAATAGTTCTATTTCAATTGATTTGTGATATCTTGATTATAATTTCTATTCAATCAAGAACTATTTTTTTATCAATTACATCTAATGTTTCATAAGTTCGGTCCTTCAAGATTAAGCTAGGTCAAACACTAATAATTATTTCAAGCTTGGCACGAATAGGTTCAAACTTGACTTTGTACGATTCATTTACAGCCTAGCTGCAACAAATAGATTTTGTCAGCTTCAGATCCATATTTTCACCCTTATTTTGACAATAAGTAGTTCTCTACTGTTTTGTGGGACTAGTTGAGGTATAATGAGTTGGCCAAGAGTGAGTTTCTGGATGCACATACTGTTGTAAACCTTTTTTTGGAATATAGTTACTCTTTGTTTATATATAGTTCATACTGAATAGTTTACTTGTGAAAATTTGGTAGTTTAACTGTTACAATCATAGTTACTATTTTTACGAAAATAGTTACCCATTTTTTTTATATACTAACCCTTTTAAATATTGTAGTGACAACAAAAATTATATCTCTAGCTTTCATCAGAACTCCTAGAACTTAAACATGTGTTACTCTAAATGGTACTAGAGAGTGGTTTCCTTATTTCGCTGAAGATAGAAAGCCTTGTAATCGTATGGTGTTTGATAATTTATAAAAGATAATAGAGTTTTACCATTGTTATGCTGAAATATGTGGATTTGAACCAAGGTCATAATCTACTTACAAAAGTAGAGGTATTATTTGTTTAAAGTATTTGGTTTTCAATAGAGAGGGTTTTATGGTACCTAGTATTTAGAGGAACAAAAGTGGTATTAAATGTTATAAGAGAGGCACAAAACGAGTTGGTTGCAAAGCAAAGTTGATCGTAAAGCTTAATAAATTGAATGGGACATACTGCATTTTCAGATTTGTTGAGGGCCATAATCATTGTCTTGCTACTCCTACCTATAGACAATATTTAAGAAGTAATAGAAAAATGACCATTGTTCACAAAATCTTTATTTTAAGAAATGTTAGATTGAACATAGGTCCTGTGAAATCTTTTCGCTTATTCAAGGAAAACATAGCGAGTTATCATAATGTGGGAGCAAGCAAGATTTTATAAATTTTCATAGAGATATGAAAGAATACATCAAAGGAGATGATGGGAATATGTTGATTGAAAATTTCCTCAGGAAACAAGACATTCATTAATGGGTTTTATTTTGATTATGCATTAGATTAGGAAAACCATATTTCTATGCTATTTTGGACAGATGTAGTAAGTTGCAAAAATTATGCAATATTTGGAGAAAAGGTTAGCTTTGATTGTACATAAGACACAAACAAATATTGTATGGTTTTAGCCCCTTTTACTGGTGTTGATCATCGTAGATCTTGCATTGTATTTGGTGTTGGTTTGATTGCAAAAGAAAATACATAATCTTTTGATTAGTTATTTAGGAAATTCCTAAATTATATGGGTAATTGTGCACCTACATATTTGATAACTGATCAAGATCCAACAATGAAAATTGCTAGGTGTTTCCAAATGCAAGACACAAGCTTTGTATGTGGCATATAGTGAGCAAGGTTACTGACAAAATTGGATGGTCGTTGAACAGTGATGAAGAGTTCTTAAAAGCTTTGAATAATTGTGTTTGGAACATGGATCAAGATAAATCAGATTTTGATAAGACTTAGAAAGAATTTATGGTTAAGTATGACCTTGAAAACCATAATTGGTTCACATATATGTATAGTATAAGAGAACAATGGATTCATGCTTATTTCAAAGACATGATGCTGGGAGGAATCTTAAGAACAACATCGAGATCTGAAAGTGTGAATAACTTCTTCAATAACTTCACAAACCCTCACTTGACACTTGTGGAGTTTTATATGCATTTTGACAGTGCCATGGATGCACAGAGATACAAACAAGAGAAGCTAAATGCAGATTTTGTACACACCATTCCTCAATACAACACTCCATTGCGGTTGGAAAGACATGCATGTGATGTTTATACTCGTAACATATTTTACCTTTATCAATATGAGATATATAAATCTTGTTTCAAATGTCATATTCTCAATATTGATAAGGATGATGAAATGGAAACATTTAGTGTTCGAGATTCAGTTCTAGAAAATACTTTCCAAGTTACATTCTCAGCTAAGGGCTTGACAACATCATGTTCTTGTAAGCTTTTCAACAGACTTGGAATATTATGTTCTCATTCGATTTGTGTTTTGAGTGCTAGGTAAATAACAGAAATTCCAAAACATTATATACTTGATCGTTGGACAAAACAAGCTACAAAGAAGCCTATTTTTTTATATGCATGGTAATATAATTGAAGAGTGCAAAAAAAATGAGCACTATGGGTAAGCTTCTAGGTGATGTTTGGTCTAAAATATTTAATAGAGTAGTAGCACTTGCAGAGACAAGCAAAGAAGACTTACAACAACTATACAATAATTTGAAGAAATTCAGCCTAAATCTACAAGAAAATAATGTCAGAATGGTAATGACAAAAGCATAAGAGATGGAGATCTTTATTGGCCCTAGTGCATCTTCAACACTAGATATCCAAAATCCAGTTCAGTCAAAAAACAAAGGAAAGAGACATAGAATAGTTGCGGAAAAAGAGCAAAGCATTTTGCAAAGTCAAAAGAACAAGAGGAAATGTAGAGCTTGTGGGGCATATGATTACCATGAAAGTCGTACCTACCCTACAAAAAATTATTCTTAGTTCTGTAATTTATTTGAATATATAGATAATAATATATATGAAGTACTTTGTATTCTTTTAAATATTTGACCTCGTTGTTTCGAAATATTTTATAAAAGCCACAAGAGGTGAAGAACAATGCATATTGGTTGTCATCAGTGTCTTGATATTTATGAAAATATGGTGTCCTTGTTTCTTCAGTGGATAAAAGCATTCAGAGAAAAGGTCACTATAATAAAACAAAAGGTCACTATAATAAAACAAAGGTCACTATAATAAAAAAAAAGGTCACTATAATAAAACAAAATATCACTATAATAAAACCAAAGCTCTCTATAACTAAAAAAAAATATCACAATTAAAATTATAAATTCATTACCACAATGATAATTGCTATAGTCAGTATAATATTAAAAACTGTCAATATAGCATTAAAAAGAATTCACAAAAAGGTCACTACAATAAAAGAAAAGGTCACTATAATAAAAGTTTAGTCACTATAATTCGGTGAATCTATTTCTTAGTATTGTAAGGTAAAAAGCATCCAGCATTAAGAAATGTTACTATACGAATTAAAAAGGTTACTATGAAATCTAAAAATAAAAATATAAGATAATTTATAATTATTTATCAAATAAAGCGGACTAAAAAATCAAACATCAAATATGAAAAGAAAAGGTCACTATAATAAAAAAAAAGGTCTCTATAATTTTAAAAAGGGTCACTATAGGAAAAGATTTCATCATTATTAAACCAAAGGTTTCTATAACAAAAAAAAATGTTACTATTAATATTATAAAGGAAAATTTAGATAATGCTTATTGAATTTATTGTTTTACGCTTTGCATGCACTATAAAAATTGGAAATATAACTTTATTAGCAATGATAGTAACCTTATAATTCTTAAAATCAAGTATCATTATGACAAATATAAAGGTCACTATGATAAGAGTTGAGGTATTTCTAAAAAAATTTGAAATAACTATAACTACTATATTAGAAAATTATCCCTATATCATTTATTAAGAATACAATAGTAATTAAAGAGGTTTCTACATAATTTATACAAGAAATGTGAGCTCCAAAAAACAAAATTATTAACATATAACAAAAAGGTCTCTATTATTAAACGATAGGTCACCATAATAAATAAATAGGTCATTATAAGAAATATGTTGTAAATTCTGTAACATTAAAATAGGTCACTAAGCTATAACAAAAAGGTCACTATAATTAGAATTAAAGTCTATACTATAAAAATCATGACCACAATAATAATTTCTATAGTCATTATATTATTAAAAACGGTCACTATAGCACTTAAAAGCATTCAGGAAAAGGTCATTATAATAAAAAAGGTCACTATAATAAAAGAAAAGGTCATTATAATAAAACATTTTATCCCTATAATCCGGTGAAGCATTCAACATTAAGAAAGGTTACTGTACAAAATAAAAAGTCACTATGATAAGAGTTGAGGTAATTATAAGAAGAATTGATTTAACTATAACTACTACGATAGGAAAATTATCCCTATATCATTTATTAAGAATACAATAGTAATTAAAAAGGTTTCTACATAGTTTAAACAAAATATATGAGCTCCAAAAAACAAAATAAATATCATGTAACAAAAGGTCACTATGAATGAAGATAGGTCACCAAAAAAAAAAATAGGTTTACTATAAATAATTTCAAAGTAAATTCTATAGCACAAAAATAGGAGACTATAAAAAAAGGTCACTGTGATAAGAATTAAAGTTTATACTAAAGAAATTTTTACCACAATGATTAGAGCTATAGTAAATAAATTATTAAAAACTGTCAATATAGCATTAAAAAAGGTTACTATATGAATTCAAAAGGTTACTATAGAATTTATTTGCATTAAGTTGACTTCCATTCAAAATACTAATATTTACCAAAAAGCTTAAGAAAACTTGTTCGATTCTAATCCTTCTTTGTTACTTTCTTATTTTTCTTCCTCCTTTCTACAACCTCCTTTGAAAGTACTCCACATTTCATCCTGAATTCTGGTAACTCCTTTAACACATTTGATCTTTGACGGTTCAAGTCACACAATAATAGTGTAGCTCCTATTCTTACTCATGCTACAAGCTTTAATGGAGTCTAACATTGAATTATATAAACACATCATAATTAAAAAATTATATCATATAACTAAAAACCAAATAAAAAATAAGATTAGAAAAAACCGTAGCTGCTTTCAGTATTGGATTGTCAAAAACATTTGTTCCTTCAAAGTAGAGCATGTTAACCATAGTATACACTGCACAATTGAAATTACTTATGTTTGACTTCCAAGGTGTGAAAACTTGATCCATTTTATATATTGACATTTTATCCGCATTGGGAATCTTGTCATCAAGAAATGTTGCCAACAAATCGGCCTACAAACAAGTTTAAATCAAACAGAATGCTTGTACAATATATATATTGAGCAATACAAGGAAAAGAGCAGAAACGATGCAAGGATAAAATAAATAACATAGCGTTAGACAATTCTTCAATTTCAGTTTGAGACTCGTCAGTATATTTCAAATTGTCAACCCGTTGTATTTTACCAATCTTTAAATTTACAACTAGTAAGAAGTAATGACTATGCCTGAGTATTGGGACAAAAAGTTTTACATTAAAGAAAAAATCATAAAAATCTGATAAGAAAATCCAAATATTTATACAAACATAAACAATATTAATAAAAAGTAACTTGCTATAATAACTATTTTATTAACTATAGTGACTATTATTTGACAATATTGAACTCGTGTTAATACTGTAAGTTTTACTCTAATGAAAAAAATGCATGTGTGTGGATATCTCCATAATGAGTGAAGGAAAAGGATAAAATGTTAATTTTCACAACTTACTCGTATAAGTGTTTAAAGCTATGACATAGGAAAGGATACCCACTGTCAGCTCCTTCCCTAGTTCTTTCTCTTTAAATTCCTGACTTTTGTCATGCCATTTATCACAATGTCTAAAGGTCTACTTCATGCTAAATCTGAATCACATTGTTTTTATCATGCATTGATATTGAAATGATTTACCCTTGCATGTTCATCCTTGTTAATTAAGTAATTGAAGGGTAACTTACCTGTTCAACATTCTTCAAATCAAAATTGTTGTAAATCATATTCATCCAACTTTCCCAACTTTCATTTAAATGGTCCACATCTTGTGTTGTTTTGTTGTCCTCTTGCGCTTGTAGTAAAGCACACTGAAATAAATTAAAAAAACTGTTAAAATACTTCTACACAATGCTCATAAAAGAAAATTTATGAACAATTAAAACACCACTCACACTTTGGGTAGCACCAAAGTAAAACTTTTTGGGTCCTTCTTTATTGTTCCTCTAATTCTCATTTAGTAATAAGGCCCAACAATCTACAATTCTCATAAACGTGTATTCTGAAGGTTCCCCTAAAGAATAAAACTCATACCTAGGAATGTTATAAACATCCTCAAAATCTACCAGCAACTCACTGTAAAAATATATAAAAAGATTAAGAAATAATATAAATAAATAAAAAACTAAGAAAAAACAAAAGAAAAGTGAAAATATTTTAAATTACTTACTTAACTTAACACATAAGTTATTGATGAAATCATAATCAACAATTTCTTGTTGCATAATAGGCAGAGTCCGCATATATTTCATATTCATCTTCATCAAGTGGGAAACAAAAAGAACCTTCTCCAAATTATTATCATGTAGCTTAATTGAACACTTTGCTTTTCCAAACTTCAAAATACTATCGAATCCACTACTACAACTACTACTCGTTTATTGTGTGACCTCATTCATGTTTAGATCAGTTAATACTTCCCCAATTAACTCATTGACATTCATGTCTTCAACAGATAATGTCACTACTCCCTCATCAATTACTTCATTAATTAAAATTCCTGTCTTCCACAGGAACTGTTGCTGCTACCTCCTCCAATATTTCATCATTTACATCATTATTCCTCACAGGAAATGTTGCGAATTCATTCAACGATTTTGGGATTTCGGTCACCCGCTTAACCAACTCAACAATTTCATCAATAGTGTTTAAAACACTAGGATTCATAAAAAATTGATGAGTTTGAGAAAGAGTAAGAGAAAAAGAAGATCCAACACTTTCATTCTTAGCATTTTGAGACTTTTTTCTCTTTACTAACAAATCAATAATCTTTGTCATATAAAACTCTGAAACCACTTAGTGTCTCGCTTCATCAGAAGAAGATGCACATGAATTTCCTGTATACAAATTTAAAATGACACTATATCATTTAATAAGGTTACAATAAGCATTTAAAGGTTCTTATGATCTCTTTAGTGAGGAGACAGAAGGCAAGAAATTTTTTTATATATATGTGTCACTATATATATAAAAAATGTGACTATGTCCTCTAAAAAAGGTAACTATAAATATACAAAATAAAAAAGGTCACTATACAAATAAAATAGGTTACTATATAAATAAAAAAGGTCACTATGAAGTCAATATACAAATATAAAAGTTTATTATATAAATAAAAAGGGTCACTATAAAAAATAAAAGGTGACTATGTCTTCTAAAAAGGTTAGTATATATATAAAAATAGTGTCTATGTCCTCTAAAAAAGGTTACTATAAATATACAAAATAAAAGAGGTCACTATACAAATAAAAAAAAGTTATTATATAAATAAAAAAGGTCACTATGGAGTCACTATACAAGTAAAAAAGGTTACTATATAAATAAAAAGGTCACTATAGAAAATAAAAGGCGACTATGTCTTCTAAAAATATCACTATATATATAAAAATAAATATAAATGGTGACTATATATTTGTAACCATAATAAAAGGCAAAGTAAACAGTTATATATATATATATATATATATATATATATATATATATATATATATATATATATATATATATATATATATATATATATATATATATATAATTTGATACATTATGCTTTTATGCTTTGCTGACTAGGTTTGTGATAATTGAAAGCCAGAGAAGAGAGTGAGCGTCTCTTGTGAGATTCCTCAATTAAGCTAAAGCTCACATTTCGGTTAGACCAAATATACATGGTGCTCTAAGATTCAATCTCATCCACCGCAATCGTGATACTCTCTTGCAACTACAGAATCTTCCAGTGGGATAGTGTTATTTACCCTTATTAGAATAGAAATAAGCAGACACTTTTCTCCCCTTAAAACCGCACAGGAGAGTTTCCTTCCTCAAAATGGTTCTGCATTCATCCTTGTGACGTCTCATGAATATAATAATGCAGTTGATGCATGTCCCTCCTCTCCTAATTGCTCCCTTTGTCCTTCCCCTGTCATTTATCGATTTGTACTGCAGGGCAGAAGGTCAGTTCTTACTGCACCGAAAAGTATAACTGCTACGTTCAGATTGAATCAATTAGCTGCGCTCTTTGCACTGGCTACTTGAATTATATTCAAGCACTTTTTAACAACTTATGATCTCTTCTTTAGTGAGCAGACAGAAGGCAAGTAAGATTTTTATATATATGAGTCACTATATATAAAAAAAAGGTGACTATATCCTCTAAAAAAGATAACTATAAATAGTTTAAATAATTAAAAAGTAAATTTAAATATAAAGTCACTATATACATATAAATGGTGACTATATATTTTATAAAGTTAATTACAATAAACATTAACTATATTTAGAGTTGTAAATATAATGGTTACTGTATCTTGCAAAAAGATACTATGAAACAAAGAAAGGATACTACGAAACATAAAAAGGATATTATGAGTCAAACAATAAAATTAAAAACAAAAAAGGTAACTTACATCTTCAGCTAGACGATTAATATCTTCTTTTGACTTTTCGTCTTCGAGCAACATGAACTAAATATTTTTAGTAAAATGAATCTCCTCTGAAGAACTTTCAATTTCAACAGGATTTGAAGTCTAATGATTTCTTTCCTCATAATTACAACCTTTAACAAAATCCTACTCTACATTTTCCTCATCAAAGACTCCAATAACTTGCCCATTCATAAACTTCAAATGCTCACTAATGGGATATGTACCAGAAAAAACAATCCCTTTCCCAAAGAAGTTAGCTAATCCTTCCTCCTTCATTCTTAAGCTAACATTCTTATCAGTCTAATGTTTGATTAAAGGAAGAGAAGTCGATAAGCAAACACTCTTAAATCTTAACCTATGGAAATATATTGTTTGCAACATCACAATGCAACCACAAAACTGTTGTACCTTGCCTTTTTTTATACTTCATGGTAGCCTCACACAATTGATCTAAGACATACTTGCACCAATTAAATTCTCTAATTTGATCGACCACAACAATACTCTTAACAATATTTAGATCAATCGTACGGTTGTGTGTAGGAGCTAAAAAAGGTAGAAAAAGCATAAAGTACAAAAAAGTTGCTTAAATGCATCATCTCCATCGGTCATTTGTGGAATCATGTGCTCCTCTAAATCCAAGGGGATAGGTTCATTTTTTTCTTTAATTTAAATTTTTTTTTCTAAAATGTTGTTTTAATGGAAAATCAGGGTTCACAATATTTGTGCTTCTTGAGGCAATTTCAACATCTCTATTTCTATTTAAGGGAAGGCAAAATACATCATACACATCAAACTCAGATATTTGAAAGCTTCTACCAGCATTAATGCTAAACATTCGGCTCCCAGGATCAAAATAGTCAACCATCCAATTTAACATATTTGTTGGAGTCCTTGTCAACTCCATAGTCAATAATCCTCCAAACCCAATATTCTTCACAACTTGTTTTTGCTCACTTGTGAATCCTCTAATCAATTTTACCAATTGGCAAGGCCTTCATTTTGTTTTAAATATAGTTCTTACCCTGTCATAAAAAGAAATAATAAAAATAATATAAGAAAATATGAATACATGAAAGATAATATGTCTAAAAAAAATATTACAACATGAAAGATACTCTACCTTTTTGCATTTGGTTGATTGAGAGTGTCCACAACTTCAATGTCCTGGCATCTACTCTTCTTATCTTTCACAGACTTTTCAAGTTTATTCCCCTTTAATTCATTTTCATCAGTTGTATGTATAACCTTAGCTAAAGCTGCGAAAGAAGAAGGAATAGCCTTTTGAACTTTTGTAATTAATACAACATCATCATCATTCTTTCTTTTCTTTGTTTCGTCAGCATTCTTCTTTTCTGCATGGATCAAACAAGAATAAAACAATTACTATATATAAATAAGAAAAAATATAGTAACGATGTCACTACAACATCTAAGTTGATGATAATGTTAGTAAGGATAAACAAGTCACTAATCATCAAACTCAATGACACAATTAGTGATGATAATGATAGCAAACACAAGAGTAGTACAAGTTTAGTATCATCAACTTCAAGGAGGGAGGAAAAGATACAGGCTGTTGGGGTTTCAAGTATAATCAGTCCTAAATTCCCTTAGCATCAACAAAGCATCACCCTTTAGATTTCCTAACTTAGGGTCCTAACTTAAGCAGAGCAGAGACAAGACTAAAAAGGCTAAAAATCTAGCAGTAGTAGCACATGAAAATGTAATGCAGTTGTTATACATGTTACAGAAAGTGTCAAAATAGAAACTTGTAGGCATAACTGTACAAAATTAAGCAGATAACTAGAGAAATTCATGGAAAACACTCACTAAAGATTGACTAAAAATTAAGCAGATAATAAGGGTTTAATTTTGTTTTGATGGAATGCCCAAATTCTCATTACTTGAGTCTTTGAACTCAAACCTCACCAGAAACCATATTTCAAACTATGATGCTTAATTGCAGGTACATAAATAAATTTTTTCCTCATTAATAACATAATACTAGGGATTTTATCCATAACCAAATGTCCCTGAAACTTGACTGAGTAACTTTGATGTGAACTATCAAGTATCAACTCAACTAGTAAGCCATCTTTGAACAAAACCAAGAAAGGTACATCAACCATCCGTCAGTATCACAAATCTATTATCCATTTGGGCAGTTCTTGGTATTTATCAAAGTTTGCAAAAATGAAATTTTGGTGGCAATTGTCAAAATCAAATAGCCCTCTGTCCTTCAGATTTCAGAATAATCTTTTGTATTAAGGAAAAACTTAGTATTGTTACAAGTACTTTTATTTAAAATTACACCTAAAGTTATTAGACAAAGAATGTTTCACTACATAATGTATATCCATCAAGTAAGATGGCCTCCAACATTCTATATTGTGCATGATGTCAAGCTATTTGGATCTTGTTGCAATAGACACCCAGCATTTAGATATTGCAATAACTATAAGTTAATGCATAGAGGAAATTCTCGATGAAGAAATGCAAGAGGTTATGCATTTAATACCACTAGAGAAGTTACAGGCATAAAGGTTTCATAATAGTCAAGTTAATTTCATAGAAGATTGCAAAGGTTGATGAACCAGAAAGTTAATCTAAAGCAAGCATGTATCCAGATGAAATTTATTCCACTCAAGATCAGTACTACGCTCTAAATATCTATTCGATCCTATATGGATCAACAAACCAATGCACTGTTTCAAAATACATTAGACCATCAGCACATTTATCACTTTTCAGAATATCTTTGTCAGTCAACAAATGGATGGAGTGCATGACAACTCACTGATAAATCAAAACCACTTGACTGTTTTTCAGTAACTGACCAGAGAAATCTTCCTCAAGTATATAGGTTCTAGACTATAGAAATAAAAAAGGTTATTATAGAAATTAAAAAGGTTACTATAGAAATAATAAGGCTACCATAGAAATAAAAAGGTTACTAAAGAAACTAAAAAGGTCACCATAGAAATAAAAAAAGGTCACTATAGAAAAAAGGTAGCTATTCTCATAAAACTAACACAAAAATAACATACAAGCAACAATTGTTCAATATTATGTGGCTCAAACATATATTCTTCAACAATCAATCACAATTAATGCAATGCCAAAACAACAACCAAATAACATATTGTTCTTATATTTTATTTTTACAAATTGTTCAGCTTGACAAATATAATAATGTAAAATAAAAATTGTACATAGAGCTTCGACGACGACAACACCACGTTTACCGCCTCTAGTAGCGCGACCTCTTCTTCTGTCGCCTCTACCACCACTGTCTATCAAAAGTAGACCACCATGTGTTCTCACCATTTCAAAACCTAAGAAAATACAAAATAACCTAACAATTAAACCCAAAAACACAAAATAATGAACAATTAACACAAATTAACTACGACATTATAAGTAACTAATCGAAACAACGCCGAAAATTGAAGCGTTATTGCTATGCACACCGCCGATATTAAAGCGACCACCACCAAAGCACCGCCAAAAAATTGTGCTAAAAACTAAAAGGAAACACCATAGAATGATGATGGAGAAAAACACAGGAAAAAAAAAACGTAAGCAAATGGAGAGAATGGCAAGGTTGAAGAGAGAAAATCTGGATGGTTAGCTGAAGAAAGTGATGTGTAAAAATTGAAAATCAAGAGAATGGAGAAAATGTGGGAGAGCAAGGTAACTTTGAGGCTTGAACCGGGCAAGAAGAAACTAATAGAAAAATCGGGCAAGCATTTAAAGCAAACCGGGTAAGTAGATTCGTGGCCATTGACAAAAAAAAATAGAAGAATGAGATTGCTTCTCATCCTTCTTATTTTAAGGAGGCTTCTTATAATAACCTAAATCTCTCTCTCTCTATATATATAGAAGATTCATGCCCCCAAGACTGGTCGAAACACGGGTCAAGTCATGCCGGCTTGCCCTGCCCGCTTGGCCTAAACCGATGGCCACCTCTACTTAAGAGTTCAACAAACAAAATTTATGTACGGAATATTAATATAAACTAATATACAACCAATTGTTAAAATTCACTACGTACTTTTAAAATATTTTTAATAGTTATACCTTATATGCTACAATCATGTCAAATAGCTTTTGACATTACACATACTATCATTTTTAGTAATATATATTTCAAATAAACATGTTTTATTCTATATCAATTTGTATTTTTAAAATATCAAATTTTATAACTTACTTTTGAATATATTTAGATATATTATTATTAAACTTTCCCATCATCCCAATGGTAAACATGAAAGAAGAAAAAGGCAACAGGTAAAAGTATAGTAAGTATGAAAAAAAATTAATAATAAAATAATAAAAATTCAATTTAAAATTGACATGGACTTCTAAGATTCTATAGTATGATTTTCATGTGACTAAAGATTCAATCAGCCTAAAAGTACATCCAAATTCGAGATTTAACTTATATGAGCTCAAGGCTTATCTAATCTTATCTAAATCAATGACCTAGGGGATGCAAATTGATCTTATTGAATCAATTTGACCAGAATTCGAAACTCCTTTGATATGGAAATCTAAACATGCCCAATACTAAAGACTCATCCGAACATGACATGTACCTCGAGACTTATTTGATCTGAACTTGACTTGAAACTTAGACTTAATCGATCAAAACTTGACATGTATCCAAACTAGCTAGAAATTAAATGGTATAAATCCTCTCTAAATTCGACCTAGTTCAAATCTATTCGAGATTAACTGGATTTGAAATTGACACGAATCAAAACTAACTCGTATCCAAAAATTAAAATTAATCCGACTTTATCTAAATCTCAATTGATCAAACTCAATCCGAATAAACACACTAAATTGACATTAATTGAATTCGAAACTGTGAGACCTGACTATAACCAATCCAAAATGCCCAACCTGATTTAACAAATCTTTTGTTAGATTTTGATACTCCTAAGAGAAGTAAGATTAAAATAATTATTTTAATTAATCTATTCAACTTTTGGGCATACTTCATTCAACAAAAAAAGGTTATGATAATCAAATTAGGAAGTTTTGATATACTAATTATACTCAGTTTAGAATTTTGTTGTATTTAGAAGGTCCTAATTGTATTTTGAGTCTTAGTTAGTATTGGGCCGAATTAAGCTTAAAATCTCGCTACCAAATTGTAATTTTTATTAAGTCTAAAATTAGCTAGATAAAATTCGAATATTCAGGGATATTAGTAGTTCGAGTTTGAATTATATTGGGTATTTGGGTTAATGCAATCCGAATATGATTCAAAGTAGTTTCGAGCTATTTAATAGTCTTAGTTTGAGTCAAATAAGGAATCATAGTTGGAGTCAAACACAACTAAGCTAATATATAAATAGGGGGTCATGTTGTACGGGTTTCAGAGAAGTTTAAAGAATTAAATTTATGAATTTTTAGAAGTTAAGCTTTCTCTTTTGATTGCTTTTACGTTTAAGTGATAGCCCTAGTGCTAGGAATTTAAGTTACTTGCTTATTTCCAACCTAAGGAACGTGTTTTGCTTAGTTCTATCCAATTTTCCACACATCTTCCGCTTCATTTGGTATAAGATTTGGGATAACTTTTTCTTTTGTCCAAGAAAGCTTCCAAAATGGATCTTTTTTCTCAAGATTTCTGCAAAGTTTGATCAAAGAAGGTTCCTCGCCTGAGGGATTCGTCGAAGAAATATCACCAAGATCCAACCTATTGATCTTGGTTAGTTGTTCTCTATTACACTATTAGTTCTTGTTTTCATAATTCATCTAGGTTAGTTGTGCTATCTCTTCCTAGTTCATTTTGGATTGGTTATTTGCCTATTTCGCGTAGTAGTTGGTATTGCTGCCCTACTTGTGTTCGACTTTGGGTTTTAGCTGTTATAATGCTACTAGTATTAGGAAAGTTGGCATGACTGCTTCCTTTTTCCTAGTTTGAGTTGGTGTTGTGATTGGTTTAATTTGTTTTTCTTTTTTATTTTGGTTTAGTTTGGTGTATTCATATTCCTTATACGATTTTGGTTTTGGTGCAATTTCTTTTCCTTGTGGATATTGGATTATGGGATACCTTTTCCTACTTGATCTTGGCTTTTAAAGTTTCCTTTATCTACTTGGATTTGGGTTGTGTTCGAGTTTCTGTTATGGTATGGGAATTCTGTTTTGCTACTGGGCTTGGTTTTGTATGAATTTTTTGGTGTCTCTACACGGTGTTTGGAGATTTTGTGGTTTGAGTGATTTGCTACACTCGGTTTTTTTTCTCCTTTTTGGCTAGTTGGTTTGTTTGGTTTGCTGATTTCGAATTTGTTCATCATGGTTGTTACGACACGTGATGATCTAGAGGACATCCTTAACAATATAAGATCTTTGGTTGAGGTGGTAAGAAATACGAAGATCAAGATTAATGGTTTGATGGCCAAACAAAAATGTGTTAAGGGTCAAAAAGCTAATTATTGACACAAAGTTGTGTCTCCCCATGTGGCGATCAGATGATGAAACAAACCTGATGAGCGGACTTAGCTTGGGTCAAGATTGAGTATGTATAAACCAAAATCACCTCGAAAGCGAACCCCAAATAGGCCTAAATACAAACCCAAGCCCAAGACCCTTATCTTGGCCCAAACACATATTCCAAGTCAAAAAATCATCAAAACACCAAAAACAAACCCCTAAACTCGTGCAAAACCGAGGCCCGGAGCTCTAATGCTTGACACACGAAGAAAGCGTCAAACACAACAACTAAAACAGAGTTAGAGCTAGGGTATCAATCTCCCTAGAATATGCACCATACGCCACACCTGCTTCATTAGGTAAGAGTTATTCAGGTAAAAAAAACAATAGACTCTCAATCCTCCTTAACCTTTCGTCCGTTGAACTACTGATTTTTTTATCCCAACGAATTCCTCGCTAGACTGTTTTGCCCACAAAAACCTAATTGCTAGAGAAAATATGTTTTATAAGACTGAAGCTGAAATTTTCATGTTGAAAGGATAGAAGAAGCCTATAATTTAAGAATAGAGTTGATTAGAATTAGGCGTTGCGAAAAGTAGAGCAAGGATGAATTCGATGCTATGATCTTTGTAAAGCACTTTATCAATGAGAAATTGAAAATAGATCTTTTGACTTTCGATAATGTCAATAGGAGCCCTAAGGTGATTCCCGAGATTTTGACCAAATGACATTTATAGGATGCGTTTATATGCAGCATTATCTGTTGAAGGTTTTGGGCTTAGCTTGAAAAGAGGATACCACTTCAGCTGCTGATCGATTAATTCCCAAGCTTATTTTGTAATTATTCAAAAAAAAGCTTAAAATAAAAAAAAATTCCTAAGTATTGCCAAAGAGGGGGGATAGAGGTAAGGGGGCGGGTACCGATAGGGGTGTTCAAAACTACCTGACTCGATTACTTGATGACCCGAAAATAAATAGTCGGGTTTTTTTTTAAAAAAAAAATTTGATTTTTCAGGTCGGGTACCCGACTCGGTAAAAAGTTGGGTACTTAGGTCGGGTCATGGGTCGGATAAAAAATGTAATCAGGTACCTAGATACCCAAATATTTTTTTTTAAATCTATTTTGGTGTTTTAGGAGGGTTTCAGGAGGAAAGCATTATTAATCCTAGTTTCATTCAATCAAAACCATACCCTAATAGATTAAGCGTAGTATAGCAAAAACCCATATTCCTGTATGACTTGCCTCAAACTTTACCCACCCAATACTTGAAGAAGGTCCTCCCAAACCCACTCGTATGTCTTCCTTACACAAAACACAACATATAAATAAGCTTTATAACATGAAAAAATCAACCAAATTCAATAAAATAACAATTGAAATTGATAACGGTGACATTTTCCAATTGTTATCACCACTTATTTAAGCCACAAATAGTGTTTGATAATATATATATATATATATATATATATATATATATATATATATATAAAAATTAAAATAAGAAGGGTACTTAAAATGAGAAGGATGAGAAGGCATCATGGCTCTTCATCTCCTAAATCCAACGAATGATATTTTATGTACTCATAGTGACTCTTTTTTAACTCATAGTGACCAAATAAGTTTTTTCACTTATAATGACTCATTTTATTATTATAGTGACCATTAATAACAATTTTTTTTACGTGAAATGTCTAGCGTTGGATCTTATCATTTGAATGGCCAAGATCTCTTCTTATTCTTCTTATTTTAAGCACTCTTCTCATTAAATCCCTCCCCTATATATATTTCCCAAGTTTTAACTCAACTCACTTCAATTACTATCAATCAAAATATCATTAAAAAAATTGAAACTTTTCATTAAAAAAATTGAAACTTTACATTAAAAAAAAATAAATAAAAAGACTAACCTTAAAATTAGGGGAAATTAAATTACCCGATGACCCAAAAATAAATAGTCGGGTACCCTATGACCCGACCCGGTTTAAGCGGGTACCCATTAAGGGCTTTGGGTTAAATCATAGTATAAAACAAAGAAATTCGTTGAACCACTTGTTTTTTATCCAATACTCACCAAATTTGCAGTAGTATTATCATTCTTTTATGATTCAAAAGGTAACTCTTCAACTAATTAATATTCTTCTTGAATCATTTGATCAATGCCTCTTAATAACCACTTAAAATTCTCAATTTCTTCATAAGAAATATTGCTTCTTTGATACTCCTATGGTTGACTCATTTCTTCTTTAACAAAAATATTTTCAAGTTGAAGTAAAGAACTTTCAAGAGAACTTTTTTTTACAAACACTATCTTTTATCTTAAATACTTTCAACCTCAAATTTTGTCTTAGGTTTTGATTCTTGCGTTGGAGTACCAAATGTAGTCGTTTGTTCTTGCTTTCCCAATGTATGCTTGGGAGGTAAAAGCTTAGTTGGCGCCATATTTGGAGGAAGTGGTTCCAATTTAGTTATTTCCACCCTTCTCAACCCAATAGTCATTATTTCTACCTTCATTAGTGTAGGGGCTTTTTGTACGTGCTAAGGGACGGGAACCCAACTATGTTTTAGGTGGATGATTCAATGAGTAAATTGTCGCTGGAGAGCCTGGTTTTTTACAACCCAACCTTCCCTTTTTGGTGAAGAAAAGAGGAAGGACTCCCCCCACTAGTGCCCTACTTTATTATGCATCAATAAGGATGGGCTATGTAGCTTTATGACTAAGAAATGGGTCAAGGAGTCGCCACCAATATTTTTGAGCTGTTTGGTTACCCTTAGGTTTGAATCCCAAATTTGACTTACATAAGTGGTCTTCAAACCATGAGAAGGTTTGGGAATGAGCAACTTATTTCAATTTGAGAATGTGTGCAAAGCAATTGGAATGGAGATGGAGAACAATTTAGTTTTAGTCCTAAGCAAACATGCAAAATCAAGTGTAGAGCACACTCTAATTGAGTTGGTTGGCAAGTTAAGCATTATGCATAAAAGTCTAAATTAGGTGATCACTTTATTAATTGTCCATAAGATTAAGGGTCTCTATGTCCCGTTGCCCAAGTTTATCTTATTAAGCGTGATTGTAATAAGAGGCAAGAGGCAAGAGTCTAGAGTCAAGAGTCAATATGTTAGATTAGTTAGAATGCAATGGAAGTATGATGCATGATAAGTTGAAGATTTACTAATCAAATGAATACTAGGGCCTAAAGAGACCTTTCTCCATGACGTACTTCAACTTAGGAAAATATAAGTCTAGTTCATGAAGACTTATGTGTTTTAGTCTTAGAACATCATTGACATAAAGAGATATAAACAAGATCAAAGTATCAATTATGATGCTTGAGCAAGAAATGTTAAATGTACATTTAAGTATGATGCACACCTAGGATTTGCTCATGAAAGTGCGTCAAGTGTCAAGTCTAGTAAGCTTGGAGATGTCCAAATCTTTTACATCATAAACTAAGTAAAAAGAGGCAAAAGAGACATGAAATAACTTGCAATAAATAAAATTCAAGGGAGAGGGCCCATTTGAGAGATTAAGTGGAGACTAATCAATGAAGATGGTTCCTAGAATGATGATACTCAAATTAAGGTTTTAAAACTTAACCAATTAATCTAGTAAAGTAGGAGTTACTCCTAACTCTTCACATCATAAGCAAAAGAGACATTGAAATAAAAGTTGTTAGAGTTGATTACAAGAGATCATCAAGGGTGATGACTCTTTGGTTGATCAAGGTTGATCCAAAGTTGTATAAAGAATGAAATAGATCTTCATGTGGAAAGGGGTTTGCACCTCCCACAATCATCACAAAAATAGGCCAATCTAAGACCTTAGATGGATGTAGAACCACCAAGACCAAGGACTAGCAAGTGAAGGGAGTATAACTAGACAAAGCAATAAAGAAATTTAAATTAGAGAGGGGTCCTCAGTGTTTACCATTTAAGAGAGTCCTTTTGTTTGAGTATTTTCTTGAGAATGTATTAAAGGGGTAAGATTTTCTTGCTTGATTAAGGCAAAATGTGCTTTGTATGATCCTTGGTAAGTATTTAGAATGTTTGAGAGTGTTTGGGAGTGTAATTTGACAGGTTGACGACCCTTTAGAATGTGAGAATAACAGACCCTTTACACATCAAATGAGGGGGTATTTATAGGAAAAAAAGAGTCGATTTCCTGAGCCTGGGTTATACGCCAGACACTTAAGAAAGGAATCTTTTGCTTGGTTGAAAAAAATCTTGAAATGAGTTGTGAGCACTTTTGGGGTGGCACACAAAAGTTGAGCATTAGACGCTTGTAGGAGGCTGAGCTGCAAAGGAGCATTTGTATCTAAAGTTTTCTCGGCTTCTTCACCTTTTGGCTTGATTTTAAGAAAACCAAACTATATCCAATTTATCTGGGGTTTTTTGAGGTTTGTGGAGAGCAAAGAGCGGAAAATATTATCCTCAAAGCTTGTTTCTGGAAAGTCGACAATGGAAAGTCGATTTGGGCCTGTTTTGATAAGTGGGTGAAGGGTCATGTTTTGATTTGTAAATCATCAATATCATTACTAGATGCCTCTTCATTACTGGTCAATAATTTATCGAGCTACGGGTTATTGGAAATTAGTCAAGCTTTTTCAAGTTTTTAATTTGATTTTAGCAAAGGTAATTCTGAGCCTTGACCCTCCCTTCCCTATGGAGAAAGTTACCCTACGTTAGCGTTGAGCAATTTCTACATGGACGACTAACCAAGTTATTTTTTATGTCTTTTACGGCACATCCCATGACAACCCTCTTGGCTACTATTTATGTGGAGAATAGCTTATGAAGCCCTCAAGACATTTCAACTTTCTAAACTTGGTTTGGATAATGTCTAGTTGTCTTGTATTGAGTGCAGCTTGGATCATGAAAGCATTGATCATGTTTTTCGCTTGTGCCCCTTTGCGATTCAAGTTTGGGTGAAGTAGCTCATTAGTAATTCCTGTAGATCCTCATACACATCAATCCATTAAGGAGTGGTTGTCTACTAATAACTGGCTTATGTATAACACAAATGTTTTAGGTGGTTCAAAACTTTTGCGCTTTGTTGCTACTCTTTGGGCGTTATGGAACAAAAGAAACTATTTGGTTTTCAACAATATTAGAAAATATCCCCCTCTTGTTTGTCCTTAATTGATAAATATCATTTTGATCACTTTGTTTTTCTGGATGGTCGTCATCATAGTTTACGGTTTCTACATCCTCTAGTGGTTAGTTATCCACTGCTTGGTTTCAATTAAGAATCCCTAGGTAAGACATCTAATTTCCACGCCCTAACAACGGTGCAAGTTGATGGTGCTAAGAAACGGAATCAGGAAATTCGGTAGGTGGTTGGTAGATATGCATTACAAATATGGATACATGGATAGGAACTTGGAATGGTTCTGGGGGATCAAATGTTGGTTTTGCATCCTCGTCTCTACATGCGAAATCCCTAGCCTGCTTGCACACTCTTTAATGGTGTTTATCTAAGTGTTTATTTCATGCCTGATTTTGACAAGTTCGTCGATTCTTGTTTCAACCCTTCAAAGCGTTGCTATAGACATTCTGGAAATATCAAATACGATTTGTCGCATTAAGTCACTTGTAGGCTTTAAGCACAATTCAAGGTTTACCTTTTTCACAAAGTGTAGTGAATTTACAAAGCACATCTAAGGGCAACCTGACCTAGCCTCTTTTTTTATTTTAAGTTTTATTTTATTTTTATTTTTTTTTAAATAAAACAAAACTATGTTGTATTCAATTAAAGGGTTTTGGATATTGTCCAAACACTTTTGTTTCTTCAATCCTCGTTCCCCCTCCCCATTCCTGCAGCCTTCGACATCACAAGCAGCGATGCCGAAGCACTACCGACCTGCGGTGAGTCAGTCTCTCTCCTCCACGCGAACCCCAGAACCTCCTCTACCCCTCCCATTTTCCATCACTATCTTCTCATTTCTGTCTCCATTGTTTGACAGGGCAAGAAAAAGGAAGGAAACGCCGCCAAGTACGTCACTCGTTCGCAAGCTGTCAAGAGTCTACAAGTCACCCTCCCTCTCTTCAGGTCTCTCTTTACCTTTTCCATTTTATTTGTTGAATTTTATTTATTTGATATTTTTGATGACTTTTGGTGCTTAAATGAGTTTGTTCTGTATTTTTTGATGATGGGTATGTGTAAAATGTAATGATTTTATTGCTGTTGAGGAGTTAGTGAGAAATTATTTCCTGGACCGCTTCGGAGCGTTGTTTTTTTTTTTGTTTGATGCTTAATTACATTTGTTTTTCTTGATAAATTATGGTGTTTAAATGGGGTTTTTCCCTGTATTTTCTTATGATGGGTTAGTGTTGAATTCAATGATTTAACTTCTATTGAGATATAATCAATGGGAACTGTGCTGAAAGTTTATTGATTTGTACTTAAAAATCATTCTTTTAAGGAGTATTATAATGTATATTGTAGATGGTAATTGATTATGAGGTGAAATTTGAATCATTCGATTTTTCGGGTGTTTTGCGGGGGTTGAATTTACCGGTTAATGTTTTGTTTGCTTTGTATTCCTCATTTTTGAAAAGTGTGTAAGATTTTATGTTATGTAAGAGATATTACTCATTTTTGAAAAGTCTGTTTTTCTTTGGCTCCCTAGTTTTGGGAAAAGATTGTTAGGTTTTAAGTTTTTCTTATGCTTCTTTTCTTTCTTTGGTATCTTCAGGAAGCTATGCATTTGGAAGGGTATTTTCCCTCGTGACCCAAAAAAGAAAGTAAAAGGAAATCATCAGACATATTATCATACAAAGGACATAGCTTTCCTCCATCATGATCCACTTGTGGATATACACCGTGATATTAGGGCACATGACAAGAAGATTAAGAAGGCTCTGTCAAAGAAGAATAAGCCCCGTGCTGTTCGTCTTCAAGAGCACAAACCCTCTTATAGTTTAGATAGGCTTATAATAGAGAGGTACGTATTAGAATTTATGACAATGGATGATCATTCTTGTTTTCATTAAATCTGAACTTCTTGTTTTGTGTGGCAATTAAGATACCCAAGGTTTATTGATGCACTTGGAGATTTGGATGATTGTCTTACCATGGTGCACCTGTTTGCTGCGCTGCCAACATTACAAAATGAAAAAATTGAAGTAAAGCATATCCATAATTGCCGTAGGTTGGTAACAAAAACTTTTATTTCATTTGAAATTTACCTCCTAACTGCCCAACTTGTTACTCATGTATTGTTGGCTTTGTTTAGGTTGAGTCATGAATGGCAAGCATACATTTCACGTACTCACAAGTTGCGCAAAACTTTTATCTCAGTGAAAGGCATTTATTATCAGGTACTGACTATTGAGGCATGTCTTGACATAATCTTTTCCAGTCTTAATCAAAGTATTATGTCTTGGGGACATCACCACATTGCTAGTGCAGTACTGCAGCGGCATGATGTAAAGGTTTTGAGCTTACTTGTGTCGTGATATTTTGCTGCGAAATAGTCGAGCATTTTGCATTGCCCGCGATAGTGGTTTTAGACTACTATTGCTTTATTGCTTCCGTGATTTAAAACCCTGATGTGAATGTATCGAACATTGATTTTTGTTGCTTCTAGGCCATATTTATGAGTCATGTTATCCGTAGATGCCTAATCTTGTTTTAATTTATGTGTTAGGCAGAGGTAGATGGACAAAAAGTTACATGGATTGCCCCTCATTCAATTCAGCAAGTCTTGACTGAAGATGTTGATTTTAACGTTATGTTAACCTTTCTAGAATACTATGAGGTAATGGTGCTTAAATTTCATTTTATCTGGTCTTCCAAATGCTAAGGATGAGTTTTTGGTTATTATTTCTGCTAAATAATATACACTGTTTTTGGCGACACCAAAATAAAGTAGTTGGTGTCACTTTTATTTTTCATTTATATGTAATCGCCAAGTTTATTGTGTTTGATGGATTTACGCCATGTCTTGCATCAAGTAGGCAGTTTATCTGTAGTTTTCGGTTGTTCTGTGGTATTTACAGGGCAATTATAGCTAATGGCTTGGAGTATTATGCATGCTCTGCCTAGAACCCTATGAAGTTTACATACATATTGTCACAACAAAATTTAGCTATTACTGACTGACTTTATTACTTTTGCTGCAGACTCTTCTTGCCTTTGTGAACTTCAAACTTTACTACTCTATAAATGTGAAGTATCCACCGCTTCTCGATCCTCGCTTGGAAGCATTAGCAGCAGGTACCATCTCTCCACCCTGAAAAAAACCGTTTTAATATTTTTTATTGTAACTGCTAATGATATGTCTGATATAATCTATTATGTCTTTTAGCCCACATCCACGGTTTGTTCTCTGTAATTGAGCTTAGTTGAAACAACAATATTTTTTCATGGCCTTGGATGCTGAAACAGAATCTGAATCTTGGGTCTCAAAATCTTTTTTCCTTTATTATAAGGATGTTGTCACCCATTTACATAGTCACATTAGTAAAACTACATCTAAGAGTAGCAAAGCTGGTAAATTTGAAGTCTCTTCAAGTTAAGTTGAAGCAGCAATGAATTTTGATTGCCTGAGATGGTGATATGGAATTTGAATGTTGGACCACTATTCCTTTTTCCTTTATCAAAAGGATGATGTAATCCTTGTACATAGCCACATTTATCTAATTTTAATTTGCATGTATAAGAGTAGTCAAGCTGGTAAATTTTGAAGTCTTCGTCTGATTTGCAAGAGAGAGAGTATTTTAGCGAATGTCATTGTTTTATACAGGAGGTTCTAGCTTCCTCTTTTACCTTCTCTTTGATGGAGATTCGTGGGCAGCTTAGAGAAATCATTCGGTTCCAGTATTTCCGTCTGTTTCTGCTGGTGAACATATAGAATGTTTGATTCATTAGTTTCATATGTTTGATTGTTGTGTAAAATACATTACAAAAATAGCAGTTTTGAGGAAATAAACTATGGATTTCAAATGATTGGTATGTTCATGACTTCTTCATTACTTTTTCTGAAGACCCACTCTGGCCTTTATTGTTTTCATTGCACCCTCAAAACTCATTAAGCATACCCTTGAAATTGCCCCCTATGTTTTCTTTATGTCTCTAGCAGAGGAATCCTAGTTTTTTTTTTTGGGTGAAATATGGTTCACTGAAGGTAGCTGGTAGTGAAGCTGAGAACATCAGATATTTTCCTGATGACTTTTTTTTTTTTTTATTCTTCTGGCACTTTTTTGACTTTAAAAGAGAGAGAGAGAGAGAGAGAGAGAGAGAGAGAGAAAGGGCCTCTTATGTGACAACTAATGGTTACTGGACACATTTTTAAATATCATATTCGTGATTCTTTCAATGAATTATGCCTCTTCTACTCTAATAATTGCCCTCTTTCTGTGCCTGTTTTATTTGGTTTGACTTGTTTCATAGTATGAATCACCATTAGTAGCTGGTGGTGAAGGCATAAAGCTGTGGACAGCAATATCCTGGTGATAATGTTTGCCTCTTGTTTCTTGAATTTTACTAAAACTTAGAGGGAGAGAGTGCAGTCCATGCCTATCCAATGCTGAGTTGCTATCATGGATTGGGGGATAATAATTTGTGGGGAATCAGTTGGTGGTGATTCTTGTGTGGGATATATTTTTTTTCATTTGTATTTGAATCATAGTGTATTCCAATGATGCATTGTAGAAAGTAGATTTGAAAGCAAATTTTTTTTCTTCACAAATTTGTCTTGCTCATGGTTGCATTAGTTATACTTGCTGTGTCTAGCTTTAACTCATTAATGGAATCATTTTTATTGCTGGGGTAATGCTCTTTATTTTTCATGGACAGGGAAAATAGTGTCATTGTTGGGGCTGGTATAAGTTTGTAAATACTCAGCTAACTACGTTACTTGTTAATGAATATGTCCATCAAGTTACTAATTACAAATATGGATTATAACCTTCAGGATGCAATTGCAGGATGCATTGGGCATTTAAGTTCCTTCAAGGCTAATTAATTTCTTATCTGCTGCAGACCTATATGCTCTTTCAAGGTACATTGCCAGTAGATCCAAGGAGCTAGACAACCATGATATGGTTAATCAAGTAGATGAATCACAATTAACTCTTGCTCAACTTCAACATCAGTTGGCTCCTAGTGAGCCTGGAGCGCTAATGCATCTTGTTGAAGAAGCTGAAATTGTTGATGATGCAGATGAAGAAACAAAGGATTGCAAGTCGCTTTTTAAGAACATGAAGTTCTTCTTAAGCCGAGAGGTGGTTTTCTAATTTATAAGTAGCTATCTTTTTGTAGCCCCGTAGTTGATGGTGCATTCACTATCATGTTATCATAAATGTGGCAACATTTTCTTCTGTAGTTACCTCCCTTGGCTGACTCATGACTCATGATGAATTATACGCTCAATATTATTGAGCATGTGTGTTTGCACATCTGTGTACTCATGCGGGCTATAGATTAGATACTATTATTAGTTTATGTGGTTATGTGGTGGTAGGTTGGCAGTGTGTGTGTGTGTGTTGGGTTGGGTTGGGGGGGGGGGGGGGGGGGGAAGGGGGGTTGTATTCAAGTGAAATTGCTTTTTGTAAGGATGTAAGGAAAAAGTTGTTTCACCTCTACATCTTTGTATTTCTGGTCTTTGGTCATAGTATTATGTCTTTTCGTTGATTGTTGGTAATTGCTTTGCAGTGAACTCACTTGTGCGTATATTTACTTTTTTATAATAGGTTCCGCGAGAGCCGTTGCTTTTTTTGATCTCTTCCTTTGGTGGAATAGTCTCCTGGGAGGGAGAGGGAGCTCCTTTTGAGGAGTCTGACCCTAGGATTACTCATCAGGTAAGCTTGTTGGCCTGATTTGCAATTCACACTTTAGTGATATTGGTACATGTAGGAATTCTGTATTCTACTCTCTTTTTAATTGGAATTTTTTAGCATTATTGCGTAAAATGTTTGATAAAAAAAGTTTATTGGGACCTAACTAACAACTAAGTGAGAAGGAAAGAAGAAAAGAATGAAAAAACTCAGGCAAATCTTGTACTAAAGTATGGAATAATTGAATGTTTGGATTGCAAGAATGGAACCTAGAGAGTTGTTAAGTACAAGAATGGGTTTTAAACCCTTTTCATTTGTTTGGTTTAACATAGGAGTAACAGGATTGGAATTAAAAATTGTAATGTTGATATTAACAATAAAATATTTTTATTTTTATATATTCACAATATTAAAATAACTATAGTAATAAATATTATAAAAAATACAAACGATGATAATAATATAAATTATAAATATATTAATAATAATGATAATAGTAATCAATTTAATAAATAGAATAAAAATGATAATATCATTAATAATAATGATTATTATGATTCTAAGTATTATAATAAGGCTACATCAAGCATCGCGATTTGTCAAGAGGTTAAGAAGAAACTCTTTCTTCCATTTGACTGAGCTTGCTAGGATTAGTTGCCAATTTTTCAGCACATGTAATGTCCTGGTATACGTGCAATCTCGGCCATTAAATTATTAAATTGATTTGTTGGATCCTATGTGCCCTCAAATGCATCAAACTCATGAGCAAATACGTCAAAATGATAACATTAATTATCATTATGATAAATACAATTAATTGGAGTCGCCTCATTCTCTGTCTCCTTATAAAGGACAATTGACGTAAAACCATTTTTGTGAAATATCACAAACATACATTTCAATATAATAAAACCAAACCATACCAACATATACCACATGAACATGACACAAACCCAACACAACCACACCAAATAGATCAGCCATACCAACCAATGCTGATTACCCTTATCTTAAAGTCCCCACATTCTCAACATTGGGGAAAGCAAGTAAAACAAAGCATATGCAAAAAATTAAACTCCAAATTTATTAATTTAAAATGCCAATAACCCTACTATACCACAATGTCAACCAAGATAATACTACGAGTGTCAAATACTTTTCCTACATACACCTCCAACATAAATTAGATCTTACATCACCTCTATAATGCACATTAAAGGGTACTCTTAACACTCAAAAAAATCTTTTACTACCTATTGTATCTCCAAAGGCCGAGAGACTACCTGTCAAAAGAAGTGACAAAAAAATCAAGTAGATACTACCTCTCTAATACACAGCATGGTCACCAAATACACATACATAGGCTCTAAAACCTAACACCTTTCCCCCCGTAATGGTTGCAAGAAGTATCTCATCTTCCTTAGTTTTATTTGGGTACTTTGTGTAGCCGTGGTTACTGAAATAAAGAGCACAATACTTCAAAGGCAAAATCTCACATATACACAACCTCCCTTAACCAAAAGCTGGTTCTACAGGCAGTGACCTTTCTGTAGGATCTCTAAATCCTACTTTCTCATCATTGTCCACAAAAACCATATATGAAGTATCATAAGTCTAATAACTAATTAAACATGTTCATTACACTCAGCACATATTAATGGCATCAGTAGACACAAAATTCAACATTTTATTTTTGAACCCATCAAATTCAGCAAGAAAACAATAAAATAAACCCGCAATCTATTCTAAAATTCAACCAGTGAAAGTTGCTTGAATCACCAGCGCAGTACTTGATCTTTAGCAATTTTGAAGCTCCCACGTTCTTGAAATCTCCCATAACATACATTGCATACTACCCATGACAGCAAGTCTTTGTCAAAATACATGACTTCAATAAATTTCAAGTGGGTCAGACAAATCCATCGAGTTTGTAACTTTATGTTCCTTTACTGTGCCATGTATGTTCTTTGGAGAGCCTGATGTGTGCTCAAGTATATGATCTAATTTGCTGATCATGTAAACTAAAATTCAAATCAACCAAGAATGATAATAAATGAAGAATTATAAATCAAACAAAGGTGAATGTTATGGCTTGAATCCCAAGACTAATATGAGTTGGTTTAGAAATTTGGAAATCATAAAAGTTGTTGTTTTGCTCAGATGAAGCAACAATGGTGGTAACTCGTAGGATTCAACCTTGACATTTTTATATCCAAGTTTGTAACAAACACCCAACAATCGAGAAAGACGAACCAACAATTCTAGACAACAATCATGAATTTACTTTCTTAAGCACAAACAATTCAAAACTAAGACTTCTTGATTATGAAAATTGCAAAATTGAAGCATTTTTTCACCTGATATGTTGAACAAGGAAGGGTTGCTATAGGTGGTGCGCCGAAGAAGAGGTGGGTCGATTTTGGTGGCTAGTGTTCGGAAGAACGACGAGAGAGAGGGGTGAGAGATAGAGGGTTGGAGCACGGTGGGGGTTTTGAATAAACACGGAGGCAACCCTGACTAAAACCTAAGGTATCAAAAAGTGGATTTTGGGAGTGTTTGAAATCCTAAAGGGTTTGAAACCCATTCATTTTTTTTACATACTTACGGAATGGGTTTTAAACTCCATTTCATTCCATTCTAGTTTCTCATTGTACCAAACGGCCTGAAGGAATTCATCTTCTTAAAATGTTTTTGGATTGTCACTTAGTGGTGAAGCAAATTTATTAGATCCGTAGGCTGAGATGGCCACTATTCGTAGGAATTAGTCATATTATATATAGTTAATTGAGCTTTTATAGATTGGAAGTGAGGTTAAAAAGATGAATTTGAGGCAATTGTATAAACTTAAAAATGTTTCTTGTGTTTTGCAATGGTGATCATAGAATAGTTAAAGTAAGGTTTGAGTTAGTATGGAGAAGTTATGGTTCTTATTTTGCAAAATTTTTCTCCATCCATTGTCACTATATTTATACAAAGGCAGACTAAGTACTACTTTGCATATTTGCTAGCGGTTTGTTTTTCTTTAGGTACTCACGATTCTTGCTAGTCTATATTAGGTGAGATTTTTAGGGCCCTAAACGAAGAGTTATAAAAAGGTCCTTTCCTTAACCGACAAATATAAATTTAAATTTCATGACTTAAAAACAACCCTAAAGCTTATATATAACGCGCATTATGCAAGATTGTTGGTTTACAAAGTTGTTTGAAAAATGCTTTTATTTTATGCAAGCTTATATATGTCCATTGCTGTACTGAAAACATCTTGTGAAACTGATTGGTAGGGGTAATGTTCAATGATAGAGTGTGTTGCTACTTTGTTAATCTAAAATGGAAATACAATCTACTTAAAATGTTAATTTTGGAATGAGATGAATCTGTTTAAAAGAGACAATTAGACAAATATTGAATTTTCGGTTTAAATGTACTCCCTTTGTCTCTTTTTAGTGTATACATTTTAATTTTTGGAGTTAAGTTTTAAAAAGTTCAACTATAATTCCTAATTAAATTATAATAAATATAAGATTCAAATGGAATCTTGTTGATACATTGATATAAAACTTTTATAATTTTTAATCTTAAAAATTTAAAGAAAAAAATATTTTAAGTTGTGTTTTGAAAATTATGAAAAGTCAAACATAGATAATTAATAAGGTTTAATAAGGTAGGAGAAGGGAGTACTTATTTTTGCTTAAGAACCATCTTTATACCATGAAGAAAAGTTAAGAAAAAAGAACGACCTTAATGTGTAAAGGTCAAACCCATAACTCACCTTGTATGTGAAGTAATTTATGGGGCATGAAGTCTGGGGTTTTTAACAGTGGAAATGGTATAATTTTTTTAGCTATTGGTCAGATCGATTCAATCTTTCTCTTTACCTCTTTTGATTACCTCATTCTCTTTTACAATGATTTCCTCATCCCTCTATGAATTCTTCCTAAGCTATAAGATCTTATTCATTCAGTTATTATAACTATTACTTTGACCAATCCTTGACAGACCCACAACATTACAATACAAACTAAACTGCCGTTAGCATTGCCATCAGTACCTTAACCATCGGCGGCACTCATCAGACTTCTCCGAATTGTCCACCCTATCGTTTTAGACCAATCCATGGGGGAACCACCTATCCACCACCAAAGACAACAACACTACACAGCCACCAAAAAAATTTCTGGCTATCCCAAGGCGTGGCCGAAAATTTAATACAACTATCGCCATGGCCAGCCGTAAAATTAAAATGGCTCCCCCACTAGTATAAGTATTATTGTTAATCAGTGTGAATTAGTTTTAAATCATGTTAATTAGTATTTTGATCGCACAATCAGTTATATTAAATCATGTTTTTGATTTTTTAGTTAATTAGTGTTAAGTAGTGTTGCTTAGTATTAATTCTTTTAATTAGTGTTACTAGATAACAATATAGTTAATAATGTTATGTTATTTAGTTAATTAGTGTTGTTAAACACGTTATTTTTATTATTAATAATTATAGTTAATTTGGAAATCATAAAAGTTGTTGTTTTGCTCAGATGAAGCAACAATGGTGGTAACTCGTAGGATTCAACCTTGACATTTTTATATCCAAGTTTGTAACAAACACCCAACAATCGAGAAAGACGAACCAACAATTCTAGACAACAATCATGAATTTACTTTCTTAAGCACAAACAATTCAAAACTAAGACTTCTTGATTATGAAAATTGCAAAATTGAAGCATTTTTTCACCTGATATGTTGAACAAGGAAGGGTTGCTATAGGTGGTGCGCCGAAGAAGAGGTGGGTCGATTTTGGTGGCTAGTGTTCGGAAGAACGACGAGAGAGAGGGGTGAGAGATAGAGGGTTGGAGCACGGTGGGGGTTTTGAATAAACACGGAGGCAACCCTGACTAAAACCTAAGGTATCAAAAAGTGGATTTTGGGAGTGTTTGAAATCCTAAAGGGTTTGAAACCCATTCATTTTTTTTACATACTTACGGAATGGGTTTTAAACTCCATTTCATTCCATTCTAGTTTCTCATTGTACCAAACGGCCTGAAGGAATTCATCTTCTTAAAATGTTTTTGGATTGTCACTTAGTGGTGAAGCAAATTTATTAGATCCGTAGGCTGAGATGGCCACTATTCGTAGGAATTAGTCATATTATATATAGTTAATTGAGCTTTTATAGATTGGAAGTGAGGTTAAAAAGATGAATTTGAGGCAATTGTATAAACTTAAAAATGTTTCTTGTGTTTTGCAATGGTGATCATAGAATAGTTAAAGTAAGGTTTGAGTTAGTATGGAGAAGTTATGGTTCTTATTTTGCAAAATTTTTCTCCATCCATTGTCACTATATTTATACAAAGGCAGACTAAGTACTACTTTGCATATTTGCTAGCGGTTTGTTTTTCTTTAGGTACTCACGATTCTTGCTAGTCTATATTAGGTGAGATTTTTAGGGCCCTAAACGAAGAGTTATAAAAAGGTCCTTTCCTTAACCGACAAATATAAATTTAAATTTCATGACTTAAAAACAACCCTAAAGCTTATATATAACGCGCATTATGCAAGATTGTTGGTTTACAAAGTTGTTTGAAAAATGCTTTTATTTTATGCAAATGCTTGAAATCTAATCTTATTCGCATGAACTTTCTTTTTTGATGAGTGAAGTTTTAGTTGCTACAAGGAGATTTTTTTTGGGATGGAATGCTAGATGCCTAAATGCTACTTTTAGATGTATCTAGTTGCATTTATGAATCAAACAATTAGACAAATTATATAAGATTTAGAGTTCAAATTAACGATATGTTGATTTTCTTTAACTTTTCTGATTATTAAAATCTTTTAGATTAGGCCAAACAAGAGACTATATATTTGCTTAGGAAAACTAGGTCAGAATTCTATTTGATTGTTTTAAAAAAATTATTTATATATATTTGAAGGGATCTAGTACCTTAAGGATCCCGATAGCCCCTAAAGTAGTATAGTCAACTTTTCCAAATTGTTTAATCTGAAATCACTCGTCCTTGGACTTTGAAAGTAGAAAATGTTATTTCCTTTTAATGTGGTTGGAAAGTTTTTGTTGCTAAAAATTATTAGGAGTCGCCTAATCGAAAATTTTTCACCCAAAATCCAAACTTCTTCAAATTAGCTATATCACAAATCAAAATACTAAATCCAACATATGAATCTAGTGCTACATTCACAAAACATTACAACTTTTTATCATAAAATATCAAGAAAAATAAAATGAAAAGAATCCAAGTATAGTTAATCACTATAATCCAGTTAATCACCATCAATAATAACTTAAAAAATTTAAAATATTATCATAAAATAATCAGCTAAAACATCAACAAGAAAAAATGCTAACTTTCAAGCTAAAAAAACAACAAAGAAAGGCAGCGGTGGAGAGAGAGATTTAAGATGGCGGTGATTTAATAAGAGAGATAGATTGGTGGTGGTCGCTAGAGGAACAGTGGTGCTTAATGGTAATGATGATTGATGATGCATTGTTGCTTCCCTTTAGCCCCTTATTTTATTAATGATTTTTCTTCTTGTTGCCATGGTATGGATTGACTAAATTTTAAATTATGAGAAAGGAATCTGGAATTCGAGATAGAAGGTTGGATAATATGAAGGGTTGAAACTATGAGGAGGATTGGAAGAATCGAAGAAGTTGAATTTGTGAATTTGAGAAGATGGAAGGCTGAAGATGTAAAGCTATTGATGCTCTTTTCAAGAGTAACATTTTTTTTTTAAATAAACATGGATTGATATTTTTGGGCCCAAACTTTGATTTGGGCCCTAGGCCACTGCACTCAGGGCCTACCTTCTTAACTGGCCTTGATGAGGAAATCTGTAGTAAAGATAGGAACAATGCTGTTGTAAGTGTTTAATGGTCCCAAAACTGCAATCATAATGTGGCCATTGTTGGTAGCATGTGTTCTAGAGAAATTGCCCTATATCACCTATTGCTGCTTGCTGGTCTTTTTATTTTTTTAAAATAGGTTTGGTGGCCTGTTTTGTCATATATTTTTTTTCTTATAATAAAAAGGACTCTTTTGAATGTTCATGGGTTTATTATGATTATCCCTGTGGTCCCACCCCTCCCTGTTTCCTACTTTTTCCCCCATCATCTTGTGTATGCACTGTGAAAACACTATATTCTTAGAGTATATTTCGGTTCTGTAGATTGTTGATCGGCCAACTCAGAATCACATGTTCCTGTCTAGAGAATATGTTCAGCCTCAATGGATCTTTGATTCTGTAAATGCACGTATAATACTGCCGACTGAGGATTATGTGGTGGGAAGGTACGTTACCTGCAATTATTTTTAGTTTCTCTACCTTTTTGTCATTAGCTTTACTCAAGTTGATATTTATGAATGTTTTACAACTGCTATTCATGAGCAATGGTTTGACTTATCTTCTGGATTTTTATGTGTTTGGCCTTGACTATTAATTCAAAAAGGCATGTTGGGTCCTCATTTTGAGGGCCTTAGAGGCTTTTACAATGTGATTGCATATTTGTAGAAAGTTATCTATTGTATCTATGCATACAGCAATGAGAGATTACAAGTATATAAGATCAATTTGCAAAAGTTGATACTGCGCTTCTATGAGATTCATCTTATGCTTTTATTCAAATTTGCTAAATCTCATGATCCTAAGGAATAAGTCCGTTGTGTTGATCATGAAAATCTCATCTACAGTTTTGGCTTGTTGGAAGTAAGTTACTGTATGACTGGAAGAAACTTATTTTCTGTAAACTTTTGCAGAATCCCTCCACCACATCTCTCACCCTTCGTTGACAATGAGGCAGAGGGGTACATCCCTGATTATGCACAGAAAATCAAGCAACTGCAGGCTGCTGCTAGGAAACAAGTCTTGCCAGTACCAGCAGTTGGGAATGAAGACCAGGATGACACTCGTAACCTACTATTGGAAGGTGTTGCTGAACGTTTAGAAGCTAACAAAGCAGCCAAGAAAAAGAAAAAGGTACTTTTCTTCGAAAGTTGCTTCCATTAAATCTATGTTTGTTCTTCCAACATATTTTTAATATGGAGCTCATTCATAGGTTTAATGGAGCTAAATAATTAACTTATTGGCTGGCTACAAATTATTTTGTCAGTATATCTGATTTTTCAGTTTTTCTTTATAATGCATAGGGGGAAGTGAAGCGATCAGGGTTCCAAAGCTAGAAATTAGGATAAAATGCTGTTGGCATGTGTTTTGTAAAAGGCTTTAAAGTTTCAACTAGGTTTTACCGTTTTAGTGTTCCTTTGAATCAAAATTTTGCAACAGTAACTAGTGTTCGGTAGGGCAGTGTCTTAGGTAGCTCTGGAGGTAGAGGCAGTGTTTTGAAAAACTAGTTTTTGAAGTAGAAATAGGTTTCTATTTATTTTCAACAATAATAAACCAACATTAAGAATACCAATCCTTGATTATTCGAATAATGATTTTGACTTCTAACCTCTTAATGTAGTACATAGACGAAGTACTATATTGGATATTGCTGAACCGGGGTCTAATTGGTCACCTTATTATGTGGTTATATTGAATCACATAAGTGTTGTTTTAAAAGGCATGATTACTAGTAAGACTTGAAGGGATTGAGTCATATGTATCAGTTTGGCATGTATTTCTTTATTCTTGCTTTTCTTAAGCTTTTAATTGATGGATGCAGATATTGGATCTTGAGAAACAGTATCATGATGAGCTGAAAAAGGAACTTCAGGGTGTCAGTCATGCTACTACTGGTATTATCCAGAATGTTGAGACTCAGGATCAAGATCAAGATCAAGCTGATAAGGATCAGATCTCTGAGGAGCCTGATATGTCAGAAATGACAATGTCTCGCCGTAAGAGAGGACTTTATGAATCGATGCGCATCAATAAGCAACGCAAGCAGGCTAAGCTTGATAAGCTTGCGTCTAGAAAACGAAGACTTAAAGTTAGCGAGTAGTGAGGGAAAGATTAAGCAGATCCAACATTGCATGACTCAAGGTTTGCTGTTCTGATGACTGCAATTTGAGTTAATCTTTGTGCGGAAAAGTTTTGCTGTATGATTTATGGGGGATGTCTTGTTGATGTTAGTGTATGTCGAGTTCTGGTAGCTGTTGTGTGTGAGGCATAGATTCTTTTTCCATTTATTTCTGATAACTGTTCAATCCAAAATATTATACGAAGGCTCTCCACCTAATCCCTGGACCAAGAACATATATGTCCATTGCTGTACTGAAAACATCTTGTGAAACTGATTGGTAGGGGTAATGTTCAATGATAGAGTGTGTTGCTACTTTGTTAATCTAAAATGGAAATACAATCTACTTAAAATGTTAATTTTGGAATGAGATGAATCTGTTTAAAAGAGACAATTAGACAAATATTGAATTTTCGGTTTAAATGTACTCCCTTTGTCTCTTTTTAGTGTATACATTTTAATTTTTGGAGTTAAGTTTTAAAAAGTTCAACTATAATTCCTAATTAAATTATAATAAATATAAGATTCAAATGGAATCTTGTTGATACATTGATATAAAACTTTTATAATTTTTAATCTTAAAAATTTAAAGAAAAAAATATTTTAAGTTGTGTTTTGAAAATTATGAAAAGTCAAACATAGATAATTAATAAGGTTTAATAAGGTAGGAGAAGGGAGTACTTATTTTTGCTTAAGAACCATCTTTATACCATGAAGAAAAGTTAAGAAAAAAGAACGACCTTAATGTGTAAAGGTCAAACCCATAACTCACCTTGTATGTGAAGTAATTTATGGGGCATGAAGTCTGGGGTTTTTAACAGTGGAAATGGTATAATTTTTTTAGCTATTGGTCAGATCGATTCAATCTTTCTCTTTACCTCTTTTGATTACCTCATTCTCTTTTACAATGATTTCCTCATCCCTCTATGAATTCTTCCTAAGCTATAAGATCTTATTCATTCAGTTATTATAACTATTACTTTGACCAATCCTTGACAGACCCACAACATTACAATACAAACTAAACTGCCGTTAGCATTGCCATCAGTACCTTAACCATCGGCGGCACTCATCAGACTTCTCCGAATTGTCCACCCTATCGTTTTAGACCAATCCATGGGGGAACCACCTATCCACCACCAAAGACAACAACACTACACAGCCACCAAAAAAATTTCTGGCTATCCCAAGGCGTGGCCGAAAATTTAATACAACTATCGCCATGGCCAGCCGTAAAATTAAAATGGCTCCCCCACTAGTATAAGTATTATTGTTAATCAGTGTGAATTAGTTTTAAATCATGTTAATTAGTATTTTGATCGCACAATCAGTTATATTAAATCATGTTTTTGATTTTTTAGTTAATTAGTGTTAAGTAGTGTTGCTTAGTATTAATTCTTTTAATTAGTGTTACTAGATAACAATATAGTTAATAATGTTATGTTATTTAGTTAATTAGTGTTGTTAAACACGTTATTTTTATTATTAATAATTATAGTTAATTATTTGAATTGTTGTCATTACTTCTAACCATTTTTCTACTCTTAATTAATATGAACAATAGTTAACATAGTAATTTTTATTAGTAAATTATAATATTAAATTACTTGTAATTAAGAATAATTTAAGAATATGAAATAATTTAAGAATATATTAAAATAATTATAGATAATAATTAAGAATATTTTTTTCTCCCGAGAAGAAGGTGGGCTAAGCTCTCTGGCTTATTTTCGATCAGGTAACGTGTCGTACATTAAAAATGAGAGGCATTATTTAAAAATCAAAGTTTCCCACACAATGAAGAACTAATTGGGTGACATCATAAGAAAATAGCTTTATAAAACCTCACATAAAAAGGAGGTTTAATTATAAAACTCAAGTGTTCTACATTGTAAAGTTTTAAGAAATAGTATGAGTATGACTTTGTAAAACCTCATATTGAAAAGGGAGGCAATATTTATAACTCAAGTGTCCCACATTAGAAAAAAAAAACGTGGGAGATTGTATGAGAAACTAACTTTATAGGCTTGCACATTGAAAAAATTGGGAGATAGTATGGGAGAATAATTTTTTAAATCCAAAGGGAGTTTTTACCCCAAAACTAAGTGTTATACATTGAATAAAATTTTGGAGATATCATGAGAGGATAACTTTATAAATCTCCATATTGAAAAAGAGAGGCATTATTGTAAGAGGCTAAAATTGACCAGCTTGATTTTAATTATAATAATATTTAATTAGTATAATTAAGTATCAAAGTGCAATTAATAAGTGGGAATTTTGAATTTTTTAATTCAATTATTCTAATAAGTTAATTAGGTTATGCAAATTTTATTTTAATGAATTATATTTTATTTTAGCAACCCAAAAGTCGGGAATTCAAATACCAAAGAAACCCGACCCAAAATTCTTTCTAAATCCGGAAAGAAACCTCTAAAGCACACCTAAATAGGTTTTGAATCCTAAAACAAGACTTTTGAAAGATGCAAGGCTATGTTCCAAAGAGCTACATTTGACCTGATTCTTTTAAAAGGATACGTAGTCAACCTCTTTCGAGGCCTGGTCACAATACTAATAATCAAGCTTTGCACAGCGAAAAACCAATCAAGCGGCAAGTTGAACGCCTATTCAAAAGAGCTTCTGCCATAAGCTCACTTTCAGTTTCTTTGATCTTACGTAACTTTGTGCTAAGTTACAGTTTGTTTTACCATGATAACTTTTGCTTGCTTTAGCCTTAGTGATTGATTTAAAGTTTATAAATATTGTAAATTAAATGTAATCCTTAAAGCATTTAATGGTCATTCATAATTCAAGCAAACTTAATTTCATTAAAAAGCTTAAAGAAGGAAAAATCAAATTTTGAGGAGACAAAGCAAGTGGTTTTAAACCTAAACAAAACTCCATCTTTTTACAATCTTTGCCCCCAACGTAACCTAAACCTGAGTTACTTTTTCTTGCCTTCGATAAGCCTTTCTTTGACCGGCTTCGTCCTTTTCCCAAGTCTCTCCATTTGTGGCGCTACCTACCCCTCCTAAATTATGGTTGTTCGGACTTGGTCTTACTTTGACAAATCAAGATTACGAATCATTCGACTCGCTTATACAGAAAATTAAGCCATAATCCATGAGTACAAGTCTTGCTGATTCTATAAAATTATGGTTTCCTTTGTAAACTCGAAAAAGTGATGCTTCTAACCTATACAAACTCTTAATGCCTCTCGCATTCTCGCGCATCAACCCAGTAATTATCTGAAGACTCCTATGTCCACTTACTCGCAAAAAAATTTCAGAAGTCACCCTCAAATTTTTCCTCTTTTTCATTTTGGAAGAGAGTCGGTCTCCCCTTCGTGTCCTTGCACCCACAAAAAATAGGGCATATTTTTTCAAATCCAATCAATGAAAACCATACATGCATCATAAGTCATGCTAAACCTTATTTGCATTAGACGTATGCATCACAAGTCAAATCAAATTACATTCATGCTTAGCAATGTCAATCGAATTTCCAAAGCTACATAAATATGAGATACAGTCAAATCTTCCAATCCTAAAACCAATGCAAAGCTAGGATCTCGACCCTGCAAGATAATTACCCATCAAGCATCTACTTCAGCCACAAGTGGATCATCAAAGAAGCTGTCAGCCTAAAAATAATAAGTGTCAGAAATTGAAGAGTGTAAACAAGCATGGCACTAGAGACTAAAATCTTCAGACATCCCTCTGAAAGTTTGAAATTAGGCCTCCGAGGCCTATTTTTCCACTAGTATAAAAATACTTAAATGCTGCAATTTTCTAGGCTTAAATATTGCGGTTATTGAGGAGAATCACTTATTGACGAAGCACTTGGGATATATGGAAGTGCTGCGGTCGTTTTTCGTTCACAACAATAAAAGCCGCAAGTACTGGGGTTTTTTAGAAAAAGCGCAACACTTATGTAGTATTTTTTTTTAAAAAAATAATTTTTTTAATCTGGAACAATTAAGTAAACCGCAGCACTTGATGGTTCCAGATTAAAAAAAATTATGATATATTTTTTTAGGGTCATTACCCAAGAACTACTGCTTACTATTCAATATAATATACAAGATTTTATGTGTTAATTACATATAAAGCCATATAGGTATATTATTAATAATTAATATGTCACAAAATTAATATATTTATAGACCTGATCAAGTTGCGGGCCAGGCCGAGTTCGGGTTGGGCCAAAGGTTTGGTTTGCAACGTCCCATTCTTTGGGTCGGGCTAAGAATGTATTTGGGCCTAAAGTTACTGTGCATATCCCATATAAATCGGATTTTGCAGGCCTATTTTACTATACTTTGAATATAAACATATAATGCTTACAACTTGTAAAAAAAGCACTTATAATGCTTACATTAAAGATTTGAAACAACTGTAATAAATTTAAAGCACTAAACCATACTAATATATGGGAACACAACAATAGATCCTTCTTAAGTCTTCTAAAAAAAGGTAACTTACAAAATAAAATCATCCAATACAGGTCTTTCACAAGACCACAAAGAAGTTTAAAACCATTAATGAGATATAAGATACAACAATCAACTATGCAGTAAGTCAGTAACTTAGATGTTTTTCTTCTCCTTTTTCTCTGTAACTCGAGAAAGAATATAGAATATCTAAGCTAGGAATAAGTAGCATCTCAACGGGGGCCCTTTCTGCCAATAAAAGGAGAGCTACGGATATAATATCCCCTCAAACTCAACAATCACCCAGATTACAGCCAGAGAGAAATGAAAACAAGTCCACATATTTATAAACCTTTCATCTATATATGAAAGGATAAATGATGCTTAAATTGAAGTGCATGGCTCCCACTACACAAAAAGCCTCGTAAAAAAATAAAACCTGAGAGAATGTAGATGATCACAAGTTAAAGGCTCGTTACCAACTCATCTACTAACATGATTAAGGCTAAGTTTCATGTATGTTATGCTGCTATATGCGGTTCTTCATTGCTCATGATTTTAACAGAGCATGATATTTTCTACTCTCGGTTCAAGGTCTATTATCTTTAAAAAATAGGAAAAATTTTATACAAACAATAGCTGACATATGAAGTTTTTTGAGGATTGTTCTGTCGAACTTCTCATCCTAGAAGAGTTAAATTACGAAGTACTATTGAGCTGAACTGTGTATAAACATAGTTTGTGCCAGCAACAGTTGCATTTTTAGCATTCATGCTATTGAATATTCAACAAAAGAATTCTTGACAAGCCTGTGTTCTAGACCATGTTACTCAAATTTTGATTGTCGGGGTATGTGTCCTAGTGTATGATTTAGCATTTTTGTGATATGTTACATAAGCTGTCCAGATTGGGCCAAGTTGCGGGCTATGCATTACTATCCAAATTCATCTCAATAATTTTCTTGCCAAAGTAAACTTGTCCCAAACCCTAATTTTTGGGATGGTTTTTAATGCCCAAACCCGAACATTTTTTGGGTTGAGCCGAGCTGGGCTAACGGGTCGGGCCATGTTGATATGGTCTATATATTTACAAATCTAATCTAGTCTAAACTAATAATGTACTTATTTTTATACAATTACATTATCTTCAAGAACCTAATCTGATCTAAGCTAAGAAGATCATACATAATACTTATAAGAATTATGTGTTAGAAATAATGTGTTCTAAAAATTGAACCTAATATTCCCAGTTTTCCTTAATCCACACCAGCTCGTGTAAATGCCTGAAAAGATGAGAAAAGTTGATAAATGACCTAACATGAAGCATATAAATCCAATATAGTCAAATGCCCACTCAAATTGGCACGCAAAATTGCGGCCTACGAACTGATATACTCGAAATGGACAACCAATTATTTCTTTATAGTGTTTGGGTGCATTTTGAAGTTTTGGTAAATTAGGAGAGGCATATCTCTTAACTTGATAGTTCGAAAGGCGCAAATGTTTTTTGAAACCCCATATTTTTAAAGGTACTATACAACTATGTTGCCCCATACTAGCATCAGTTCATTTGAATTTGAGATAGCGTAAAAAATCTTTGACAAGTTATAAAATTATCAAAGGAATTCCAAATGGGGTGAATTTTATGTTGAAATTGTGTATTTTTTCGAAATCTACGCACTGCAAATCATTCTCATTGACATATCAAAAGTCAAGTTGATCTAGTTAGGTATTAGTTTTTCATGAGAAAACTCCTTGAAGAATGTTTGAAGTGTAAAAACATATTTAAAGCTTAGTTTGGTCTAATTTTATAATATCCCATGTGCTTACAACAACCCTAAAACAAACTGATGCATAGGGCTTTATGAACTCTACTCAAGGATAATCATCCAATCCTCGTCTAGAACATATTACTGTGGCTCTTTGGAACTTTACTTAAAGCTCCTCCAAAATGATTGCCTTGCTTTTGTACTTCCTTTGGTGGTTCGAGCATCTTGTGGCTATGTTAGTGTAGGTTGGTGGTAGCAAAACGTCAGTAGCCTCCTATTTTGGAACATAATTCTTTGCTCTTCACAAATCTAAGCATAATAACCATCAAATATAACAAAATTTGTCATTATCAAAACCTTTAGTGTAATCAACATGCTTCACACAAATAATAGCAGTAGATAACTATATTTAACCACAACAAATAAACAATTCTCTATGAGGAATCCCACAGACACTTGAATTAACTGTGCATGACAACTTCAAATCTAACTATTCATCATCCTCCTTCTCTTTCAACCTCTGCCATCCTCTCTTCATTTAGTTGAAATGCAACAATGAACCCCTTTCTTTCTATGGAGTTGCTTTCTTCTTTCGCAGTGTTCTTTCGAAACGGGTCTAGCAACAAAATGGAAGGAGCCAGCAATGACAAATGAGACGTCTCACACAGTTGACTAACCAGATGTTAATCCAACGTCTCCTTCAACTGACCCCACGCATATAATTGAGAGAAATACCAAAACCAGCCCTTCATAAAGCTACGAAATGCCGAAACTACCCCTTAGAGTTCCATATATCAACGCACGAACTTTGGCTGACCTGGAGTTTTTGCCCAATTGGCTTCTACTTCTGCCATCTATATTGCAGACCTCTTCCTCGATAACCTGTGAAATCAGTGGGCATGAAGCACACAACACAAATCTCGTTAGATAATCGGTTCCTTTCCTAGTTGGATTGAAGAATTGGTTTCTCTACTTTACTATTTTTGTTATATCAGCATCTTCAAGGTTCCTTTTCATATTTGTAGAATGTAGACCTCCTTCTTTTTTATTGTTTTGAAAAAAAAGGACAATTTATAAAAATATATATTGTTAAAAATCATAATCATCAACTTATTGGAAACCAATACAAATAAAGTATAAAGGTATGAATTTGATATTTCGATAAAAATATCAATCATCATATCAAAAAATGATAATCTTATTTAAGATTATTGAAACTAAGGGTGTGCAAAATAACCATAGCCATTAATCGTGTATAACCGGTTCTTATTAACGATTATTTTACAGAACCGTTAAGATTTAATTGTTACGGTAATAAAATTTTTGTAATGGTTAACCGTCGGTTAACCGATATTATTATTTTAAAAAAACTAAACCTTAAAAGCTAAAACATGAATGAATGTCACAAGTTATGCATGATCAAACCTTGTGTAAATATGTTGTAGAAGATCTAAGTGAGCTTAGAAATCATATAAGTAGTTTCACAATATTAGGTGTACAAGTGCATGAATATGGAATGAAACGGTTAGCGGTTAACCGTTAACCTTATCGTTAAATATCGTTAACCGTTTATCGATTACCATTACTTAAAGGTACGGTTATGGTTAGCCTTTTCCAATAACCGTTATAACGATTAATATTTTTTTTTAGCAATTAGGCCAATGAAATCATTTGGATAATTAGCATGCTTATATTTTTTTAGCAAGCTAGAAATTAAGCCATTTGACTCAGCCTTCCATAATTTTCTAAATCCCATGTTTTACGGTACTCTGTACTCGCCTTTAAAGTCTTAATAAATCGCTTCTAATTGAGCATGCATATCAAACTAACACTTTATTATATCTTCTTTAAATACGTTTTCCCCTCATTTCTATTGGAGTAATTATTATTCGATGTCACTGTTAGTTGTAAGTGCTCTGCGATTGTTTTCTTGCTCGTTTGCCTAACCATAATACCAATGTATGTGAATACATTGTACATGCTTCATGCGTGGATGTCCAGTTGAGTTTAAGAAATGTAAGTATATATAATTAGTTTATGTAATGTTGTCGATTTGAATGCTAATTATGGTGGTTTGTCAAACTTAACTTTTACGTTTTGATCGAAATGCATAAATTGTTGAAGTGTAAGAGAGTTTTTTAAGGTAGTAATTTAAAATGCAATTATAACCTTGACAGTTGAAGAAACTTTTTGAACTTTCTAATCATAGTTAATATTCTTAATATTTTAAAACTCATAGTTAATATGTATAAGTAATTGATGCTTCTAAGTTGGAATTTCACAAAATAATAAGTTATTTGTTAAGAATCCTAATAACTAAAAATGTCAATTTGAGTATGATAACTCTAATGTTGGGTTTCTGACCGGTTAATTTTGAACATGTCTTAAATTGTGTTAAGGGTCATCACTATCAATTATACCTTATCGATTTCTTGTCCGGTTGAATCGGGTTCAGGCTGTTACTAATCGGTTTACAATCTGGTTAGTTAGGTTGTTGACGGGTAGGGTCACTCCAAAATCGGTTTATATTCGGGTTGGAGCTGGTCGGGTTCGATTTGGGTTTTATTTCTGCTTAAATTGGTTTCCGGGTTGGATTTGGGTCAGGTCGGTATGAGTTACGGGTTACACCTTTCGAGTTAAAACAGATCAGGTGGTATAGTATGGTTCACGATTTGTGTTGAAAATTGACAGCCCGTACTAATTAGAAGATGATTTTACAACTAAAGCCATTCATATACGAATGTAACTTTCTGTGTGTTCTTTCAAGTCCCAATATTTATTTCGATCTCCCAATAAGCAACTAACTGGAAGGAGGCGTTATATTTTATTAAACTGGTCTAGCAGCAGGACTTTCTAGCCTATGGTGCCTTGCATCCTTAGCTCAATCACATTAATTACTCAGTAACGACGGCCGTCCATCCTACAGCCACCGGAAAAGGAACTGCAGTGATCGAGAACACCTAACTAACAGTCACTCGGAAACCTATCGGACAAGGTCAAGTCTGGCAACTACAAGAAAACAAAGTCCTAGTTTGAGTCGTCGAAGGCAAGGGGATGAGAGCTTCCTTCTTCCTATGTAATCATTTTGTTTATATGAAAAGTTGGCAGGAGCACTATTCGATGATGAAGGTAACTGCTAATTTTGATCCTTATTGGTTTTCGGATTTTATGGAGATTTTTTTTCGTTGAAAGATTTTTTAGGGGTTGTTATTTGACGGCGATAAAATACTCCTTAACATCAATACTTTTATTTACGATTTTTCCATTTTACTAACTCTCCATCACTTTCTCTCTCTAAATTCAATCTTGAACATGTCAACGCCTTCAATACAATCATGAGATGTATTTAGCGAGGATAAATTTTTTTTACGGTGAAAATGGTCAAAATGCTTGGAATGGACATTTTGACCATGGTTAATCCGCCAATTTTGGGCGTTTTCTCCATGGTCAAATCGTCCATTTTTGGGGTTTCATCGTGGTCAAAACGCCTATTTTGGGTGTTTTGACAATTTTCAAGGTAAATTTTTTTTTACCTCATCCATTAATTGCGGTGGCATGTTAATCGAAGGCGTCGAAATGTTTGGGATTGCTTTCCGAGAATATTGGCAAAACAATGTGAGTGAAATGAGGGAAACAAGGGAAAATAGCAAAATTGTAAATAAAATGCTGGCGTTAAGGAGTATTTTGTCGGCGACGTTTAGTGTTGCACAATTTTTATCAGGAGGTCACAAAGATAACAAATGACAATGCTTTCTCCGTATTTTGGATCAATTAGGTTTAATAGGTCTGTATTTCAAAGCAAGTTGTACGATTGGTATTTCGTATATTGGACTTTAAAGCTGCAGCAAAACCTTGACATCAACTAATCAAAGCCATAAAACACAAAGAAGACTACTTCAACAAATCATATCTATAAAGTAAATGGAATTTTCTACTAATGGCACAATGCTCTCAAATGTGCTAGTTGGAGTCTTATGCAAAAAGCCACAAGTGAGCTATATGCGCTCACAAGCATGTCCTCTTTCTTTTCCTAGTCATAGCCACAGAGTCTTTTTCCTTCATAGCTTTGGAGGACTAGTAGCTGCTAGCTAGCTTGTGATAGTTTGAAAAAGACAGTTTGCTTAGTCTCTGCCCCAGCTTCTTTTAATAAGATTCATCAAGTTCATGCCTATAAGGTGTGGAAAGACAAAGAGTGACGCTAACTAGATTTCTTAAAGGCTAATAACACCATGTCAAACTTATTTTTTTTCCTTTTTCGTTCCTTGTCATTATAAATAGACAACTTAAAATAAAAAATGAAACAAGAGAATAGAGAATCAAGTCATGCACGATATTTCAATTCATTACAAAGAGATATGCTCCTAGTGCATTTAAGATGAAAACTTAAGCTCATACTAGTAAGCAAGGCATTGGTAAGGCACAAATTTATCATTAACTTGACTAGCATGCTTTTTCTATTATAGGCCTAGTGCGTGTATTTATCATTAGCGGATCTAGGATTTTCCACTTAATGAGTTACAATCGATTATCAAACATGTACTAAACAACCAAATAATAATACTAAAAAATACATCCACATATTTTTTTAGGGCCAACTAGTGAGTCATTTGACCCATCACGACAACAGCTACATCCGCCAGTGTTATTTATACCATGTACCTAAATGGTATTACTCGTCGGAAACTTTTAGTGGCTCGAGGAGCAAATAAGTCCCTTTGATATCATAAACGCAGTTTTAAACTTGAAGGGGGAGAATAGAGGTATAGAATCTCACCTCACGCAACTGCAGCATTGTTTCGCTATCTGTAGGGATGATTCGGTAGTCTCCAACACACATCAAAATGTTGGCAGCATCAAAAGGACCAATTCCTTTCAATCATAAGAAGTGTCATCAAAAGATTCCTCAAGCTCTTCGAGCTTTAACTTACCCCCCTCCACCAACTTACCTAGTTCAATGACGTAGTGTGCCTAAAACCTAGGTTACAGCGCACTTCGAGAAATTTTTTACTTAAACCAACCACTCTTTTGGGCTTGAGAAGTTTCGTATTGTTCTCAGAGCATCCCTTCTAGCGGAGATATAATTCTTTGTTCACGAGATTTCCCACCCCACTCCCTCACATTAGTGGGGAGAAGTATCTTGCCCACGGGGAAAATAAATTCAGCCTAAAAATTGGACAATTTTTATGCATTGGACCACGTGAAAGGGGGATCATGTAGTCTATATTATTATTTTTTTTTGCTGATTTTGATAATATGGCCTAATAAACAATTTACTCCCTCACGTTAATATTTTATACACCAATTAAATAAAAATTTGAATATAATTGTGTTAAATATATAGGTGAGAGAAAATATGGTAGGGATATGGTGAAAAGTAAGAGAGAGAGTGATGGAGAGATTTTTTAGCCCATTGATAGGAAGAGTTAAGGAAAAAAATCTTGGCCATAAAAAATCTAATGTAGATGAGAGATAAAATGATTAGAAAGAGAGGGGAATGGAGAGATTTTTGACCGCTGCTGTATATGCTCTCAAATTAACCTTTGAAGTTGATCTTTTGCAGCTACGTCCTAGGTGAACATCATTATGTATACCTGAGTGATACTTAGCTTGAAACTCACAAAGATATTGACACATTTCCAACGTTCTGTTCCACCTGGATAATACTAGTAAGATCAAATAAGAGAGCAATAAAATAGCAGCCACAGTATAGAAAACACAAAGTCAAATAGCAGAAAACAAAATTATTATACGAAACTGTCCAATAAGTCACCTCTAGAATATTTTCCAATGTGACATTGTATAAAAAAAATCGCTAATTTCAAATGTTAGTCCTTAGTCCCTACGTTCCACAGCTTGCGGAATACGTCTTTGACAGTAACAAAAACTCTACCAAAGAGAATTTTATCAATCTGAAAGGTTTCATGGTAAGCTTCGTAAACTTGATATCACTTCATTTGCATCAACAATAAAATTACCGATGAATGAAAAATAAGTGGAATTATGGATGTTTATGCGGAATTTTTTTTTTAAAAAAATGAGTTAAATGAGAGTTTAAGTTTACTGATACTATCGATATGACGTGCGCAAAATTGGAAATGCTTCACTGGATGATGAAACAAACCAAACAGGAATGATCGCCTATATGTATGGGATCGTGCTGTTATATCAGGTACTGTTTAGAGATGTCAAGAGAGAATGCAACTTCAAACTTCACTTACGATCGATATGACTGAAAGAATGCACTTGACGAGTATTTTGCGGTGTATAACCTAATAGAACTGTGATTGTGTTTAAGCTCTGTTAATTGAGTTGTGTGTATTACTTGAATGAAGAAAATACATCATAATTTATAGTACAAGAGTTTCCTAAACTATAGAAACATAAATATGGAAATTTCTTATTTTTTAGCTTTGTTATCTCCAATTGATACTATTGTCTTAATTTTTTTTATTCTTTTTGCCTTATTCTGTAGGTAAATATTTACCTTCCTATTTTACACTCCCCCTCAAGATAGGTATTGGGATCCCCAATGCCTAACTTGTTTAGTATTTCTTGGAAGGATTTTGTAGGCACTGCTTTTGTTAGTATGTCTGCTAACTGTTCTTCTGATCGAATATATGGAATGGTTATGATCTTGTTTTCCAGCTTCTCTTTAATGAAATGTCGATCAATCTCAACGTGTTTTGTTCGATCATGTTGAACTGGATTATCTGAGATGCTAATTGTAGCTTTATTATCACATAGAAGTTCACAACTTTTCTCTAGAGGAAACCCAATTTCACTTAAGATTTTTTGTAGCCATAGGATTTCTGTTATCCCTTTTGCTATACCTCTAAACTCTGCTTCAGCACTTGAAAGAGCCACTACTTTCTGTTTTTAACTTCTCCAAGTAACCAAGTTGCCTCCTACTAGTATGAAGTATCCTAAAGTTGACCTTCTTCTTACTTTATCTCCTCCCCAGTCTGTATCGGTGTAAGCTTTCAATTCTAGGTGACCATTTTTTTGAAAGAGGATACCATATCTCGTAGTTCCTTTTAGGTATCTAATGATTCCCATAACTTCTTCCATATGCTCATTTTGTGGTTGGTGCATAAATTGACTAACTATTCCCACAGCATATGCTATATCAGGTCTGGTGTGTGATAGATAGATTAGTTTACCTACCAACCGTTGGTACTTTTGTTGATCAGTTAGTTCTCCTCCTTCATTCACCTGGAGTCCATGATTCACTATCATGGGAGTATCTACTGGCTTACAGTCTATCATTCCTGTTTCGGCAAGAAGGTCTAGGATGTATTTCTTTTGTGATATGAAAATTCCTTTTTTTAATCTCATGACTTCAATTCCTAGAAAGTATTTGAGCATTCCCAAATCTTTCATCTCAAACTCTTTAAATAACTCCTTCCTAATTTTTGAAATTTTCTCATAGTCGTCTCCTGTGAGAATCATATCATCACATAAATAATCAAGCATGTTACACAAATTTCTCTTTTTTTTTCAGAAATAGGGTATGATCTGAGTTGCTCTGATGTACCCATACTTTTTCATTGCCATTGTGAACCTCCCAAACCAGACCCTTGGTGATTGCTTGAGTCCATACAGAGCCTTTTTTAGTCTGCATCCTTCTCCTGTTACAAAGCCTTTAGTAAATCCAAGAGGAGCTTCCATGTATACCTCTTCTTGAAGTTCGCCATGTAAAAAAGCATTTTTTACATCAAACTGATATAAAGGCTAGTCTTTGTTTGCTGCTATTGAAAAAAGTACTCGTATGGTGTCAATTTTTGCAACTGGAGAGGTCTCTGAATAATCAATATCATAGGTCTGAGTATACTCTTTCGCTACCAACCTTGCCTTGTATCTTTCTATGGATCCATCTACTTTGTATTTGATGGTAAACACCCATTTACATCCTACCGGGTTCTTTCCTGAAGGCACTTTACATTTTTCCCATGTACCATTCTTCTTCAAGCTTCAATTTCATTTTCCATGGCTTCTCTCCATACCTTATTCTTCAATGCTTCCTTCACATTTCTAGGCAATTTTTTAGAGTATAAGGAAGTTTGAAAGGCTCTTGCCTTCCTTGACGTCTTCCACTCACTAACTATGTTGGCCATAGGATACCTAGACTATCGAGGCTCATACTCAGGTTCATACCTCTTGCGTGGAATCCTTCTAGTGCTTCTTGGAGGTAGCTTATATGTTTACTGAGACTGTTCTTAAGGTATCTCTGTGTCATCTTGAGTATTTTCAAGGTTAGTCATAGGAGTAAAAAATTCAGTTACCTCATCAGGACTTTGAAGTGATATAGAAGGCACAAGTGTGTTGGATTGTGCTATATTTTCAGATTGCTGCTCGATGGATAAGTAACCAATCTAGATCGTCATAGTGTGTCTCCCCCTGACAGCTAGAGTGGTGTTTATAGAAGGAATTGATTTCAAGGAAATCACAGTTTAAGGTTGTATGGGAGTGTTTGGTTTTGGGGTCATAACACCTATATCCTTTCTGATTAATCCCGTATCCCATAAAAAAAAATTTAATAGCACATGGGTCTAATTTGTTTCTTTGCTGTTTAGGGATATGAACATAGACTGTGCATCCAAAGACTCTAGGATGTAGGGATAAAACAGAGGGAATAGAGGCGTAGGTTTTAAGATGATCAAGGGGTGTTTTGTAGTTGAGAATTTTTGTGGGTAGTCTATTAGTAAGGTATGTTGCTGTTGTAATAGCCTCAGGCCAAAAACTTGTAGGAACCTTAGGGTCAAATAAAAGAGCTCGAGCCATGTTTAGAAGGGTCCTATTTTTCCTTTCAGTAACACCATTTTGTTGAGGGATGTAAGGACATGATGTTTGGTGAATTATTCCTTTTTCAGTGCAAAATTGGCTCATAAAATTATTAACAAATTCCCCTCCATTATCAAATCGAAGAATTTGAATCTGAGATTGGTATTGGATTTGAACTAATGTGTAGAATGACATAAATTTGTCAATAACTTCAGTTTTATGTTTTAAAAAATACACCCAAGTCATTCTAGTGCAGTCATCAATAAACAAGAGGAAATACCGAAGACCATGCTATCCAGAATATGGAGCAGGGCCCTATATATCAGAGTGAATAATTTGAAAAGGAGTATCAGCTTTGGAACTACTAGGTTTATATGACTGTCTATGACTCTTAGCCAAAATACATGTCTCATAAACAAAGTCTTTATTAAATTTTGCAAGGGATGGAAATAGATGATCTAAATACCCGGGAGAGGGATGACCTAAATTATGATGCCATAGCCATACTTGTTGATCAACTGTCCTGCAAACAAGCATTGCTTTTCCTTTTTGAGTAGTGTCATTAAAATAGTACAATCCTCCACTAGACAAAAGTCAGGATAAATTATAACTGAACAATTAAATTCCTTTGTTAAGTGACTAATAGACAAAAGTTTATGAGATAAGTCAGGAACATAGAGACAATTATTTAGTTCATTATTTGAGAAGAAATTAATTTTCCTGATTCCATTAACCGGGGATATGTCGCCATTTGCCATCTGGATATGAGATGTAGTCCCCTTTTTAATTTTCATGAAATCTGAAATATCATGGGTCATCGTATCTGTAGCACCACAGTCAAATATCCATGTATTATTTTTTTCAGGAAATAACCCGTTTTTTTGTGACTTGGGTTGAGCAAAGTTACGAGCATTCATTGAACCATGCAATTGGGCCTTATCAATTTTGTGAGAGGGATAGGCCATGTGATTTTGGCATAAATTCTCTTATTCCTTTGATACCCTAAACACAAAAGCACAAAAGTTAGGTTTAGGTTTTTTAAACCTAATCCTACCTTGAGTCATGCGGCTGCTACTGCCGTGCTTCTCTCTTGTGATGGTGGTTGCTGCTCCTGTGTTTTTCCTCTATTCATGCTTCTCTTCATGGCCATGACTATCTTCTTCTTGCTCCATGGTCTCCTTAAAGACAGCTCCCCCTATCTTCGTCCCTTTCTTCTTTGGATCTTGCCACCAATCGGGATAACCGATTATCTTGAAACACCCATCCTTTATGTGGCGATTTCCACCATAGTGGGTGCTTTGAGATGATTTTTGTCGGGCCGAGATGATGACCCACTTGATCGGCTATGGTTTCGAGCAACAAGACCACTACCGATTCCTGAATTTTGGGGATGGTTCGCCGGAGGTAAGGTTTCCTAATTCATGATGTTTCTTCGAGCAATTTCACGCCTTATGGTGTTGTAAGCAACCTCAATTGACGGTAAAGGTTTTAAGTTCACAAGATCTTTGCAATCTTTATCAAGGCTTTCATCTAGCCCAGCTAGAAATTGGTATAGCCTTTGCTGCTATGTTATTCGATTATATACTGTCTTATCTTCGGCACATGACATCGGGTTAGGCATTCTATGATCTATTTCTTTCCATATTGAAATCAACTTACCATAGTATGATTCAATTATTATTTGGCCTTGTTTGATTCGGTTTGCTTTGACGTTGAGATCATAAACTTGCAATCCATCCCTGCCATTGTTGTATAATGCCTCGATGCCCTGCCATAGTTCTCTTGCTATTCCAAAGTCTAGGAACTGGTTTACCAGTTCCGGGTCTATGTGTTCAATTATCCAGGAAATAACTAGTAGATCTTGTTGAGCCCATTGTATGTATGATGGGTCGTCTAGCGGTAGAGGATCGGCAATGATGTGCCTAAGCCGACCTCTTCCACCGATGGCTATCTGCATCGTGCCCATTTCGAGTAATTCTGGCTATGTAATTTTTCGGATACATTGACTGTAGATGGTGTGGAATTACTATTTTCTGAGGTGGTTTTGTTGGTGTTTAACTCCTGTAGGAGTTGCAACAAACTACTCACAGTAATGGTTGTTTCTGGGTTTTTAGGTGGAGAACTCATGGTTAACAGGAAAGCTATGGTAAATGATGAGATTAATGGATCTCGGGTTTTAGGCTTTTCCCAATTTCCCGCTCCGATACCATGATTGTATTTAAGCTCTGTTAATTGAGTTGTGTGTATTGCTTGAATGAAGAAAATACATCATAATTTATAGTACAAGAGTTTCCTAAACTATAGAAACATAAATATAGAAATTTCTTATTTTCTAGCTTTGTTATCTCCAATTGATACTATTGCCTTAATCCTTTTTATTCTTTTTGCCTTATTGTGTAGGCAAATATTTACCTTCCTATTTTACTGTACAACTTGTATGCTCCTAATTGCGTGAAAAATTACATTGATGGTAGTAGCGAAGAATTATTAATTAATAAGTTCATAAACTAGTTACAATGCATGATGAAGAAGAATAGCCTTAATAATATACTCGAAATCCTTCACTTCTTGCTTCAACATGCATCTCCTGGAATTTCCTTACATAATTTTCATCCTTCTTTGTTAACCTTAGCATGCGTACAACTTGTTTCTAAAAATATCAAAGGATACAAAGAAAATGTCCTTTTAGTACGTGCTAAATTTGTAATCTATGTACAATTATATAGACATACTTGTTTATGAAGGATAAGGGCGTTGTAAGATGTATGACATACTACTATACGAGTAGACCGCCTTATCAGATTTGGATAATAAGGCAGGGTTCTCAACATGTGCAATAATGAGTGAATGGCTATGCTCTAATGAAGATGACTGAGATGAGATGGAGACCAAGATAGAAGAGTATCCATCAGTATGCCATAAAGGACGCCAAAGTGATTTGTAATTAGGGATCCACTGATTTGGGAGCATCGTGAAGAAGCCATGATTATAGACAACCCTCTCTAAATCAAACCCTTTATATTGGCTTATTCATTATATTCTATCCTGTAAAGGCATAAGAAAAGAAAAGGCTTGGCTTATAGTTTATAGAGGAGAAACATATTGTAGGAATTTAGATGAAATTAGTGGAATAGCAAGAAATGGTTTTTTAGAATCTAAATAGGATCTCATTTATATAATAATATGAATTATCAAAATAAAATGAAATACCCTTGATGCGTAAATTCCTCAAAGGAACAAGGCACGTCTTTCGGAGATTTTAGAACGTCAATCGCCGTTCCTCTAGTATTGGTCTACAACAACAATCAAATATCTCACGTATGCTAGTACGGAATCAAGAACTGTTCTTGATTGCTTTTTAGAGTTTGAATAATAATGTGAGAGGAGGCAAAAGTGAGTATGGAACTTGGGTTAGGGTTAACAACCCCATATGTATATATTTATATATGTAACATTTACATATATAATTATTTACATATATACATAAAACATTTACATATATGATGATTTACATATATATAACACTTTACATTTGTAAGGTTTATATATATAATTTTGTATTAATTAAGTAACTAAAAGTGACTTAATTAACTAATTTATTCTGTTACAGCTCCCACATAATTATATCAGATTTGTCTAATCAATTGCTTATAAGTATAACCTCATAGGACTCGACTAAAGTTAGTAGTACGTTAATTTAATTAACATACAAATTATAGTCAGTTTATATTAAAACACTATAATCACCTAAAATAACCAAATATTACTATCTCCATAAATAGTCGTAATTATATTCATTTTGTTATATTTGTTGAGGACATTTTCTTCAATCTCCCACTTGGCTGAAAACAAGTGTGTAACCATAAACTCTTTAAGTCTCTTAATGTCGAATTTGATAGTATGATTACATCTTATGTCATCCATACTAATGTTCAAATCATTTCTTTTAATCCGAGCTTGAACTGTCGAAACAAATGATTAACTCTTAATCTATTTGAACACTACCACGCAATTTTAAGCTCTTACTCTTCAAGAGGCCCAAGACACCAGTCCTAACAATTAGGAGGACTTATTCAATCTTGTACAACCACAACTCCCACTTATCTTTTAGCAGACTCGAACATTCCCTTTATAACCTTCTATTACGGCACGTCGTTTGAGAATGTCAAAGACATATTAATCACTAAATGAGAACAGTGTCATACTCATGTCAAAGGAATCAACTAAATATAATGAATGAAATTCTTAAAATAATTTGAAGAATATCATGTAGGTCTATCCAATATGTATCCATATACACATCCATGTAAATGACTAGACATCTTCATGTCCCCATAGCCCATGAAACTGCACTATTAATCAACTTACAAACTAATTCTTTAATGAATCATTTATGTCCAATTTAATAATTTGGACTAGGGACTAACAATATTTATAACCTCGGTTCACTTCATAGGGTTTCATTCATCAAATCACGCATTTGACAAACCTATCGAGTGTTGTATAATACTTTGGACATTTTATTTAAATTTAAACCAAAGTTAAATAAGATTAATCAGTTTATTGATAAACATAAACAAACATATTTAAGTTTTTTTTATTTATGTAACTAATTTTACAATAAAATAGTACAAAACTAAAGCCATTATCTATTCAATATGCTAGCTTAAGCCCTAAATCCCTAGAATGACTTTCATGCTTGGGTTGGGGCAATGGTTTAGTTAACGGATCAGTAATGTTATCATACATGTGAATTTTCCAAACCATCACATCCTTTCTTTCCACAATCTTATGAATGATGTGAAACTTTTTAAGTACATGTTTGGACTTCTGGTGTGATCGTGGCTCCTTGCCCTAAGCAATGTCACCATTATTATCACAATGCAAAATAATTCTATTTCCAATATTAGGCACTACTCCTAGTTCATAAATAAATTTATTCATCCATATAACTTTGTTTTTCACATCAACTGCAACAATGTACTCAGTCTCTGTTGTAGAATTGGCTACGGTGCTTTGCTTCGAACTCTTCTAGCTCACAGCCCCTCCATTTAGAAGAAAGATGAAACCAGATTATGATTGAAAGTCATCTTTGTCTATTTGGAATCTTGCATCCATGTAACCTTCAACAAACAATGTACTTTCTCCTTCATACATAAGAAATGATCCTTAGTTCTTCTCAAGTACTTAAGGATATCCTTAGCTGCATTCCAGTGTGCGTCACTTGGATTTGATTGGAATATGCTACATATACTCAAATCATATAAGCCATCTGGTCGAGTACAAATCATGGAATACATAATAGAATCTATTGCCGAGGAATAAGATACATTACTTATTCGCCTAATCTCATCAATATTTGAAGGATGTTGAGTCTTGCTTAGCTACAAATCATGCTACATGGGGAAGAAACCTTTTTTTGAGTTTTCCATATTGAACCTAGTAAGAACCTTATCAATATAAGTTCTTTGACTAAGTCCAATTAATCGTTTAGAATGATGTCTATAAATCTTGATCCCCAATATGTACTAAGCCTCTCCAAGGTCTTTCATAGAGAAACACTTCTTTAGCCATTTTTTGACAGAGTTAAGCATGGAAATATTGTTTCTTATGAGTAATATTTCAGCTACTTATAAAGCTAAGAAGATAATGCTTATCCCACTAAACTTCTTGTAGATACAAGCTTCTCATCAAATCAAAGATTCCAACTCCGAGATGCTTGCTTCAGCCCATAAATGGACTTTTGAAGCTTACATACCTTCCTAGGATTCTCTGGATCCATAAAACCCTCTAGTTGTGTCATATACACATCCTCTTTCAATAACCCATTCAAGAAAGCGGTTTTGACGTTCGTTTGCCAAATTTCATAATCAAAGATGACAACAATTGCTAGGATTATCCGAATGGATTTAAGCATTGTAACTTGTGAAAAGTTTCATTATAGTTAATACCATGAATATGTCTAAACCCTTTCGCAACCAATCTAGCTTTGAAAACATCAATGTTTCCATCCTTGTTTTTTTCAATTTGAAAATCTATTTACAACCAATAGGCGTAACCCCGTTAGGCAAATAAACCAAGTTCCATACTTGATTTATAGACATGGATTCCATTTCAGACTTTATAGCTCTAAGCCATTTTACAGAGTCTTAACTCGTCAAGGCATCTTTGTAGCTAGTAGGTTCCTCAAGTTCTAAAATCATTATTTCAAAACTTTCACTTAAGAAATCCATAAACCTCTTTGATGGATTTCTTGGTCTACTAGATCTACGAGGGGCAACAACAAGTGTAATTTTCTTCTCAACAATTTGAGAATTTTGCTCAAATTGGATTCAAGTGGAGTAGTAGGAGGTTTATGCATTGAATGATCTTCCTCTAGCACAAGGTTAGGCATGGTAAAAGGGTCATGCATTGGATGCACCACCTCTATTGTTGGCAATGACACAAGTACTTCTACTTCTAACATGGGTTGAACCATATCCATTTGTTTCTCTTCTCGAACTTCTTTGAGAAATACATTACTCCTACTTTCCTTTTTGGAAATGAAATCCTTTTCTAGAAAGGTACCCTCTTTAGCAAGAAACATTTTATTTTTATGATGATTGTAGAAGTAATAGCCCCTTGTTTCTTTAGGATAACCTACAAAGAAACATTTTTCGCCCATGGGAGCGATTTTTTCAAGCTATAAATGTTTTACATAAGCCTCGTAGCCCCAAATGCGTAAATAAGACAAAGAACTCTACTCTCCATAACTCATATATTGTTTTATCGATTGCCTTAGATGGAGTCTTTTTGAGTGTAAAAGGAGAAGTTTCGAGAGCATGTCCCCAAAAGGATCCTGGAAGGTCAGCAAGACTCATCATAGATCAAACCATATCCAATAGAGTTTGATTTCTCATCTCAAACACAACATTCATTTGTGGTGTTCCAAGTAGAGTCCATTGTGAAATAATCCCACAACTCTTCAAACGATCATTGAACTCTTGGCTCAAGTATTCATTACCATGATCTAATAATAATGCTTTGACTATCTTGCCAAGTTAGGTCCCTACTTCGTTCAAAGGATTCTGATTTATATTTTATTAAGTAGATATATCCATATCTACTTAAATCATCAATAAAGGTTATGAAGTATCTATAACTTCCCCTAGCTTTCATACTTGGTCCACATATATCTGTATGTATTAGAATCAATAGTTCGTTGGCTCATTCACCTTTTCTATTCACCTTTTCTAGTAAAAGGTGATCTAGTCATTTTTTCCATCAAACTTGATTCACATACATCAAATGATTCAAAATCAAAAGATATTAAAAGTCCATCTTTATGTAACTTCTAAAAACAATTTGGGTTAATATGGCCCAAATGACAATGCCATAGTTAGGGGGGTTTATAGCATTTAATTTATGTTTCTTTCTTACTATGTTAAGGATCGGTTTATCTTGGTTGACTAGATACATTTCATAGTATTATTAGCACTGACATAAAACATGTTATTCTTATAGATAGAGAAATAACCTTTCTTCATCGTAAACGAATATCCTTCATGATCCAAAACATGAATTGGAACAATGTTTATTTCAAAATTAGGTACATAATAACAATTATTAAGTTCTAATACTAATCAAGAAAGTAGAGGTAGATTATAAGTTCCAATTCTTGTGGTAATAACCTTTGCTCCATTAGCTACGTGCATTTCTGCCTCTCCCTTAGCCAGCTTCTTACTCCATTTGAGTCCCTCCATATTTGAACAAATTTGAGAAACAAAATCAGTATCACATACCCAAGAAGAAGTAGGCGTTGCTAAATTAACTTCTATAATAACGTAGATACCTAAAACTAGAAGCACTTGACTTGTTGCCCTTTAAGTACTTAGGGAAATTCCTCTTCAAATGACCAATCATATCACAGTGAAAGCATTTGCTTTCAGCAGCAACCCTTGTCTTTATTGTAGCCTTAGGCTTTTAGAAGATTTGGCAACAACTCCTTGTTTACCATTTTCAAAATTTTTCTTGCCAGCCTCAACCTTCTTAAATCCTTTTGCATTTTGAACCATGTAAAAATCTTTCTTTGGCTCAAAATGGATATTTTGCTTACTAGTAATGAGTATCCTATTCAACTTATCCTTCTCAAGGTTTGAACACAAAATTGAAAAGAAATTAATTATTATTGTTGTAACTAGCCATGATATCTATAATAGAACATATGCAAAATTCATTATGCTTATCAAAATGAGTTTTAAATATTTAAACTATTTAAATAATAAAAGCCATGCGCATTTAATTCAATTTAATGCACACTTAATTCAATTTAAAATTATCCCTTTTGATTTAAGTGATTTAAAGATTCGATTTAAAATAATTTTAAGCAGACTTGAGCCCTAAGTATTCTTAAAGTTATTTTATCAAGGTAAGTAAAGTCTTTACTAATTAAAACACTTATTAGTCTTGGTTGATAGGTGATACCTCCTTATCATACTCCTATTCCTTTATTTTAAAACCCAAAACCCTTTTCATGATTTTGTTTAGTATAACCATATAAGACTTATAAATTTCTCAAATTTACCCTATTTATCCCAAGACAATTAGCAGTACCTTGTTTAGGCAGAACCTACAACTAATGATCAAAGGCTTCAATAGGTGTTTATTTGGAAAAGCATATTAACTCATTATTAATTAGGGACCTTAGTCATATTGATTTATCTAAAGGTGAACTCATGACATAAATAAAACAACATAAACTTGAAAAACATTGTAAAGAATTATAAAATGCAAAAAATAAATGTGATCCTAATATCGCCCCTAAACTCTAAAGACAACTCTTCATGGGCTACGTCCTTGAACCATCATGGATCACCATTTCTTGATCATCATTGGACCTTTACTCCTTGGATATCCATCCATAGTGATTACAAGTGATTTTTGAAATTTATAATAACTAATTAAAATAAATTACAAAAATACAAATGATATGCAAATCACATTTAGGTTACAAGAAAACTTTAATGATGTGCAGATCGTATTTTCTATCCTAATTTGAGCCATACTAGTGACCTCATGATATCATAGTATCACATATTATAACAAGTATAAAGTTAATAATATCATCATATTAGAAATTAAAAATATGCTATTAATAATTAAAAAAATATATTATTTAATTATATTAATCTCATTTTATAAAATTAAATGAAATTCAAAATAATAAAACATGTCATAAAAGAAAATAATTTAAAACATTCACTATTTCAATTTACTAATCATATTAATAAATTTAAATAATAAAAATTATGGCATTAACAAAATTTCAATTTTACTAATCAAATTAATAATATTAAAACATAGATTATTTAATTTTACTAATCGAATTAATTAAATTAAATAACTATCCATCAATAACTATTATTGACTAACTTTATTATTTTTGATTCAATTAAATTTAAAGGTGATACATAAACTCAAATTAATTAGATGATTAAAATTGCAAAGAAAAGAAAAGAAAAGAAAAGAAAAGGAACGACTGGGCTTAGAACCCAATTCGGCCCGTTATGGCCCTCACACAACTATAGGTTTAGTCAGTAGCAAGCAACAAAATTTTGACAAATACTAACCGGACTCCAAGCTCAACAGCTCGTCGTGGCCCACGAACCTGTGTGCAGCAACACACTACACAACCACTCATAACCACCATGCACAAATGCAAGCTTCATAGCCACGCAACTCACCAACGACAAAGAAACCCATCCCCAAGGTCGGAGCACATTCCAGCAACAAGTCACCTCAGCACCGCCATGGTAGTCACCATTCCTTCCCCTTTTGCTCAAATATCTTTCAATTCAATCAATTGTTGAAAAAGTTAGGGTTCTAAATGTTGAGACTTTAATTAGGCAAAAAGCGTTCGAATTTTTCACAAATATACAATCTAATTGTATCATCATGCTATTCAAACAATAATATATCAACTTTCGAACCAAAATAATTCAAGAAAGTCACTATTTTAGATATGATAATTTCAAATATGGGGTTTTTAAAGAACACCGAAATTAATTAAAACATTTTCATTAATAACGTCCCTATTAATGACTAATTTGAGTATCAAAATACATCACCCAATCGATTAAAATTCAATTTTAATCATGTAATTTTAATTCACTTACTAAACCGCTCCTAATTGAATCAAAATAACTTAATTTCATAGATAATCATATTAAAATATGCAAGAGGCTAACTGATACCAAAGTAGAAATTTTGATGCAATTAGTGGAATTGCAAAAAATAATTTCTTAGTATATATACTTGATCTCATGCATAAAGTAATAGGAAATATCGAAATAGAACAACATACCATTCATGTGTGAATTCCTCAAAGCAAATGAGCATTTGGAGATTTTAGAACGTCAGTAGTCATTCCTCTAGTATTGGTTCATAAGCAACAATCGGATATCTCACGTATGCTAGTATGAAATTAAGAACTGTTCTTGATTGCTTTTTAGGGTTTGAATAATAATGTGAGAGGAGGCAAAAGTGAGTATGGAATTTGGGTCAGGGTTAACAACACCATATGTATATACTGATATATGTAACATTTACATATATAATTATTTACATACATGTAACATTTACATATATGATTATTTACATATATAACACGTTACATATGTAATATTTACATATATAATTTTCTGCTAATTAAGTAACTAAAAGTGACTTAAATAACCTAATTAATTTTGTTATAGCTCCCACATAATTATATGATATTTGTCAAATAAATTGCTTAAATGTGTGACCTCATAGGACTCGATTAAAGTTAGTAGTCTGTTAATTTAATTAACACACATATTAAAGCCAATTTATAGCAAAATACTATAATCACCTTAAATAACCAGATATTATTATCTCCATAAATAGTCCTAATTATATTCAGTTTGTTACACTTGTTGAGGATATTTCCTTCACATATAAGCTTAATAGGACAATGACTTAGGGAAAGAGATGCGCAACACAACCCTTGGAATTTCTTTATCAACATCAAACTCCAATAATTCAATAGCATGTGTCACTCTAAAAAAAATATGCCTAGCCAAAAGATTGAGCCCATGTTAAAAACTCACCAAATCGAATTTCATTTATTTATGCAAATTCCTTCATTCGTTTATGTGAATTTCAAATCTGTGGCCCCTTGAAATCCTAATTCCAATTGCTAAATATGTTATCTTCATCAATCTTACATTCATCAAGTGCTAGTCACAATTAGGCATGTTCCTATTATAAGTGGTAACCATTATGAGGTTAGAGTACTTTGCCAAAAAAAATATAAATTAAGTTTAGAGTAACTAGGTTACGAATCTTAGGATAAGCCATGTTGCCAATATTCTTAATGGTACCCAACGAGTCATAAAGGAGTATGAAAACCTAGCCGGAAACAACTAGAACTAACATTCAACATTCCTAAAATGCATTATACGGAAACAAAAATACATCAAGGAATTCCAAATTTATACCTAGTATAGATTACTGTAGCTTATACCACGGTAGAAAAAATAAAATAAAAAATGCTTTAAATAAACCCACCATCAGATATATCACACAATTCACCAAGTCGCTCAACAAGCATTTCTACATCTTCCTCTTCCACTTGTAGATTCTGGAAAGGAGACCGGGCTACGAAAAGGCAAATGAAGTCCGCATTGAGATCAAAGTCTACCTCTTCGTCTGTTATGAGCTTTGACAAGATAAATGAGCTTCACAATTCAGGGTTTGTGACGATAATGGTAGAGGAAGATAACTGGGAAGTTTAGATCAAAGTGTACCTCTTTGTGTGTTATGAGCTTTGACGAGATGAACGAGCTTCACAATTAAGGGTCCGCGGCGGTAATCGCGGAGGAAGATAATTGGGACGATCAATGTGGGTATAGGTGTTATACACAACGTGCATATCTGCAATAAATGTAGGAGGAAAATTAATGCGCCATTGCTGAATGTTGCTAAATGAGAAAGATTGATGTTACTGAATGTTGCCAAATGCTCGATTATATTGTTAGATATAGGTATATGTCTCAGATATATAGATGATATCAGGTACATATATAGATATCAAGTCTCAAGTATAGATGAATGTTATTGAATACTCGATTATCAAATATAGTTATACACAATGGGTCTCAGATATAGGTGATATTATGTCACATATATATTATTATGATAATGTGTTAGGAAAAAAATGCAAAAGAAAAAATTCTTTATTGAGATTTAAGATATAGGTGTAATTATCTTAGATATAGGTATTATTATGTCAGATATATGTGTTACTATGTCAGATATAGGTGTTATTATCTCATATATATGTATTATTATCTTAGATATAAGTAATATTATCTCAGTATTAGGTACAAAAATAACTATATCAGGTATATAAATGATATCAAGTATATACATAAAATTACAAAAATAACCCTTGATATAAGTTATAGAAATTTATAACCGGTAAAAATTAGGAAAGCCTCAAAATACATCATTATTAGTAGTAGAAACTTGAAAAAATAAACGGAGAGGAGAGAACTTACCAAAAGAGATAAGTATAAGTCCTAATAACAGAATAAGACATATAGTCTTTAGCAGGCGGAGGCGATGTAATAAGATGCATATATATTGCCTATAAAGGAGGAATATAAACAAGAAAAGAAAAGGCATACGTAATTAATGAGTTAAAGGTAATACCAAAAGGTTTGGGCTTTATTGATATGGATCAAGCATGACAACAGGTTCTCCTTTCCGGATTTATCCAAGTTCGATCTACTCCTGCATATGTTTCCTCTTGGCTGATCTAGGGGTCCAATAATTGAGGATTCGTTTTTGTTTTCCCTCTAAATTAAAACTATCTCCACCTCCTTTGACTCTAGGGTGGATCCGATTTCTCCCTGGTCCCCTGATGGATCCTACTTTTCCTTCCCAACTTCAAAAAAATAAGCCAACCTAACTTCAACTTTAAGTTTTCTTCCCCTCCTCCCCCTCCCTATCATCCCTCTTATCCTTCCTTCTCCATCCCCTCATCTTCTTTCTTCATTCCCCCCCCCATCTCAACCACACTCTCTTGGCTCTCTTGACTCCTTCTTCTCCTCCTCTTGGGCTCGAGTTGGTTTTGTCTCTAGTCAAAAACCTGTATATTACTTCATCTCCTAGATCCCCCAAGTCTCGCTTGCCATGAATGAAAGGGAGCCTCTCTTCTAAGAGAAAAGCTAATTTTCTGGTTTTTTAATTGATTATTTTGACAAGAAGGTGAACCAAGCGCTAACCTTTATAGGAAACAACTTGCTGCTGACGCCATGAGATTAAGCCCAGTTGGAGGTGCAAGTTGTTCAAGAAAGGCTTAATAAAGGGGTAGAGTGGGGTAAGAAACCCAAGAATACAAGATTCTATAGGGGCTATGTAGGAAAGAAATATGGCTTATCTGATGATGATGATGATGATGATGCGTTTATATATGGAATGAAGTCTCACCTTGGAAGCTGCAATGGTTGCTATTCTAAAGAGGATGTTTGTGGTCCTACCTTTGATCTTCTGAATCCAAAGGGATTAGTGGTTGGCCCTCAAGAGCCATAGTTAGCCAAATGAGGATTTGGAGCTGGAATTGTAGGGGAGATAGTCCTAATTCTGGCCCTACAATTCCATTTATTTATAGTAATAGTAGAAAGTTCAATTTAGACATTATTTTCCTGTGTGAAACAAAATAAAACTCTAACTCTATCTTTTGTTCTCTTTTATGTATGGGTTTTTCAAAATTTCATGGCCACAAGCTAAAGGGATCAGCTGGGGGTCTTAATTTTGTGTTGGAAGGGCTCTTACAAGCTCTCTCTAATCTCCTCTTCATGTAATGTAATTTTTTGTAAAATAGTTGACATCGAAGGATTAGAGGAGAATGTCTTATTTGTTTATAGATCGCCTTACATCTAGCTGCGAGGTCTAGTATTGGATATGATTCAAGATAATCTATCTTAGTTCAAGGGAAATCACTTTTTAATTGAAGATTTTAATCAGATTGAATATCCCTCCCAAAAACTAGGGGAACCCTCCTCTATTCCAAGTGCCTCTCAATTTTCTGCATGAAGGCTTAACTTTGGCCTCTTACAAATCCCATTATCTGGTGTTCATTACTCATGGACTAACAATAAGAAAGAAGATAAGGAAATCTTTGAGCTGTTAGACTAGGCATACTGCAATGATGCATGGAGACTCGCTCATCCAAACACTAAAGTCATTAATCTTCCCGTGTTTCCTCTTTGATCATGGCCCGATTCTACTTGACTCAAATCCTTGTTCTCACAAAAAAGAAAACCATATAAATTAGAAGCATGGGCTTCCTATTTTATGATGCTAGGAGAATTACTGAGCAAGAATGGGATAAACCCACGTACCTACCCTTAATGATAAATGTGGTAAGGAAATATGAAAGAATTCATAGAAGCCTTAGAAATTGTTGTCTGATGTGCTCGTTTTAGAGCACATTTATTAACTCATTTTAGTGTCAAGTCTCGTAGTTTTGTAATGGTTTTATGTATATTATGCTTGATTTTACCTTGATCTTGTTTTCGAGTTGTCTTAAGTTTATTTCAGGCAATTTTGATGATTTCAAGGTGAAAGGCGATACATTTGAGCCTTTGACACACATATCTTAGCTTGGGCAAGTGTTCGAAGACATTCATGAAGATTTCACGGAGTTCAGAAAAGAGGGAAGTGAAAAGAGGAAAGAATGCTCTCAGATTCGACCGAATCTGAGAGACATTCGACCGAATGATTGCAGATTCGACCGAATCTGAGACTCATTCGGTCGAATGAGAGGCAGTCTTCAGTGTTCTCGAGCCTTGCTACTGGAAAGGCCGAATGGAACTCATTCGGGCGAATGAGCTTCCATTCGGCCGAATCACCCTGTACATTCGGGCGAATGCTTAACAGAGATCGATTCCTCGAAGCCTCTGGAATGGGCGAATGGAAGACAATTCGGGCGAATGGGATCACATTCGGCCGAATGATACCTATATTCGGGCAAATGACAGTGTTTTCCTCCGGATCAACTACTTTTTTTTAGGGCCGGCTCCTATGCACTTTAGGGTTTTTCGTAGGTTTTTCTTATTTTGTTATAAATACCCCCTTCCTCTGATGAGGAGGGGGAGAGCTAGGTTAAATACTTTTATGCACTTTTAGATTTCTTAGCCTCCAAATTCTTTTAGTTTTAGCTTTCAATTTTCAGTTTTTCTTCAACGCTTTGTAGTTCGAATTCTTTTCGTGGATATCAATTTGAAGCTTTTGTAAGTTTAATTCCTTCCTTTAATCTTAATCCATTGCTTTATTTCATTGCATGTTTAGTTCTAAGTTTATCGTTTATTAATTCTGATTTTGTTTTCATTCTCGATTTCATTCCACGTTCGTTTCTGCAGCATCTTTTAATATCTTTATGTCTTTACGCATGAACATGAGTGAGTAATTCTTTTAGGGGTTTTGATTGGTGAAACCTTAGGAAAGCTATGATCTTTATTGCTTAAGATTGTAGAAACGATGTTAATAAATAGTTTCGGATTCCGATGCGAATCTTGTCCTGCCACTCCTTTGGAGACATAGGGCGATTATAGGTCGTTCGTGTGATCTATAGGGTCACCAACTTCCTCTCGTATTCTCGGGTATCCATGCTAGTTATTAACAGATTTTCTGTAATCTATCATGTTCGGTTTAAAGCTTTATTCCTAGGGTGAATCCAATCTTGTCCCCGTTTTTCTCTACTTGCTTTACTTCGTGATTTGTCGTCATCTATTTTCCATCTATTAGTTTTAACTGAATTTCCAACCCCAAATAGTCCGGTTGTGTTAAAAGTCAAAGTCTTGATATACCTTGTCTTCGTGGTTCGACCCCCTACTCCGCTATACTCGTATAGTTTGTAGGTTGGAATAAATATTGTTTGCATAACCTGTCTTTTAGTTAACGACCTAGAAAACCGGTTATCAAAATGGGATTGAGCCTTTAGGACTCTATTATGAGTCCTATATTGATGAGTGTTAGTCAGGGAATCTTAAGAATTGTGTCTGTTCTCCTCCAGCATGGTCTACTTTTCTAAAGGTTAGGGATGATAACACGTTTGTAGTTAAAAGCTACATAGCCAAAGTGCCTACCATGAAAATCAATTTACTCTAGGTTGAGCCAAATTTGTGCCTTTACCTTCTTTTGTAGCCACGCTATCTAACTCCACATGAACCAAATACTCCCTCTTTTTACCTAGAGGATAGTCATGTGATCATAGTGAAGTTGATGTTTGTAGCATTGTAATATAGGATTTCGGTTTGGGGAAATGATCATTAGATGATTTGACTACATACACTAGTCTTAGTGCATTTCAAAGAAGTATGCACATAGAAAGCTCAGAAAAAGCTTGAAAAGCACAAAAGAAAAAAAAAGAAAAAATAAAAAGAAAAAAAAAGAAAAAAAAAAAATAAAAGAAAAACAAACAAAAGAAATTAGAGAAGAAGTTGAGAATAAAGTTGACATAGTGTATTAGTCTACTATTGGGAATTTTGGGATTGACATGGTTGTCGGAAGGCATAATCTTCCTCGGTTTTACTTCCTTGGATCATTTACTATCCTCTATTTCAACTCCACATTCCCAAATTCTACCATACCTCGATCCAAACCTACATTACAACCCTTTTTCAAACCTGTTCGACTTAACCTGATTAGTAAGATCAGTGCTGGAGAGCAGATAAGACACGATTTACGAGATTTCTCCCTGCTTAGGTGTTTAATTCCCGACTCACCTTTAGTCGGATGACTTCGAGTGAAACACATACCCCATAAACACATGAGCGTAATGGAAATTTCCCACACCTCGTGGGAAATAACCTTGGGAGCGTAGACTTGCGACCTCATTAGGTAGTGGGCGGAATGAATTATGATGTGGCTCGCTCGGCAATCCCGAGTAAGTGTAAAAAGTTGATTGTGCTTTTTAAATCCCATTGTACTTGCACACCCATGGCTAGGGAAGAGTTTCGCACGTGCACGGCTTGCATTGACTTAAGCTTCACTTCTCATGTTTTTCATTAGTCTCTTCATTCATTTCTTCATTCATATTGCCTTTAGCTGTCATTTCACCTTTCTAATTCGTTTGCTAGGGACTAGCAACGGTCTAGCTTGGGGGAAGTTGATGTGCTCGTTTTAGAGCACATTTATTAACTCATTTTAGTGTCAAGTCTCGTAGTTTTGTAATGGTTTTACGTATATTATGCTTGATTTTACCTTGATCTTGTTTTCGAGTTGTCTTAAGTTTATTTCAGGCAATTTTGATGATTTCAAGGTGAAAGGCGATACATTCGAGCCTTTGACACACATATCTTAGCTTGGGCAAGTGTTTGAAGACATTCATGAAGATTTCACGGAGTTCAGAAAAGAGGGAAGTGAAAAGAGGAAAGAATGCTCTCAGATTCGACCGAATCTGAGAGACATTCGACCGAATGATTGCAGATTCGACCGAATCTGAGACTCATTCGGTCGAATGAGAGGCAGTCTTCAGTGTTCTCGAGCCTTGCTACTGGAAAGGCCGAATGGAACTCATTCGGGCGAATGAGCTTCCATTCGGCCGAATCACCCTGTACATTCGGGCGAATGCTTAACAGAGATCGATTCCTCGAAGCCTCTGGAATGGGCGAATGGAAGACAATTCGGGCGAATGGGATCACATTCGGCCGAATGATACCTATATTCGGGCGAATGACAGTGTTTTCCTCCGGATCAACTACTTTTTTTTAGGGCCGGCTCCTATGCACTTTAGGGTTTTTCGTAGGTTTTTCTTATTTTGTTATAAATACCCCCTTCCTCTGATGAGGAGGGGGAGAGCTAGGTTAAATACTTTTATGCACTTTTAGATTTCTTAGCCTCCAAATTCTTTTAGTTTTAGCTTTCAATTTTCAGTTTTTCTTCAACGCTTTGTAGTTCGAATTCTTTTCGTGGATATCAATTTGAAGCTTTTGTAAGTTTAATTCCTTCCTTTAATCTTAATCCATTGCTTTATTTCATTGCATGTTTAGTTCTAAGTTTATCGTTTATTAATTCTGATTTTGTTTTCATTCTCGATTTCATTCCACGTTCGTTTCTGCAGCATCTTTTAATATCTTTATGTCTTTACGCATGAACATGAGTGAGTAATTCTTTTAGGGGTTTTGATTGGTGAAACCTTAGGAAAGCTATGATCTTTATTGCTTAAGATTGTAGAAACGATGTTAATAAATAGTTTCGGATTCCGATGCGAATCTTGTCCTGCCACTCCTTTGGAGACATAGGGCGATTATAGGTCGTTCGTGTGATCTATAGGGTCACCAACTTCCTCTCGTATTCTCGGGTATCCATGCTAGTTATTAACAGATTTTCTGTAATCTATCATGTTCGGTTTAAAGCTTTATTCCTAGGGTGAATCCAATCTTGTCCCCGTTTTTCTCTACTTGCTTTACTTCGTGATTTGTCGTCATCTATTTTCCACCTATTAGTTTTAACTGAATTTCCAACCCCAAATAGTCCGGTTGTGTTAAAAGTCAAAGTCTTGATATACCTTGTCTTCGTGGTTCGACCCCCTACTCCGCTATACTCGTATAGTTTGTAGGTTGGAATAAATATTATTTGCATAACCTGTCTTTTAGTTAACGACCTAGAAAACCGGTTATCAAAATGGCGCCGTTGCCGGGGACAAGGCGTAATATTTAGACTTAACTTGTTTTAGCATAACTTTATTTATTTTATTTCCATTTTCGTTTTCCTTTCTGTGTGTGGTTGTCTTTGACTTAGGTGTTTGCATGCCCCATAGCACGCGTAGGTCAAACCAGCCAATTACACCCTTAAATCCTGAAATCCAACGTGTTAGGAGACAACGCCCTTCAAAGTATACCTCACAATCTGTCCAAAACCCTACCATATCCATAATGGCCGAAGAACATCAATTGTTTGGCCAATTCGGAACTCCTGGCTCACAAGAGTTCCAAGGGGGTGTAGTACTTCCTGTTGCTACTACACCTTACCAAATTCATCCTCAGTTCACAAGAATGGTTAAGGAAACACCATTCAGTGGCTTAAGAAATGAATGTCCTCTTCAACACCTAGAGGCATTCTCGGATATTTGTGGACTTATCCCTCCTTGTCCTAATAGCCCTGATTATGTGCGAATGCACCTTTTCCATCTGAGTCTAGCGGGAGATGCCAAGGATTGGTATAAATGCTTAGAACCCAATTCAATTGTTAATTGGGCTCAACTAAAAACCGCATTTCTAGAAAGGTTCTATCCTACGGTTCGAACGCAGGATTGGCGTAAGAAAATTGCGTCATTCACCCAAGAGGATGATGAGAACCTTAGTGCTACATGGAGTAGGTTTAAAAGAATGATTAGAGCATGTCCCCACCATGAGTACGGGGAGAACCATCTCAACACATTCTTTTACGATGGTCTTAATGACTCCACCAAAGCACTTCTAGACTCAGCTGTAGGTGGCCAGCTTTCCAAAATTCCTTGCACCCAGGTAAAGGCCAAAATAGAGGAAGTTGCTAAGAATAGTGCCTGGGGAGGAACTCGGAGTCAGGGATTACCTAGAGGGATGCTAGACACAACTAACTTGGACAACATTAGCGCCAAAATAGAAGCCGTTATTGATAAAAAGTTGTCCAAACTAAGCCTAGCCGGTAGTTCGAACAACCCCCCAATGCGTGAAAAGCACTTTGCATGTGCCATATGTGGGGGTACCAACCATGATACATCTTATTGTGGTGGTTCGCACTCCGAGCATGTAGCTGCAGTTGACTATGGAGGGTATAACCCAGAACCGTAGGTGATGAACTATGACGGTTATGGGTATAACCCTGATCATGTGGCAACCCTTAACTATAGTGGACAGGGCCAAGGAGTAGGGTATGGGAAGCAACCTTTCCCAAACAACCAACAGTACAAACCTCCCTTTAACTCCAACCAAAACCAGGGAAATTTCCACCCGGGATACAACAAAAATGGTCAAGGTGGATTTAATAACCAAAGTTTCCAGGGGAACCAGACTAATGGGAACGTACCTAGGGCCAATGTGTATAGACCCCCAGGGTTTCACCAAGGACCTAGAAATAGTTCAAACTTGCCTTTTCCCCCTAGTCAGCCTCATCATGTGGCTCCTCAACCACAACATGGTCACACTTCAACCAATGACCATTTAGCCTCCCAAGTAACAACTCTTGCTCAACAGAACCAGAGTCTGACGCAAATTAATCAGACCCTCATCCAACAAATGCAGCAACTTCAAGCTCAGCAAAAGTTGTTTGAAACTCAACTGGCCCAAATGGCTAATCCTCCTGCACCACCGCTATTCCCATCTCACCCTCAACCTAACCCCTCTATACAACCTCCACCTCAGCAAACGAACCCAAACCAACACACTGCTAAGGCTATCCACCTGAGATCAGGGACTCAGTATAACAGTTCCTCATATCCGGTTGATACACCTTTGGTGCGGGTGAGTGATGAGACGAGAGTACACAATGATGAAAAAGAGGAGGAACATGGTAAAATGCCAGAGGTTGAAGATGAAAGTGGTATGGCAGGGAGTGAGAAGCCAGTAGAGAGTGAGGAGGAGAGGAGGAAAAAAGCTGAGGAAAGAAAGAGGTTAAACCGGTTATATGCACCACCGCTTCCTTTTCCTTACAGGAAAGTTGAGAAGCAACTTGATGATAAGTTCAAGAAGTTTCTTGAACATCTTCAGAAGATGGAGATGAAAATCCCATTCCTCGATGCTATGGCACAAATGCCAAAGTATGCTAAGTTCTTGAAAGACTTACTGTCCAACAAGAAAAAGCTTGAGGAAGAGGTAATCAGTCTGCCTCATCAAGTTAGCTCTATACTGCAAGGGAAAATGCCTATGAAGGAGCGAGATCCCGGTCCTTATAACCTCCCTATGAAGTTGGGAAACCTTGCTCCTAAAGGGGCGCTCACCGATTTAGGGGCTTCGATTAGTCTTATGCCCCTATCGATCGCCAAAAAGCTCCCCTTTGCCCTCCGACCTTCAAGGAAAACAATCCAACTGGCTGATAGGAGCATTAAAGTGCCATGTGGAGAGCTCGACGACATACCTATACAAGTAGGAGAACTAGTGGTCCCTTGTGATTTTGTGGTAATGGAAATGGAAGAGGACCCTTATACTCCACTTATCTTGGGCAGAGCCGTTCTGAAAACGCTTCGGGCAGTTATTAATTGCCATGATGATACCATAACGGTAGAAGTTGCCCAAGTAAAGGTAGTTTTCAAAATCTCTCCCCTTTTAAAGAAGCCTATGGTTGAGCAGATCTGTCGCCTTGAAGAAGGTGAAAGGGAGAGTGAGGTTAGTTATGAGGACAAGGAAGTAGAGGTTGGGTGTCAAATGATTGATGAGGATACCCCTACTATAAATGGGCTGTTGGAAGGCCGGTTAGATACGGCCCAGGATTCTGAAAAAGAAGCAGAATATGAGCATCTTTACGAGGTAGAGGAAAGTATTACGCATAAAAGGGAAGGTCCTAAATCTTTCCCCAAAGTGACTTTAAAACCTCTACCTCCCAGCTTAAAGTATGCTTATCTCGATGAAGATGAAGGAAGCCCGGTCATAGTGAATTCTGAACTCGATGACATTTCTTTGGAAAAATTACTTGTTTTATTAAGGAAATATCGAGATGTCATAGGATATTCACTAGGTGATTTAAAAGGGATTAGTCCATCCCTTGTTATGCACCGAATTCATCTTGATGATGAACAATTTTCCTCCATTGAGCCTCAAAGACGGCTCAATCCCAACATGAAAGAGGTTGTTAAGGATGAAATCCTCAAACTCCTCCAGGCCGGCATCATCTACTCAATTTCAGATAGTAGATGGGTTAGCCCAGTTCATGTTGTTCCTAAAAAGGGAGGAATAACCATCGTCGAAAATGACCGAGGAGAGATGATCCCCACAAGAGCCACCACGGGATGGCGAGTTTGCATTGACTATCGCAAACTCAATAAAGCAACCAGAAAAGATCACTTTCCCTTACCCTTCATCGATGAGATGCTTGAAAGACTTGCCAGGCACAGGTACTATTGTTTTCTAGATGGTTACTCGGGTTTCTTTCAAATCCCGATCCACCCCGAAGACCAACAGAAAACAACTTTCACCTGCCCTTTTGGGACTTTTGCCTACAGGAGAATGCCCTTCGGTTTATGCAATGCTCCATCCACCTTCCAGAGGTGCATGTCGGCTATATTCGCCGATATGTTAGAGGACTTTATGGAAGTGTTCATGGATGATTTTTCTGTTGGAGGGTCCTCTCTTGACACGTGCTTGACACATCTTGAGAAAGTGCTATTAAGGTGTCAAGAAACGAATCTTGTACTAAATTGGGAGAAATGTCACTTTTTAGTTCAAGAAGGCATCGTCCTAGGCCACAAAGTGTCTTACAAAGGCATAGAGGTGGGTCCTGCCAAAATTGACGTGATAAGGAATCTTCCTGTACCTACCTCAGTTACAGGAGTACGATCCTTTCTTGGACACGCAGGATTCTATAGGCGTCTCATCCTAGGATTTTCGACTCTAGCAAAACCCTTGAATGAACTTCTTCAGAAAGATGTCAAATTTCACTTCGATGAGAGATGTATGAATGCCTTTAACAAGCTAAAAGAGGCTCTAATTTCTGCGCCCATCGTGCAAGCTCCGGATTAGAGTTTGCCATTTGAATTGATGTGCGATGCCAGTGATATTTCTGTTGGTGCTGTCCTTGGGCAGAAAAAGGAGGGAAAGCACCATGTTATATGTTATATCAGTAAAACACTGGACCATGCACAACGCAACTACACTACAACTGAAAAAGAAATGCTAGCAGTCGTCTATGCTTTTGAGAGACTGCGCCAATATCTCATCTGTTCAAAAGTTGTAGTATTCACTGATCACTCGGCTCTGAAGTTTTTAATGACCAAGAGAGATGCTAAGCCGAGGTTGATCCGTTGGGTGCTCCTATTACAGGAGTTTGACTTTGAGTTGAGAGATAGGAAAGGTAGCGAAAATGTGGTAGCTGACCATTTGTCTAGGCTACCCGAGCTTAATAACGACGCCGTACCTATCCATGACGAAATGGTCGAAGAAACCCTAATGACAGCAATAGTAGTTGGGAAAGCCCCTTGGTTCGCAGATATTGCGAATTATTTAGCTTGTGGAGAACTTCCAGAGTTCGAATCAAGGGCCCTGAAAAAGGCTTTCTTTGGTAAAGTCGGGAACTTCTTTTGGGATGATCCCTACTTATTTCATGCTTGCGCAGACAGCATAATCCGCCGCTGCGTCACTGAAGAAGAAGTTCCAAAAATCCTAACTCATTGTCATTCCTACGCGTGTGGCGGCCACCATGGTATAATGAACACTGCTGCTAAGGTTGCCACCGCAGGTTTCTATTGGCCAACATTACACAAGGATGTTGAAACGTTTGTGAAAAGCTGTGAGAGGTGCCAAAAAGTTGGCAACATCTCAATGCGAAATGAGATGCCCCAAAACTACATCCTTGAGTGTGAAGTGTTCGACTGTTGGGGAATCGACTTTATGGGCCCATTTGTTTCATCTCATGGGAACCAATATATTTTAGTAGGAATTGATTATGTGTCTAAGTGGGTGGAAGCCATCGCCTCACCTACGAATGATCACAAAGTGGTTATTAAGCTTTTTAAAAGCATAATCTTTCCTCGATTCGGTGTTCCCAAAATAGTCATAAGTGATGGGGGATCACACTTTGCTAAGCACGAACTAAATAAATTATTGAAAAATTATGGAGTCGTGCACAAAGTTGGATCACCCTACCATCCCCAAACTCAAGGACAGGTGGAAGTAGCTAATAGGGAAATCAAGAGGATTCTCGAGAAGGTGGTAAACCCAAATAGGAAAGATTGGTCTCTAAAGCTAGATGACGCTCTTTGGGCCCACCGGACGTGTTACAAAACCCCTATTGGTACCACCCCGTTCCGGCTTTTATATGGGAAATCCTGTCACCTACTGGTGGAACTGGAATGCAAATCTTGGTGGGCGATCCAAACTCTAAATTTGGACCCCACCTTATTCTGCGAGAAGCGAGCCGCCCAATTACGAGAATTGGAAGAACTACGGCTCGATGCATTCCATAACATGCACATCTACAAGGAACGTACTAAGCGTTGGCACGACCAACGTATCATCCAACGAGAGTTCCTTGTAGGAGATAAAGTGCTGCTCTTTAATTCAAGAGCTAAGTTATTCCCCGGAAAGTTAAAATCACGGTGGTCTGGGCCATTCGAGATTTCACAAGTTTTCCCGTATGGAACGGTAGAGCTGAAAGACCATCATGGAAGACGTTTCGTTGTTAATGGACATCGGTTAAAACTCTTCCATGAGAGCAGCCTTCACAATGTCAACACCATTGAGCTTATAAAGTTAGATGATGTCAAAGTCGAATGATTGGTATAATCATTGACCCTTATCGAATATCCCTACTTTGAATCATCGTCCTTTACCGTTTTTTTTTTTTAAGATTTTAATTGCTTAGTCTCCCTTTTGTCTTTGTTTAATTACCCGAGCTACGTCGAGCTAAACGACGTTAAACAAAGCACTTACGGGAGGTAACCCGGTTTATTTGGATTTTCAAACAACTTAATCATAGTATATTGATTGATTTTGAGAGGGCACAAGTGTTTTGATCTAAACAGAGCGAAATCGCTTCCCATTCGGCCGAATTATAGGTCTATTCGGCCGAATGAAATCGAAGATGGAGCTAAACCCAATTTTGGCCAAGTTCCTGATAATGCCGAATGCAGTTTCAATTCGGCCGAATGAATCTCATTCGACCGAATGTAGTAATCCATTCGGTCGAATAGATCTTATGGGAGTATTTTACAAGGTTGCTGATAATGCCGAATGAAGCCAACATTCGGTCGAATGAAGTTACATTCCACCGAATTAAGAGACCTATTCGGTCGAATGGGAGCGAAGATTTCTTTGTAACACTAATCCATTCGACCGAACAGGTTATACATTCGGTCGAATAGGACACCATTCAACCAAATGGAAGCCCCATTCGACCGAATGGAGGTCAGTTCTATAAATATCAGCTCATTCCACGAAAAATCACACCGAACATTTCTACTCCTCTCATTCGGCCGACTCCCCCCAACACTCTTGCTCTCTCTCAAATCCTTCTACTCCCCTCCAAACCATCTTCAATTATCATGGGTCCAAGGAGAACTTTAAGGAACCCCTTCAAAAGATCCAAGAAGCATGGAGAGGGTTCCTCTTCGGGTGCGGCTCAGGAAGCACAACAAACCGGTTCTCAACAACCGGAGGGTCAACAAAGGCTTCCTGGCCAAGAACTATGGTTCGATGAGGACCACCCTACGGTTATTTTCGTATCTTTGGAGCAATATGAGCGTTTCCAAAGACTTAAGGTACGAAAAATCAACTCTACTCGTTATTTAGACCTATCAATTTTGCAAACAATAGGTATATACGAGCAATTTGTTGCATTATTAACTGCATGTGGGTTAGAAAATTGGATAAACATGTGGCACCCAACTCATAAGCTCTTAACTTATGAGTTTCTTAGTTCCCTAACCCCGTGCCAAAGGGATGGTAGGTTGCATTTATCTTTTAGGCTAAGGAATGCAACCTATTTTCTTGATTATGCTGCATTTTGTGCCGTATTTGGTTTCAATAACGAGCCTATTCCGGATAAACAACCGGACAACTCTCGGGTTTCCGAGCTATGGCCTAAAATAGCTGGCCGGCTTGTTTATCCGAATAGGAACATATATGCCTCTGATGTGCAACACCCAGTTTTGCGCATGTTCTTTAAATTTGCTAGGGAGACTCTGTTCCCTTCCCCTAGCCCTCACCTAGTACGAACGCACGAGGTGCACATCTTGCACCGCTATCTTGCACCACACGACGACACTGCACTAAGCTTGCCAATGACGCTGTGGAAGTTTCTAAACAACACAGCCACCCTAAACGCTACTACTGACTTATGTTTAGGGGGACACGTATTCCGCATTGCTGAATTCCTGAACGTCATGAATCCTGTGGAATTCAGCGAAAGATATGCCAGTTCCACTACCCTTCACGAGCAATGCCTCGTACGGGCTGGCTTCATCTTTGCGGACCCCATGCGATGGCGGTACTTGAAAGACCGCACCATCCCCCTCCCCTGCCCTCATTTACCTCCCCTAGTCCAGTTCGGGGCCTCGTATCTCTTAGAAGGCGACGTGCCGAGATACGCTGTCGAGCCCCCACTTGTACCACCTCCTCGCCCTCACACCCTCTCTATGCGTGACCGACCTAGAGCCTCTACCTCGGTCTTACCGGACCATGACGATTCAGACGATGAGTCTGAATCTGACATTATGTCCTCCCTAGGACGCATAGAGAGAAGGCTTGATCAGGTCCTCACCACCCAAGCCCATCACACCGCCCGGCTCGAACACCTTGAACAAAACTTCGAGCGGGCGAACTACCCATGGTATGATATGGCCTACCGCTCCCACATGGTCGGCGAAAGCATGGCCACCCCTTCCTGGTACCCTCGCCATGACAACTATAACGAGATATCACTAAGTCATGGGTTTGACCGGTTGAGGGTGGGTAGGCGTAGGTTCAATAACTTCACTCCGCCGGCTCCTAGAAGAGCCTCGGACGACTATGGGATGGACTACACGGGTGGGGAAGAGGAGGTTAATGAGGAGGATGACCAGGGGGATGATGAGGAATTTATGGGGGATGAGTAGTGGTGGACCTAACGGCCTCCCTTAGCGCCGAGGACGGCTTCATCCTAGCTTGGGGGGGATATCCATAGTCCACTACTCATTCTTTCGCGTGTCCTTTGGTCTTGGTTGTCAGTTTAGTGTTGTGTAGCGTTTCGTTGCTTCGTGTTTTATTTCTAGGTGTTATTTTGTGCTTTGCGCTTTGCTTTTTGGTGTTGTTTTCAGGAATATATACAAGAAGTTCCATATGCCGCTGCACCCAGTACTGGTATGATCTCCTATGCGAAAATCCAAATTTATGTATTTTAGTTATTTTTATATTCGTGTTTTTTTTTTTTACCCTTCTTTGCATCACATGCCCCCTTCCCCATCCTATATCCCAAACAAGCATGCAAGCCTCTGTTGTGCACTGACTTTATACAAACTCGTATTCCCGTAGCCCTGTGCCTGTTTTGGGTATGAGTTTATCAACTGTTTTTCACTTAGCTTGGGGGGATCTGAGCTTGCTTGGTATGTGGTTTGGATGACTACCTATTGAGGCGCATTTCGACTAACCTAGTAAGGATTGAGCCTTTAGGACTCTATTATGAGTCCTATATTGATGAGTGTTAGTCAGGGAATCTTAAGAATTGTGTCTGTTCTCCTCCAGCATGGTCTACTTTTCTAAAGGTTAGGGATGATAACACGTTTGTAGTTAAAAGCTACATAGCCAAAGTGCCTACCATGAAAATCAATTTACTCTAGGTTGAGCCAAATTTGTGCCTTTACCTTCTTTTGTAGCCACGCTATCTAACTCCATATGAACCAAATACTCCCTCTTTTTACCTAGAGGATAGTCATGTGATCATAGTGAAGTTGATGTTTGTAGCATTGTAATATAGGATTTCGGTTTGGAGAAATGAACATTAGATGATTTGACTAGATACACTAGTCTTAGTGCATTTCAAAGAAGTATGCACATAGAAAGCTCAGAAAAAGCTTGAAAAGCACAAAAGAAAAAAAAAAGAAAAAAAAAAGAAAAAAAAAGAAAAAAAATAAAAAAAACAAAAAAAAAAAGAAAAACAAACAAAAGAAATTAGAGAAGAAGTTGAGAATAAAGTTGACATAGTGTATTAGTCTACTATTGGGAATTTTGGGATTGACATGGTTGTCGGAAGGTATAATCTTCCTCGGTTTTACTTCCTTGGATCATTTACTATCCTCTATTTCAACTCCACATTCCCAAATTCTACCATACCTCGATCCAAACCTACATTACAACCCTTTTTCAAACCTGTTCGACTTAACCTGATTAGTAAGATCAGTGCTGGAGAGCAGATAAGACACGATTTACGAGATTTCTCCCTGCTTAGGTGTTTAATTCCCGACTCACCTTTAGTCGGATGACTTCGAGTGAAACACATACCCCATAAACACATGAGCGTAATGGAAATTTCCCACACCTCGTGGGAAATAACCTTGGGAGCGTAGACTTGCGACCTCATTAGGTAGTGGGCGGAATGAATTATGATGTGGCTCGCTCGGCAATCCCGAGTAAGTGTAAAAAGTTGATTATGCTTTTTAAATCCCATTGTACTTGCACACCCATGGCTAGGGAAGAGTTTCGCACGTGCACGGCTTGCATTGACTTAAGCTTCACTTCTCATGTTTTTCATTAGTCTCTTCATTCATTTCTTCATTCATATTGCCTTTAGCTGTCATTTCACCTTTCTAATTCGTTTGCTAGGGACTAGCAACGGTCTAGCTTGGGGGAAGTTGATGTGCTCGTTTTAGAGCACATTTATTAACTCATTTTAGTGTCAAGTCTCGTAGTTTTGTAATGGTTTTACGTATATTATGCTTGATTTTACCTTGATCTTGTTTTCGAGTTGTCTTAAGTTTATTTCAGGCAATTTTGATGATTTCAAGGTGAAAGGCGATACATTCGAGCCTTTGACACACATATCTTAGCTTGGGCAAGTGTTTGAAGACATTCATGAAGATTTCACGGAGTTCAGAAAAGAGGGAAGTGAAAAGAGGAAAGAATGCTCTCAGATTCGACCGAATCTGAGAGACATTCGACCGAATGATTGCAAATTCGACCGAATCTGAGACTCATTCGGTCGAATGAGAGGCAGTCTTCAGTGTTCTCGAGCCTTGCTACTGGAAAGGCCGAATGGAACTCATTCGGGCGAATGAGCTTCCATTCGGCCGAATCACCCTGTACATTCGGGCGAATGCTTAACAGAGATCGATTCCTCGAAGCCTCTGGAATGGGCGAATGGAAGACAATTCGGGCGAATGGGATCACATTCGGCCGAATGATACCTATATTCGGGCGAATGACAGTGTTTTCCTCCGGATCAACTACTTCTTTTTAGGGCCGGCTCCTATGCACTTTAGGGTTTTTCGTAGGTTTTTCTTATTTTGTTATAAATACCCCCTTCCTCTGATGAGGAGGGGGAGAGCTAGGTTAAATACTTTTATGCACTTTTAGATTTCTTAGCCTCCAAATTCTTTTAGTTTTAGCTTTCAATTTTCAGTTTTTCTTCAACGCTTTGTAGTTCGAATTCTTTTCGTGGATATCAATTTGAAGCTTTTGTAAGTTTAATTCCTTCCTTTAATCTTAATCCATTGCTTTATTTCATTGCATGTTTAGTTCTAAGTTTATCGTTTATTAATTCTGATTTTGTTTTCATTCTCGATTTCATTCCACGTTCGTTTCTGCAGCATCTTTTAATATCTTTATGTCTTTACGTATGAACATGAGTGAGTAATTCTTTTAGGGGTTTTGATTGGTGAAACCTTAGGAAAGCTATGATCTTTATTGCTTAAGATTGTAGAAACGATGTTAATAAATAGTTTCGGATTCCGATGCGAATCTTGTCCTGCCACTCCTTTGGAGACATAGGGCGATTATAGGTCGTTCGTGTGATCTATAGGGTCACCAACTTCCTCTCGTATTCTCGGGTATCCATGCTAGTTATTAACAGATTTTCTGTAATCTATCATGTTCGGTTTAAAGCTTTATTCCTAGGGTGAATCCAATCTTGTCCCCGTTTTTCTCTACTTGCTTTACTTCGTGATTTGTCGTCATCTATTTTCCACCTATTAGTTTTAACTGAATTTCCAACCCCAAATAGTCCGGTTGTGTTAAAAGTCAAAGTCTTGATATACCTTGTCTTCGTAGTTCGACCCCCTACTCCGCTATACTCGTATAGTTTGTAGGTTGGAATAAATATTGTTTGCATAACCTGTCTTTTAGTTAACGACCTAGAAAACCGGTTATCATTGTCTTACTTTCAAGAGAGAGAGGGAAATTGACTAGGATCACATCCAGTCTTTGCTACTAAAATCTTAATCTTCAAATCTTGCCTTTTCATCTATTCGAGAGGTCCTTGCTTCCAAGGAGAAGGCTAAAGAAGAAGCAAAGGAAAAATGGTGGTTCTAGAACCAATAAGCAAAGAGAAACTGGGATCAATATGGTGATCAATCCTCTCAATTCTTCTTTAAATCAATAAAGGAAAGAAAATCCAGAAATGAAATTAAAGCCTCAAAACAGATAAAGGTATATGGATATATGTTCATAAATGCATCAAGTAGAATTCATTGTAATATTTTAAGAGAATTTACTCAGGGAGCACGGCGATACAAGAAGAGTTGGAAGACTAGACTCTTGATCAGAAGATTAAGGATGAGTGGTTTAGAAGTCTTCCAAATATTGATGATTGATGACTGACATTTATGTCATTCATTTATATGTTTTTAGCAGAGTTTTATACACTTTTTATCCCAAGTTTGTCCCATTTTGCATCACTTTGTGCATATTCTAGGCTTAGGAGCATTCTTCGTGTTTTTGTCCTATTTTACTTGATTTCCCATATCTTTTCTACTTTTATGCATGTTTTTGTGGCTTAATACAAGTATCTAACAAGCTTGTGCACAAGACCTGAGGAATAGAGGTGCAAACTAGAAAAGTAAAGAAGAGAAGCTAAGAGATCACTTAAGAATTAAACCAAGAGGTAGAGGCCTCTTAAGAGAAAAAAGGCTTGAGCGGTCGCTTAGAAGAATCCAAGCGGCCGCTAAGTTTAAAGAAAGTTGGTAGGCAAAGAATCACAAGCGGGCAATGAGCGTATTCTAAGAGGGACTTTGAGGCTTGAGTGGGAGGTTGAACTGAGCGGTCGCTCTGTTCACTAGAAATCTGGATTTTTGACTTATGAGTGGGGGCTTGTCCTTAAACTTAGCGCCCGCTCAATTCTATTTTGGTGAATTGCGTATTTTGATTAAACTCTTTTATGGGAAAAGGAGCAGCAGAAAAAGCACGAAGGGATTCATTCATTCATTAGCACATATGAAGCATAGTCTAGCATAGTTTAGAATAGAAAACACAGTTTTAGGCTTTCTTATTTTCCATTCACAAAAACTCTTAGATTATTGGTAGATTTGTTATTGGTTTTTGTTATTTTCATTGAGATTGTAATCAACGCTTGTCAGACATTAATTCTTCATCAATATATCAATATTTTTATTACTCTATCTCACTTTATATTTTGTAGTTTTCATTTATTTTCTATTTTGTTAGTTTATGCTTGATTATTTTAAGTTTTTCACATAATATTGTTAATCATTATTCATGATTTGGTATTATGTCTGGTGTATTTAATTTTGCGATGTTTTTAGTTCTAGACATGAGTAGTTAGAGTAGTTATGGGATAAGGTGGAAACCCGATCCTGAGCATGGATGTTGTTTAAATTTTGGAGTTGGTTTCCTAACAAATAATGTGTGATTTGATGTCGGGTTTTGGTTGAATCCTAGATTGGCCATATAGGTTGCTTTTATTTGCATTCCTAGGTCAAAGACATTGAGAAATGCTAATTTAGGTAGTGACTCGATATTAATGTGTTGACTTTTGAGCTATTGCTTATTTTTTTTAATCTATTGTGTTTCTTGGATGCTTTAGAATATGATTAGGTGAGAAATCTCAATTGTAACATTTGCTTCCTTAAAGATGACTGAGAGGTTCATTCCTGGTTGAATCCCCTTCCCTGCTGCATGTTTTAGATTCAATGCATAAATTGGTAGTGAGTCTGTGAGCGTCGCGTTATCTCATTTGGAATCGATTTTCCAACTTTAGCTCATTTATGTTAAGAATCAGTGTGGAATCCTAAACCCCTAGTGCTTTTATCCTTATAGAACAAACCTTGTAGAAACTTGCATTCGCTCTTAGTTAGATTTAAACCCTTTTCTTACCTTAGTTTGAGCTAGCTTATAGTTAAATTACTAGAGTTCGGTAGCTATTAGAAGCCTTTTCTTGTGGATTCGGCTCTTACTTGCCCATTACTCATAGGTGAAGTCGAGGTTTTTTTTTATAGTAGGTGTTGTGACGACTGATCCCTGGCCCCTATCAATGATCACTTGCTTAACCACCTTTCAACATGAAAGCCTTATTCAACATGAAACCTCTCAGAGTCCCGGGTCCTGATGGAATCTCTCCTTGGTTCTTCTAGGAAAATTGGGATCAATGTAAGAAAGATATTATGCTGGTTGTATTACACTTCTCCCAATCTTGTTCACTACCTCGGTTTTGGAATAAAACACGTATCACCCTAATACCAAAGGTCCATAGACCAGCCTCTATCACCTAGTTTAGACATATTGGCTTGTGCAATACAATTTACAAAATTATTTCCAAATTCCTAGTTCTTAGGCACAAAGTAGTGGTGAAAAAATTAGTTAGCAAATACCAGAATACATTTGTGCTTGAAAAACTCTTGTCTGATAATGTTATCATAGCTCATGAGATCATGCACTTGATCAAGAATAAAAAAAGGAGTTTACAGTGTTGTATTGAAGACTGATTTAAATAAAGCCTATAATAGAGTTAACTAGGAGTTCATTCAAATCATGCTTACGGCAATGAACTTTCCGCAGCATTGGATTAATTGGATTATGGCTTGCATCTCTTCAGTCTCTTATTCGATTCTGGTTAATGGTGAATCGATGTGCTCATTTAACCCTCATATAGGCCTACTACAAGGTGATCCCCTTTCACCCTACATTTTTATTCTCTGCATAGAATTCTTGTTGAGGTGCCTCTAACATCTTGAGCATGAAAAGCTAAATTTAAAGAATCAAGATGGGAGTTAAGGGTCCTAGATTGTCCCATCTCTTCTTTGTTGATGATGCACTTTCTTTTTCAAAGAATCTTTGGATTCTTATGCCTAAATCTAGAAAAGTATCGATACTTTTTACAGAATCTTAGGAGAAGTCAATAGTGTGGAAAAATCCTATGTTATTTTTAGCCCAAATACCCCAAGAAGATTTCATAAATTCTTGAATAATCCACTAGGATTCAAAGTCAACAAGGAGTTAGGGAACATTCTTGGAGTTCCAATGGAAGTTGATGGCAGATCATCTCATAAGCTAAACTCTATCCTTGAAAAAGTCTTATAGAAATCTCATCATGGAAGTTTAATTCTTTGAATCAAGTTGGGAAATTGGTTTTCATAAATACAATTTTTACGTTCATGGCTTCTCACATGATCGTTGTCTACTTGTTGCCCAAGAAAATCCAAAAGAATCTGATGTCAGTTTTTTTGAGTTTTGGTGATGATCATCTCATAGTAAAAGTCCAATATATTGGAAAAAGGAAGTCTTGTTCAGAGTCTAAAGGAGGAGAAAGGCCTAGTTATGTGAAATAATGAACACCTCAATCTTGCCTCCTTATTCAAACAGGCTTGGAGAATCCAAAGTCATCTTGAGAGCCTCCTAGCAAGGGTGATTCAAGGGATGTACAAGATGACTCTTATTCACTTAATGATACAAGATAAGCTAAAGGCTGGAAGCTCCTTTGCAAATAGAAGTATAGTTGCTGCTGCAATGAAATTCAATCTGGGCTAGGAATAAAGCTAGGGGATAGTAAGAACATAAATCTTAATGACGACCTTTGGCTACCATCAAGGCAAGCTCACTTCAAGGACGATATTCAAGAGGATATAGCTAAACCAATCTGGGAAACTAAGCTTAGAAAATTTAGAGGGTTGTTGGGATGCACCAAAAAGTTGGAACCATTTTGAACCAAAATCAGCAAAGGAAATCCTCTACATGCATATCTCCTTTATGGGGATCAAGGATTTGCCAATCTGAAATCACTCCACTTCAAGGGTCTTCTTAGTAAATTCAAGATGTCATTTCCTATTTAATCAAAATGATCCTCCATACTAAGATAGAGAGCTCCTTCCTTATAATTTCTGGAAAAAAAATATGGAAACTAAAGTGTCCTAAGAGGCTCATCATTTTTGTAAGGAAGATGTTAAATAAAGCACTGCCAAAAAAAGTTGATCTAGTAAAGAGGAAGATTATTCAAGAAAATCTATGCCCCATATATAATACTCAAAAGGGATCTCTTGAACACATGCTTCAAGACTTTGAATTTTCAAAACGAATATGGGTAACTTCTCAATTTGGCATTAGAGTTAATGGGTATGAGCCAGATCTATCTAAGTGGATAGCAGACTTTCTCCAAATTTTTTTATGGATAAAAACAAAGACCAATCGAGAGACATTGACTTCATACTCACACTATAGAGTATCTGGTTGCATAGAAATGAGGTGAACTTTTACCAAGGTAATCCTTACCCTTTTCGGGTCTTGGCAATCTTGAGAGACTGGAAATCAAGGATAAAAGAGTATGGATGTCTTGATAACTCATCCTCAATATTGACATCTACCACAAACCCAAAAGTTTCCTTCTAGATAATGGAATTGCTTTAAGGATCGAGATGTCTCATTCTAGAAACTGATGGGACATGGTAATGTAGACAAATTTTTGCAAATAAAAGGATTCAAAATGGAATGGTATTTATTTTAAGAATAATATATACTTAAGGCAAAATATTTACTTAGGGCAACATCCGTCATCTGAGCCAAATATCTATTTAATTAATAAGGCAATGTCCAAATTAAAAATGAATCAAGACCCTAATAATAATAATAATGCATGTCCAAAATATCTTCATAATGTAGACAAATTTTTACAAATAACTATAAGTATATCTTTAAAAAGTCATATACGTATAATATTTCTATATCAAATCATATAGCTAGCAACTAATAACTAAAAACCTAAAATATCCTTAAATGATAACTCTAGATCGAATGATATATAAGAACGCACTTGCAACCGTTGATCAAAATAATACAATGGTTCAGTGTGCTTCAATATTTATTGACAAAAATGTAAACATTTAATGGCAACATTTAATTAGCAGCATTTAATTAGTGGAAACATTTAATTGGCACACTTCACAAATGTAATTAATGGAAATATTTACTTAGCCTTAATTATTTGATTATAAAATTTGGTAATTTATAACAAAATTTATGATTGTGTTCAAGTGTTCTAAAATTTAGTTCTACTTTTCTAACTTTTTGTTCTATTATTCTGAAATTTTGTTCTACTTTTCTTAATTTTATATACCTCTACTATTCCAAATTGAAGTTCTATTTTCCTAATGATTAATTCATAATATTCTAAAGTTTAGTTATATTGTTCTAAAGTTTATTTCTTTTGTTTAGAATTTTATCTTTAATGTTCCTAAATTTAGTTATTTTGTTCCGTAGTTTAATTTGATTGTTTTGAAGTGTAATTTAGAATAATTATGGATAAAATTATGATTATTATGAATTAAACGTTAGAACAATAGACTCAAATTAGTAACAATAGAAATTCAGAAAAGTAGAACAAAACTTTAGAACAATAGAACAAAATTTATGGAATAATAGAATTAAGTTTTTGAACACTTGAACACGATCATAAATTTTGTTATAAATTACCAAATTTTATAATCAAATAATTATGGCTAAGTAAATATTGTCATTAATTACGTTTGTGAAGCGTGCTAATTAAATGTTGTTAATTAAATATTATAACTAATTAAATGTCGCTAATTAAATGTTTCCATTAACTATTTGCATTTTTCCATTAAATGTTGAAGCGCACTAAATCATTGGATTGTTTTGATCAATGGTTGCAGATGTATTCTTATATAGAAAGAGTTCTTACCTAATCCCATATATATATATATATATATATATATATATATATATATATATATATATATATATATATATATATATATATATATATATATATATATATATATATATATATAAGTTAAAATGAGAAGGTCCTTCAAATGAGAAGGAAGCCAAGATATTTTGGCCCTTCACCTCATAAATCCAACGCATGACATTTTACTTACATATAGTGACCTTTTTTTAACTCATAGTGACCAAGATATTTTTTTTTACTTATAGTGACCATATTCATTTTTATACTAACTATTTTCATCGTTATAGTGACCAAATTTTTTTACGTGAAATCTCATGCGTTGGATCTTACCACTTAAAGGGTCAAGATCCCATATAGTGAAAGCTAATTTGATGCCAAACCTTCATATTTGTTCTTCTCCATTGCACCTTTGTCATTTTTAACCTTCAAAACAAATAAAATTATATATGTGAGGTACAAAAAGTAATGGAGGGAGTAAACTTAACACACACTCCATCGCCCTTAATCTCTTTATAGTTTACCCTATCACTATTATACCAACAAACCCTTTAATGACTCCAACTATGGCTCCAATTTTTGTTTTGTTTGAAGAACCTGTCAATAAAGGGAAGAATTAACCTTTGAGGTAAGCCAGCAAGCTAGGAATAGTCCCAGAGAGGTTGTTATGGCACAAAATCCTATATCGAGAAAGGTAATTAAGATAATGGTAAATTTCAATGTAATTAACACCAATGTAGGCCTATCGAGCTTCTAATTGAATTGAAAATGAATCGAGCTCGAGTTTGAAATGAGCTTGAGTTTGAGTCAAGTTTGAAACGAGCTTTAATTAAGCTCGAGCACGAGAATTGAGTTTTCAAGTTAAACTCGAGCTTTGAATTTTTAACTCACAAGCTTTCGAGTTAGCTATGGAGATCGAGTCGAACATATATAAACTCGAGCTCGACTTGGTCATAAGCATCACTAATCAAGATGGCATGGCTTAAAGATTGACCTGACGTGCTAATGGGGAGCCGTTACTAGAGTACTGCGACTTATAAGTGAGATTGATGCACCAACAAGAGAGCCGGTGCTAGAGTGGCATGGCTTAGAGATATGACCTGTTATGCCAAAGAGACATTTTATGCTATGCTAGAGACATGGACTACTATACAAGAGACATGGACTGCTATGCTAGAGACAAGGTCTACAGCGCCAAAGACATGGCATGTTGTACCAGAGACAAAGTCTATTGTGCTAGATGGGAGTAGTAGTTGGAATTACGTAGTATGAATTGAGGCGAGACTGAGGCTGTTGATCCTTATGTCTATGCGATTTACTAAGGAAGCTTCAATGCTTTAGGAGGGTGCTACCCTGCTCCTTTGGGAGTTTTCTTTTTGCTAGTCCCTTAACTTAGGCTGATTTCACAGGTTCTGATGATCTAGCTTAGTTTTTAGTTGATTCGGTTGAATAGCTCATTATTTTTTGAAGGGGTTACTGTCTTTTGTCTCGCTAGGATAGACAAACTGCTTTCAAGAATTTTTCTGTTTGTGCTTTCACTAAGGAGATTTCTCTTTAGGCCTTTAAATGATTTCCCTTTTTATCCCTTGAGGAGTCTTACTCACTAGGGATATTTATCTGTAGGGGATTTTTATCCACTAGGGAATTTTTTTGATAGCTTCGTGGGGAGAAATGCTTTAGCTGACTCCACTAGGGTGTGGACTCTTAAGTATACCCATTCAACTCAGCTGGGGACTTTTATTTGATCTAAGTTTGCCTTGATTTTCTTATAGTATTATTGGGATGCCTACAATTGTTAGTGTATTATAAGGACGCCTATCGAGCCTAAAGATGCTTTGCGTATTATTGGGATGCCTCCTGTGTTGATAAGATCACCTTGAACCATCGCACATATTTAGGGGCACCTCTAGAGCCATGGTGTATTATAGGGATGTCTCTCAAGTCTCAATATACTATAGGGATGCCTCTCGAGCCAAAATATCATAAATACTAAGCCATTGATGTGCTTCAGAATCATTTCAAGCATTTCGGTGTCATGCGGGGTTGACTCAGCTTTTTGGATTTTGGAAAATGGGCATTCAAAATGCTTTTTATGATATTAGGGAATTTTGGTCTTTTTCCACCCATTTTAAAGTTGAGTTTATCCTCCCGCATGATTTTGGGAGCGAAAGAGCAAGAAATCATTAATTTAATTTCGCGCAACAACTATCTAGGTTGGTATCCAGTGCGCATTGGGACACACGAGCATGTGTCAGACGCAGATTGTAGGCGTTAGACACTAGGTATCTGGGGCATTGAACACTGAGCTAGAGCCTGACAAGCAGCTTTGTGCGTTAGATGCACGCATTAGGCAATTTTAAAATCCCTTATTTTGGCCGAGCACAACATTTTGGCACATTGCTCTCTGAAAAACCACTTTCAAGCTTTGATCCTCTATTTTTTCTCCCAATATTTGCTCTCTAAGGCTTTTTGCTTCACCCATTATATAATTCAAGTAAGTTTACTTGAATTTGCCTTGATTTTAAGCTTGAATTTCAGTTTTTCATGAACCCTAAATTAAATTAGGGGTTTGATTTTATGGAGATTTATGGCAATTGTTTGGTGTAATTATTTATAGATGTATATAGATAGTGTGTAGGTTAGTTTTTTCACACAATGTGGCAAATTTTTAAAGTTTTGAGAAAATTTTGGCAGTGTTTGGTAAGGGGGCCGAAATTTTGTGAGTATTTGTGATGCTTATGCTTTGGCTTGATCTTATGGCTTAGTTATGCTTAATTATGCTTGTAGAGGATGAATTAGGATAAATTGAAATGAAAAATACAACCTTTGACTCATCTTATTTATAAAGGCCAATCTTCATTTTATTTATGAAAAATCCCACCTTTCCACGGTTAGTATTTTAAAAGGTTCCTTTATAGGTTACCTGTTGAACTGGTAACTCCCCTTTATTTTTTCATGTTCCACGCATAGAGCATTCCCGACCTCCATTCCAATGAAAGTATCCACATACAAGTGGTTAAATATTCACATGAGCACATCCTATCTTATCATCTGCGTTGAACCGGTCTTTGTCAAACATTGCCTATATAACATTAATATCCAACTCAAGGGTGTTTACTATGCCTCATATCTCATCTCATTTATAACAAACCATTCACATCACATCCAAAAGATATCAACAAACTTTAGACTAAAGAAGACAAGTGTCTTACCAAGATAAGGATTCCAACAAAGTTAGTGAGGGAGAACTTGATTGTCAATGTTTATGAGAAGTTTTTCAGCACTTGTATTCTTTGCTAGCTAGACAACTACAAACATGATTGCCAATGTTTATGAGAAGATTTTCATCCAACACATTAATTTCCCTTCTAAATATGCAAATATAAGATGGTTGCTTGTGCCATCACATTTAGTTACATCAACAAAGTATAAAAGCATCTTGTATTAAGAAGTTTCAACAACACTTTCTTCACACCTCACTTTAATAGAGATCAAAGTTTTAACGGTATCTTATAAAGAAGTCCATAAACATTTTAATAGTAATGATTTCATTCACATATATGTTATACAATATATTATCATTTTGGCTAAATCTGCTAACATGCCAAGATGTAATGAGTTTCTCAACTTTGTAGAGCACCTATAAGATCATGCAAAAGAGACAAGAAACTGCTATTGAAATCAATAATGTCCACCTATAAGATTTTGATGAATTAATTTCATGGACAACCTGAGCACTCAAAAGCTGTTTTTGAGCTATTAGATTCTGCTACAAAATAGCCAGAATTTTCCCATCAATCATACCATCTTCACCACAAGAGAAAGGTTAGCACAAGAGCAACATTTACACTCACAATTTCTCCACGACTTGATATCAAATTGAAAGAATACAGAAAACTGGATAAGTGGATATCAAATTAAAGAATACAACACAACTAGATAAGTGGATTTCAAATTTAAAGAATTGTTGAACAAATCAAATGGAAGTGAGAAATAGTCAAACCTTTGTTATTGTAATAAGGCTTAGCTTCTTTAGCTAAGGTACTTAGAAGAATTTAGATGATGGGGAATTACTTTTCAATAAACACATGATACAATATGAAATATTATGTATTTTATTATAGAAAAATTAGATCAAAACCATTCTTTGACTCTAACCACTCACCCTCCTTCGGCCAGCAAGATCCAATTTTCTTATACTCATAATCTAGTCAACATACAATTTACTCAAAAAAAGAGGTGAGGATGATGGAGTAAGGGATGGATAGGAAGGTTAGCGTAGGGGATGGGTATGAAGGATGGGGTAGGGGATATTTTAAGGCAACTGTCATTTTTCAAAAGCAACCGCCACCTCATTGTATTTACCTTCAACCTAGCCGGTCACTTTTTCTTTTAACCCTTTAAAATACAAATTGTGGAAAGTTGAGATTTTTCAGAAATAAAATGAAGGTTGGATTTTATATACAAGATGGGTCAAATGTTGTATTTTTCATTTTAATTTTTATGATGAATTATGAGTTTAGGAGTCAAGAATTCCCGTTTTGTTGAGTTTTGTGAAATAGTTTGGCTTTAAAGTACCCAATTTTTTCATACTTGAAAGGTAGTGATGGCTTAAGTTTTTGGTACCAATTTAGTTTTTTGTTGATTCTAGGTTGTGGATCTAGGTTTTGAGATAGTTTTGGTGTGAAAAACTCTTAAGTTTTGGGTTCTCTAGGAAAACTGGGGTTTTGGCCGTTTAGTGCAATGTTGTTCTTGTAGGTTCTTGTGAGTTTGTGAACTGTGTTATTAGTAGAACTATGTATTGGGTCGGGTCATAGTGAGGATGGGTCACAAGGAAAATGGGTCGGGTCAAAGAAAATCCAAAATGGGTCGAGCTGGGCCAAAAGAGATACATAACTGGCCAAGTCGGGTCGGACCGTCCAAAGAGTATAGTTTTTATCTATAGTTGATTATAGTTTATATGTATCACCTCCATTCTTTGGTAGTGGACCATCGACAAGTAAGTGGAAATAATTCATTACATGATAGTGTTTAAAAGTCTTGGAAAATATTGGCCCATTATTTACTCCACTTAACCCATTAAAGACCCACTAAAACATGACCAAGACCGACCCTTTAGGCCCGTTATTGATTAGGCCCTTTTACAAATAGATCGATCAAGGGTCTTTAACAGGGCCCCTCTCATTTGAATAGGTCTAGTTGTTAGTCTATGTCATGAGGTTTGTAGCCCGATTCATACTCGCAATCTGAGAATTTTGGTATTCAAACAAAAATCTACGAGTTTTTGGTGTTGCTTGCCCTGCTCTGACTTTGATTAGTTATTGTGCCTGTGTGAAAGCATGTGAACTTTCGTTGAAGTTATGCTTGTGTTTTGAATGCAGGTTGTCAATTTATGCATTTGAATGAGCCCCCCTTGTGTTCCTCAGTCTTACTATAGTAGAATATGTGATTTCTAGAGACCTGTTATAGTGGAATATATGTGGATTCTAGAGAGTTGTTAAAGTGGAATCTATAGGGTCTTATGCATATTATTCTAGAGTTCTTAGAACCTCTTGTTGTTATGTTTTTAGGCCTGGAGCCTTTGCATTAATGTTTGATGTTGGGGGCTTTTGATAAGATGGTACCCCATACACGAAAGCAGAAATGCACTAAATTGAAGATTATTGAGGAAATAACACAAATGAAGCTATAAGATGCCGACTACCCCGACTAGGAATTCTTTGTGGTTGCGGTCCTCCCGACTGATGAACCTCTCCTTACTTAGACACTAACACCTACGTCTAAACCCTGTACCTAGGGACAGAAGGGCAAGGGGGCCAACTCTACCCCTATGAAGGGGGAATCTAGCAAAATGATGGAGAAGAAGGCGTAGGGGATACCTAGGATAACTTTCCTTCTATGGAGAGAATAACCTATTAGGGGTCTTGCTTTAGTCTTAGAATAAGGTTTAAGCTTACTAGATTGGAATGATGCATTCGAATCTATTGCATGGCTTGGTGCTTATACCTTAATTTTCTTGGCCTCTAATATAACATTATTTGTGCTAGTACCTATAACTTAAACAAAACTTGATTGCATATGATTGTGTATGATTATGATGCTATTTTCAATTGTGTATGATTATGATATAATGCTAGACTCTATTAAACATTTGTGCATGTATGTGTGTGTGTGCCATGGTTTGCTTTATAACTCGTAAGATGCGTTAGTTTAGTGCGTGACTTGCTTTGATGATGTTAGGATGCATGGCTCACTAGATGGGATGCAACTTGTAAAATTGTAGGTACATTTTTTTAAAAATATGCACTATTTTTGGGGTCTTAGAGGGTACTAACTCTCGTCTAATGAAAAGAAAGTTTTGGGGGAATTCTTGCAAAATAATTAATTGGTTTAGGTTAATTGGATTAGGATTCAATATGCCTGGGATAAAAGAGGTTAAGGGTCTAATTTGTTTGAGGGAAATGGGTTAATTTTTGTGAGTCGGGCTCACATCATATTAAAATGGGTCAAAATTGATTCAAGGTTTGATTTGTGTTTTTTGGTTAGTTTAGGGATTTGGGTTTTTGAAAATGGGTTAGACGAGTATTAGAGTGCCATGTTCTTGATTGGAATAACAATTAACCATTTTAAGGATGCTTGGGTGACTTAGCTTGTCCAAAATAGGGACCAATATTGCAAGAAAGCTCAAGATGACAACGAATTGGAGGGTATCAAGAACATAGGCTAGGCGTTTGACGCTAGCTTTGTGCATCAAATGCTGGACCAGAGTCTGATGCTTGAAGAAGGCGTCCAACTCCGGATGTTGGTGCCTGATGCCCTAACTCAGTGTTTGACTCACAGGCTTTTGATAGGTGTTATGGCTATAAATACCCTTGGACAAGATTCCAAGCTCTTTTTCTATCAATACACAATCCCTTAAACTCCCTTAAAGAGAAACCTTGGAAGTGTATTGCAACCCAAGCTATATTTTGACTTGATTCCTTCAAAAGGATACGTAGGCAACAGCTACATTTTGACCTGATTCCTTCAAAAGGATACGTAGGCAACCTCTTTTGAGGCCCAGTTACATTAAAATAATTAATCTTCACACTCTAAGGAAATGAACCAGATCCAAACCAAGGCACCTAATGCTGAAGAAGGGCGTCTAACACTCAAGAAAATAGTGTTGAATGCCCAAGGCCTGGGCATCAACCAAAATAACTCCTATCTCTAAGAGCTCTACTGAGCCAAAGTCCTAAGTCAAGCCCAGCGTTAAGCGCTAGCGGGGCAACAGACGCCCAACCCTTGGGCATCAAACAAAAGTGTTCCCGCCTCGTTTGAGCTTTATTAAGTGTCAAGCAAAAGCGCTCCTACCTCTGGATTAAATTTACAAGGTCAAGCAAAAGAGCTTCTATTTAAGGATTGATTATTTAGTTTCTTTGTGCTAGGTTTAGGCTTGTTCTTTCATGATTACTTTGGCTCATTTGGTCTTAGTATTCGATTTTAAGTTAGTAAATATTATTAATAAAATCATTCAAGCATAAAATGGCACCATATAACTTTGTAAAACAAACTTAATTTCAATTCATGAAGAAAAAGATTACATAACACCTAAATTTTGGCCTAACGCCTTTAAGAAAAGAGTTGAAGAAAGATAAGTCTAATTCTAATGAGACAAAGCAAAGTAGTTTTTGAAGCAAAACACAAAAACTCTTTTTTTAATCTTTCTTACAAAATTTTCTTTGCCTCAACCTATTACATCATTTTTTAAGCCTCCATTGCATCGATTTGACCCTTTTGCCTAACATACCCTTTAGTGGAACAATCCACACACCCAAGCGGTCATGAACGGTTGAGGGCTTAGGATTTGACACTTGATCTTAGTTAGATCTAAATGAGGATGCATACACTTTGATTTTGTCACTTTTCTCCCACATCCATTCATGGTAGCTCATAAAGAGAATAATGGTTTGGCCCTCCAATAAGATTCCCAAAGCTTGACCCTTTCCTCCTTGAGAAGAATGCTTTTGGGTTTTTCCATCTCATGGTCCAAAACCACTTTTTGTGTCCGTATTGCCTCAAGATCCTCATCAGGGGTGTAGAAGGTCAACACCGAAAGGCTAAGAACCCGAATAGCACACCCATTGTCAACCCTGGTCATGGCCATAATATTAGACCAAGGCACGACCCACTTAATGATTCTCCCTTAGAAAAGTAAGATTTACATGCCTAGAAAGTGGCATGATCTAGGAGCTTTATCCTCATGGTAAAGCCCTTTTGTTATACTTAGCAAGATTTTCGGGAGGGAAAATGAGCATTAGCCTCTCCATTAACCAAACCTTCCAAAAGGAAAAAAAAGAAGAAGAAAAATGAGCAGAGCCAATGTTTAAGACATTGAAAAGAAAAAGAAATCAAACCAAGAAAGAAACACTTACTTATTTCAAGGTTGGGCACCCATCGAATCCTAGGATGAAATCCATATGATGAAGGTCGAGGGCAACCATGAGCTCACCCAAAACAATGGGCATGAGATTATTCCCTCCTTTGCTTTGTTCCACTATTTGAATAATGGAGGCATACCCTTCTTCATTTCCCTCATTAGCAAAGAGGAAATGAGCAAAGAGGCAAAAGTGTAATGCCCTCTTGTGTAATATTTGAGCTCTAGGCCCTCAGGTAAGTGTCGCAAAGAGAGTCACCAAGTACTCTTAATCCACTTGGCTCACATACGCAACATCGAAAATGGATTTACCTTTGAGACCCAAATACCACTCAAAGATGGCATAGTAGTACTCTTGCATGGGAGGAAGACAAGAAAGCCCATTGATTGGCCACCCAATGATAACCCCAAGCTCTATCAATACACAACGCTAGCTTAATATATAAAATAATGTTTTCAATGATAAATTACATTTCCTTAAACTGCCTACTCAAGTTTTTTTTATTTCTTAGAAGTTATTCGAAATGTATCAAGATTGAATGTATGGTAACTGAACCTTAATGGAATACATACAAGGAGTTGAGGATTTTGCTCGAGTTGCACTTAGATACCAAGTAGACTATCATTCATATTAATATTGTGTTCTTGTTGTGATTATAACAACTCGAGGGGTTATCATGACATTAGTGAAATCAAAGATCATCTAGTTCATTGAGGTTTTAAAGAAGATTATATGATGTGGAACTGGCATGGTGAAATATTAGACTTTGGGGCAAGCTCTAGTAATTGCGCTAGTAGGAAGAAGAAACCTTGGAATGAAGATGGATTGAATGTTAATAAGGTATATGATAAGGGTACTGATGAGGATAGAGTGGAAGAGGATAAAATAAGTAAGATGATGCAAAATGTTAAGGATCATTTCACAAAACATCCTCATATGTTTGATGAAATCCTTTGAGCTACATAGAAGCCTTTGTATCCATAGTGTACTTTACACACTATTTGCTATCATGAAGCTCTTCAACTTAAAAGCATGTCACAACTAAATTGACAAGAGTTTCACACGCTTATAAAAGTTCTATTAGACATGTTTCCCAAGGGAAATGAACTGCCACTTTCTATTTACGAGGCTAAGAAACTCATGTGTCCTATGGGAATGGAGTATGTGAAGATACATTCATTTCGAAATGATTATTTTCTATATCATAATGAGTATGCGGATCTAGATGAATGCCTAGTGTGTGGAGTGCCCCGTTACAAGAAGAAGCATAATGAGCTCGATTTGAGAAAGAAGAGGATACCGACCAAGGTTCTATTGTATCTTCCAATTATACCGAGGTTTAAGAGACTTTACTCGAATAAGAGTAATACAAAATTGCTACGGTGGCATGCTGAGCAGATGAAGAAAGATGGTTGTTAAGGCATCTAGCTGATTCTCCTTTATTGAGGAAAATCGATAGGATGTTCACGGATTTTGGTGGGGAAGATCGGAATTTTATGCTAGGTTTTTGCATGGAAGGAATGAATCCATTCGGAACCTTGAGCACCCAATACATCACTTGGCCGATACTTCTCACTATATACAATTTTCCACCTTAGTTATGCATGAGGCGCAAATACATCATGTTGTCACTTCTTATATCTATACCTAAATAACTCGATAATGACGTAGATGTGTATCTTGCCCCTCATATCAATAATTTTTGGGTGTTGTAGGAGGAATGTGTCTAGGTCTTTGATGCTTACTCTAAATCAAATTTCACTTTATGTTCCATGATTTTATGCACAATCAATGACTTCCCAGCTTATGGAAATATTTCTTGTTAAGCTGTGAAGGGGAAGACTGAAGAAGATATATAGGTTGTGCGCCTACAAAACTATGGAAAGCATGTTTACATGGATTTTTGCAAGTACATTCCTGTAGATCATCCTTTCAAAAGAAAGAGGAAAGATTCTAATGGCTCCATAGAGTTTTGAGTAGCTCATCTCCCTCTATGTATGAGTAAAGTATATGATCGGATGAAGGGCGTTGAAACCTTGTTTGGAAAGAGCTCTAATAGTAGATCGGCGGGTGGTTATAAGAAGAGGTCTTTATTTTATACTCTTTCCTATAAACACCATCTAGAGGTACGACATTGCCTTGATGTCATACACATAAAGAAGGGCATTTGTGATGCCATTGTTGGGATGCTCTTGAATATGCTCGGTAAAACCAAGGATGGGGTTAAAGTTAGGAGAGATATTACTACTATGGAATGAACTTAATTGACTCCTCAAGAACATGGTAAATAGTGGTATCTTCCTCCATCTAGGTTCACACTATCAAGGAGGAGAATATCAGCTTTTGTGAGTCTTAGCATGGACTTAAAGTTTCAGTTGGGTTCTCTTCAAATTCGCAAGACTTGTTTCAGTGAATGATCTAACGTTAGTAGGAATGAAATCCCATGATTGTCATGTATTGATGCAATAATTTCTTTTAACTGCTATTCGAGGGATGTTGCCTCCACAAGTGAGATACACAATTACAAGGATGTGCATCTTTTTCAATGCTATTTGTAGTAAGGTAATAAATCTAGCGATGTTAGATGACTTGCAAGCTAATGTGGTTGAAACCATGTGTCGATTTTAGATATATTTCCCACCTTTTTTCTTCAACATCATGCCTCACTTGGTCATTCATTTGGTTCATGAGATTAAGTTGTGTTGGCCATTTTGGGGGAGGTATATGTATCCCTTTGAACGAGAGATGGGTATCTTGAAGAGCATAGTCATGAATCCAGCCAAACTAGAAGCTAGTATAGTACAGAGAACAGTTGCTCAAGAAGTTTCATCATGGAATCCATAGTATCTTGCCCGAGCGCATGAAATTAGGGAGCAAAAATCAAGCCATGTAGAGAGGCTTAAGGGTCATGGCAGTATTGGCCAAAAATAGATTTCATTTAGTTTTGATTTAAAATATAAGGTTGAATTTTTTATTTTGCAAAACCTAAGTGATGTTCTTTCGTACTTAGATGAGCTCATGAACAATCTAAAGAGTTAATATCTTTCTAAAGGAGATTTGCAGTTGGTAAAGGAGCACAATGCTACATTTATTGAGTGGTTCAAAGAAAGGGTCATGGTTCAATTACCTGATGCACCCAATGATATTTCTGATATATTAAGATGGTTTGTCTATGGTGTTGAAGTTCAAGTTATGTCATCTAAGGGATACAACATCAACAGTTATTCCTTTTACACGAAGCGCCAAGATGAGAAGTCAACTATGCAGAACCATTGTGTGATGGTCATTGGCTTGTCTATAGAATTTATTTGTTCAAAGGACCAAACACTAATTAACAAACAAAATTCATACTATGGGATCATTGTGAATATTTACGAGCTTGACTATGTGCACTTCTCGATTCCTCTTTCCTATTGTAATTGGGTTGATAATAAGATGTTAAGAAGGATGAACACGGATATTTAACCCTTATGAATCCTAATCTTTTTTTCGGATGAAAAAAGGCTTTAAAGGAGACATGAGCGCTTTTGTGGTGGCACAAAAGGTTGGGCGTAAGAAGTTGATGTTGGTCGTCACATGCTTGAACTGACAACTTATCAGATTCTATTTCAGTTTTGGCATTTGGAACAAGATGGGCATTTGATGAATGGTATGTGCGTTAGATGCTGAGAAGGCGTTCAATGCACAATGTCGGCATCAGACATCTGAAGCTGGCTATCATCAAATCTGAATTCATGAAGGGGATGAGTGAAAGTCCTCATTTAAGAGTAAGGAAGGGTTATATGAATCGGTCATGATGCCCTTTGATCTCTCAAATGCATCTAGCACTTTTATGAGGCTTATGAACACGTGTTTGAAGCCTTTTCTTAGTGCCGCTGTTGTGGTTAACTTTGATGATATTTTAGTCTACAACAAATCCAAAGAAGAACATCAAGAGCATTTCCGTAAAGTATTCAAAGTTCTTGCTCATGAAAAGCTCTATGGCAACTTGGATAATATGTTATATTAATCGAGACCCTAAAATTATTAATGATATGTCCAAAACATGATCGTAAATGTTGACATATATTTCAGTATAATTAAATATAACCCTATCTAAAAAAGCCATACACATTATTTCATATCAAATTTGTGCAATTAATAACTATAAGCCTAAAAGAACATAAACAATAACTATAAATATAAATATAAATATGTATATTATATATATATATATGGTAGAAGCTAATTCGATGCCGAAGTTTATTATCCTTGCTTCTTCGTTGTGCACTTGCCACTTTTAACCTTCAAAAAAAATAAAAAAAAAAGTGATCATTAAAGTAAAAAAATTTAAAATAAGAGGAGAATGTGTATATCATATCAAATATATATATAAATAGAAAATATGCCTTGAAATTCGTACATGTCTCACTATAAAAATTAAAAAACATGACAAAAACTAGATATTTAAAGTTCCTCTAATAAGGTCAATTAGGTTTTAAAACAATATATCATGTTTTCATCAAATACAGGTATTTTCAAAAATTTCTACAGGGTTTGTTTGTATTATTGACTATTTCCAATTTAAAAAGTAATTTAAAACCTGTTTGAAATCACAAACAACTAAATAATGGCATACCACATTAACCTTGTGGTTAACGCGGACCAAACATTTCCATACTCTAATTCAAAAAAGTTGTTCACAAAACCAACATATAATTAAATATTTTGTAAACACTTATTGTGTAGCATTAGATTGTGTAGTATTAGATGGTAAATCCTTCTCACATTTTAATCTGATCCAATTAGAGAGAAATTGAGTATAGAATACATATCAACGGATTTATGGCATCCAAGACTAATTATGTTAGCATCAAGCAGTTCTTTTGAAGTATGCAAACAATAATTATTTCGTACAGAATTTGACAAGTAGCATTTGATTTTTCGCAACAAATGTAATGTACAATTTAATAAGAGCAGAAAATGTGAAGGGGCATACCAAGTAATAAGAGCTCCTGAGTAGGCTTTTCAGCAATAGTCTCTTGCTCAATCCTTCTTTGTACACTGAATGTACTGTTTAGGGCTAGAGCTGTAAAACTTTGATACTTTCTGAAGGAAATTCATAAATTCCTTAGTTTGGCCAAGATATTTCATAACCTTTTAACAAATGCATAATAATATATATTATTCTTATCTTAAGCTCTAATAAACTCTTCTGACCTTACATAGAATAGGCAAATTGTCGTTAATGCTTGCATTATATTTATATGTTGCTTGCGTCCAAGTCAGTTAGTTGTAGGTTCTCCATTAGTTGTAGCATCATACCATGAAAAAATAGCAAGCTACCTCAATTTTTAGGTTGGATATGATGCAATGGTGTAAATCTCAGTTTCAAAACATGAATAGCTTCAAAAATAATTTTGCCTCAAAATATTATATAGTGACTTAGCCAGAAAATAATGTACAAGTAATTTAAAGCTATCGAGATTTGACCCCTCATGGGTTTTATGGGTTCTATAGAAAAAAAAGTAGAAATTAAGAGAAGGGAAAAGAAGTAACGTGTAGGACTATCGAGTATTTTTTTTTCTATAAACCAAAAATTAATATGAGAAATTAAAGCATCTTGGAGAGTCCAGATTGGTAGTCTTAGATTCATCACCAATAAAAAATAAATCAATGAGTAGACAAATTAGAAAAGGAAAAATTAAGAAACATCATATTCAGAAGCACTAGACACTAACCAATATTTCAAATTAGTTATCAGCAGTTACAAAAGGTAAGATAGGCTCTTCAGCATTTGCCTGCTTGATCTTGATATCAAACCTGAAGGATATTTACAGGGCAGTCAATATTATATTAGAAAGATAATATGAAAAGATAATTATCACATAATACAACATTATTTATCACCATAATACAACATTTTAAATAATTATCATATTTTTGTCTCTTTTATAGGAATTATTAGTAAACAATTTATAGGAATTATTTGAAGTGTTCCTATAAATTGTTTAAAATGTCTCTTTAATTGTTCAACTCACTCTTGCAAACAATTTCAAGACCCAACAAAAATACAACGTACATTGCTTCTTTACATAAGCTTTCAGGCATATTATGTTGTAAGTTATATAAGGCATAGGCTCATCTCTAATATGAACAATGTGCTTCACTTAGGCCTACGAAAACTGATGCAAGGGGTCAGTGGAGTACTGCAAGGTAACCTCCACAACTCAAGCTTTGCCACGCAAATAATAAAAGCTAATCATATGTCAAGATGTTACGAACTCCTAACAACTTGTAGGGGAAATAAAAATAAGACAAGCATCTGAGAATCAAAAGGTAATTCCCATTAAGTAAGCAATCTATTTTACACAACCGAAAAATGAGAATCAGCAAAAATCCAAATAAACTCGACAATAATTACACAAGAACCAAACACCTACAGAAGATCACCCAAGAACAAAACAAAAAGAACAGATCATGTCCTTAAATCAGTAGCAACTAATGAAATACTAAGCAATCAAGGAATCTTATTTTTCTCCTAATCATCATGTGCGAGGATTATTTTTACAAAATTTTGTTCTTATTTCTTTTAGGAGAAAGTCAATTCTTTCTAAATTTCCACTCAAATTACCAAAATTAACCTGAAATTTCTCCATATTTGCCTAAAATATTTCAAAAATTTAGCCACCTTAACCTAAAATTTTTCATCCTTTTTCTTTGGAAGAGAGTCTGTGCACGCTAATGCTACTCAAATCCAAAAAAGATAACCTAAATTTTTTTCAATAATCTTTGGGAGAGAATCAATACCTTCCAAGTAGGGCATATTTCTTCAAAATTGTCGAATGCAAACTCACACATTATCAAAGCATCCATTCATGTATACATGCATCATCATGCTCATGCCTTAGCAAAAATTCACACCTTAGATCCCTAAATCATGCATCATCAAGTCTAAACTATAAACCAAATAGTTGTCTAAGTCCAAAATCATACAATGCAATTCATAAAATTAAAGTCTTACGTCTTTTGAAAGTCTTCACATCCAAAGTACAAAGTTTCTAAACATAAAAACAAATAAAAAAAATGTATCCTAAATAAATCCAAATAAAAGTAAATCCAAAGCCAAAATGCAAAGTTAGAACCCTGTCTTACTAGTTCATCAGCGAAAGACTTATAGCCTGCTCTAGGCTATTGAAAAACCTAATCTTGCACTCGTTAGGAAAGGTTCATGGTAAATCACACTTAGTGCGTATTTTAGGAGGGTTTTTAGGGGTATCTGAATGTAATTCATATGCATTTGGTGCAGTTTCACAAGATTTTAATTCTTTGGTTTTTAGGGGTAAATCACGCCTGTTTTAGTGTTTTAGATGGATTTCAAGGATATTATAAAAATCCTTCAGTTTTAGCACGAGCTCGAGTTGTTATGGAGCGATCCATGAGGCTTTAAGAGTGGTTATGAAGAAACTCAAGTCTTTGGAGAAAGAAAGTTGAAGACTTGATCGTGTGAGAGCAAAGACTCATTACAATGAGTGAAACAATGTTTTTCTACAGTTTTTGCTATAAGTTGACTTTATTAGCTGATTAATTTGGTATGATGGCATAAATAATCATTTCATGGCAATGGTTTGTGGTAAGAGACATAAGTAACTTGTAATAAGTAAAATGCAAGGGAAGGGGATAATAAGATGTTGATAGGAGAACAATTTATGAAGATGGTTCCTTGATTAGAGTTCCTAATATTAGGGTTTTGAGACTTAACCTAGTGAAGTAGGAGTTGCTCCTGGCTTTTCACATCATAGGAAAAATAGACATTAAAAATAAAATGTTAGAGTTGATCATAAGAGATTATCAAGAGTGATGACTCTTTGGTTTATCAAGGCTCACAAATAAGTGCTTGAAAACTAAAATAGATGTTTATGAAAAAGGGGTTTGCACCTTCCACAATCAGTATAAAAGAAGACTAAGCTAAGGCCCTTGATGGATTTAGAATCATCAAGATCAAAGACTAGCAAGTAAAAGTGGTAGAAGTATATAAATTAATAAAAAAAATTGAATTTGAGATGGGTCCTCGGTGTTTACCGTTGAGGATAATTCTTTTGCTTAAGTCTTTCTTGAGTGTATGTTGATGAAGTAATGGTTGGTTTATGTTGGAAAGAAAAAGGCATGCCTTGAATGCTTGGATTTGTAGTTGATTTGTATTTAGGAGTGTTTGAGAGTGTATTTTGGAAGAATAATAGTGCTCTAAAATTGTGAAAATGCCGACCCCTTTCTTAGATAATGAGGGGGTATTTATAGGCAAAAAGAGTCAATTTCCTAAGCATTGGATGCCATCTTAGGACATCAAACGTAGGGCATGGGCGTTGGACACTCAAGAAAGGACTTTTTTACTCAGATGAAGAGAGTCTCTAAAGGAGAGAGGAGTGCATTTGGGGTGGCGCACAAAGCTGAGCGTCATACGACTAGGCTGGGCTTCAAATGCTCAAACTTACAGCTGATTAGATTCTATTATTTCTGTTTTGGCGTTAGAATCAAGATGTGCATTTGACGCCAAGGCTTAGCGTCAAACTTTTGGCCAGCGCTCAATGCACTAAATGGGCATTGGACGCCTGAAGCTAGCTAAGATTCAGTTTCTACATTCAACGCCAAACTTTAAGCGTCGAACATTTGTACCCTGAGCAACCTGCATTTGCTTGGTTTGGGGTTTGTTTTTGGGTGACATTTTTATGTTGTTTTTGGGTGACATTTTTATGTTGTTTTTGGGCCCAGTTTTTTGGGCTCGGGCTTATGTTTAGGCCTTTTCAAGGTTTGACTTTGAGGTTATTTTGGGTTTACATATACTCAAATTTGGCCCAAGTTAAGTCCACCTACAAGGGTCAGTTTTTCATTAGACTACTAGCTAAGAGACATGATTTTTTGTCTGCACTTTTACACTTACCTCTTGCTAACCATGTTGTGCCTACACCACTTTTTTGTCTACCTTACATTATAAGCCAATGGCCTATAACTGTGAGTCCATGATTGATACGTGGATTATAGTTGGTTATTTTATAATGATGTGCTACTTAAGGGGAAGATTTTGAAAATGTTTTATAACAAAAAAAAAAAGCAAAGCAATGAAAGTGGTATAGAGGAAAAAAAGTTATGAAATGATGAAAAAAGAAAATAAAGAAGGGTATATGCCATTGTTAGAGTTACATTTAAAGTTAAGAGGAGTCCACCCTATAAGAACATATCCTTAAGGATGGTGCTTAAAGTAAGAGTTTTAAGACTTGACCTAGTGAAGGAAGGAGGTTGCTACTTATCAATAACATCATAGGTGAATAAGTAATACATAAAATTAAAAGTTTGTGAGTTGTTCATAAGATTTCATCAAGGATGATGTCCCATAGGTTGATCAAGGCTCATCACATAAAATTAAGTAAGGAGTTCATGTAGAAGATGGATTACATCCTCTATAATCACCATATAAAATAGGACTCAACATGAACCCTTGAGTGGATAGGAACCACTATAGATCAAGAAGAATAGTGAAAGGAGTAGAAGTAGATAAAAAAACTAGAATGTAAATGTTGTCTTCGTTGAGTGTTAAGAGGAGTTATCTTTCCTTGGATTTAGAGCCAAGGGTTTATTTAGATTAAGCATTAGTAAAGTTGAAGATTGATTTGAGTATCTTTAAGGAGTAATTTTGGTAGAGTGACAATTTTTGAGCTTTGGAAAAATTCATACCTTTTCCTCATAAAATTTTGAGGTACTTTTAGGCAAAAAAAGACGGTTATCTGAGAGATATATGTTTATTTTAAGCGTTAAGTGGAAGGCATAGATGTCCAATGCTCATGTTGTGTATTAAATGCCCAAAGGGTTTCTTTTGTTCAACTACTTCAGAGGTTGCAAAGGCATGAGTGCTTTTGAGGAGGCTCCAAGGTTTAGGGGCTTAGATGTTGGGATAGGGCATCAAAAACTAGACTAGGTATTGGACGCCTAGGCTCTGTACCGTCTAGCCTTGATTTTTTGTGTAGGACATCCTGCTCTTGGGTGTCTGACTATGAGTTTCAGTGTTATTGCTCCGAGCATTTTTAGCTTAGGACTGCTTTAAGGGATTGCATAGTGAGTAAGCATGTGTTTTGGGGAATTTTGAGTTTTGTGTTTAGACCAAAGTGAGGATTTGGGCTTAATTGTGTTTGGAAAATTTAAGATTTTAGGTTTTTTGAGGGCTTTTTAAGTTATCGCACACTCAATCTTAAACCAATATAGGTACACCAGCAAGGGTCGATTCACTAATGGACCGTGACATGGAAAAACACGATTTTGTGTCTATAATAGTTTTCTCTTTCCACATTACAAACCAAAATCCCTCTAAATTTCCTTAGAGTGTGTGGTGCATTCCCTCACATAATCGAATAACTCAGAAACATATACCTAGAGCATGTGTAGGAGTATACCTAAATATAAATTGCACCCAATTTTACCTAAACATATTTGTTGGGTGCATTTCACGTCCATGAAAATGCAAATCAACGTATGCATGTAGTGTTTTTATGATTGAGCCAATGCATTTTAGTCACTCATCAAGTTTAAAAAGGCTGGTAAACCATACACCTTAAAATTATCGATAGTAAATCATATCATCTATTTATATCGTAAAAAAGACAATAGATTATTAATTTAACATATAATGTTATTGAAAATTTCCCAACATCCTTTTATATTTTATATTGCGTATAGAAAGAGCTAGTTGAAGTGGATGACACCATAAAAGATTTAAAACGGTATTTTAAGAGTTTGTTAGGTGTAAATGAATTCTTTGAGGTGATTAGAAAAGGGATTGGAGTAGGAGGGTTGACGATGATTGAATTCTAGACCCTCTAGTTTTTTTTTTTTTTTTTTTTTTTTTTTTTTTTGAGCAAGTGAGGATAAAGAAAATCTAAGGGTTGTTTCTAGGTATAGACCTAGATTATTAGTCTTGGTAATAAACAAACATTCTACCTTAATATATTTTATAAATGTACAAGACTTTTCTAAGTAAATTAAAGGATATTTAAACTTAGCATCTTGATTTATGTAGTCACTTTATCTAAGTAAATTAAAGGATATTTAAACGTAGCACCTTGATTTCTGTAGTCACTTTATCTAGATAATTAAGGGCCTTATAGCTTGAGATCAGTCTATGCATATAGTCTATCCCCATAACTTCTTTTACTACCATTAGACTAGTCCAAATTTTTAGCAACTCTGAGTGCAAGGTAGAATTGCATATCACCCATTCTCATCCTTCTCCTAATGTCTAAAAATAAATCATTCATCCTATACCTACTCTAATATTCCAAGTGTGTCCCTTATTTCTTACTTTCTTTCATGAACCATATGTTTCCATTATAAGAGACTAACCACTTCAAGATGATTCCTAAGACCAGCAGATTTGTCTATCTTTATTCAACTTTCCTACTTTTGGCGTGATTATTAGAGTCGACTGGGAAATGAACCATCTATTTCTCGATTCATTTATAACTCTTATGGTCCATATTGATCATAGATTACTTCCCTTGAATGTAACCTCATTCCTGTGAAGTCTAAAAATATAATGGATTAAGATATATTCCCCTACTTTTGAGCATTCTATACCCTTCTCTTTCACTAGATATGAAAGAAAGTTTTACCATCCAACTCAGCAAGCTAAGGTTATAGCCTATTGAATTGAATCCCTTATGAAGAAGAGCTGTAAATTTATTTGTACAAATTGACATCTCATGTAAAGGTTCACTCTTGTATAGCATGTAAGTATCACCCATAGAGATATTGAAATTTTGAAGCTCCACTTTGGGCAACAGTACATTATTAGAGAATTTCTAACCAAATCCTATGCACATTTAGAATACTGTAATTTTTTAGAATGACTTCGAAAAGGAAGTGCATTACCCTCCTCTATTGCAAAAATTCTAATCATACCTTGTTATAGACATAAAAAGAAATGATAACCCAAATTTACTATGTAGGGCCTCGAAAAGGAATGAATCCATATTAGGAAACATCGGATCAAACTTGCTAATGGGGATGACAAAAATACGTCCTACTTCATATCTTGGAAAATAGCCACCATACCTTTACCGCATCTTAGGATTTGCTATCCAAAATTAAGTCTTTAACCCAAACTAGTTTAACTTCTCCTGAAACCAATTAGTTTTAACTCATCTTCATTTTATCATTTCCAATCCATAAATGGTCTTTAATACGTACTATGTATGACACCGTATCCTATTAAGAATCTCAAACCCTCTTTCATTTATTTTCGTTGCACTTAACATACTCCTATAATATCAAGAACAAATTTATGTGTGTTTGTTCTCCCTTACCGGCCTACTCATTTATTTGATTCTAGTGATACATGTTTTTCTTTAGAACTAGTGTCAGAGATGACGGCTCAACCACCTCGTAAGCTCAACGATTATTCACAGCCATCCCTGGCAGATTTTCCACACCTTGTCCCTACGTACACCTGATCTTGAGGGAGTACAATTCGAGATTAAACCCCAGTTTATTACCATGATTGAAAGGAAGCAATTTAGTGGAGCTAAGGGTGAAGATCCAATCTTCACATCTTGGATTTTTGCCAATGTTGCAATACTATTAGGCAAGTTGGGGTCACGTAGGACCAAATCAAGGAGATTCTTTTTCCCTTTTCTTTATGTGGTAAAGCTAAATTATGGTACAATGGTTTGAATAGAACCACACTTGGTATTACTAACTAGTCGGGATACTCTTGCTTTGAATTTCTATAATAAATATTACCCTACAGAGAGGACAACTTTATTAAGGAGCTCAATCCAAAACTTTGCCCAAGAAGCTGGTGAAAGTTTATATGAAACTTGGGAAAGGTTTAAGGATTTGCAGAGAGAGTGCCCCCATCATGGATTGGCTCAATGGCAGATAATCTAAGCCTTCTACAATGGGCTTAGAAATACATCTAGATCAATTCTCAACTCAGCAGCCAATGGAAGATTTATGAATCTCTAAGTAGATTTAGCAGGAACAACTATTAAAGAGATGGAAATTCATAATTCCCAATACGGAAATCCTAGAGGTTTTGCAAACAAGGGAAAACATAATGTCGATTCAGTATCCTTTGTGCAAGCTCAATTAACTATTTTTTGCCAAAAATTAGATAATATTAGTACTGCTATTCCTACCTCTATAGCTAATGTTTCTGCTGTCAATAATACTAACGATGTTTTTTGTGAAAATTGTGGATTTGTAGGTCACTGGGCACAAGATTGTAGGAGTTCCATTGACCAAGTTAATGCCTTCCAAACCCATAGGCAAAATAACCCATACTCCAACACTTGTAATCCTTGTCTCCGGAACCATCCAAATCTTTCTTACCGGAGTACAAATGTTCAAAACCCTCCACTTCCACAAGCTCCACAACAACCACAACAAAAATATTATCAATCACCCAACTAAATAACCCAACTACAAACTCCACCTCCATCTACTGACCCTGCCTTGTCAGAAATTAAAACTATGTTGGCTAGTATGCAAAAGCACATGCAGAGTAGGGATGCCCAAATTGATTCGAATCTTAGCTCACAATAAAATTATAGACAATCAAATTGCGCAACTTTCCTCTACTCCACAAACTCGCCAGTAGGGAGTCCTACCATCACAACAACAACCACCCACAGATCATGAGCCTGTTGTAACAAAAATTGCTAATCCTGATTCTGTTATACCAAATGATTTTGTTACTAATCCTGCAGGGCTCCAAAGTAAAACTAACATTTCTAATGATACATTGTAGGGTACAACTCCCAAGAAAATTACAACCCAAGATAAGAGCGGAGATGTACAAAAACTAGTAATCAAACTACCATTTCCCAATAGACAATTGAAGACTAAATTGGATAAGCAGTTTGGTAAGTTTCTGGAGGTGGTGAAAAACCTGCAGGTAATAGTTCCTTTCACATAGTTAATTACACAATTTCCTGTGTATGCTAAATTTATGAAGGATATCTTAACTAGGAAGAGAGCCTTTAATAAGGTTGAGACTGTAGCTTTTACAGAGGAATGTAGTGCTTTATTACAAAATAAATCTTCACCTTAATTAAAGGATCCTGGTAGTTTTTCTATTCCCTGCCATATTGGAAATGTCTTCATTGATAAAGCAATATGTGATGTGGGTGCTAGTGTTAGTGTTATACCATCGTCTGTGTGTTCAAAACTTAATATGGGAGATTTAAAAGTTACTAACATTATCTTGCAAATGGTAGACCGTTCTGATAAATACCCTTTAGGTATTTTAGAGGATGTCCTTGTTAAAGTTGGTAAATTTTTTATCCCTGTTGATTTTGTTGTTTTAGACATAGTTGAAGATACACAAATGCCAATAATATTAGGTAGACCCTTCCTCCACACTGCAGGAGCCATTATTGATGTAAAAAATGGAAAACTAACTCTATTTATCAGAGATGATAACATCACTTTTAATTTAGGGAAAGTTTTGAAAGGTCCTATGTTAGAGGAAAATTGTTGTAGTATTGATGTGATTGATATTATTTGTGAAGATAGCTTACCACGAGTCCTAGAAAGGGATCCCTTGGAGGAAGTACTTTGTGGTGATCTTAGTACAGGTGAAGCATGTATTTGGAGCAGTGAGGTGGATGCTATAGAGAAAGCTCTCGCACTTGAAGAACTTAACCCTAAGGAGAGAAAGAAGGTAGATAATTAGTTCAGGAATAAAAATCTGCTGAGGTTAAGAAACCTAAACTAAAACCTCTCCCTTCTCATTTAAAATATGTATTTCTTGATGAGCAAGAATTACACCCTGTGATCATTAGTACTGCACTTGATGACCCACAAACTTTCCAACTTCTTAAGGTTCTTCGAACCCATAAAAATGAAGCCCACTTGATGATCATTAGCAAGAAGGTACAGTATTGATGATCTCAAGGGTATTAGCCCTGATTTTTGTATGCATAGGATACATTTAGAGGACAATCACAAGCCATGTATTCAACCCTAGAGAAGGTTGAATCCTAACATGCAGGAAGTAGTTAAGAAAGAGGTTATGAAATTACTTGATGCAGGTATTATCTATCCTATTTCTTATTCAAAGTGGGTGAGTTATGTACAGGTAGTTCCTAAAAAGGGTGGGATGACTGTGATTAAAAACGATAATAATGAATTAATTCCCACTAGAACTGTAACAGGGTGGCATATGTGCATTGATTATCGTAGATTAAATATTTCCACCAAGAAAGATCACTTCCCTCTCCCTTTTATTGATCAAATGTTAGAAAGGCTAGCTAATCATAAATTCTTTTTCTATCTAGATGGGTACTCGGGATTTTTCCAAATTTCGATCCACCCTGTAGATCAGGAAAAAACCACATTTACATGCCCTTATGGTACTTTTGCATATCATAGGATGCCCTTTGGTCTATGTAATGCCCTAGCTACTTTTCAATGTTGCATGATGAGTATCTTTTCTGAGTTCATAGAGTCTATCATGGAAGTCTTTTTGGATGATTTTAGTGTGTATGGGTCTTCATTTGAATCATGTCTAGCTAATCTCACTAAAATTTTAAAAAGATGTGAAGAATGCAATTTGGTCCTTAATTGGGAAAAATGTCACTTTATGGTGACAGAAGGAGTAGTCCTTGGTCATATTGTATCTAATACGGGTATACAAGTAGATAAAGTTAAGGTATCTGTGATTGAGCAATTACCTCCACCCATTAATGTTAAGGGGGTTAGAAGTTTTTTGGGTCATGCGGGGTTTTATCGTCGCTTTATCAAAAGTTTCTCTAAAATTGCTAAACCACTGACTCAGCTTTTACTCAAGGATGCCCCATTTGATTTTACTGATGAGTGTCTTGAGGCTTTTAATAGGATTAAGCAGGCTTTGATATCAGCACCTATAATATGTGCACCCGATTGGAATCTTCCTTTCGAGATCATGTGTGATGCCAGTGATTTTGCAGTAGGAGCCGTGTTAGGATAAAGAAAGACCAAAGTTTTGCATGCTATTTATTATGCAAGTAAAACTTTGGATGAATCCCAAGTTAATTATGCCCCCATGAAGAAGGAGTTTCTTGCTGTGATTTATGCTTTAGAAAAATTTAGATCATATCTTGTTGGTTCTAAAATTGTTGTTTTTACTGATCATGTAGCCTTGAAATACCTGCTAGCCAAGGCAAAAATGTAGCCTAGGCTCCTCCGTTGGGTTCTCTTGCTCCAAGATTTCAATGTGGAAATCAAAGACAAAAAGGAGCAGAGAATGTAGTAGCAGATCACTTGTCAAGGATCAGGTATGATGAGGGAAAGGATTCTCTTCCTATTGATGATTCTTTCCCTGATGACCACTTGTCTATAGTTGTAAAACAACACCCTTGGTATGCAGATTATCCTAATTATTTGGTGGGTGGTACTCTACCTCCCGATATGTCCTACTAACAGAAAAAGAGGTTCCTTTATGATGTAAAACATTATTTTTGGGATGATCCTTTTTTGTTTCGTGTGTGCAGATGGAGTAATTCGCTGGTGTGTTCCAGAATGTGAAGTCCACGGTGTACTTAAACGATGCCACAATTTACCATATGGGGGACATCATGGTCCCACCAAGACAGTTGCAAAAATCAACGAGTCAGGTTTCTATTGGCCTACCATGTTTAAGGATTCTCACTCCTTTGTTCAAGTTTGTGACTCCTGCTAGAGGACTGGCAACATCTCGCATTGGCATGAGATGCCTCAAACAGGTATTTTGGAAGGTGAAATTTTTTATGTTTGGGGTATTGATCATATGGGACCTTTTCCCTACTCAAAAGGGAATTGATATATCCTTGTAGCCGTTAATTATGTATCCAAGTGGGTTGAAGCCATTGCCACACCTACAAATGAGGCCAAGGTGTTCCATAAGCTTTTTAAGAAAACCATTTTTCCTAGATTTGGAGTCCCTAGAGTCGTTATTAGTGATGGAGGATCTCACTTTCATGAGAGGAAGTTAGATACCCTTCTCAAGAAATATGGTGTTTACCATAGGACAGGTTTAGCTTACCATCCCCAAACTAGTGGCCAAGTTGAGGTTTCTAACCAAGAGATTAAGGCTATTTTATAGAAGGTGGTAGCAAAGTCTAGAAAGGATTAGAGCGATAACCTAGGTGACACTCTTTGGGCATATAGAACTGCATTTAAGACCCCCATTGGTACTTCCCCATATAGACTCGTGTATGGAAAAGCATGTCACCTCCTGGTGGAATTAGAATATAAGGCTTATTGGGCAATCAAAGAGATTAATTTGGATGCTAAGTTAGCAGGAGAGAAGAGGCTACTACAACTTAACCAACTAGATGAGTTTAGGTTGATGGCCTATGATAGTGCACGTATTTATAAGGAGAAGACCAAGAAATGGCATAACAAGATGATCCTTCGGAGAGAATTCAAAGAGGGTGATAAGGTTTTGTTGTTCAATTCTATACTTAAACTTTTCCTAGGAAAGTTGAAGTCAAGGTGGTCAGTCCGTTTACTGTTAAAAGGGCAAACAAATTCGGTTCTATGGAGTTATATGATGAACATAGTAGTGATTTTAAGGTAAATGGCCAAAGACTGAAATTATACCATGAAGGGGCTACGATTGGTGCGGTTGAATTACTTAACCTAGTCAATTCTATCTCATCTTGAATGACTTATGGTAAGAAGGTCGTGCGGGACCTAGATAAATCAACGCTTTGCTGGAGGCAACCCGGTATTTTTGTTTTTTTTAGAGTATTTTTTCTTTTATTTTTGTTTTTTTTTTATAGGAAGAGAGGAGTAAATTTAATACGTTTTAGAGTATTTTGTACAGGTTGGAGAAAAAAGAGTTAGCCAAAATTTTAAGAGAAAAAGAAAAAAAAATTCGAACTCAAAACACTATGGCGTGCCCGACCGAGCGCGAGAAGGAGTTTGTATACGAGCAATTTCGCTCGATCGGGCACGAGAGAAAGAAGGATTTTGGTCAACAATTCGCCTGATCGGGCGAGACTCCACCCGACCGGGCGCGAGCCTAGCAATTTTAAATCTGCCAGATCGCCCGACTAGGCAAGAGCTCACCCGACCAGGCGCGCCTATAACCTACAGATTCCGCCTTCTTTCTCCTTCCTTTCTTCTTTATTTCTTCTTTCTTTCTCTTTCCACCATTGTTTCTCTCTCTAAAACTGAATTTTCTCTACCTTCTCTCTAAGATCTCTCTCTATTTCTCACCCAAACTCAATTATTTTTACATATTCCTTCTCTTCTCTTCACCCTCTTTATTCCTACACTAATTTTGTGCATTTTAGAAAAAAATTTCAATATGTTTGGAAAGAGTACTAGGACACAAGGAGGGCGTAGTTCGGGCTCCAGTGCACCGGTCGACCCAGAGTTACAACTACCTCAATGGCCGACGATAAGGATTGCTACTTCACAACAATGTGAACGACTCATCAACCTCTACGAATGTGAGGTAAATCCTTCTCGGTGGTTACACCGAGACATCCTTCAATCTCTAGGGTTATATGAGCATGTTAGACGTTTTATGAATGATATTGGCATGCGAAAATTTGTTGATATCCCCAATCCTACTTATAGAGAAATAACATGCGTCTTTCTTCCTTAAATGTAGTTCAATCTAATAACGGTCCTATTTTTCATTTTCGATTGAATAATAGAAATGTTAGTTTGACATATGTTGAATTTGCAAATTTGTTCGAACTTGATCCCCACCCCCCACCCAATGGCATGAGAATTATAGGGCCAATGATATATATCTTGCTTTGTCGGGAAAACCTTGCCCGAATTCACAATATGCTAGTGCCCTCCCTTTCCACCACCCCGTCTCTAAAATTTTCCAAAGATTTTCGGGAACTTGTTTTCTAGCTCGTCATTAACCCCATAACGCCCAAACTAACGAGCTAGCTATCCTAAGCCACTATGTGTATGGGTACGGGAAATTGAACATTGCTCGATATATTATTACCCATTGAGTAGGCATGCCAATGCCCGTAGTAACAATGCCAAGACATCAATCCATTGTGGCGGCCTAATGACTAGGATAACGATTAAGAAGGTCAGGTTTAGTGAGTCTAGATAAGAGGGGTTAACCAACTGTAGGGGGGATACACTTATGAACTTGTCGTACCTCAAATTCTTGAACTGGGTTAGGCCCAACCATAACAAAGTTCTAGAGTGGCTTGTCAGGGTAGGAAAGGATTACTCACTCTTTTTCCCTCTTCCTAACCCCGAGCTGATTGCCTTTCCCCTTGGGCAAGAGTCCTACACCTATGATATTCTACTTGCCCATGCCCAAGGCCCAGCACAGCCTCGACGGCATGCCCCATCACCACCTCATGTACCTCAGCCAACCTCACATCAGCCTAGGCTTGACCCCGAGACCATTTGGGACCTTCAGAGCATAGGTCAGGCTATAGGCCGCGTAGAGCTGGGCCAGACAGACCTTAGGAGGATGGTGGGTTCTCTTGATCAGAGGTTAGGGTACGTTGAGAGAAACTAGGGTAGGGGCCTCTTTCCCATGTATGATGATTATGCTCGTCAAAGGTGCTATTCCCAATGATGTTGTTTACCCTGACTAGTACCAGCCACCACCCTAGGGATATGTGGATCCCACCTCCCATGGCATTTATACAGACTATTCCGCATTCGCTGGCTAAGGTCGAGACTTCCCCTTTGGGGGTATGGGGGGATGTTAACCCTAACTATTTTAGTGCTAGTATTTCTGGTGGTGCAGGTGGAAGTGGAGGTGGTGCGATGGATGAGGATGGTGATGATTAGCCATGCTGGGCTAATTCCCGAGTCAATGAGGACATTGTCTGATTTTGGCTTGGGGGAGATTTTTGGATGTAGGTATCTTTCTTCTCTCTCTCCTTATGTTTTAATGTATATAGTTTAGTTTTATTTCTTTCTAGGTTAGATTTTATTGCTTTGAAAAAACAAAAAAAATACAAAAATACGATCCAATGAATGATAAATCATGCTTCCCTGTGCCCCATACATGAAAATTGTTTTGATTCTTGGTATATGTTGATGAGTATTATAAATAGGTTAGCCATGATTTGATGTTTTATTGCTTGGATGTCTTAACATGAGTCAATTTTGCCCAACTACTTGTGAATATAGCGCTTGACTAGTTGATTTGGTTAGGAATGTGTGTTAGTTCCTGGTATGTCAATGAAGTTGAGTATTGGTTTACAATTTTGAGTAATGTTTGTATAACTCATTATTATGCACATTGAGGAGGATGAAGGCATTTGTTTTCTTAGGTAGCCTTCAAATGATTTTAGATACATTTATTCCCTTCTTGCGACCCATGTTGTTGCCTTGACTTTTTATTGTTTACTTAGTCACATTACAAGTTTATTTTTGCCCCATTGGTTACTAGCCTCAAGCTTGGCTTGGGGGAGCTAATAGTGAGTGAGGTGAGGGTGTTGTAGTGTGCATATAATTTGCACAATTTTGGGTGGATTTGAGAAGTCTTTATTTGTTCTTATTTTTGTGGATTGGAAAAAAAATTGAGAAATTGTCGTTCAAAGTTGAAAAAATTCCATTAAAAAAAGAAAAAAAAGAGAAAAAAAATTACAAAGATTTTTTATTCACTCTATTTCCTCATTGTTACATTTTTATGAGTGAAATTGAAAGTTTTGGGATTTTTTTAATATATTTGGATGTTTGGTGAATTTTTGGTAGAGTTGAGTTATGTTGGAGATGATTGGTCATTATTTATGTTTGACCTTCGTCTTACTTAGTAGGATTTTGGCTCCCTTAAGCAAGGCTTTACTCTCACATTTTCCCAAATTATTCTACCTTTTTCCTTAACCTTACAAGCTTTGAAGACCTTCCGACCTTTGTGCATAGAGTTGTATGAATGTGGAATTGGTTGTTTGTCAATACGAATAATGATTTGATATATTCCGAGTCGACTATTAGGTTGAGTGTATGTCTTTTAAACACACGAGTGTGTGAGTTGGGAGGGCATTGTTCACATATAAAGGGCTCGTTGGAGAGCGATCGAGTACAATTTTTACTCGCCACATAAATGAGAGCTGAGTGCGTGAGCACTAGTCTTGAATTCTATATGCTCTTGTGGTTTGCTCTATTTGACAATTGTTAGGAAGGATGAGTAATTGAATGAATTTGATTGGTTGATTTTGATGAATGATTGTTGGATTTGTCTTGAATTGGTAGGTTTGGTTTGAAATAATTTTGGGGTGAAGTATGTTTTATTCGTTCATTGATGAGCTCTTTACTTTGGGACAAGCAAAGGTTTGGCTTGGGGGAGTTTGATATGTTCATTTTATATAGTGATTTACCCCCGTCCCTTGGTCATTTTTAGGAGTATTATTGGCTCTTCGGAGTCACTTTTATTACTAATTTGCGTTTTCTAGTATTTTCGTAGTTTTGGTACAGTTTTATAGGAAATTACAGATTTGGAGCATTTTCCCGGACTTATGATAGGCCACTACGAGCATTGGAGGATTATGACCGCATTTCATAGCCCAAGACTGGTTGGAATCATCAAATCGGTGATTAAGGACTTGTCATAGAAGAGATTGAGGCAATGGACCAAGTGTTCAAGACCCAAGGTGGAAAACCCGGATATGGGCCAAAAAGAATTAGCCCAAAAGCAAGGTCCAATTCGCCCAACCCTTCGCCGGATCGGGCGAGGTGTATAGAGAAAAAAAGAGCTTTGCCCTGTGTCGCGCCCAACCGGGCGCAAATGAAGAAGAAAGGGATGAAAAAGGCGCGCCCGACCGGGTGACCCTTCTCCCAACCGGGCGCGTGTTTCTGAAGACTTTTATTTTTTTTTTGTTTTATTTTGTTAGCATAGTATAAGTATGTTTTTTTGAACGTTTTTCTTGGGTACACGGGAGATTTTCGGATCTAGCTTTACTTCTTGTGACTACTCTCTCACTACACCGAGGAGCTTTAATGCAACTCATTATTTTCCATTAATTTTGGTAACGATTCCTTTCCTTTCTTGACAAGCCACTCTAGAACATTGTTGTGGTTGGGCCTACCCAGCTCAAGAATTTAAGGTATGACAAGTTCATAAGTGTACCCAAGAAAAATCCTTCTTTCTCAAGAATTTTATGACCTACCATTGCTAAGGACGGGCGATCTGGCGGATTTAAAATTACTGGGCTCGCGCCCGGTCGAGTGGAGTCTCGCCCGATTGGGCGAATTGTTGACAAAAATCCTTCTTTCTCTCGCACCCGGTCGGGCGCCATCTCGCCCGGTCGGGTGAAATTGCTCGCATACAAACTCCTTCTCGCCCCCAGTCGGGCGCGCCATAGTGTTTTGAGTTCGAATTTTTTTTCTTTTTCTCTTCAAATTTTGGCTAACTCTTTTTTATCCAACCTATACAAAATACTCTAAAACATATTAAATTCACTCCTCTCTTCCTCTAAAAATAACAAAAATAAAAGAAAAAAACTCTAAAAAAAAGAAAAATACGGGTTGCCTCCCGCAAAGCGCTGGTTTATCTAAGTCCCGCACGACCTTCTTACCATATGTCATTCAAGATGAGATAAAAATGATTAGGTTAAGTAATTTAACCGCACCAATCGTAGCCCCTTCATGGTATAATTTCAGTCTTTGGCCACCTAAACTAACGTTCAATGAACACCCCTATTTAATTTAAAATAGGTTATGAGGCTTTTTTGCTTATTTTTTTTCATATCTCTATAACAAGTGTATACTAACTTATATAACCACTTTCTTCATAAAAATATTTTTCACTTTAAATACCAAAATAAGTCCAAATATAAGAAAAAACAAACATAAATTATTCCATAATCTATAAGATTAAATATTATATAAGAGTACCAGTGATCGAAAGTTCGATCAAAATTAAAGGGGTGAAGTTTGAAAGTTAAGAAGTCTTCTTTATCAGATTTTAAAAGGTTTAGTATGTGTAATTTTGGTTTTGGTAGTTTTGTTTTTAATGATAGAAGTTTATCCTCTATTTTTTTTTTAAACTGAAGCAATATGGGTAATTGTGAATTATCTGCTTGTGTTTTCAGTTATTGAAGTTTATCTTATCTTTTAAAAAAAAAATCAAAATAATGTGGTTTTAAATTTTATTTCATCTGAACCTAAAATTAATTATTTATCCAAATCTAGGTTTTTTAATTTATTTTAACTTTTTCAACCAATCAACAAAAACCCTCGCTTTCTAATTTGGAAGATTCACCCTAATTCATAATCATAAAAAATAATATTATATTATAATAATTTAATCTAAAAATCATATTATTTTAAATAAACCAATTATAAATTATATCATTTGAAAAATAATTAAAATTTATATTATAGTTTTTTATATTTTAATCGATTAAACTAGCCCGAAAATGTAACATTGTAACTAATAAAAATATCATCTTTACAAAATGTCTCTTTCTTCACTTCTCTCTTACCCGGCACTCATGGCTGATAATCCAATATCAACAACATCATCCAACTACAATAGATATTCTTCTCTAACTCTTTGTTCTATTAATTTCGTCCATTTCTTCAAAATCTTCCAACTTTTTCATACCTTCCTCTAAAATCCTTCAGTCTTTTCCCCCCACCATTTCCATCCAAAATTTCTGCAGTTTTCTTGCAGATCTTGGCTCAAAATTTTCTGGGTCTATTATGCTCAATTTGATTGTTTGAAATTTCATCGAATTCATCTAATTTTATTAAAAAATGGCTGCTGTCGCTATGGCATCTGGGAGTTTAGCAGGGGCTCATCATACTCTTCGTAAAAGTACTGAAATCGCCTTTTCTGCTAAGGCTGTGTTTGGGTTCTCTTCTCGAAAGCTCTGCATTTTTCGTAAGCAACAGTATGGTTTTTCTCTCTTTTAATATGTTTTGAATTACTTTTTAATCAATTGACTTAATTGGGCAATATTGATTTTATGAAAGATAATGTTTTTGGGGGATGAACTGGGATTTTAGCATAGTGTTGAAATTATAGATAGTTGATTGGTTTGATTAGGTATTTGTTGTTAGTTATGAGCTAAGATTTGAATATTGGATTGCTTAATTTTTTTTTTTTTGCAGATTATTTGATTTTTAACATTATGTTTGTGTGTAAGAAAGTGCAGCATAGTTTTTGCAAATTTGAAAAAGATTTGTATTCTTAGTTGATTGATTCACAATTCAAATGGGGTATGTTATTATGTTGCTTAGCTTAAAACTAATTACAGCATCTTAGAATTGATAGGTGGGATGCTTTAAGTTTTGAGATGATATGATTTTTGGCATATTTTTGTGCATTAGAGAGTGGGACTTAATTTTTTGCAATTTATTAAAATGATATATATTCTTAGTTGACTCTTTTAATTGGGTTTTGATAATTGTGTTACTTAGCTTAAATTTGATAAAGTCGGCTAAGAATTGATAGTTGGGCTGCTTTAGCTTAATGTTTAATATAAGTGTGCTTTGCATCAGATTCTCAGTATTGACAACACCGATCACTGTTACTCCACAAGCATCATTGTCTACAGCTGTGGAGGTATTGACTCGGATTTATGGTTATGGGGTTGAATAATTTGACCTTCAGCTTTCTTAAACTGTGGTTTAATTGTTTTCTTTTGGTGGTGTTAGGATGGAAGTTACCGTGAAACTGAAGACGTTCCAACCCCAAAGGTTATAATTGATCTAGATACAGACCCAAATGCGACCATTGTAGAGATAACCTTTGGTGATCGTTTGGGTGCCCTTCTTGATACTGTATGTTACCTAATACTTCATAGTGATTATACATATGTTACTTATTTGTGTAGACATTCTTTGTATATACTTCTTCCGTCTAGATTTAATTGTCACAATGTTTAATCAAATTACAATATCAATTCCTATGCAACTACTAATTCCGTTCAAAGGGAGTATTTATATTTGACTGACTTTGGTTGTTTTGCTTCTGACTTTTATATATGGATTATTGTGTGATAACTATGCTATGGTTGTCCTGTGACTATGATGTGACCGTTTTACAACTGGTTTCCAGATGAATGCACTGAAAAACCTTGGGCTCAATGTGGTGAAGGCAAATGTCTTTCTGGATTCATCTGGGAAGCACAACACTTTTGCCATCACTAAAGCGTATGTCTGGTGCTGCTGGGGATCTATTTTACTTTTTTTTTTTTTCCTTTTACCGTTTTGTATCTCATCGTAATTGTTGGTGTTACTACTCAATTTGTTGCATGCTTATTGCCTGTGTTATTAGGTCCCTATATGTTTTATCTCTCAAGTTTTTGCTTGCTGAAATCACTGTCTGTTGTATTTCATCACTAGTTCATGGTGTAATGAGTTAAAACTAACCAGCACTCTCTTACTCCTTTATAACCCTTTACTTGATATATTAGTTTCAACTATGATTGATTCTAGATTTGAGCTGTTGAAAGCTGTTTGGTACTTTATGCACTACTTGAACAGCCACTTTTGCATCCCATGTTTTGGAAAGAATTTTAGTCGGAACTCTGCAAGCTCTTTTCGGATTTTTCTTTTGTATCTTTATTTACTCAACATCTCAAAAAATTTGTTGGTTCTTGTACTCGTAATTATTGTAGTGTGCTATTTGTGGTATTGTAGACTAAAGACTAGGAATCGTATGAAAGCTATTTTTTTCCAGTTTGATTGCTGCTTATCTACTTATTTCTATATTTTTTACTTGTTTGCCAAACTGTTATTTCTAATAATATATTGTTGGATTTTATGCAGTGATACTGGAAGAAAGGTTGAGGATCCAGAGTTGCTGGAATCAATTCGCTTGACTATTATTAACAATTTGCTTCAATATCATCCGGTAATTACAATTACAAAACTTCTGTCAAGTGTGTGTGACATTGTGATAGCAGAGAAAAGTAACTACTGTGCATTTACCAATGCAAAACTTCTCTCAAGTGTGAGTAATATTGTGATTGCAGAGAAAAGTAACTACTGTGTATTTCTCCTTTGTGCTACTCTGTTTTTTAGGAGTCAAGTGAACAATTGGCGATGGGAGCTACATTTGGAATCTCCCCTCCAAAAAAGGAGGTGACACATTTTTCAATGATCTTAATACTTGATGTTGTTTTATGATGTGGTCCCTAGCATTAGGTTTTGCATTGTTCCTGCCTATGTACCTCTGTAAGTATTACTGAATGATTCTAGTTAGTACTCAATTAAATATGAATTTTCCTCCATATCGTTTTACCCCTCTTACCTTAATTTCTTCTCACTATTTCAAACTTCTTTATTACGTAGCAAATATCTGTTTTCTTGTTCTGCAATTTGATAGGCTGTTTTTTTTTTCTTCTGAAAAATCTGTTTCTATTGGAGGTCAGTCACATACTCACATGTTGATATTGTCAAGCATGTGGTTTGAACTAGAGCAGGATACTATTGAAACATAATGCACAGATGCTAGCAGGTTTGCTTACGAAGAGGTGCATGTATAAATATTATCTTCAGGATGAAGTAGACAATTATCTTTCATTGCTTTTTCATTCTGTAGAGTAGATCATTTTTAGCTTAGTTAATTTTTTTGTCTAGTTGTTTGACTATGTGTATGCCTAAAGTACTTAGTCTTCTCGTTAATCTTAATTAGATCCTAAGCGTGGCATTGCAGAAAATTTATACATTTTGTTTGATTGTTTATTTTTTCGTTTACTCCCAATTTCATTACTGATTTTTAAATTGGTCAGGTTGATGTGGATATAGCAACTCGCATTAGTATTGTTGATGATGGTCTGAACCGCAGGTAAACCTTTGTATGCCTGCTATATGTGTTATAGGGTTATTGCAGTATACCTGATTTTTATTTTAATTGAGAGATTTTACCTAAAAGTAGATCTCTGCTATGCATTGAACAGAGAATGGCAGTAGGAGAGATTGTTAATTGTCACAGGTAACTAGAAAACTAGGATATCTATAAAGTTGCATGAACTAACAGGCTTACTAGTTATTTTAATAATTTTCTACTACTTCCACCTACTTTGAGGAATATGACTGGAAAAAGTAGGAAGCCCACATAAACATGGTAGGTCATAAAATGTAAAGCTTTGACTTCCTTACTCTCTTGGTATTGAGTCATCAAATATGTTGAATTGTTCACATTTTTATGATTTTAATAGTTTTACACTTTGATATAATATACCTGTAAAACCTATACTTCCTTAACGTATAATCTTTCATAATTTCTTCTTGGAGCCATTGCTCAATGTTTGGATTTTGCAAGAATCACTGTTGAACATTCTACTTTTCTCATCCTAATTCTTAGTGTTTCTCGGGGCTCTTATTTCTCCTGCATTATTTATATATGTTCATACTGAAATGTATAGTGATGCTAAAAAATTACCTTTTATTGTCTGCATTGTTTTGTATTGCTTTGGGCTTCCAATACCTATTCACATGAGCTACTCTTGGGGATGTGGATAACATTTTTATTCGTTCTGCCAGCTTCATCCTTTTGGATAAGCCTATGATGATGATTTTGTTGTTGATTTATAGTTCTGTATTGATTATATTGTCATGTTGATAGAAATGTAGAATCATAGAATATACCTGTAATGGGAGTTGGGGTTGGAAGCATTGCTTCCTTGAACACTCTCATTACCCAAAATGATGTGGTTTTGATTCCACCAGGCTAAGGTTGTGGCGATTCTGCTTTCCCTTACCCCTCTGCCCTTGTGTGATCCATCTCCTTAATCCTTCAAAAATTAAGGAGAATACATCAATGATTTTATATAATAGAATCTATCTGTTACGTATATGTGTGCAAATTGCCTAAGACTTTAAGCTTCAGATCTTTTAAGTGAATGAATAAGCTGAGCTGACTACCGAAGATTTACCCTGGAAAAAGGTGTTATTTAACAGAGTAATGTGCATCATGCAGCTTGCTTTATGTTGAAACTGTTGATCATCCTGGATTGTTGGTGGACCTGGTGAAAGTAATAACTGACATTAACATTGCTGTTGAATCTGGAGAATTTGACACTGAGGTGATAACTTCAACCTTTTTTTTCGTGTTTCTCTTGAGTGGTGTAAAAATACCTTGAACTTAGGTTCTATTTGTTTTTCTTCTAAACTAGTTCAAATTTTCAGTGTTTGTACTCCTTTAATTCCTCCATTTTCTGTATATTTCTTTTTGTTGTCTTTTGGCTGCTAGGAAGGGAACAAAGAAGATGGTGTAACATAATCAATTCTTTCAATCAATGTACAGGGATTACTTGCAAAGGCCAAATTTCATGTCAGTTATCGGGGAAAAGCCCTAATAAAGCCTCTCCAACAGGTAAAAGTTTAGCACAAGGCATTAGGCTCTTCAGCAAGTCTTTGATGCTTAGGCAACGACGCAAATCTAACTAGTTGCAATTGTGTAGGTCGTTGCTAATAGTCTGCGGTACTTCTTGAGACGGCCTTCAACAGAGGATGCAAGTTTCTGACCTGCTGAAAAAAATGAAAACTAAATGGACAGGTATATTAATGAATATCTCATTATGGTTCAACTGTTCCAGCTATTCTAGGATGGAATTGTTGGACATCATTTAAGATTTAGGAAATATAAACGAACACCTCTTTTAATACACAATTGAGGTTATTCAATTGAGGTATCACCTTCTGTAATGTGATTTATGTGACAGTCAGAGAGTGAGCAAATACGGGAAAGTATGGCCATTGTATACTTGGAGTTGGCTCCACATATTCCATACAGAAAATTCTAAACCTCTGTATATTTTTGTAAGGCTTAACTTACTCATGTTCGGGTTACTCTAAGTGCACTTATTTTGTTCCTAATTGCTTTAGGGTCCATAATTCTGACCCCGGACCTGGTTTATACCAGTGATAGTCATGCAACTGGTTCTCTACTAAGGACTAATTTCATGCGTCATGCCCAGGATTTTCGTCATTTGTGGTTTTTGTTAAGAATATTGTGCTTCAAAGTACTTAATATATTTTTGAAAACACGTTTGAAAATTATCTTGTAAGTTCATTAATTTGAGAAACGTTGTACTTTAACTAAAAAAATAATCTCTCATAACTAAATGTCAAGCACGAGTAAAATAGTGATGATGAGTTGATGACTACCTTTTGTTGCTATAATAAAGAGCCATATAATGTATTTATATGGAAATGCTTTACAAAGTACCATGTAAAAAGAGTTTACGGGTGTTTCTTACATTGTGTTATGATTAAGGTGTGGTTCGAATATTTTGTGTTCCCCCTCATGTTCAAAGATGTGCGACTCTCATTTGAGAGGCACTGCGCCTTGCGACCGAATCACCTTTATCTTATCTGAAGTATCTTGGTCAAGGATTGTTCAAAGTACTATTTTTGTCTCTTTATTTTTGTCTTATTTTTATTTATGGAATCAAAGTTTAAAATGTTTGATCATAATTTCTCATTATATTGAATTATTATATTCAAGTGTAATTTTGTTTGATGCATTTCTATGTTATGTTTTTAATATCAAGTTTTAATAATTTTTGTATTACTGATTTGAAGATAAAAGTGTTTTAAATCATCTTGAACACCATGGAAAATCAAATAGGGTAAAAAATTAGATTTAGTAGGAGCATAACGAAATACTAGGTGGTTCAAGGTATAGTCTAAAACATCAATGGATTAAAGGAGAAAGACTCACAGTCATTATACCATGTTAGATTGTCAACAATGTAAAGGTGAGGACAAGATCGGAACAAAGTACACGACATTCCTCCTTGGTTGGGCTCTTGTGTGTCCTTAGTGGTGGCCATAGCATCGGGTGGGCTTGGTCGGGCCTTGTGTGGCTTGGCCAGTGTTCAGCTCGGTCTGGAGGGCGGGCTGGCTGGGAGGGATTGATTCGTACTAAATCAAATCGAAAACCGAATCACGAACTGAAATGAATCGAATCGAGTTGAATTTACGAGTCAAATCGAATTCAAAGATCAAATCGAATTTCACATAATGACATTTTGAAATTAGAATAAATGAATTGTTTCGAAAGTAATTAAACATTTATATTCACTATTCTCATAATGAGTTAATGACATTCGTTGTAAACTTTCCTATTTGTCAAATCACATTCATTTTTCATTTATTTTGTTGATATTTTCATGTTTACATATTCATTAAAAAATTAAGCTTTTATACTCACCTAATTACATTAATTTCTCATATTCATTACTTATGTAATTACATATTTACTTATAATCAATAGGAGACATAATCATATTCAAATTATTTTTTAATTGAATAAGTTTTGGGAATTAGGGAGAAAAGAAAAGGCTTGCACTTAATTTTGGAAATCAAAATTTACTTACAAAATTAATATTTATTTTCAAATTTAAGTTGTCTATGCATCTCAAAAAAATCATAGCACACATAGTTTTGTTACATACCTCAAGGGGTGCCTAGCTAGTGGCGGTCCCCGAACCTCCTTCACCACTGTCGCTTCCTTCATTCATGTCCACCAGCATCCAAGGATCCTCTTTGTCATTCTTGTCCTCCCTCAATCTGTGGGTACTTTGCTTCGCTTGATCGTAGTCCTTCTTGAAAACACATATTTCGATGCTCTTAGGGGATAAGCGAGATATCTTCTCGTCGACTTGCACTAAAAGCAGACTCAAGAGCAACGGAGGAGGCAGGATTGTAAGGACATCCTTTGTAATTCTCGCCAAAACGGGAAATTGTCATTCATCATGCCACCACTTAATAATGGAGAAATTCTCATCATTTTCATGTTGGTAGGATAGATACTCGTAAATAACTTAAAGTGAAGAAGTGAATGATGAAGAAGAAGACATCGATGTTTTTGATTTTTTTTATAATTCTAGTAAGTGCTAGCATAAATCTTGTATCGGAACTTCCACTAGAAGACGATACATCTTGTGTAGGTGCATAAATAGTAGCCTACTAATCATACATATAAGATAAAACATTCTTACGTTGCTATATGTATCCACTAATGTTGTAAGGTACATCTAGAGTATTATAGTAAAACTCTAACAAGCTCTGTAAACCTAAAGCCTTAACCCTGGAATCGGGAATAGCAGCTATGCCGTTTATGATGGGGAAAGTCAAGAAGTAAGTATACCACTTACTTAGCTTACTAGTAAGAACACCACTAATCTAAGGGACACTACAATGCTCGTTAGTAGTGTTAACAACGCTAACACACTCTAATATAATTAAATAAATGTTAGGGTCATAAATGTAAGAGAAGATCTTGGTTGCATGTTCAAAGGCCGCTAGAATGTCACGAATAAAGGAAGTGTTAGTCCATTGTTCTTCCGAAATAACGTTATCGAGATTCACCCGAGTTTCGTTATAGAAAAGGGTCAAAACCTCACGATACCTAATGACGCCCTTCAATAACCTATAGGTGGAGTTCCAACGAGTCGGTGTATCGAGACACCATTGCCTCTTCTTCTCTCTCCTTACACAAGGCCTTATATCTCCTTCTAATTGAGGCCGTAATCCTAATCCATTTAATGAATTTACTCAAATTACCTAAACCTTCTTAAATCGACAAGTTCATAATATAAGCGCAACAACGTACGTGCAAAAGTTCTCCATTGTTCAACAACTTCAAGCCTGGTTTCGTCTTCAAGTAATATATACATTACATGTTAGTTGAAGCATTATCTAGGGAAAGGAAAAATATTTTATCGAGAAAATAAAAGTTTTTAACACATTCTATAATCCTCACCTTAAGGTTATACCCATAATGTCTATACTCCATAGCCTCAAAACAAATAATACATTTTTTAATAAACCACTCATCATCTATCCAATGGGTGGTAATACATAGGAAAGTTTCACCGAAAGTAGAGGTTCAAATACCACTAATAAGACTCACACGATCGTTGAATGTACAAAACATTTCTATTAAGCTACTTCTATACTTATAACATGCAGTTTGGGTATGACCTAGAGGGTTTTCCTAGGGGCACATCTAACTACGGAATGTAATGCAACTCTAGTAAAATAGTTAGTGCTCTCACTATGGCTAAAGGGTAATTCGTCAGCAATAACAAAGTTAGCAAATTTATCTATCATCCTATTTCTACTATGCATGAAAGGCGTACCTCCTTCGAGCATGGTACCCATGAATCCCTAAAGTCGCGTTTGGCTTGACGATTCACTTGCTGATTCAACTCCTTCGAGATTAATTACGTGTATTCCGGTCAAGTGACGAGATAATGTACCCATCCCATAACCGGTCTTACCCTCTATTTGTCTAAAAAAGGCATTATGTGTTGTATCTAGAACATCATATCCTCAATCATGACATAAGAAATTATGTCACCACTCTCTCTATCACTTTCTCATTCTTCCACCTTATATTTGTCATGAGTTCCTGACATAATTTTTTTCCTATCAAATTCATCCGACTCATGAAATAAAAAACCATATAATGAGTGTGCCATGTGTTGAATGTCTAGTGGTTGAAAATTTCTTTTTAATTTTCTTTGATAATTAGTGCTCATGACATTAGCCTAGCAAAACAAATTATGTAGCAAAATATACATTAGCCTAGCAAAATATGAAAAATTAAAAAAAAATCTAATCCTTGTAGGATCCACTTCTACACAAACCAGCCTATGAATAAATTAATGTCATGACTCATGACATGTTTTCCAATTTATAATAATATGATTTGATTAATGTCATTAATGACAACACTTTTTTTTTGACTTTTTTGATTCATGTCAAGACATAATCGAAATTCATATCATGAATGGTGATAGTCTTACCTTATGAATAGGGCAGTAGGTGATAAGGAAAAACGTTCAAGGGAGACTATATGTGGAAAACGGTTTGATTACTATGGGTCACTTACATGTGCACAAAGCTCACGCTATAACCAATATCCTACAGAAGAACAGAATCCACAAATGCAACGAACTCTTGTATTTAAAAAATTTCACTCTGAACAAAACTTCATCAAAAGTCCTACAGAAGAGAAACACACAAGTATTTGGGTTACACCTTACGTGAAAACAGTGATCGGCACAAAGCAGCTTCCTTAAAACACAAAAGGTGGGTGACATTATAAAATAATAACCGCAGGCACAAAGCAGCTTCCTTACCAACAAAAGGTGTCATTGGCGGCTAACAGCAATTAAGTACTATAAAATGACACCCAAAATGATGGAAGTTTTCCAATTTCCACCAACTACTCTCTCTACCTTAACCACCGCCCCCTCCCCCCCACCCCCCCCCCCCCCCCCCCCCCGCCCATCTTTCCGTTTATCCCTTATGGTAAGGGACATCACGAAAGCACGAAGAGACGAATAGTGAAACAGAAGCCGCTAGAAAGATCAGCTGAATTTGTACCCGGTATGTTTCTAAGTTTTTTTTCATACTAATTAGATTGCTAAGAGTGTAGAGATACTTTAATATCTGTGGATCAGCTAAAATTTACGACTGTGAGAAAGATTAAAGATGGTATTAAGTATAAATTCATTTATATAAGGATATTGGTATTCTTGATTGATAGAGAGAAAATGGGGTCACTTTTTTGAAAGAAAAAAGCAGAGAGTAGTGAGCTTCAGCATTTACCGCAGAATCCGAAAATATGAAATGACCACTTAAATTTCCATGGTATTTCTCCTCATCGACTCTTCATGTTCACACAATATGTAAGAAAGCACGGTTAATATGGAGAAATTTCAAATTTTCATATTTTATATAAATATATCAAGGGGTATTTTTATAATTTTTTTCTATATTAGAGATTATAATTGTTGTATTTTTGGGTATGCAAATCAAAAAATACAAGCTTAGAAGTCCAAGATTTACGCCCAAGAACAATCGCCTAAAACGGGAGAAACAAACAATGTGTTTTGATGCGTTTTTCTTTTATTTATGCGTGATTTTGGAATGAATAAAAAAAGATATAAGAGTTGATAACTTTAAAGATTAATTAGATACAAAAACACCACCAAAGAATCTAAAAAACTTCCTAAGAAAACCACCTAATTTACCAACAAATAATTAGGCTAGCTTATAAACGAATAAACCAAGTTTTAATCCAAAAACCTAGAGAATTCAAAATGTGACAAAGACAAGTAGGTTTAAACTTTAAAATCTGATTTCATTCAATGTCACTTGACTCCTTTATATAGTAGATGCTCCCTAGGGTTTACAAGAAGTTTAAAAACACCAAAACTCTATCTAAACACTTGAATAACAAGCTAAACACGTGAATAGCAAGTAGTTTACGAAATGACTACTCTAATATACGAGAACCCCTAGGAATTAAGATAAAATTTGACTTTGACTAACTATTCTTAAGATACACTAGTAGAGAAATGTCTAAATACTATGGTTATTTAACCTTATTTGCTGCGGTTATTTATACGAAGCACATATAACCGAAGCACATGGGAAAACCACAAATGTTGCGGTTTTTTGAACGCAACAATAAATACAACAAATGCTGCGGTTATTTATAAATATCCGCAACACTTATAAGACATATTTGCTGCGGTTTTCCAATATAATCGCAAAATTTATTCTTTAAAAATAAAAAAATTAAATTTTTATTATTATTCGCTGCGGTTTTTCTACATAATCGCAGCATTTATTTTTAAAATAATAAAAAAATTAAATTTTTATTGTTATTTGCGGCGGTGTTTTTTATTATAACCGCAACATTTATTCTTAAAAAATAATAAAAAAAATTTATTCTTATTTGCTGTGGTTTTTTAGGTTAACCGCAACAAATAGTTCCTATGATTCAAAATAGGGATACTTAAGCTGGAATCCAGTTCAACTTCAATCCGTTACGGAGGCCGGACTTAACTTTAAAGCTCTTGAAAGTACTACATTTGAAAAAAAAATAGTAGTCAATAACTATACTTCAATCCGTTACTCTTGTTAGTGAAATAAAAGATGTAATTAACGAATACTTACGTATTTAACACGTCCTTAATCGCTAAATTACGTTTTCTTTGAAGAGGATCGAAAACGCATATTGTCCTTTTCTCTAAGGATAGAACAAGTAGTATTCAGTGATGCCTACAAAATGATTGATAAATGGTTAAGATACAAACATATTCATACTAGCCCTTGGATACTATGTAAGAAGCTCATACCTTTCATGATACGGGCAGAAGATGAAACACTTGTTATGGTATTTGGCCATCAAATTAAGATACCATGTAAGAAGTGACGAAATCCTAGTCGTTGTCGATCAAGGTAGCAAAGATCTTAGAAGGACACATGAAATCGAAGGATCCTAGTCCTTCTTCTTGGACCAACTCATAACAAGCCCTATAATTAATTTATCAAATAACAACACCCATTTAGCGACATGAACAAATCAAAAGAACATATTATAGTAGGAATTATATGCAACAGTTAGGTAACTTACATCATAAAGACTTGGAGCACAGATACATTCAACTTATTTCCTGTGAGAAGTTGAGTGACGTCCTCTCCTACGATCATAATATCCTGGTACTTGGGGTACCGAATATCATCTTCCCACAATGAAAGGAGACGAGGCTATCTGGTGGAAGCCTCGACAACAAAGCCCTCATTTGACGACAATTGTCACTAAGATGACTCAAGGCCAACTCAGTGAGATTGGTTTGGGCGATGTCCTTCTTCACGGACTCAGTTGTCTCTGGACCACAAGACTGCTAGCAACACCATCAGTTGTGTCCTTTCCACCCGTACCTCTTGAATATTCAAACAAATTCAAGACTTAAGTAGAATACATTAGTAGAATACAACTACCTTCATAAAGTGAGGCAAAATGCATTTACCTTGGTCGTCAGGAGCCGAACTAGATGCTTCGGCCACTGTGTGAAGGTCCCGTTGGCTTGCTCAAGACTTTTGATAAAGGTAAAAGGGGCAAGAACAGGGACATCCTTTTATACCTCATCATAGTCGTCGACGCTGACCTTTACATGACCAGGAAGGATGTCAGCATGGTGGTCTCGAGTCAGAGATGGATGAACGGTTCCTAAAGCAATGACAATTGCTTCATTTCCGTTCAACATATGCAACAACTGACTTGCTCCTACAATAAAAGTGACAAAGATGTTAGTATCTCATTCATTTAAATTATACGAATTTCATATGCGATTAGTAGTTTGCAAAACATGAGTAAACGAACCTGCATATCTTGAAAAGGATCTCTAACCCTCGAGACGCTACTGGGTGGGAAGACTGGAGGGTCAGGCCTGATGCTACGCTCAGGTTCCTGCGTAGGTGGCTGTGGGATACCGAACTGCGCAGCAAACAACCTGAACTTCTCTTGGAGTATTGGATCCATCTTCTCCTCCATCTCCTTAATCGTTTGAACTCAAACTCGCTGCTCAGCCTCTCTCACAGAGTTATCGATTCGAGCTTTGACGTCCTCTATCCTCTTCATTAAGACCGAGCTCCTCTTATCAGCCCCGTACACAGTCTTTTGGCCTACACCGATTCCGTAACCGACCACCCGACCTGGGTGGTCTTTCTTGCCGAGGGCATGGACAAGATGTCGTCCCGTGGCTTAGAGACAAACTCTCCCGATTCCTCTCTCCGCCTCCATTCCTCCTGCGTATTTAACAAAAGAAAAGAAAATATCAATTATTAAATGATAAGTAATAAGACAAATATAGTAATGTTATAAATAAACATAGCTTACAATGGAGTCTCACAGGCACCACGAGACGTCCTTTATCGTTAAGGATAGATCTCGCAAGAAGCCAAGTCGTCGTCCTATCTGGTAGACTCGAAACAACTGATGAACAACTAGACGACGATGAAACCAAAGGAATGATGCCCTTTTGCCTCCAGATTTCACTCATTTCAGCATATGAGTGTTGACCCATATGATGAGGATACAAGTTATGGGCCGCACTCCTCTTCGCCTTCTCGCTTCTTTGTCGTTTATAGGATACAAGTAAATACATATAAGAAAATATAGTTTCGTTGAAGTAATATATATTATATTAATATGAAACGATATTTAATGAAATGTTTACCCTAAACTCCTCTGTAGAATGGATCTTCACGAATGTGTTCCAGTCTTCCTTAGAAATGAAGTTGTAATGTAAGGCCCTCCTCATTCCTTATACAAGAGATCCAACCACTCACGAGCTTGGCCTTGAAGTCTCTCCATTTCAAGTAGCATGAGGTGAGAACCACCTGCTTCTTTCGAGGATCCTCCTCGATTTGGAACTCTTTCTATATCATTTACAAACAAAAAATAACACAATTAGATTTGCAAAAAATAAACAATTAGATTTGCGAAAGTAATTCAGTATATTAATTACCTTCGCGTCCTCCCAAAGCATATCCTTCACATCTTTCGGGACAGAGCTCCAGTCTGATATCAAGATCGACACTTTCGACCGACTAATCTCCCCCAATGATTCTTGTAGGCCTTGTAGTATGTCCCACAGGGGCGTCCGAGTGCGTCCCACTCTAGCACTCTCTAGACACCGGGGATGGACTTAATCCCTTTCGAGGGACCTCTCCCCACTCTCTTCTTCTTTGTCTGCTGGGTGTTGGCAGTAGAAGATGCATGGCTCAAGTCCTCTATGTTCTTCCATTTGTTTGAATCTACAAATGAAAAAAAACAAGTAAAGTTAATATGAATCAAAGAGTAAACCATTAGATAAAAAAAATAACATAAAAGAATGTAGAAACTATATGCAATGAACTTTATATATGCAAATTTTGCTGTTTTTTAACAAGTTGTTTAGATTCTCCTACTTTATCCATTTTCTTAGTAGTACCTTTTTGTTGGATTTCTTGGCAGTTCATTATTACTTAGACTCCCTAGCTACATAGAATCCTTCATCATGGTCATTGCGTCTTAGAATATCGTCAACATCGTCAACAACTAATTTCGGGATATTCCATGTGGATGGCGGGGTTTCATCAAACTGTTCATTATAGTCATCTTCATCAACAACATCCCCAATGCCAAGAATCTGTCTCTTCCCTTCAATAATAATCAACCAATTGCGATCGACAGGATCAACTATGTAAAAAACTTGCTTTGCTTGTGAAGCTAATATGAATGGGTCGGCACGATGTCCTAGGCAATTGGGATTCACTAGGGCTAAATACCCGTGTTCTTCCTTCTTTACCCTGCGGTTATTATCAACCCAATTATAATAGAAAAGAGAAATACTGACATTCACGTAGTAAAGTTCAAAAATATTAACAGTAACCCCATAGTACGAACTCCGTTTGTCGATTAATGTTCGATATTTTAAACTAAAAAATTCAGGAGACATGCCAATGACCATTACACCACTATTCTACATAGTCAACTTCTCATCCTGGCACTTTGAGTAAAAAGAATAACCATTGATGTCGTATCCCTCATACGACATAACTTGAACTTTAGCACCAAATTCCAACCACCTTAATGTATCTGAAACATCGTTAGGTGTGTCGGATAATTGAGCCATGATCCTTTCTTTGAACCATTCAACAAATGTCACATTATGTTCCTTTACTAGCTGTAAATCCCTTTTAGAAGGATATTGACTCTTCAGAGTGTTCATGTGCTTATCTACATACGGATGGACTTCACTCAGGTTTTGCAAAATAAACAATTCAGCCTTATATTTCAAATCAAAACTGAGTGAAATTCGTTTATGACCAATAGTGCCATGACCCTCAAGACTCTTTGCATGTCTTGATATTGGCACCCCAATTTCATGCGCTCGGGCAAGATAATGTGCAATTAATCCATGATGACACTTCTTTAGCAACTGTTCTCTATACTATATTGGCCTCTAGTTTAGCTGGATTCATGACTCTACTCTTCAAGGTACCCATCTCTCTTTCACATGGATACATATATCTCCCCCAAATTGGCCCATATAGCTTAATCTCACAAACCAAATGAATGACCAAGTGAGGCATGATGTCGAAGAAAGAAGGTGGGAAATACATTTCCAATTGACACATGGTCTCAACCACATCAGCTTGCAAGTCATCTAATATCGCTGGATTTATTACCTTGCTAGAAATAGCATTGAAGAAGATGCACAACCTTGTAAGTGTGTACCTCACTTATGAAGGCAATATCCCTCGAATAGCAACGAGAAGAAATTGTTCCATCAAAAAATGACAATCATGGGATTTCATACCTACTAACTTCAGATCAGTCATTGAAACAAGTTTCACAAAATTTGAAGTGAACCCAGATGGAACTTTAAGTCCATGCAAAGACTCACAGAAACTGAGTTTCTCCTTCTTTGAAAGTGTGAACCAAGCTGGAGGAAGATACCATCGTTTACCATGTTCTTGAGGAGCCAATTCAGTTCGCCCCAGAGTAGCCATGTCTCTCCTAACTTTAACCCCATCCTTGGTTTTACCGGGCATATTCAAGAGAGTCCCAACAATGACATCACAAATGTTCTTCTCAATGTGCATGACATCAAGGCAATGTCGTACCTCCAAATGACGCCAATAAGGAAGACTCCAAAACATAGACCTCTTCTTATAACCATCGACTGATCTAGTTTTAGAGCTCTTTCCAAACACAGTTTCAATGCCCTTCACCCAATCATATACTTCACTCACACGTAGAGGGAGACGAGCTTCTCGAAACTCTATGGATCCCTTAAAAGCTTTCCTCTTTCTTCTGAAAAGATGATCTTCTGGAAGGTATTTATGAAAACCCATGTAAATAGTTTCTATATCTTCTTTACTTACCGGGCATGCAATCTTCCCCTTCACAACATAACCAGAAAGATTTCCATAAGCTGGGAAATCATTGATTGTGCAGAAGATCAAGGCACGCATAGTGAAATTTGATTTAGAGTAAGCATCGAAAACCTGGACAGCTTCCTTCCATAAAAATCTCAAGTCATCGATAAGAGGAGCAAGATAAACATCTATGTCATTACCAGGTTGTTTAGGTCCAGATATAAGAAGCGATAACATGATGTATTTGCGCTTCATGCATAACAAAGGTGGCTAGTTGAAAAATAGTGAGAAGAACGGGCCAAGTGCTGTACTTGGTGCTTAAGGTCTCGAACGGATTCATTCCATCCATGCAAAGACCTAGCCTAAGATTCCGATTTTCCCCACCAAAATTTGTGAACATCCTATCGATGTTTCTCCATTGAGGATAATCAGTAGGATGCCTTAACAACCCATCTTTCTTCCTTCCTTCACTATTCCACCGCAACAATTTTGCATTACTCTCATCTGAGTAACATCTCTTAAACCTTGGTATAATGAGAAGATACCATAGAACCTTGGCCGGTATCCTCTTCTTTCTCAAATTGAGCTCATTGTGCTTCTTTTTGTAACGGGGAACTCCACATACTGGGCATTCATCTAGATCCTCATACTCATTCTGATATAAAATACAATCATTTCGACACGCATGGATCTTCTCATAATCTATTTCCATAGGACACATGAGTTTCTTGGCCTCATAGGTAGAAAGTGGCAGTTCATTGCTCTTAGGAAGCATACCCGATTGTGGCGGCCTTTAAGTTGAAGAGCTTCATGACAGCGCTCAATTTAGTGTGTGAAGTACAAGAAGGATATAGAGGTTTCTCTGCAGCTCTAAGGATTTCATCGAAGATATGAGGACGATCTGTGAAATCATCTTTAACATCATACATTATCTTATCTATTCTATCCTCTTCCACTCTATCATGATCTCTAACATCATCATCTACCTCATTAACATTCAACCCATCTTCATTGCGAGGTGGCTTCTTCCTATTAGGGCACTTACTAGCGGTTAACCCGAATTCTAATATTTCACCATGCCAATTCCACGTCCTATACTGAAACCTTGACGAATTAGATGATCTTTGATTTCACTAATGTCACGATAACCCATAGAGTTATTACAATCACAATACGAACACAATACTATCTTTGAATGATTGTCTACCTGGTGTCTAAGTGCAATCCTAGTAAACTTCTCAACCCCTTGTATGTATTCCATTGAGGTTCGGTTACCGTACATCCAATCTCAATCCATTTTAAACTTCTAAGAAATAAACAAAAAACTTGAGCTGGTAGTTTAAGGCAATGAAATTATATATCATCGAAAACTTATTTTATATACTAAGAAAATGTTCACTGTTTTTTCCCCTATCAATGTCTTCACCTAATTAGACCTATTATGGGTCTTAAGTTGATGAATTATGGCCTTGTTGTTAAGCTCGTGTGATGCAACTCATTTCAGTTTTATGCCACAAAACTTGATGATAACATAAATAAGCACACTACTTCAGAGTATACACATCAAAAAATGAAATTCATAATTCAGTTTTATGCCCCTTGTATAAATTCATAATTCTGTTGATTCCAATGGGCCTTTCAATGAAATTCATAATTCAGTTTTATGCCCCTTGTATGAATTCATAATTCTGTTAATCTTATTGATTCCAATAGTTTCATGTAGGAGTAGTTAATACCAACCGTTCTAATTTTGAATGCCACTTAAACAACTGGTCCTAAATACTTTCATAAGCGACTTAGTGGTAGCGACTTAGTTGGAAACTTTACGAGCTCTTTTTTGCAATATGGTATATACCAAAACTGGCTGAAATATAGTACTGATATATACAAGATAGTCAATCAAATTAGGCCTCAAACCTTTATAAATTAATGTAGTTAACATCCACATTAACGATAATTAGATACAGAGTACAATGCATGTCGTCTCTTTCTATTATTATAGATCTATGTCAAGAGGCAATTCAATTTCTGAAAAATAAACATATACGATGTAGCATATATGTGCGGAGTATAATGTTCCGGAGTAATATAAAGACCAAACCCTACATTTTACAGTTTACGAAACCCTTTGTAATGGGCTCTTTGTCCTTTTTGTCATTACCTATTTAAATATCATACACTCTCAATATTTTTTTTTTTGGGTTCGAATCACACACCCACTTTATAAAATGTGTTTGTTATAGTAGTTATTATCATCCTACTAATTCTATTAATATACTAGGTCAAAAACTCAGTGATGATACTTTAAGAAAAATACCCTCTTTAAAAATTTGACGTAAGGCGTAATGTATTAAATTCTTTGTTTTTATGTTCATTTCCTATTTTGCGAAGAAGAGCACAAATGCCAAGCACAAAAAAGAGCACTTATATTTAAAACAAGGAAATACATACCTCCAATTTCGCGAAGAAGAGCACGAATGCCAAGCACGAAGAGCACGAATTTCGCAAAGAAGTCTTGTAGCCCAAATGCGAATGCCAAGCTCTTTCAAAGAGAGAGAAAGTTTGTAAGTGGGTGTTAGGGGGTTAGGACTAGAGAAGAAATGGGGGATGTTAAGTTATGGGGTTAGGGATAGCTAGAGAACACGAAGTTAAGTAGAGTTAGGGTTTTTTTTTCGTGCGCCAAAGTGTTGGGAGTTTGGGGAAGCCTTTTCATGTTTTGAAATGGCCTGGAAAAGAGAAGAATAGGTTAATAAATTACTGAATAAATGTTGCGGTTATTTAAAATAACCGCAGCACTTATAACACAAGTGTTGCGGTTATTTTAAATAACCGCAACATTTATTCAGTATATATATTAATTTTCCTAGCCATCAATATTTGCTGCGGTCATTTAAAATAACCGCAGCACTTATAGAACAAGTGCTGCAGTTATTCTAAATAACCGCAACACTTATAAAACAAGTGCTGCGGTTATTCTAAATAACCGCAACATTTCTTCAGTAATATATTAATTTTTCTAGCCATCAATATTTGCTGCGGTTATTTAAAATAACTGCAGCACTTATAAAACAAGTGCTGCGGTTATTTAAAATAACCGTAGCATTTATTCAGTAATATATTTGTAATTTTCAAGCCATTTATAAATGTTGCGGTTATTAAAAAAATTGCAGCACTTGTGTTATAAGTGCTACGATTATTTTAAATAACCGCAACACTTATAACCATGATATTTTTCCAGAATTCTTTTTTTCCATGGCATTTCTTGACGAAGTTAAATGCTGCGGTTATCTAAATAATCGCAGCACTTGTGGTTATAAGTGCTATGATTATTTAAATAACCGCAATATTTATATTCATGTGCTTCGAAATGTGTTTAACAACAGTAATTGAGACGAAGCAATTGAAGTGTTTTCTATTAGTGATAAACTTAACTAGAAACATTAAAGAACCAACTTCCTAAGAGAGTAATGTATAGAAATATGAAATTCCTATGATTGGCTAGATATAGTTATATTACAATTGAAAAGACTCAAAAGATAAGACTTTTCAACTAGTTAAAACTCTATCTATCTGCTTTATCCTTGAAGAAGCTGAACCAAATGACTCTCTTATCCCTTGATAGGCGTGTCTATCTTCAAGTCTTTTATCTTCCATCAAACTCTTTAAGTCTTTTTATCATATCCAACTTATCAAGTCATTACGAATCAACAAAACTCTTCAATTCCCACGTCATCTAGGAATACACGAACATGGACCAAGTCCTTTGGTCAAACTTTGACTCCCACGTTGATTTAGCTTTGACCAACTTTAGAGCAACTTTGACCAAGCCCAGATTCAAGCCCTACTCCTAAAGTTTGAACCTTTATGGGTTCAAAATGTTTTATTTAATCCCTACTTCCATATTAAGCAAGTTCATACTAACACTTTTCCCAAGTAGAAAGTTTTCCAATTTGGAAAGTTTCCATTTTAGGAAAGTCAATAAAAGTCAACGTAAGTCAATGCATCAAATTACCATACCAAGATAAGTATGTTTATGCTGATGATTCTCTACCATGTTTGCCACACATTTAGCCACATTCTTGAAGGTCAAAGGGTCTTTGTCTTCAGCTGCATAGCTTCTTGATATACAACAATAATGTCTATATTTGATATTTTTTTTTATATTGTTACATCTTTATTTTTATATCTTTATATCTAATATAATAATACCTATATGTGATGTAATAATTGTTATATCAAATGTAACAATACTAAATCTGAGATTGTATGAATTAGGAAAGTCTTGTTAACTCTGTGTTGTACATTTTTAGAGTACCATGGCTCAACCTGCAGTCGATGAGATGCCAAAATCTGGCGCTTTAAATCGTTCTCCTTCAACATTCCGGGATTTCATTTCAAGAGATCATGGATCGATCTTTTTGCCTGAGTCTGGAAGATATCATCTATATATATCATATGGTTGTCCTTGGGCGTCTAGATGCCTTTCTGTAATTAAGATTAGAGGGCTCGATAAAGCAATAAGTTTCACGGTAACATGTGCATCTATAGTTTTCTTTTTAATAATAATAAGAATACATATTTTTCTTTCAAAAAAATAAAAAAATAAAGAAATATTTTATATCAACTTCAGAGAATTCACTACATGCTTATTTTAAGATCAACTATAGTTGCATACCAGTCAATCGTTTGTGAAATTACTCTAGCTTAGTATAACATGTCATTTCCTTGCACTTGCAGTCAGTCAAACCCAAGTGGGAAAGAACAAAGGAAGGTGAGGAACATAGGGGATGGGTTTTCCCTGACTCTGATACGGAAGAATCTGGTGCTGAGCCTGACCCTCTGAATGGAGCAAAAAGTATACGAAACCTTTATGAGCTAGCAAGTGCTACTTACTCTGGGAAATACTCAGTGCCTGTATGTACTAATTATTATCTGAAATCCTTAATGATCGTTTTTTTCATCCTTCATCTAGTTTTAACAAGGTTTACTACAGGTTCTTTGGGACAAGAAACTTCAGACAATCGTGAGCAATGAAAGCTCAGATATTATTCAAATGCTAAACTCTGAGTTCAATGACATAGCAGAGAACGGGGATATGGACCTTTATCCTCTTCATTTGCGAACTCAAATTGACGAGGCGAACGAATGGATTGATGATAGGATCAACAACGGCGTCTACAGGTGTGGTTTTGCCACAAAGCAAGAACAATTTGATCAGGTAATTATCTTTTCCATTTGAACTTGACCTGTATGATCCAGCTATGGGGGTTATAGTATGCAAAGTTTTGGTGATCAACCCTTTTTTCAGTTGACGTCTGTTTATGCTCCATTTCCTAGGCTGTTGACAAACTGTATGAAGCACTGGACAAATGTGAAGAGATACTCGCTAAACAGCGATATTTATGTGGCAGCTCACTAACTGAAGCAGATATACGTTTATTTGTAACCTTAATACGGTTTGATGAGGTACATTGGTTATGGTTATAAGTGAGTCTCACTTTCCAGAAAATTCACATTTCTAAAAATGTAATTCAAATTGGTTAAGTTTTAATGACGACCCTACTCCTGAAGTATCATATAGATGACGATCTTCAGATTGTTTGGAGTATTAGAGGTTATACCTGATCGATGTAGTTTCTCTTTCAATTGTCCTGTGAATCATGCTTAAGATAGATTTATACTTTTATTCGAATCATTAAGAATATAATTTCCTCTTTATTCTGATTTTGATTTGCTGTTCACAGGTGTATGTTGTATACTTCAAATGCAACAAGAAAATGCTGCGCGAGTACCCAAACTTGTTTAATTACACAAAAGATATCTTCCAAATTCCTGGCATGGGCAGCACAGTAAAAATGGATCATATCAAGAAGTTCTATTATGGAAGCCACCCATCTATGAATCTTTATGGGATTATTCCTCATGGCCCAAATATCGACTACTCTTCTGCTCATGATAGAGAAAGGTTTTCTTCTTAGAGATGTGACGAAAACTGAGAATCCTTGTCAAAAAATTTAAAACAAATAAAAAAAAAAAGAACCTGATGTCCTGATTATTTTGCTTTCAGTTACAAGAGGAAAGTTTGTAGGCCTTATGTAATTGCCTACCCTGTTTGTATTGTTTGCTATTTCCCTTGTTCAAGAAGATGTATATTCTAGTAAGTCATTTTTATTTTTGTTTACATTAAAGGCATCATAATATAGGTCAAATTAGTGAAAAATAATGTTAGTAGAGTGGTTTATAAGGGAATTGTAGTATTAGTAGTGTGATGAAAATAAACTAATATTCTCATTTGAGGAGGAAAGAAAACTCTCCACACTTTAGGGTAGTTATTATCACTATAATGAGGATAATTATCAATCTTTTAATTTTTTCTTTTTTCTTATATCATCATAATAATATCTTATTTTTCTCCTCATCTCCTTATTACCACCTCTATTTACATTCATTTTTCATTAATTTGATTTTTTTTATCACTCTTTAATTCATCTTCCTTGATCAAGGCATAATATGAGTGAATGTGAAATGATATATTATTAGAGGCCACATGTAAGCAATCTAATCACAACTTACTTTTTTTTTTTTTTTTTTGTATTCTTAGTGTGGCTGTCTTACTTTAATCATTTTCTAGAACTTTCCCCAACGCAATAAAAAAATCAACAATATTAAAAACAATAAAGAATCAACTACTATCTAGGCATGATGTTCAGATGAGTCTGTATAATGGAAGTCTTTAAACGTTTAGAGTATCACAGGGTTAGGCGAACTGGCACAAGACATATACGTACCATGTGATCACTTCTATATTAATGTATGTTGATTAGATATTATGCTAAAATTATGAGAATCCAAAACATCATTTTTGGTGACTAGAAAGCAGCAAGAATGTATACCGAAATTAAACGGTCAAAACAAAAATTTAAGGCTAGGTTGCTAAATGACCTCTTTGATTGACCACGGTCATGTTTTACTCGATCGTGTTTTTAACTTGTTTACATCTCAAAATAAGTCATACACATATCAATTTAAAATTAAAAAAAGATATATTTTTCTATAAAAGAAGATTTCGAAATTTATTGATATAATACATTTAATGTCCTGTATTTTCAGAGTATTTAGAAGACTATTTCTAGTGTATTTATTTAAATAAATTCGTTTTTTCTAAAGGATAATAATTTAAGGTGATGTTTATCAAATGAGCTAGCTTAAATGATTTATTGGGGAAAACTTAAATTAGAATTTTTAAAGGTTTTTAGTAGTTGAAGTATTTACCTTAATTAATAAAATAAATATTTCTTTTTTACAAAGTCTTAAATAATTTTTTTTGATATTTATGTAAATAATTTAGAAGATAAAATCATATTCCTATTTTACCTCCATTTATTAGAAATTTAGGAGGGTTCCTTATGGGAGTTGAGTTGTTTTATGTTTGAGATTAATTAAGTAAAATTTAATCCTTTTTGACTTGGTCATCAAGTATCCTTTCCTAACTCAACTCAAATTGCTTATTTATGATGAAGATTATTGATAAGTCTCAATTATACTTAAAAATATACAGTTTTTTTTTGTCTTTTTGTATACAATTAACACATTTTAGTTTAGTTTTAAGTGATTTATGTTCATTTGCTATTGTGTGATGCATTCATGGCTTTCTGTAGTGTTTCTGTCGTTATTTAGGATTCCTAAGAACTCAGTGTCATGGGACGAGTTTAAGACCTAAGGAACGAAGGTCACACCAAATGAAGAACACAAACCTACGAGAACCTGAACATAGGAGGAAGTAATGGAGCATAGTTAGAGTCAAAAGCAAGAAGAATCGGTCGAGTGTACAAAGGACTCGACCGAGTAGAAGTGCAAAAACAGGTAGAAACTAGCTTCGAGACGAAAAAGTGAAGAATAAGAGGACACTCGATAGAGTGTGCAGAGCACTAGATCGAGTTCCTTCTCCAACAACTATTTTTGACCCGGTTTAAAAATCTAAACAATGAGACTAGATTTGATCGAGTGTCTTAGTTTTGGGCCAATTTTCTACGCGTGTTTTATTCAAGCCCAAACTCCTTGTATATATCTTATGTTTTTCTAGGTTATTAAGGAAAACTATCATTAGGATAATTAGCATTAAGCAGAAGTAGTTATTAGGTTTTGCTTAGGTTTTCATTAGTTATCACAAACTCTCTCAAATTCTCTTTTGATTTTTATGTTTTGTTCTTAGATTACATTGAAGCTTTAAGATTGCAACTCTAGCCTTAGGGACAATAACTGGTTTGTTTTATATTATGTACTTTAGAATTCTATTCTATTTAATTGTTTTAATATTATTTCTAATTGCTTTAATATCATTTCTAGTATAGATCATTATTACTATTATTACTTTTGTCGATTTTATAGTCAGTATGTGTGACTAGTTCTTTAAGCTAGGATCCCTATAAACCTTAGTATGGACTAGGTATTAATAAATCTTGACACCCAAATATAAATGCATAATAATAGTTCCTTTAATATTTTAGTTTCAATTCCACTAAAAGGATAGATGTAGTTGATTAATGACATGGATTAGGTTCGCGGTGAGAGTCGATTCATAATCTACATTACAATCATTACTTAACATGTGATTGATAATAAAAAAATTAGACGTCATGACCATTAGAACTTATAGGATATTGTGTTTAATGTCTTGCTATTGCATGAATCCAAAAAAATAGGCAGGATTTCTTTAGGAGGAAGTTCTTGATACTCGAGAGAGATTCTTAATATTATTTAGCGTGCATTCGTCCTAGGAATTAATTTATGTATTGAATTCACAAGATTGGGATAGAAATCTATATATAAGTCATATTAGTGGGGATTTGGTGTCTTAGATATTTGTCATATTATTGGTATCTAGTTTAGCTATAATTCGTATACTAGTTTAGTTTAGTATAGTCATTAGTTAGAATATAATTCCTTCTATATTCGTGACATTCCTAGTAGCAATTAGAACTATCATAGACAACATTAGAGCCCGATAGTGTCTTGGGATTTTGACCCTACTTACCTTAACTACATTAGTTTAGGTGGATAGGTTACTTTTGATAGGGTAGCAACAACTCGGTTAAAATTTGGCGCCGTTGTCGGAGACTAACAATGATTTTCTTTTATTGTTTTAGTTTAAAATTTCTATTAGGATTTTCAGCGCACTTGTTTAGGTAGTTGCTTTGGTTATTGTGTTTGTCTATTTGATCTTTTTCCTTTCTAGTCTTTTCTTTGCACGCATACTCAAGTAAAGGTTCTAAGGAGCTTTTTTCTCTAGATTCCGAGACAAAGAACTTAGCATGGAAACAAAATAAACACAAAAAGAAAGCAAAGAAACCGAACAATATGGCTAAAACTTCGCCTCAGAAAACCCAGTTTGAGTATGGCATTCCTAATCCTCAGTCGATATCAAGTATTTCTCGACTGCAAGTTATAGTAGAGCAGTTTGAACTGAAGTCGGCATTTACTTAGTTCATCTCAAGTGATGCATTAGTACGGCTTCCTACAGAACGCCTCATTTCATACATTGAGAACTTTCTAGCACTAGTAGAGAAATGTTTAACTGCTGCAGTTTTCTAATGTTAAATGCTGTGGTTATTTATACGAAGCACAAATAGGCAAAGTACAGGGAAAAACATCAAATGCTATTTTTTAACGTAACAATAAAAACAACAAATGCTACGGTTTTTTACAAATAACCGCAACACTTATAAGTAATAAATGTTGCGGTTTTTTCAAATAACCAAAGCATTCATTATTTAAAATAAAAAATATATTTTTTAATTAATAATTGATGAGATTTTATGAAAAACACAACAACATATAAGACCATATTTATGGAAAAAAATAAAAAAATATTTTTAATATTAATATATACTGCTGTTTTTTATAAAAACCACAACATATATTAATAAAAAAAATATTTTTTTAGTAATATATGCTGCGGTTTTTGCAAATAACCACAACATTTATTCTTTTTGAATTTTTTAATACTCTATAATTTTTATAAGTTCTCAGTATTTTAAATTAACCGCATTATTTATTACTCTAAGTGCTGCGGTTATTTAGGAAAACCGCAACAATTATTCTTTTTTTAATTTTTTTATTATGTAATTTTTATATGTGTTGCGTTTTTTTTTAAAATAACCGCAACATATATTTCTCTTTTTTTTCTGGTTACCCACTCTTTCTACACATTAGGGAACTGATGCCAATATGAGAACATTGGTGCCAAATATATATAAATGTGCTTATAAAATATTTATGTAAATTATCAAAAAAGTGTTATTAAATTTACAAATCTAATATATGCTACTTGAATTGAGCTTATAAACTAAGTTTATATCTACAAGAATAAGACTAACTTAACCCAATGCTATAATATATAGAGAAAATAATGGCCTAACCTAATGCTATATACAAAAAAGAATGGCCTAACCTAATGCTATATTTTTAGATTTAACCCTAATGTATTTATGTATAAACAAAAGAGAAGATTGTTCTAGCTACCTAATTATACATATTGTTCGGCCCCAATGATGTATTCAACCCATATTTTCTTAATCTCCGTAAGCTCTTCAGGTGAGTATGGCATTATTCTTTGAATTGCCTGAGAGGGTGAGAAAAGATAGGTTTAGTATTACAATAAAGAACATATCTACAGAACAGGATACATAATTCCAAGTGTAAATTTTGGCAGAGTTTCCTTTGTAATTAGGTGTATTTCCATTTTTAATAAGTACCTGTTTTCACAATCATTATAGTCCAACACAATCCATCCATCCATTCACAACACAATTGTGTATTCACAACATTATTCACCATTCACAACACCATCCATCCATCCATTCTCAACTTGAGTTATCTATAGCGTAGATCTCAAATATAAATTACGAAATAAAGAAATAATACGTACCGTTGAAAGATCCTCATAAGTAGCATGGTTGTGGAGGATGTCAAACACAAAATGCATAAGAAAGTAGCCACACTCTGTGTTTCCTATCCGCTGAGGACAGTGCATTTGAAAAGAAAATAAAATGTACATCAAACAGATCTAATACAACTATAAGGCAATAAAATAGTCATATGATTAAAAAATAGGGATACCTGAGCTAGAATCCAGTGCAACTTTAGTCCGTTACGGTGGCCGGACTGAACTTTATAGCTCTTGAAGGCACTACATTTGAAACAAAAAATAGTAGTCAATAACTATACTCTAACTCTTACTCTTGTAAATGAAATAAAAGATGTAATTAATTAATACTTACGTAATTAACACGTCCTTAATCACTAAATTACATTTTCTTTGAAGAGGATAAAAAACATATACTGTCCTTTTCTCTAAGGGCAGAACAAGTAGTATTTAGTGACGCCTACAAAATGATTGGTAAATGGTTAAAATACAAACATATTCATACATAAAAAAGCCTACGTTTAGACGTTCATACCTTTCATAGTACATGAAGAAGATGAAACACTTGTTATGATATCTGGCCATTGAAGATACCATGTAAGACCTGACAAAATCCTGGTCGTTGCCGATCAAGGTAGCAGATATCCTAGAAGGGCACATGAAACCGAAGGATTATAGTCCTTCTTCTTGGACCAACTCATAACAAGCCCTATAATTATTTTATCAAATAACAACACCCATTTAGTCACTAGAAAGAATCAAACACACATAATATAGTAGGAATTATATGTCATAGTTAGGTATCTTACATTATAAAGACTTGGAGCACAAATACGTTCAACTCGTCTCTTATGAGAACTTGAGTGACATCCTCTTCTACGACCATAATATCCTGGTCCTCTACGTACCCGAATGTCATCTTCCCATAACGAAAGAGACGAGGATGTTTGGCGGAAGCCTTGATAACTGAGCCCTTATATCTCGATAATTATCACTGAGATGACTTAAGGCAAACTCAGTGAGATCGGTTCGGGCGACTCCCTTCTTTACGGAATCAGTTGTCTCTGGACTATTAGGACCGCTGACAACACCTTAAGCTATATCCTTTCCACCTATACCTCTTGGATGATTCAAACAAATTCAGGAATTCAGGAATTCAAGAATTCAGTAGAATACATTAGTAGAATACAACTAACCGAGTTAAGTGAGACGGAACGCATTTACCTCGGTTGTCAGGAGCCAAATTAGATGCTTCGACCATTGTGTATAACCTGTGGGCTTACTCGAGCCTTTTGATGAAGGCAGAAGGGGCAGGAACAGGGATATCCTTATATACGTGATCATAGTCGTCGACGTTGACCTTTACATGAGCAGAAAGGATGTTAGAATGGTGGTCTCAAGTCAGAGATGGATAAACGGTTCCTAAAGCAACGATAATGGCTTCATTTCCATTCAACATGTGTAACAACTGACAGGAAAGGAAACTTTCCCCTACAATAAAAGTGATAAAGATGTCAATATCTCATGCATTTGAATTATACAAATTTCATATGCGATTAGTAATTTACAAAACATGAGTAAACAAACATGGAGATCCTAGAAAGGGTATCTAACCCTCGAGACGTTGTTGGGTAGGAAGACTAGAGGGTAAGTCTTGATGCTATGCCCAGGTTCTTATGGAGGTGGTTGCGGTATACCAAACTACGCAGCAAACAACCTGAACTTTTCTTATAGCATAAGATCCATCTTCTCCTCCATCTTCTTCATCATCTGAGCTTGAACTCGCTGCTCAACCTCTCTCACAGTGTTCTTCATTCGATCTTCTATGTCCTCTACCCTCTTTAGGATTGAGCTCCTCTTCTTAGCCCCGTACACAGTTTTTTGGCCTACGCCGATTTGTATCTGACCACTCGACCCCAGTGGTCTTTCTTGTAGAGGGCAAGGGACAAGATCGATGTCGTCTCGTGGCTGAGAGACAAACTCTCCTGAATCCTCTCTCCTTATCCATTCCTCCTGTATATTTAACAAAAAAAAAAGAAAATATCAATTAGTAAATGATAAGTAATAGGACAAATATGGTAATGTTACAAATAAACATAGCTTACAATGGAGTCTTGGATAACAGTAGTCTGTTGGTCAGGCACCATGATATATCCTTTATCATCAAGGATGGATCTCGCAAGAATCCAAGTTGTTGTCCTGTCTGGAAGACTCAAAACAATTTATGAACAACCGGACGATGACGACGAAACCGAAGGAATGAAGCCCTTTTGCCTCCAGACTTCACTCATCTCAGCATACCAGTGTTGCCCCATATGATAAGGATACAAGTTCTAAGCCGCACTCCTCTTTTCCTTCTCACTTCTTTGCTGATTTTAGGAAAAAATTAAATAAGTATAAGAAAATATTTTTTCGTTTAGACAATATATTATATTACTAATCATACAATATTCAAAGAAATGCTTATCCAGAACTCCTTTGTGGAATGCATCTTCACGAATGCATTCCAGTCTTCCTCGGAGATGAAGTTATAGAGCTCCTAAGGTCGATTCCTAGTTTTGCCCTCCTTATTCCTTGTATAGGAGATCCAACCACTCACGAGCTTGGCCTTAAAGTCTCTCCATTTTAGGTCATAAGAGGTGAGAATTGCTTGCTTCTTTTGAGGATCCTCTTCGATCTAAAACTCTTTATGTATGATTTACAAACAAAAAAAGAACACAGTTAGATTTGCAAAAAAAGAACACAATTCATATATTACCTTTGCCTTCTCCAAAAGCATATCCTTTACACTTTTCAGGATGGGGCTCCAGTTTGTTATCAAGATTGACACCTTCGGCTGACTAATCTCCCCTAAATGGTTCTTGTAGTCCTTATAGTATATCCCAAAGGGGCTTTCGAGTGTGTTCGGCTCTAGGAATCTTTAGACACCGGGGATGGACTTAATCCCTTTCGAGGGACCTCTCCCCAATCTCTTCTTCTTTGTTTGCTGGGTATCAGCAACAGAATATGGCTCGAGCCCTCTATGTTCTTCCTTTTCTTTGAATTTGAAAATAAAAAAACAAGTAAAGTCAATATGAATCACAAAGTAAAAAAGTAGAACAAAAACATAATATAAAAGAATGTAGAAACTATATGCAATGAACTATATATGCAAATTTGTTGTTTATTAACGAGTTGTGTAGATTCTCCTAATCTATCCCTTTCTATAGTACCTTTTTGTTGGATTATCAATCTTATATGATGAATCAATTTTCTTAGGAGTTCATTATTACTCGGACTCCCTAGCTACATAGAATCCTTTATCATGGTCTTTGCGTCTTAGAATATTGTTAACATCGTCAACAACTAATTTCGGGATATTCCATGTGGATGGCGGGGTTTTATCAAAATGTTCATCATATTTATCTTCTCCACAATATCCCTAATGCCAAAAATCCGTCTCTTCCCTTCAATAACAACCAACCAATTGCAATCGACAGGATCAATCATGTTAAAAACTTGCTTCGCCTGTGAAGCTAACATGAATGGATCAGCACATGATGTCCTAGGCGATCGGGATTCATAAGGGTTAAATATCCATGTTTGTCCTTCTTTACCCTATGGTTATTATCATCCCAATTAAAATAGAAAAGAGGAATTTTGAAATTCACGTAGTCAAGCTCGTAAATATCTATAATAACCACATAGTATGAACTCCGTTTGTTGATTAATGTTCGATCCTTTGAACTAGTAAACTTCTGGAGACATTCCAATGACCATTACACCACTATTTTGCATATTCAACTTCTCATCTTAGCGCTTTGAGTAAAAAGAATAACCGTTGATGTCGTATCCCTTATATGACATAACTTGAACTTTAGCGCCATATGCCAACCACCTTAATATATCAGAAACATCGTCGGGTGTGTCGGATAATTAAGCCATGATTCTTTCTTTGAATCACTCAACAAATATTGCATTATGCTCCTTTACTAGCTATAAATCCCTTTTAGAAGGATATTGACTCCTTAGAGTGATCATGTGCTCATGTACATACAGATGAACTTCACTCAGGTTTTGCAAACTAAACAATTCGGCCTTATATTTCAAATCAAAATTAAGTGTAATCCATTTCTAACCAATAGTGCCATGTCCCTCAAGCCTCCCTACATGTCTTGATTTTGGCACACCAATTTTCACGCGCTTTGGCAAGATACTATTCAATCCATGATGCAACTTCTTCAGCAACTGTTCTCTATATTATACTGGCCTCTGGTTTGGCTAGATTCATGACTCTACTCTTTAAGGTACCCATCTCTCATTCAAGTGGATCTATATACCACCCCCAAAATAGCTTAATCTCACGAAAAAAATGAATAACCAAGTGAGGCATGATGTCGAAGAAAGTAGGTGGGAAATACATCTCAAATTGACACATGGTCTCAACCACATCAACTTGCAAGTAATCTAATATCGTTGGATTTATTAACTTGCTACAAATAGCATTAAAGAAGATACACAACCTTGGAATTGTGTATCACACTTGTGGAGGCAATATCCCTTGAATAGCAACAGGAAGAAATTGTTGTATCAAAACATGAAAATCATGGGATTTCATACCTACTAACTTCAGATCATTCATTGAAACAAGTCTTGCAAAATTCAAAGAGAACCCAACTGGAACTTTAAGTCCATGGAAAGACTTATAGAAGTTAATCTTCTCCTTCCTTGAAAGTGTGAACTAAGCTGGAGAAAGATACCATCATTTACCATGTTCTTGTGGAGCCAATTTATTTTTCCCCATAACAGCCATGTCTCTCCTAACTTTAACCCATCCTTGGTTTTATCGGGCATATTTAAGAGAGTCCCAATAATGACATCACAAACGTTCTTCTCAATATGCATGACATTAAGGCAATACCGTACCTCCAAATGGCGCCAATAGGGAAGACTCCAGAACACAAAACTCTTCTTATAACCACCGACTAATCTACTTTTAGAGCTCTTTCTAAGCATAGTTTCAATGCCCTTTACCCGATCATATACTTCACTCACATGTAGAGGGAGACAAGCGTCTTAAAACTATATAGAGCCATTAAAAGCTTTCCTCTTTCTTTTGAAAGGATGATCTTTTGGAAGGTACTTGCGAAAACCCATGTAAATATGCTTCCCACAATTCTATAGGTGCATAGCTTCTATATCTTCTTCACTTACCGAGAATGTAGTCTTCCCCTTCACAGCATAACCAGAAAGATTTCTATAAGCTAGGAAATCATTGATTGTGCAAAAGATCAAAGCATACATTGTGAAATTTAATTTAGAGTAAGCATTAAAAACTTGGACACCTTCCATCCACAACAATCTCAAGTCATCGATAAGAGTAGCAAGATAGACATCTATGTCATTACCAGGTTGTTTAGGTCCAGATATAAAAAACAATAACATGATTAATTTACGCTTCATGGATAACCAAGGTGACAAATTATAAATAGTGAGAAGAACAGGCCAAGTGCTATACTAGGTGCTTAAGGTCCCGAACGGATACATTCCATCTGTGCAAAGACCTAGCCTAAGATTCCAATCTTCCGCACCAAAATTCAAGAACATCCTATTGATGTTTCTCTATTGAGGAGAATTAACAGTATGCCTTGATAACCCATTTTTATTCCTCCCCTTAGCATGACACCACAATAATTTTGCATTACTATCATATGAGTAAAGTCTCTTAAACCTCAGTATAATTGGAAGATATCATATAACCTTGGCCGGTATCCTCTTCGTTCTCAAATCGAGTTCATTGTGCTTCTTTTTGTAATGGGGAACTCCATATATTGGGCATTCATCTAGATTCGCATACTCATTTTTATATAAAACACAATAATTTTGACACTCATGGATCTTCATATAATCCATTCCCATAGGACACATGAGTTTTTCCCATAGGAAACATGAGTTTCTTGGCCTCATAGGTAGAAAGTGGTAGTTCATTGCCCTCAGGAAGCATGCTCGATATAACTTCTAAAAAGTGTGTAAAACTCTTGTTAGTCCAATTATGGCCTGCCTTTAAGTCGAAGAGCTTCATGATAGCGCTCAATTTAGTGTGTGAAGTATAAGAAGGATACAAAGGTTTTTCTGCAACTCTAAGGATTTTATCAAAGATATAAGGACGATTTGTGAAATCATCCTCAACATTAAGCATCATCTCATCTATTCTATCCTCTTCTACTCTATCCTCTTCCACTCTATCCTCTTCCACTCTATTCTAATCTCTAACATCATCATATACCTCATTAACATTGAACACATCTTCATCGCGAGGTGGCTTATCCCTACTAAGGCACTTAGTAGCGCTTGACCCGAATTCTAATATTTCACCATGCCAATTCCACGTCGTAAAATACGTTCTAAAACCTTGACAAATGAGATGATCTTTGATTTCACTAATGTCACGATAACCCCTAGAGTTGTCACAATTACAACAAGGACACAATATTATCTTCGAATGATTGCCTACTTGGTGTCTAAGTGCAACCCTAGCAAACTCCTCAACCCATTGTATGTATTCCATTGAGGTTTTGTTACCGTACATCCAATCTCGATCCATTTTAAAATTCTATGAAATAAATAAAAAACTTGATTTGGTATTTTAAGGCAACGAAATTATCATCGAAATACTTATTTTATATACTAAGCAAATGTTCACTAAAAAATTCGATAGAGTTTCCCCTATAATTTGATGTAAAGATAAGCTTTGAGATCCAAAGTATCCAAATGAAGGTTATTATTATTCAAAATAAATTACAATAATCTTTTTAGTAGCTTACAATAAATTACATTATAATCTAAGGTTTAGCTTTGACATAAAATTAATAAAATATACTACTCAGTACTCACGCAAATGATTATTGAACAAATAGTATACTCAATGCACATGATTGTTGAATTCACATTTTAGTACTTAGGATCTTCCATGTTTAAGATTTAAGATCTTAAAAACTTCTTTATAAAATTTAATTTCCATTACTAACATTTATAATGTTGATGTGTGAAAACTAGAACAAGAAACTAGGTGGATAAGTTAGACTCGATGAAGTGATAACTATAGTTCTTACTACCAATCCATTAACATAACTAATAACAATGAATTAATTAAAAAATTACAGCATAAGTACACAACTAATTAAACTCTATCCATTTCTATATATTACTAGTGTGTGGCTGATGATACCTGGTATGAACTTTGAGTAGCATTGTATTGAGGTTAGTATGTATACGAAGTAGGTGGATTGGTTATCTTCGTAACTTGAGCAAAATCTTTTATGTAACGCTAATTTAACAACAAAAACAATAAGTTTACTCAATAAAACTAGAATGACGCTAATTTAACCATGTTTTAGACTTATATTTAAAAAAGAGGAAATATGTACCTCCAATTTCACGAAGAAGAGTATGAAATTCATTTAGTCCTTTAGCCCAAATGCGAATGCCAAGCTCGTTCAAAGAGAGAGAAAGTTAGTTTATGGGTGTTATGGGGTTAGGGCTAGAGACAAAAAGGGGGGATGTTAAGTTATGGGGTTAGGGCTAGCTAGAGAAGACAAAGGTTATGGGTTTAGGGTAGACTTAGGGTTTTTTTCTTCCGCTGAAGTGTTGGGAGTTTGGGAAAAATTTTTCATGTTTTGAAATGGCCTGAAAAAGGGAAGTCTGGGGCAATATACTAATGAATAATTGTCGGAGTTATTTAAATAACCGTAGGACTTATAACACAAGTGCTGCTGCTATTTAAAAAAGCAGCAGCACTTATAACCATAATTACTGCGGTTATTTATAAAATCGTAGTACTTATAACCATAATTATTGCGGGTATTTAAAAAACTACAGCACTTATTCATTAATATTTTAGCATTTTCCATGCCATTAATAAATGCTACGGTTTTTTAAGTAACCGCAGCACTTATTCATTAGTATATTAACATTTCTAGGCCATTAATAAATGCTACGGTATTTTAAAAAATTGCAGCACTTATTCATTAATATATTAACATTTTCCAGGCCATTAATAAATACTGCGGTTTTTTTAAATAACTGCAGAACTTGTGGTTTTAAGTGCTGCGGCTATTTAAAAAATCAAAGCACTTATTCAATGATATTTTCCAAGACTTCCACTTTGCCAGGCCATTTTATAACGGGAATAAATGCTGCATTTTTCAAAAAATAACCGCAACACTTGTGGTTATAAGTGCTGTGTTATTTTAAATAACCGCAAAATTTATGTTAAAGTATGTTCTCCCTATTCATGTGCTTTGAAATTTATTTAACCGTAGCATTTGAGACGAAGCAATTGAAGTGTTTTCTACTAGTGTAAAGAAGTGTAATATGATGAAGAGGAAGGATAGTTCCAAAGATATTGTGAATTTGAGGCTATTTCCCTTCTCTTTAAAGGATAGAGTGCATGAATGGATTAGAGATAAAGGTCTGGGAACATTTGATACATAAGATAAGCTAGCAAGGGTTTTCTTATGAAGTTCTTGGATCAGGACAAGACGACTAAGTTAAGAGCCAAGATCAACAACTTTTAATAGTTGTATGATGAGTCATTCCATGAGATATGGAGATGCTTTATAAGGATGTTGAAATGTTGTCCACATCATGGGTTACCAAATCGGCTTTTGCTTCGGACATGATACTAAGTAGTTTATCAATATAGCTTCAGGGGGTAACATCTAGATAAATCATGCACAGGGTACCTTAGCACTGATAGAAAAGATAGCTGTTACGAATACTTTATGTTCTTCAAGAAAATAATATAGAAAGGAGCCATCTGCTTCTTTAGTGAATTCGAATATCTATGAGCTAGTAGCTTTCATACAAGCTCTTACTGAAAGTTTGGGAAAGATACATGGGAAACCTACCATGGTTGCATCTTCCAAAATTATTGGTATTAAAGGGCATGATTTGAGTTAGTTTAGTACATTTCAGGTGATTTACGTATTAAGTAAGTCAATGCCATCTATATAACCCAAAGAGGCCATTTAATCTATTCTCGAACACCCATAGTGAAGGTTAGAAGCAACACTCAAACTTCTCCCACAAGAATACGCAATATATGCTAAACCCGATCAAAAACCAAGATCCTTCACATTTCAACAACTTCAACCATCCATAAGGTGCATCAGATTTCAACACCGAGAAATTTCTTAATCCTTCTACCTTTCAACAACCATAAGCTCCTCAAAATTCTAATTTGGAGATCATCCTAGAAAATTTTATAGCTTAGTAGACTATGTGCAATGAGAACAACAAGACGAAGTTTACAAAACTTAGAGCTTATACATAACAGATAGAGACTCGACTTATCTTGTTTACTCAATAGTTGAATCAACACTCAAGTAATTCATGACATGTCTTAGAGGACGTAAAAACTCCTCCTAAGGAGCAATTGAATGGTGTAATCCTAAGGAGGGGAAAAGAGTTAGAAGGATCATCAATGAAGGCCTCTATCCCTTTAATAAAGATTAAGAGTGAGGAACTGAGTGAGAAGGTTAAAGAGGAAAAGGAGTAGAGGGTGCTCCTTATGTTTCCCTAGAGGTTAACATAAGCAAAGTTGGAGACAAAATATGGAAGGTTTCTAGAAATTATGAGGAATGAGATGTTGATGTGCTCATTCCTAATAAATTCCTAGAAACCTTCCATATTTCGTCTCCAACTTTGCTTATGTTAACCTCCAGGGAAACATAAGGAGCACCCTCTGCTCCTTTTCCTCTTTAACCTTCTCACTCAGTTCATCACTCTTAATCTTTATTAAAGGGATAGAGGCCTTCATTGATGATCCTTCTAACTCTTTTCCCCTCCTTAGGATTACACCATTCAATTGCTCCTTAGGAGGAGTTTTGACGTCCTCTAAGACATGTCGTGAATTACTTGAGTGTTGATTCAACTATTGAGTAAACAAGATAAGTCGAGTCTCTATCTGTTATGTATAAGCTCTAAGTTTTGTAAACTTTGTCTTATTGTTCTCATTGCACATAGTCTAATAAGCTATAAAATTTTCTAGGATGATCTCCAAATTAGAATTTTGAGGAGCTTATGGTTGTTGAAAGGTAGAAGGATTAAGAAATTTCTCGGTGTTGAAATCTGATGCACCTTATGGATGGTTGAAGTTGTTGAAATGTGAAGGATCTGGGTTTTGGATCGGGTTTAGCATATATTGTGTATTCTTGTGGGAGAAGTTTTAGTGTTGCTTCCAACCTTCACTATGGGTGTTTGAGAATAGATTAAATGACCTCTTTGGGTTATATAGATGGCATTGACTTGCTTAATACGTAAATCACCTGAAATGTACTAAACTAACTCAAATCATGCTCTTTAATACCAATAATTTTAAAAGATGTAACCGTGGTAGGTTTCCCATGTATCTTTCCCAAACTTTCAGTAAGAGCTTGTATGAAAGCTACTAGCTCATAGATATTCGAATTCGCTGAAGAAGCAGATGGATCCTTTCTATATTCTTTTCTTGAAGAACGTAAAGTATTCGTAGGAGCTATCTTTTCTATCAGTGCTAAGGTACCCTGTGCATGATTTATCTAGATGTTACCCCCTGAAGCTGTATTGATAAACTACTAAGTAGTTTATCAACCTACATATATTTACTCAAATTGATGTAATCAAGTTAAATACATCATTTTCTACCCAAAACTGCTCCTATTTGACCTACTTTGAGTCATATCGTCCTATTCTAAGTGTTTGGGCTATGTTCAAGGGGAAATAGGAAAATATCAACCCAAAATCGCCTTATTTGACATAGATTCACAGATATCAATGTATTTCGATTGTTTATGTCATTTTCCACCCAAAATCCCTCCTATTTGGCCGATTTTGACTCAAATTGATGTATTTGAAGTGTTTATGACATGTTCTAGGGTAAATAAGTCATTTTCTACCAAAAACTACTCCCATTTGAGTTATATTGACTCATATCATCATATTCCAAGTGTTTGGGCCATGTTTAAGGGGAAATATGCAATATTGACCTGAAACCGCCTTATTTGACCTATATTGACTCATATCGATGTATTTAAAGTGTTTAGGTCATTTTATACCCAAAACCTCTCCCATTTGACCAATTTTGACTCATATCGATGTATTACAAGTGTTTATGACATGATCTAGGGTAATTACGTCATTCTCTACCCAAAATCGATCCCGTTTGACCTACTTTAACTCATATCATCCTATTCAAGGTGTTTGGGCTATGTTCTAGGGAAAATACGCTAATATTGACAGAAAATCAATTATTTGACCTATATTGACTCATATCGATGTATTTGAAGTGTTTACGTCATTTTCTACCCAATCCTGCTCCCATTTAACCGATTTATGGTGTAATTCATAATGTTTCCTTTGTTCCGTTCTCTTACTCTTTTGCCTTTATCACATTCCTCAGCTTTCCTATAAAATGCTCTATTATGGTTAATTCTTTTTGGACATCTATGAAAAAAGATGGAGAATTTATGTGTTAGAAAGAGAATAAGAAGTCAAAGAGCTAAAATGGTGATGGAATAAAACAAAAGGGCACGTCTTACTGCAAATTAGGAAGTGGCAGTCGATGAAAGAGACTAATGAGGGTGGTAGTAGCCAAATAAAAGATAAAAATTTGAGAGTGTTGATGGATGATAATGAGGCTATTGTGATTGATAAAGAAGAGTTTTCAAGAGTGGTTAAATCTCGTGAATCCCAAAACTCTTCTTAAAATCTCTTCTTCATCAATCACAACAGCCTCATTGTCACCCATCAAAACCCTCTAATTTTTATCTTTTCTTCGGCTACTACTACCCTCATCAGTCTCTTTCATCGACTGCCACTTCCTTACCGCAGGAAGACGCGCTTTTTTGTTTCGTTCCATCACCATTTTAGCTCTTTGACTCCTTGTTCTCTTTCCAACAGATAAATTCTCCAACTTTTTCCCATAAAAGTTCCAAAAAGAATAGAGGAAACTAGATCATTTTATAGAAAAGCATAGGACTATGGTGAAGATGGAAGGATTGGTAAAAGTAACAAAGGAAACCGTTATATTCGAAGTGTTTGGGGCATGTTAAAGGGAAATACGCCAATATCGACTCAAAACCACTCCTATTTGGCCTATATTGACTCATATTGATGTATTTTAAGTGTGAAGGCCAATAATCTACCCAAAACCACTCCTAATCGACTTGTATTAACTCTAACTGTCCTACGTGAAGTGTTTAAGGCATAATTAAGAGGGAATACACTATTGAAGATACTCAAAATGATGAAATTATAGGCAAAAGCTATTACCTCCTCCATGGGCATCCCACTACTACAGCCGTTGAGGACGTCAAGCATGAAACACATAACAAAGTAGCCGTAATCAGTTCCGCCATGTTGTTGAGCACACTATGAATTAAAAAATAGAAATCTTAGACATACATATGATAGTATTATTTTACAATGTTTAAATTAGTCAATGAACTTACCATCATTTCTATCCATGTTGATGTCTGCTTTCCGGCTCGTTATCCTTGCAGTGTAAGTCTTTTGAACACACTGAAAAACAACATTGATTACTTTAAAAGTTTAATTTTAATAAACCTTAGATTGCAATGTAAATATATTGATAATACTTACTAATTAATAATCGCTCTCAGCTTAGTATTGTGCATTGATCAAGCCAAATTGAAGAAGTATATTTTTCCAAAGGCCACAAAAATGACTAAAAACATCCAGTGTGCACTACATTATAAGAAATAAGTAATTAGTATTATATTTACATACTATATGCATTATTAAAATCTAAATTATACGTATAAGTAATAAGCATTACGTTCAAACATCAAATTCAAACGTACCATTTGAAAATAGAGGCGAAAATGAACTTCAACTTAGCTTGTAGGGCTTTCGTGAATGCAAAATGGACATATGTCTTTTCCTCCTTGATGTTGCCATTGATTCTTGTATTCAAAGTGGCATTAAGACACAATTAACCGACTAATGAGAGTAAATTTCTTGATAAGCAATCATCATGAAGTGCCCTACGTAATCATAAAATGCTTTATATATACAAATAAATTTTCAATTGAGCTCCCTGTAAGAATTGGGTGATGTCAGCTTTGTCAAGCCATGTTGTTCCATCTTCAGAGTAGTGGAATAAGGCTCGATCCAATGGCACAACAATGATATCATGTTCCTTCATCATGGTCGCACTTTGAAGTAGGCATTTGCAATCGGGACTTAGAGAAGCCGCTACATCTTGAGTGTGAAGGGGTCTATTTTTTGCCATTGGCTTCTTCGAGGCCAACTTATTGCTCCCAATAACTTCATCAGCTAACATCCCCTTTATCTTCTTAGCTTGTGGAGTACCTAATTAAAAAGACACATATCACATAACTTTTGTCATACCATAATATAATTATGGAGGAAATTTGATTGAATATAAGATTTTTACCTTACTTATGATCTTGATCAAATGTAGAGGCCATTGCACAAAAGTACCAATTGCTTCGTTCAATGTCTCAAATTTGTATTGTGGAATCGGGATCGGTAGTGCTGCTCCTTTGAAGAAGTAAGGTACAATCTCACTTTCACCACTTTATGTCCTTCAAGCCTCATTTCTTGGTGAGTTTGTGTAAACTGCAGGTCTGACTGACCTAGGTACGTGACACCATCGACTACATCGTAGATTGTTCCCGTACTTGGATCTTTCAGAAGTAGACATCAATTGGTATGACCCTGAAAATTGAATATAATATGTCAATATTATAGGTCATTATTAATTCAAACAATAGTTATTCAAAATAAGATTTTAAAAGAAAAGATAACACACCTCTACATGGGGAGTAGACACTCATGCACCCTGGGATGTTAACTGCTCAACATTGATACCAATATCTTGGAGTAAAGAGAACAACTTATCCTTCATAGTGGCATCAAAATCCTATCTAAGTTCTCGGAGTTGAGCCTTTAAAGTTTCCCGATCTTCCATTGAAACTCTGCTTTAAATTTATTGGCTTGATCTCAGTGGAGGAGGTCCAAATACTTGAAGGTACCCAATATTAGTCCCTCCCAGTCTAACACATCGTCCAAGGTTTTCCCAAGGTGAGTACCATTCGGTCGAATGGAAGACAGGAACTAGAGCATATGATTCAAGTTCTTTGATATAGCCGAATTAGATCCCATTCGGCCGAATCATAGTCCATTCGGCCTAATCAAAGCTTCCTTCGGTCGAATGGTGGATAGGTCCCAGACTTATGTTACTCTCCTCTCTGTTTTGGGTAAATCACATCACCATTCGGCCCAATCACAACCCATTCGGCCGAATCAGAAGCTTATTCAGTCGAATGCTTCTTATTTCCACATAATTTATTTCTCACTTGAGCCAGCCCTCGAGGGTTCTTCTAGGGTTTTACCCCCTTATGTCCTTAGGGTATAAATACCCCCTTTCTCTGTGTAAAACCTTCATGCCTATTTTGAAGCTCTTGTGCCTCAACTTGGAACATCATTCATTGTTTTCCATTTCATTTATGCTCTAGTTTAGATTCAAAGCTTTCATTGCTCTCCTTTTCAAGTATTGTATTTTGGATTCATAATTTCTTTTATTCAAGCAATTTTATTCACGTAAGTTATCATTTCCTTTATTTCTCTATTTTTTTAATGCTTTCACTTATTATTTTTGTTGATTTCATTACTCTTGTTTTTATTATGTCTTCATTTATGCCTATGAGTGAGTAGTTCTCTTAGGGGTTTGATTGGTTAAACCCTAGGTTTGGCTTGTTCTTCATGCGTAGAGTTAGGGTTTGAGATTATCAATGATTGTTTGATTGACATTCAATGCAAATCTTATCCTACCACTCCTTAAGAGACATAGGGCGATTATAGGTTGTTCAAGTGATTTATAAGGTCGCAAACTTCCTAACGTTATCTAGAGTGTCTTGATTGATTATTAATCGACTTCCCCTGACCTAGCTTATCTACTAGTTTTATTGTCCAGCCTAGGGTGGAACTAATCTATCCCCACTTATCTTTCATTGCCTATTATCATTTTTATTCTTGCTTACTTTCTTGTCATTAGTATAGTTTAAACAACCCGCATCTCGAATAAACTCTCTACATCAAGTCTAGAAACTAGCATCCCTTGTCCTTAAGGTTCGAACTCTAACTTACCATTACACTAGTTGTAGTAGTATTAGGGTGATTATAAATATTGTTTGTGTAACTAGTCTTTTAGTAAACGACGCTAAAAGCTGGTTATCACTTTGTTGCTTTGATCCTTTCTTATGCTAAAATCCTTATTATCATCAATTAATTTCTTAACGAAACAAACAAGTTTGCTTTTAGATATGGACACAAGAGAGTTAAAACTTACCTCATCATGAGTTGCCATCAATAACAAGTTGGCACATTCTTCTTCAGGCTATTCCCCTTTGTCTTTTAAGTTTGATTCTCCCCAAGATACAATCATAGTTTTTCTAGTGTTTGCCTTTAAATATGAGTTCTTGTTGGTCTTATCTTTGACTTGTTCCTTACCTTTACCTTTACCTTTATCTTTTTCATTTTCCCACTGTGATCACTCTCTAATGAAGTGATCTAAACTTTCATACTTATGATAGCTCGAGTCAGCTTTGGAACTCCGGTTTCTTTTTCCAAAGTTCTTGTTCCTTCGATCATCGGTCATACATCTTTTTGAATCTTCTCATAAGCAAGGCCTCTTCATTTTCATCAGCTGTTGATTCTGACTCCTCATTAACTTTTAATGAAAGACCTTGTTGTATGGAACTTTCAAAATTATGAGTTCCCAAATGAAGCTTGTGAGTCATGAGTGATCCAGCAAGTTGTTCAATGTAACTTTGGCTCACCACCTTTCATCTTATGGAAGACTTCTTAAGATTTTTCATACCTGTTCATCAGTAGGAATATTTCTACTAAGAGAAACTAATTCATTTGTTATGTTAGTAAATCTAGTAAACATGTCTTCAATTGTCACTCTAGGAAGCATTTCAAATCTTTTATATTTTGACATTAACAAGTATATCTTGGAACGCTTAACTTCACTAGTTCCTTCATGTGTGATTTGCAATAAATCCCAAATTTTTTTGGTAGATTAACAACCCCTAATTATATTATAATTATTGGGACCCAAACCATAGTGAAGTAATTTTATAGCCCTTGAATTAATTTCTATTTTTTAAAAATCATCTTTGTCATAATCAGAAATAGGTTTAGGAACTATCTTATTATTAGTGTTTATTATGGTTACCTCATAGTCCTCAACTACGATCACGAACCACACTTGATAATTTTTTGTTTAGATAAATATCTCCATAAAATTTTCCAGTATGTATAGAACTTATCGTTGAACATGGGAGGGCATTGCGTGAAGTATCCTTCTTCGAGTTTCTTGAAGGTATTCATCCTTGATAGGAACTTGTCTCATTAAAGTTACTTGAATTTGTGAGAACCCGCTCTAATACCAATTGTTGCTTAGATGAATACTTAGAAGAAGGGGGGTTGAATCGAAAGTACAATTTTGGGCCTTAATTGTGGAATTTAAAAACTAGAACAATGAGAGTGAAAGGAACATGAAGAAAAGGAACACAAGAATTTTAGCGTGGAAACCTTTGGGCCAAACTCAAAGTAAAACCACAACCCCTCTCTAGGGTTTTGAACTCTTTCACTAATGAGAAAATCCTAATACAAACTATTGGGAACACATTCATCCTTTCCTTTGCTCGTGTTCCACTCAAAACACTACACACCTCAACACTCACTATCTTCCTTCTCTCTTGCCTTCCCTATACTTAACTCTAATTCTTTATGGTTTCACTCAATCCCTTCCCTTAGTACAACTCAGTACTAAACTCTCAAAAAACACAACTCAAAGTAATGTACAAGAGAGTTATAAATTTGATACAAGGCTTAAAGCATAAGTTGGGAGAATACTCACTTGATGCTTTAGTATGAAGCTTTGTAAACTTTTTCAGGTTAATAAAACTACGTGATGAATAAGATCTTATATATTAGTACAATATACTTAAGTATTTTAGCAACTGCGTGTAACATCAACTAGTGTCAAAACACCAAAGCATGCTTGGATGGGAAAATGTATAGCCGTCATTCTTCACTGGGATTTGATGTAAAAGTATTATCTTGTAGAAAGATTTTCTAGTTAAAGATAGATTATTCGATGGTTCTTTTTATCCATTAGCTTAAACAACTTTCTAAAGATGATTTCTAACTAACTAGTGGTTTTTAACAAATTGCCAACTTATGCCCATATTGAATCAAACTTTATGGACCCGCTTGTACTAACATAAAGCCTTAAGAAAACTTATTTTAAGGCTTCCCACATGCTTCCACTCATAAGCTTCAATCAAGAATTCTACTTAGGAACTTCGTGCCATTGTTGTTAGAATACCATTAAGCAGAGACTGGAACTCGAACTCTAAAGTTCCAATTGTGACTCTTCTTCAATTTTAGCTTGGCTTCATAAAGTATGTAACACATGACATCTTTATGCTTAAGAAATATTTTTCCTTAAACATTCATGATCCTACTCTAGAACTCATCTTTGGACCTTCATGCAACTTAAAATAATAAACTATATCAAGCTTGTTTGCAATGTCATCACCAAAACATTAGATGGAACAATAGGAGTTTTTAGGTTTAGCACTGAAACTTTGAGCCATGATCAAGAGCCTTTTTTCTTGGTACTTATAAGGAATCAGACGAGGCATGATCCTTTTTTTCTGATACTCAGTACTTAACGTCATACACCTGGGCGTTCGATGTTGAAGCTTTATTCCTTGAAATTGGACAACAGTAGAGAAGGAGACAAGAGCTGTTTTTACTAATGCCCAAGATTGGGCATTCATTGCTCAACCTCAAGCATGTGAAGCCTTTCTTAGGCATTTGATGTTGAAGCTTAGGGTTATGAAAATTGCTTAGAGTGCCAAGATTTATGATTTTTATTACGATTAGGCCTCATGAGAGGTTGCCAATATATCCTCTTGAAGGAATGTGGTAGAGACATAGCTCTATTCATAAGTTTCTTTTGGACTTGAAACTCAATAATAGTGCATTTTAGAGGTTTCCTTTTGGGTTTGGAAACACATAGGGCGGTCAGGCCTCATATGAGGTTGTCTACGTATCCACCAAGGGAATAAGGCCTAAACGTAGCTTTAAGGGCAGCGAGAATAATTATTTGCAGTTCAAAAGTCTCTACTACATTTGAAACTCAAGGATGGTGTTGTTTAAAGGTTTCCTATTAGGTTTAGAAACACTTAATTATGGTCAGGTCCTTACGCGAGGTTGTCTACGTATCCGCTAAGAGAGTTAGGCCCAAACGTAGCTCTAAGACACTGATGGGTGCTTAAGTGATGAATTTCTTTAATTGATCTAGTTTTTTAGTGAATGAAACTCATTTTTGTTCATATTTTCTAATTGCATGATTCCTCAAGATAGGAGTTTTTAATAATATATGGTGAGACCTAACTCAATCTTAATTTACCCTAAGGATCCATAACTATTTTTTGAAATGCTATAAGCACTAAGTCGCCCTCTTTGATGAACCGAGTATAGACCTTCTAATTAAAGTACTTTATGATACTACGTCAATAGAGTTGAACGTGATGTGTGGTTTGGAGCCATTTTTTGTTCAATAGAATCAATTCATCGTACCTTGCCTTAACTCAATCAGCTTTAGGCAATTGGCTTTCAAAAACAATCCTCAATGAAGGAAGTTCAAGCTCAACGGGTTGGAAAGCTTCCATCCTATGTATTAGAGAATAAGGGGTCATTCCTTTTTATGTCCTTATTGATGTTATGTAACCCTATAGAGAAAAGTTCAGTTTTTGTGACCAGTCTTTTGTAATTAATGGTCATTTTCTAGATTATGCCCTTGATATTTTTGTTTGCTGCTTTGGTTGCCCCATTCATCTATTATCTATATGAAGACAAACGATGGTGTTAAACTTTATATTTGGCCATAATATTTATGCATTCACCCTAGAAGTGAACCCCTTGGTTGCGTTTGAGCTCAAGAGGCACACTATATCTGCAGATGATGTTCTCTTCTAAGAATTGGGCCACTTACTTGGAACCCAAGGAATTATGTAATTTGTCTTTAACCCACTTTCTGAATTAGTCAATTATGATCAAGAAAAACTCATGACCCCTAGGCTTAGAGGAGCTACTTTGCCAATAATGTCAATACCCCATGCTGAAATGGGTTAGGGTGATGAATATGGATTTAGGAATGACAGAGGAATGTGTTGGAGGTTTGCGCACTTTTGGAAAGTCAAGTATGTTATTATGTACCAAGAATAATTATGTTCCATGGTGGACCAATAGTAGCTAAGTCATGCTACTTGCTAAGCTAGCCTACGACCGCTCATGTGAGTCCTAGAAACACCATCATGGACTTGAGATATTATAATGTTAGCCTCCTGTTTGCTTATGTATCTGAGATGAATGCCTTTAGGGGTACACTTGTAAAGTTGATCACCTTGAAAGATAAGCTAAGCTCCAAGGAGCCTAAAGGCTCTCTAATCTCTTTTATTTTTAGAGAAGTTTAAAGGGTACTCCTTCTGTTATATGTATCTCATGATGTAGGTATACTAGGGTTTTTGTCCTCTATGTAAGCATCTAGAATGTTAACATGCATCGCTTCAGACCTCCTCTATATGATGAGGGACATTTCGGTCAGATTTGATAGAATATTGACCATTGATCTTAATCAAGCCAGTTCATTAGCAAATTGATTCTCATCTCTAGGAAGATAAGTAAATTCAATTTTTGGGATATGCTTGATCAATTTTTTGAGATAAGTGCGGTAAGGACTAAGAATTTCATGGCAAACTTTCCATTTCTCAGAAATTTGGTTGATTATCAAGGATAAATTACCATAAACTCAAAGTCTCTAGACATTTAAGGATATTGCTACTTGTAGACCTAGAATGCATACTTCATACTCATCGATATTATTGAAGGGCATAAAAGTCTATCTTTACTTATATGGGAGTGTGATCTTCTTTTGGAGATCCCCACACCACGTCCCTTCTGGTTGGAGGCACCATCAAAGTATAATGACCAGTTGTTGTTTTTGATTACAAGGAGATCTTTTTTTGGGAGATCTTAGTTTTCCTTGAATTCCTTCTTATCGATTCATCTAAGAAATCTTAAATTGCGGTTCCTTTGATTGCCTTTTGGGAGATATATCTTAGATCAAATTCAGCTAACAAGATAAGTCATATCGAAAAGTGCCCATTGAGAGTTGGCTTCTCAAATAGATGTTTGAGAGGATCCATATTTAACACGATATGTACCATGTGTGAGAGCATATAGTGTCTAAACTTCTTAGTAGCCTAGACAAGTGCAACACCAATTATCTCAAGGTATATATCTCAGGTTTCATACTAAAGGAGATTTTTGTTGATATAGTAGATTTTTGTTCATTGTACTTCCTAAGCAAGAAAAGCCCCAACCGTTAAGTTGGTGATCATGCAATAGATGCAAAGGGGAATTCTTGTCAATACTAGTGAAAGCACGGGTGGATTCAGAAGATAGCTTTTGATATGGTTGAATGCTTCCTGGTAAGTCTTATCCTAATCCTTAGGAGCTTCCTTTTTTAGTTTTTGGAACATAGGCTCACATATCATTGTCAATTTAGATATGAACCTACTAATGTACTAGAGGCGGCCCAGGAAGCCACATATCTCCATTTCAGTCTAAGGTGGTGTCATACCTATGAAATCTTTGATCTTGCTAAGATCAACCGCAATGCCTTGGAAGTTGATGGCAGATTTGACCCCAAATGCATATTGTTTAGGATTCAGCCTTATATTGACGTGGATTAGTGTAGTTGTTGTTCTTTGATAAGTGGCACCTGTATTTTTTAGGCCAAATGGCATGATCGTATAGAAATAGGTGTCTTATTAAGTTATGATGGTGGTTTTCTTCATATCCTCTTCTGCCATACAAATCTGGTTAGCTATGTTATCAACTAGAATGTCAATGTGGGGTACAGGAAACCCATCTTTAGGACTAGCCTGGTTCAGATCTCAGTAGTCCACCCACATTTAAACATCGTCGTTCTTTTTAGGACGGGAATAATGTATACAATCTAGTCTGGGTAGTTTACAACTTTGATGAACCCAGCTTCCAATTGTTACTTGAACTCTTTCTTGATGTTTAGAGTTATGTCTGGTTTCATGCTTCATAGTTTTTGTTTTACTAGCTTCAACCATGGGAGGATCGAAATAGTGTGCTGTGCAATTATCTCTTTCTATTCCTAGCATGTCTCTGTAAGACCAAGCAAAGACATTGATAAACTCTTTGAGCAACTATGTCAACTTTTTGCATTATTCTAGGGATAGTGTTAAGCCAATTTGCATAAATTTCTGCTCTTATATTATGCACATATATTAATCTTTTCAGTTTCTTTTATTATAGGTGTTTTATTTTTAATTTCTTCCTTTGTTGTAATACTTTACAAAGTCAGATTTGTTTGAGATAAAGCAATCAGTGGTAGGGATTAGAGTGGAAGAAGAGGAGTAAGCAGAAATATAAATGTTATTGAATTTAGAGGTAGTTACATCATGGGATTTTTTAGGGTTTTCCTTTTATGATGTAACCATTAAGGGCCTAAACTTTATACATTCAGACTCGACAGATCTAGACTCAAACTCTGACTCTAACGATTTTGCCTCATCCATTTTTAGGCCTTCTCTAGTGATAATCTTCAGCTTGCTACCATCAAGGGTTGCTTTCTTGAGAGAATTTCTCCACAATTTCACCATGTCTAGAACTAACACTATTAGCTTGAAAGGGTCCAATTCATAGCTTAGGAGAATATCTTGGACTTCTGGCTCAACCTTCTTGAGACCAAATAGCAAGGATATAACTTGTTAATTGATGAATTTAGGGGACTTTGTTGACTTTTTAGGCTTGTCATTGTCTAAAAACTAGCAATCATGAAAAGTTTCAATGCCAAGGTAGATACTTCCAAGATCGTGACTAAAGAGCGGCTCGGGGAAGTTTTTATAGATTTCCTCCTCACCTTATTTAACAAGATGTTCGTTAAAGGTTAGGAGGTATGCCTTTAATACATGCTTGGTTTGTCCTTGCTCCTTGGCTATTTTGTGTGCCATTTCTTCGAGAACTTATTCTCAAACTTCTTGTGTCGTAGGCTCATAGCCTAACCCAAAATGGTTATATATTTCCTTTGGATCTTTAAATGGTGGAGCAAGGGTTAGCCTATGACCCAAAGTCAAGCTATGAAAGAACCCATGGTTCTTCATCATGGTGTGAAGCGTAGGGCAAAGGATGAAATGCAAGATGCCGTCAGGTTCGAGCATTGCAACTTTGGCACTAAACCTAAAGATTTCTTCATCTTCCTCATCATGCTCAATATTGATGAGGGATTTGTCTACAACTTGAACTTTGACAGTTAAGGCATCAACTGCTATTGAAGTCCCTTTTAAGGGTAGCTTAACCTTTTGGTGAATAGATGAGGGGATGGCTTATTAAATCATGAATCCATGAGCGTCCAAGAAGGAAGTTAAAGCTAGCCTTGATATTGACACTTGGAAGGTCAACTTCCTTTCTAAAGATCCTAAGATAAGGGATAAGCAAATGGTCCGCAGTGATTGACGACGTAAGTTGTCATATGCTTAGACCCCTTGCACTTAAGACGCAAAGTCCTTCAACATTTCTGTTGTATGGAGGGGACATACATTAGCGCCAATGGTTAAGTAAAGGGCCTTGTTGTGAGAAGTCCCTTCAAATGGCAGTTCCTCATCTAGGAATTAGATCTGCAGCTTCTCCTTTTCTGTGGTAAGGAGGGTGACCAAAGCATAAGGAGACATCCCCAAAGGAACATTGATTTCTTTTAATGCATTTAGGAGTGCATTTTTGTGTTCATTAGAAGAAGTGAATATTTCCTAGATATTGACCTTAGTCTTGGTCTTTGTAAGCTTCTTGATCAATGAGCTTTCTTGTGGTAGAAGGTTTATGAGGACTGGAGAATTTGGGATTGGATTATGAATCCTTCCAAGCCGAGTCATTGCATTGATAATGGTTATTTCCTTCTCGTACCATTCAACATCGATACGTAAGGTTGGGGATCCAACATGAGTGATTTGATCAACGTAGACATCCTCGTCACAGTTATCCCAATACCCCAACTAGAGTTAGTGATGATGGGTCAAAGGAAGTTCCATCGTCATAAAAAGATAGGATGTCAAGAGGACTTGTCAAATTATTAGGCTTTTCCCTAATAGGGATTGGTAGCTTTCCATCATTCATCATATCCTAGAGTAGGTGCTTAAGTCTCATACACTCTTCCATGTCATGGCCTTTGCATTGGTGGTATTGACAATATTAGTCGGGGTCCCACTTTGAACTCCTCTTGTGAACTAGATGTTCCTCTTTTGGACTAATAGGTTTGATATGACCACTGCTAGTAAGGCAGTCAAAGGCACTTGAGTAGGTCATCCCTATATTTGAGAAGACCTTATGAGGACAAATCCAAAAATTGCCTCATTTTCCATTATTGCTATTGCGAGAATTACCTCAAGACCTTATAACCTCTAAGGAATTAACTTCATTGGTTTCTTTATAGGTAAATTAATTCTCTATTTTCTTTCCCTTCCATCCTTGATGTTTTTGAGGAGTAGGATTCCTCATCTGATCGTCTTCAATGTCCATGTTGATTCTGTAGGCATTTTGAATTGACTCAAGGCCCAAGTACTTCATATGGTAATTGGACTTGGGAAGGAGAATGGAGATTAAAGTTATAACAAGATCTTTCTCGGGTGGCCACGAGACCTTCTAGGAAGCCACCTCTCACAAACAGTTGAGGTAGGTCATGAACCCCTTAGTTTAGCCTTGTCTAAGGACCACCAACTCTCTAAGTCCGAAGTAGGACATCAGGGAGATAATGGTTCATGAACCCAAATAGACGAACTCCTAAAAATGGCAAAATCTTCAAGACTTTTCACATGGTTTAGGACTTGGTTCAGGACTTTGCACATGGGACACTAGGACTTGATCATTATGGGCTTAGGCTTAATAATTTGGTCTTGGGTAGGTCTAGAGGAAGATGCACGACCCTTGAATTCCCCGTTATTCTCTCACATCCAAGCCAAATAGCTCTAAGAGAGCATGGTTGTTTGAGGAGGATCTTGTATAAACCATAATTGTTTTGCCCTCCAATATGATACCTAAAGCTTGACCTGCTCCTTCTTGAGAGGTATGCTTCTGGGTCGTTCTTCTCTCATGGTCCGAAACCATTAGTGTCCACTCGAATTTCCTTAAGATCCAAGCCAGAGTATAAAATGGAAGAAACAAAAAGCTTGGGAATCTAACTATGCGTCCCTTCTCAATGTCGATCATTGCAAGGACCTTCCACCATGGGACAATCCACCTTATAATGAACTCCCCCTTAAAAAAATGGGCTTTCCAAGCCTTTAAGGTCTTATATTTAAGGAGTTTCATCAACATGGTGAACCCTTTCTTGTTATAGGCAGTAAGATTCTCAAGAGGAGCTATTAACATAAGCCTCTCCATCAACAAAATCTTCATTGCAAAAAGAAAAAGCAAATGAGAAAAAATCAATTTTCTAGACATTGCAAAGGGAAAAAAATGAAATCAAGTATAAGAAAAAACTTACTTGAAGAAGGGTTGGGCACCCTCCGAAACCCGTGGTGGAATCTACATGATGAAGATCTAGGCAAACTATGAGCTCGCCTTGAACAATGGACATCAGATTCTTCTTGCTAGAAATTTGCTCCACAATGTGAATTATAAAGGGGTATCCTTCCTCATTTCCCTCATTGGCGAAGAGGAACCGAGCAAACAAGCAAAAGCGCAAGGCTCTTTTGCAGAATATTTGGACTCTAGGCTCATGGGTGGGTGCAGAAAAAAGAGAAACATACACTCTTAATCTACCCTAGTCCCACAAACAACGTCGCTAAGGGACTTACTTTTAAGGCATAAGTACCTCTCAAAATCCACAAAGTAATACTCTTGTCAGGATGGAATGCAAGATGGCACGTTGATCAGCTAACCGATGATAGCCACGAGCTCCTTGGACGTAGACACCACTTCATCATTCTTGAATTTAAAAGTGTGGGAAACTAGATCCCAACACTTGCAAGCCGCCATGAGGAACTTTGTGTCAACTCTCACAAACCTTAAAGATGAAAGCACTCTAAGACACATGGTGTCTACTTCAATTTTTTCACTCTTGCTCAAAGAGCTTAGCCAAGAAATCAAGGCTAATTCACACTTGGAAGCTATACTCTTTTCCTAGCGAGATAAACAATTCAAAATGAGCAGCAAATGGGATGTGTTTGGTGGCAAAAAGCTTTGGAATCCCATTAAGGGGTTTATATAGCCAAAATAACAGGCTAAAGCTTGCGTGAAAAATGCAGAGTTCAAGTGCCAAATGCCTAGACAGGCGCTGAACGCTGACTTTATGCTCTGACGCTAATACCCAGCACTAGATGCCAAAGCAGTGTTTAACCCATGAACCTAGTGTCAAACAACCGGCTTATGTTCCTGACAGCCTACAATGTGTTGTCGCCCCGAGCTCTTATGTTCTATTAGTCCCTAACTTTGACCAAGCTAGACTAATTCAATGCGTCATTGATATTATCACTAAGCATATAGCTCACTTGGACTCTCTTTAATCCATTTGCAAAATTCGATTTCCTAAACTATTTGGAAATTCACAAATTGAACCCCGATCAAATTTTGTCTAATTCAACCCTGACCGTAACTCATAAATCGACCCAATTGTCACTTGCAATTGGACTCATTTTTCCTAATCAATTATTTACCCATGCCAACCCCGATGCACTTTAAATAAAAAACTAACCAATTAACCCAATTTTCCCAATAAACCAAAATTTTGCAAGACTCCCTCCCCCCCCCCCCCCCCCCTCCCCCTAAATTTTATTTTTTTGTTGGGAGAGGTCAAAGGCAGCAAGCCCTTCAAAGTTGATGATTTCAATAGCCAAATCCACCAAAAATCGTGCTAAATCATTCAAAGCTATGAATAAGCATGAGTTTAGAGACCAATATAAAGCAAACTCCCTAGTGGAGCAGGGTAGCACCCTCTTAAAGCACTAAAGACTCCTTAGTAAATTGCATGGGCATAAGAAGCAACACACTTAGTCCCTCCTCAATTATATGTCGCTATGCACAGGTCCTATTTGGCACAAAAGGCCATGTCTCAAAGCCACGCCACCCTGATAGCGACTCCCCTATATTTGGCACAACAAGCCATGTATCTAAGTCGTGTCACCCTGATAGTGGCTCCCTATCTCTAGCACATCAGGCTATGTCTCCAAGTCTTATTACCCTAATAGCAGCTCCTTGTTGGCACAACTAGCCAACTTATAAGCTGCATCACTCCAATAATGGCTCCTCATTGGCACAACAGGCTGATCTATATGTTTCACCATCTCGGTGCACGAGTCTCCCTAGAAAATAAACACGAGATTCTGACTCTTAGCATTCAGTCCAACCGACGCAAGTTCCCATCCTTAACAGAACTGACCCGGTGGCACTCGGTGGACAAGTATTTACGGATTAACCCTTATTTGTGTTTTAGGTACTGTCGTTAGAAGGAGGATTTGATATAACAGAGCATCTTAGATCTTCCTTTGTCCCAAGTCGTACTTTAACCGTTGTATTTAAGTAAGACTTGGTCAAAGTGGGGGCTTTTGTAGACACAAAATCGTGTCTCGATGAGTAGTGGTCTAAAGACAAAATAACCCTTGAAGGTGAAAAATTTCTTATGTTGAGTTGAGTGTGTGTGAACCCAAAAATAACTAAAATCTGAACCCGAAAAAGGCCCAAACACATTTTTTGAAATCACTATGATTCAATCCCTCAATCCTTGCAAATCTAGAAGCTCATAGCACTCTCAAAGCTAAGTGTCAAGCACACATAGTGAATCTTCTTTCGAGTTGGGCATTGATAACCGTTTTTTTAGGTCGTTTGACTAAAAGAATAGTTATGCAAACTAAATTTATAAACACCCTAATACTACTACAACTAGTGAAGTGGTAAGTCAGGGATCGCACCACAAGGACAAGGGGCGATAGCTTATAGACTTGATGTAAAGGAGTTATTTGATATTTGATAAAATGAATCTAATGACAGAAAATAAGCAAGAACTAAAACGATATTATGCTATGAAGGGAAAACGGGGATAGATCAGTTCCACCCTAGGAAGGACAATCGAACTATCAATACGCTAAATTAGGAGAAATCAGACAACAATGAATCATGACACTCAAGATGACGAGAGGAAGTTTGTGACCCTATAAATCACACGAACAACCTATAATCGCCCTATGTCTCCAAAGGAGTGGCAGGACAAGATTCGCATCGAATATCAATCAATCAACCGTTAACAATCTCAAATCCTAACTCTACGCATGAAGAACGAGCCAACCTAGGGTTTCACCAATCAAACCCCTAAGAAGACTACTCACACATAGTAATAATAAAAGACATGATTAAAAGCATGAATAGACTGAATGGAAATGAACAATAGAACAAAAACTAAGAACTATAACTGAACCAACGACTACTCTATCAAAACTGTAAACGAAACAACGATTATAGCTAGAGGAATGAAATCAAGAAAAACAATACTTGAAAGCATTAAAAGGACTAAAACAAAAAAGAAGTAATACCTTGCATAAACGAAATTGTATGAACGAAATAGGAACCGAATCCGAAATACAAAGCTTGAAAACGAGAACAACGAAAGCTGTAAATCTAAACTAATGCATGAAAGAAATGAAAAGCTTTAAAGTGATGTTCTAGGTTGAGGCACAAGAGCTCTCAAAGTAGGCATAAGGTTATGTACAGAGAAAGAGGGTATTTATACCCTAGGGACAAAAGGAGTAAAACCCTAGGAAAAACCCTCGAGCGCCGACTAAAGAAAGAACCAAAATATGCGGGAAAGAAGGCCATTCGGCCGAATGCATGGTGGATTCGGCCGAATGGGTGGCCATTCGGCTGAATGGTGTTCACATTCGCCCAAACAGAAGCTTGATGATTTTGTGATCTGTCCACCATTCGGCCGAATGAGTGGAACTATTCGGCCGAATGGGTCTTGATTCGACCGAATGAGTCTTCATTTGGCTATTCCCGAGAGCTTGATTTATGTACTTGAATCCCTGTCTTCCATTCGACCGAATGGATGTCAGATTCGGTCGAATCTAAACCTAAACCTTGCTGAACAGTTCCTTTGAAGTGCCTAGTGACTTCTAGAGTTTATGGAATCTTGGAGAGTGACTTGGAACACATGCCCAAGCTATGATACGCGCATTCAAACTCTTGATAGAAGTGTCAAAGCCTCGAACACGTCTCATTTTACCTCGAAATCATCGAGATCACCTGGAATGACCTAAAAACAGCTCGAGGACAAGATCAAGGTAAAATTGAATGTAACGTGCATAAAACCAATATAAAAGCACGAAACTCGATACTAAAATGAGGTTGTAAACGTGCTCTAAAATGAGCACATCAACTTCCCCCAAGCCAAACCTTTGCTAGTCCCTAGCAAATGAACTAGCAAGGCAGCACCGTGAGCAAAACTCATGAAAAGCAAGGTGAGCGGAAAACAGGACAATGCCAGCCGTGTACGCGCAAAACTCTTCCCTAGCCATGGGTGTGCAAGTACAATGGGCTCAAAAAAAAGCATAATACCAAGATAAACAATGTTTTCCACAGACTCGGGATCACTGGAAAAAGCTACAACACAGGCCATGCCACCCACTACCTAATGAGGTCACAAGTCCACGCTCCCCATGCTATTTCCCAAAAGATGTGGGAAACTTCTAGTACGCTCGTGTGTTTAATATGGTACGTGTTTCGCTCATAATCATCCTACTTAAGATGAGTCGGGAATTAAACACTTAATCAAGGAGAAATCTTAGGGATTGCATCCTATCTACTCTCCAGCATAGAACTTGCTAATCAGGCCAAGTCGAACAGGTTTGGAAACGGTTGCAATGTAGGCTGGGATCAAGGTAGGGTAAAATTTGGGGATGTGGAGTTCAAATAGAGGATAGTAAGCAATCCAAGGTAATCAAACCAAGGATGGCTACAACTTCCGAAAACCATGCCACTTCCCAAAATTCTTCGGAGACGCATAAATGAGCTCATTACACCAACTTTATTCTCGAATTTTTCTTTTTCTATTTTTTTCTTTTCTTTTTCGTTTTTCTTTCTTTTTTTTGTTTTCTTTTTTTTTTTCTTTTTGTTTTCAAGAAAATGTTTCTGAAATAAACTAAGAGTAATGTAAAGAGTCATATCATACGACAACGATTTTTCCAACCAAAATCTTTCACCACAATGCAACGGGCACCACTTCACTGTAATCACTTGACTATCCTCTAGGTAAGAAGAGGGAATATTTGGCTCATGTGGAGTTAGGTGATATAGCTACGAAGAAAAGGTAAAGGCACAAAATTGGCTTACCCTAAAGTCAATCAATATTCATGGTAGGCAATTTGGCCATGTAGCTGTAACTATAAACGTGTTATCATCCCTGGCCTTTAGAAAAGAAGACTATGCTGGAGGAGAACAGACACAATACTTAGACTCTCTAACTAGCACTTTATAACATAGGACTCATAATGGAGTCCTAGAAGGCTCCATCCTCACTAGGCTAGTCGAAATGTGCCTCAAAAGGTAGTCATCCAAGCCGCAAACCAAGCAGGACCAGATCCCCCAAGTCAGGTGGAAAACAATCAATTATTCGGTCCCAAAACAGGCACAAGGCTAGGAAAAGCATGAGTATGCATAAGACCACTATAATGTACACGTCAGGAGCTAGCATGTCAGTTTCACAACTCAAGCACATTAATCTTAACATACCTAGACATGCAAACTAAAAAAAAGGCAATAGTTTCCATAATGCGGATCTTTCAAAGCTTTGAAAACACAAGGACCCTCCCCCAAGCTAGCTCAAGAGCCGTCCCGGCACTTGGGAGAGAAGAAACAAAAGGGAGAAAGATCAGCATTATGGAGGCTGTTGCTATACAAATAAACAAACAAAACAAACACCGGGTTATCTCCCATAAGTACTTTTGTTTAACGTCGGTAAGTTCGACACATTTAGGCACAAATTTATAAAGAAAAAGAAAACAAAGAAATTATACCTGCCGTAGGAGTGAATTCACTCCTAGCATCACCATCACCTCCAGCGTGGGGAGTCAAAACTCTCCACCGAGCCGTAGTGGCGGAAGGAAGCAATGGAGAACCAGGGTCATCTGGAGGTGGGTTAGAATGCGGGGCTCCCCCAAGCCAGGGTGGAGCCATCAGTCTTTTTTTTCTTTTTCTAGCCCTTTTCCGGCTCGTCAGTTCCCTCAGATTTATAATATGTCTCCGTTGGCGGAGCAATTCCATTTGCAACCCCATAAATAAGACGCTTTTGCGCGTCCTCCTCATCTGACACCTCAACTGTCCTTGGAGCAACAAAAGCACTACACCTCTCGACCTCTTTCGCAGCTTCCTTCTCGACCACCCCAAAGGAACAAATCTGCTCAACCATGGGTTCCATTGAAGACTTAGAAAAGGCAAACACGACCTTTTCTTGGGCTACCTTGACGGTTATAGTTTCTGATTCACATTCGATCAGGGCACCCAAAGTTTTCAAATCATCCCTCCCTAAGATGAGAGGAGTATAAGGATCCTCAGCCATATCAAGCACCACGAAGTCACATGGTACTACTATGTTCCCAACTTGGATCGGAAGGTCCACAAACTCCCCACATGGCACTTTTAGACTACGGTCGGCCAGCTGGATTGTTTTCTGTGATGACTTGAGGTCGAAAGTGAGTTTCTTGGCGATGGACATCGGCATTAGGCTAATGGAGGCCCCAAGGTCAGCGAGTGCTCCCTTAGAATTGAGTTTTCCAAGGGTGACTGGGAGCACAAAGGGTCCTCTAGCTTTTTCTTTCTTTGCCCACGTGCCCTGAATGATGGCACTTACTTGCTCTGGCAAACTAATCACTTCGCCCTCTAGCTTTCTCTTGTTCCTTAGGAGGGTTTTCAGATACGTAGCATATTGCGGCATTTGCTCCATGGCTTCTAGGAATGGTATTTTCATTTCAAGCTGCCGCATATGCTCTAGGAATGTAAGAAACTTTTCTTGAAGTTGCTTCTCTACCTTTTTGTAAGGAAAAGGTAGAGGCAGAGCATGTTGACGCTCGAGTTTCCTCCTTTCCTGTATCTCCCTCCATCTCCCATCTTCGTCGTTCTTCTTCCCCTCATACCCCTTGATTTTGAAATTGTGCCCCTCCTTGTCTTTACCACCCTCAAGGCTCTCCTTGTGCTCATTTTCTCTTAGAAAATCACTACCCTTCGAGGGAGTTTCCCCTAAATCTTCTCCACTGGCTACAGCTGGAGAAGAATGTGAAGTTCCAGATCCTAGGAAGATCGCCTTACAGGTGTGATGCTTAGGGTTAGAGTCAGGAGAGTTTTATGGTGGAGGCTGGGGAGATGGGTTTTGTTGGGGGTGAGAAGGAAATGGCAATGGTGGGGGTGGACTAGCCATCTGCGCAAGCTGCGATTCAAACAACTTCTGTTGCGCCTGAAGTTGTTGCATTTGATTCATCAGAGTTTGGTTGATGTGTGAGAGGGTTTGGTTTTGCTGCGCAAGGGAGTTCACTTGGGTGGAAAGGAATTCATTAGTTGGAGGCGGGTTTGGTTGAGGCTGTATGGATGGATAGGGTAGGTTGGTGTTGGGTCTTGGCATTGTAGGGTATGGCCTATTTCCATTCGGCCTAGGAAAACTCCCATTTGCTTGATTGTTGGAATTATACCCTTGGGAGGAGTTTCCTTGGCTAGAATTTGGATTGAAGGTAGGTCTAAAGGGTTGGTTATTGTAAGGACCTTGCTGAGAAAACCCTTGGTTTTGACCACCATATCCTACAACTGCCACATAGTCGGGATTGTACCCGTATCCATCATAGTTCATGATTGGGGTTCCTTCTTGGTTATACCCCCCGTAGTTAACAGCCGCTATGTGCTCAGAATTTGCACCCCCACAATATGATGTAACATGATTGGTGCCCCCACAGGTTCTACATGAAAAGGGCGTCTCTTTAACCGATGATACATTAGAGCTACCTTGGGCGTATTTGAACTTGGACAGCTTCTTATCCATGATAGCCTCGATTTTTGAAGTAATCGTGTCCAAGTTGCTAGAATCTATCCCTCCTCTCGGTAATCCACTACCCCTTGCTCCTCCCCAAGAACTATTTTTAGCAACCTCCTTAATCCTAGCCCTCACTTGATTGCATGGGACTTTCGAAAGTTGGCCACCAACAACCGAGTCTAGGAGTGCCTTGGTGGAGTCATTTAGACCATCATAGAAGAATGTATTGAGATGGTTCTCCCCGTACTCATGATGGGGGCACGCTCTTATCATTCTCTTAAACCGAATCCAAGTGGCACTAAGGTTCTCATCATCTTCTTGAGTGAATGACGCAATTTTCTTACGCCAATCCTGCGTTCGAACTGTGGGATAGAACCTTTCTAGAAACGCGGTCTTTAATTGAGCCCAATTAATGATTGAGTTGGGCTCTAAGCATTTATACCAGTCCCGAGCATCACCAGATAAACTCAAGTGAAATTGATGCATCCTTACATAATCCGGGCTATTGGGGCATGGAGGTATGAGACCGCAAATATCTGAGAATGCCTCCAAGTGTTGGAGAGGGCATTCATTTCTCAAACCGCAAAAAGGGGTCTCTTTCACCATCCGGGTGAATTGAGGATGTATATGATAGGGGCTCGGGGCTATGGGTAGCACTACACCTCCTTGAAATTCTTGGGAACCAGGCGTCCCAAATTGACCAAATAGTTGTTGGTGGTTTTCGTCCATTGGTGGTGTAGGGTGGTTGGAGGTATTTGGTTGTGATGAGGTTTGGGTTGGAATTCTCCGTTTGCTGCATTGAACCTCAGGGTCGAATGGTTCTAGTTGTTGATTTGATTGACGTGTGCTATATGGCATGCAAACAACACTAGAGACCAAGCGTAAGTACTGACAAGCAGATTATTAGACAATAAAATAAATAAAACTAAAATGAATTACACCAAGAATATAATCTAAACACAACGCCTTGTCCCCGGCAACGGCGCCATTTTGATAACCGTTCTTTTAGGTCGTTTGACTAAAAGAATAGTTATGCAAACTAAATTTATAAACACCCTAATACTACTACAACTAGTGTAGTGGTAAGTCGAGGATCGAACCACAAGGACAAGGGGCGATAGCTTATAGACTTGATGTAAAGGAGTTATTTGATATTTGATAAAATGAATCTAATGACAGAAAATAAGCAAGAACTAAAACGATATTATGCTATGAAGGGAAAACGGGGATAGATCAGTTCCACCCTAGGAAGGACAATCGAACTATCAATACGCTAAATTAGGAGAAATCAGTCAACAATGAATCATGACACTCAAGATGATGAGAGGAAGTTTGTGACCCTATAAATCACACGAACAACCTATAATCGCCCTATGTCTCCAAAGGAATGGCAGGACAAGATTCGCATCGAATATCAATCAATCAACCGTTAACAATCTCAAATCCTAACTCTATGCATGAAGAACGAGCCAACCTAGGGTTTCACCAATCAAACCCCTAAGAAGACTACTCACACATAGTAATAATAAAAGACATGATTAAAAGCATGAATAGACTGAATGGAAATGAACAATAGAACAAAAACTAAGAACTATAACCGAACCAACGACTACTCTATCAAAACTGTAAACGAAACAACGATTATAGCTAGAGGAATGAAATCAAGAAAAACAATACTTGAAAGCATTAAAAGGACTAAAACAGAAAAGAAGTAATACCTTGCATAAACGAAATTGTATGAACGAAATAGGAACCGAATCCGAAATACAAAGCTTGAAAACGAGAACAACGAAAGCTGTAAATCTAAACTAATGCATGAAAGAAATGAAAAGCTTTAAAGTGATGTTCTAGGTTGAGGCACAAGAGCTCTCAAAGTAGGCATAAGGTTATGTACAGAGAAAGAGGGTATTTATACCCTAGGGACAAAAGGAGTAAAACCCTAGGAAAAACCCTCGAGCACCGACTAAAGAAAGAACCAAAATATGCGGGAAAGAAGGCCATTCGGCCGAATGCATGGTGGATTCGGCCGAATGGGTGGCCATTCGGCCGAATGGTGTTCACATTCGCCCAAAACAGAAGCTTGATGATTTTGCGATCTGTCCACCATTCGGCCGAATGAGTGGAACCATTCGGCCGAATGGGTCTTGATTCGGCCGAATGAGTCTTCATTCGGCTATTCCCGGGAGCTTGATTTATGTACTTGAATCCCTGTCTTCCATTCGACCGAATGGATGTCAGATTCGGTCGAATCTAAACCTAAACCTTGCTGAACAGTTCCTTTGAAGTGCCTAGTGACTTCTAGAGTTTATGGAATCTTGGAGAGTGACTTGGAACACATGCCCAAGCTATGATACGCGCATTCAAACTCTTGATAGAAGTGTCAAAGCCTCGAACACGTCTCATTTTACCTCGAAATCATCGAGATCACCTGGAATGACCTAAAAACAGCTCGAGGAAAAGATCAAGGTAAAATTGAATGTAACGTGCATAAAACCAATATAAAAGCACGAAACTCGACACTAAAATGAGGTTGTAAACGTGCTCTAAAATGAGCACATCAGGCATCCAATGCGAGCATCGGCGTCAAGTGCTCACTTAAAGCGTCTAACGCACTCTAGGAATTTGACGCGTGAAGCCAACTTTTAGTGCTCATCTAGCTTTCATCATATAAAATGAAATGGAATATGATCAGTTGTCAGTTCTAGATCTAATGCACAACCTCAACATCAAACATCTAGGCTTGTGCGCTACCCCTGAAGCACTCCTAGCTTGCCTCAAATTTCTATGTAGTTGCACAAAAGTTTCCTTTCTCTGGCGCTCAATGCATAGGCCAAGCGTTTGATGCACAACTCTGTGCTTGACGCTCGGACTTGGTGTCTAATCCCCCGAGTTTTTTGCATATAAATACCCCATCATTTTTCTGACTCAAGGGTCAGAAATTTTTAGATCTTAGAGCACTGTTAATCTGCTTAAATACTCCCTCACATACTCTCAAGCACTCAAGGCAATCCTCCAGCCTAAAATCAAGAAGCAACAATAACTCCTTTAAGAACTCAACAAAGACTCAAGCAAAGGAACAGTCCTTTTTGATAAACACCAAGGACCCCTAATCTCCTTCAATACATTTAATGCTTTCTCTACTTCTAATCCATTCACATTCTAGTCTTTAGATCTAGTGGTTTTCGTCCACTTAAGACCCTTAGATTATACCCTTTTGTGATTATTGTATGAGGTACAAACCCCTCTATAAAGGCATTTTTTTTTCAAATGCAAATTAATTTTAAGGGTCTAAAACTTTGACTAGGTTTTGGGTGGGAAATTCTGATAGGTTCAGGGATCGGTTGTCAAGACACTTACTATCAACAAAACCTCGACTTAACCTATTACAAGTAAAGGGAATATAAGGGTCGAATCCACATGGAAAGGCTCTTAATAGTTACTGAACTCTAGCAATCCACTTACAAGTTAGCTCTAACTAAAGTAAGGAAAGGGTTTAAATCAAAGTAAGAGCTAGTGCAAGGTTCTAACGGGTTTGATCTATAAGGTGAAAGTGTTATGGATTTGGGATTCAACACCGATTATAAACATAAATGAGCTAAAGCTGTTAAATTGGATTCAAAATGAGATAACATAAGGCTCACATACTTACTATCGATCTATCATTGAACCTAAAATATGCTGTAAGAAGGGGTGTCAACTAGAAACCAACCTCTCGCTCATCTTCAAGTCAGGAGCATTATAATTCAGAGTTCTTGCCTAATCAAATTCTAAAGCATCCAAACAACACAATAAATCCAAAACAATAACTAATAAATCGCAAGTCAACAACATTTAATATCGAGTTACTACTTAAATCAGCATTTTTCAATGTCTTTGACCTAGGAACGCAAATGGAAAAACCTATATGGCCAATCTAGGCTCCAACTAAAACCTGACATCAAATCACACATTATTCATCAAGAAACCAACTCCAAAATTTAAACATTATCCATGCTCAGGATTGGGTTTTCACCCTATCCCCTAATAAATCTAACTACACACATTTAGTACTAGAAAACATCACAAAATTATATAATCAAGACATACTATCAAATCACGAATAACAATTAATAATTCTATGCGAAAAACCTAAAATAATCAAGCAAAAAATAAATAAAAGCATAAATCATAGAAAGTACAAAATATAAAGCAAGAGAAGGAAAGAAAATACTGAATTTTTATAGATTGAAATGATGTTTGACAAGCATTGATTGCAATCCCATTGAAATAGCAAAATCGATAACAAAATCTATTAATAATATAAGAGTTTTTGTGAAGGAAAAAATAAAAGACCCTAGAAGTCTCTCTATTCTAAAACTAGGCTAATAATGCATAATGATGAATGAATCCCCGTACCTCCTTTTTAACTTTTCCTCTTCCCATAAAAGAATTGGAACAAATTATGGAATCACCAAAATAGAACTAAGCGTGCACTTAGTTCAAGGGAAAGCACCCACTCATAAAGCAAATTTTGGAATTTTGGTGAATTGAGCGAGTGAACTAAGCGGCTGCTCAATTCTACCTAAAGCGCCCGCTCAAGCCTCAAAGTACCCCTCTTGGAATTCACTTACTACCTGCTCATAATGTTTTGCCTATCAATTCCCATTGAAGTAAGTGGCCACTTGGGATTCTTCTTAGCGATCGCTTAGACCATTTTCTCTTGAGAGGCATCTTAGTTTAATTCTTAAGCGATCTCTTGACTTCTCTTCTCGGATTTTCTATTATGCATCTCTATTCGTCAATTCTGGTGGTCAAGATCACTAGATACCTACATTAAGCCACAAAAACACACATTAAAGTAGAAGAGATACGGGAAATTAAGGAAAATAGGACAAAAACTCGAGGAATGATCCTAAGCCTAGACCATGCACAAAGTGATACAAAATGGAATAAAATAGGACAAACTTTACCAAAAAGAGTATGAAAATCTATTATGAAAATACAAATGAGTGACATAAATTTCACTCATCAAATTCGATATGTGAATTGCCACAAGAGAGCTTGGTCTTTGAAACCCAACCTCCCTTTTTTGGTGAAGAACAGAGGGAGGAGCTCTCCGCCACTAATTCCGTATAGGTTTGCGCATCGGTAAGGATCGACTATGCTTCTTTTAGAGACATTGATCAGGTCAGGAGTTGCCACTAACCATTTAATGGGTTTTTTGGAAACCTTGGGGCTAGACTCCTCAAATGACTCACATAAATAGTTTGTGAACCATGAGAAGGTTTGGGAACGGGTGGCTTATTTTAATCTAGGAGTATGTGAAAACAATTTTCATAGAGAAGGAAGAATATATGAGGTTTCATTCCTATGAAAACATGCACATAAAAGAGATAACATACTCTAATTTAGTGGGTTGAGGAAGTTAAGATTGATACCCATAACCTAAATTAGGTGACCACTTGTATTAATGTCCATAGTTTTGGATTCCTATGGCTGATTGTTTAATATTATCTTATTAAGTGTGATTACAAACAATATGTCTTGTTTATAAACATAAGATAAGGTGCACACATGCAATTACGAAGTATGAATTATGTAATAAAGGTGTAAAATTGAAATGAGGTAAGAGACATGAGACAAGAGACAGGCATATGTTAGGGTCAGGGTTAAAGATAATATAAAATGAGAATTATGTGTGATGAATTGGAGAGGATAGCTTGATCAAATGAAAAAGTGATTCTAGAAATACTATTCTCCATGATAATACTCCAACTTAAAATGGGTCTATTTTAAATGACAAGTGTAATTTAGTTATAGGACATCATTAACATTACATATGTATATAGAAATCAAGTTAGGAATTATGAAATCTAAAGCAAGAAATGAGCTTTAAGTTTAACTCCTAAACATGTATTTAAGGATAATACAAATTTAGTGTTTACTTATGAAAATGTGTGACATGTGTCAAGTCTAGCTAGATTGGAGATGTCTAAATCTAGACATCGTAGACTAAATACAAAAGAGGCAAAAGAGACATAACTTGAAATAAATGAAAGATGCAAGGAAGAGGGGGTTTTCTTGAATGATTGAAAGGAGACCAATCTATGGAGATGGTTCCTTTATTAAGATGCTCAAAGTTAAAAAGGCTTGACCTAGTAAAGATGGGGTTGATCTTTGCTATTCACGTCATAGGTAGGATGAGGCATTGAAAATAGAATGTGTGAGTTGATCAAAAGAGGACATTAAGAATGAGGCCTCTTTACTAGATCAAAGCTCATCAAAGTTGCAAGAATATTGAAATATTTGAGAGGGGTTTGCACCTCACACAATCATCAAAAAATAAACCTAATAAAAGGACCTTGAGTGTATGGAAGCCATTAGATCCTAAGATTATAAAGTGAAGAGGGTAAAAGTAGATAAAGTAATGAAGTAGACAAAGCAATGAAATAAAAGAGTAGATTAGGAGGGGTCCTCAGTGTCTATCATTGAGGATAGTTCCTTTTCTTGAGCTGATTGAGTGCTTGAGGAAGAAAGTATGGTTTCTCCTTAGCTTGATGCTTGAGGGTTACTTGGAAGAGTTGTAATTGTGTTTAATTTTTTGTTTGTAAGTGTTTATGAGGATTTGGTAGAGAATTTGTGTTTGTAACTGAGTAATAGTTCTCTTGGACTTTAAAATTGCCAACCTCTTAAGTCTAAGAAATAAGGGGTTATTCTAAGGCAAAAAATTCCATACCCTTGGGCATCGGATGCAAAGACCGAGCGTTAGGTACACAGGTTGTGCGTCACACGCTAGGCTTGGGCGTCAAGCGATTAAGGAAGAATATTTTTCTCAAAGGCTTAGAGGCTTGAGGAAAGTCGAGAGCACTTTTCAAATGCCACACAAAACCTGGACGTTTGGTGTCGGGCTATACGACAAGCACTAAGACTAGAAGCATGTCAGGTTCTGTTACAATTTGAGCATTGGAATCAGAAAAAGCATTAGGCGCTAGCTTTGGGCACTGAGCATTGGCTTTGGGCGTCTAGTGCCTAATGTGCGTCGAGCACTAGAAGCGTGCACTTGGCGCCTGATGTAGGCGCTTGAAGCTAAGGAAGATTCTGCTTGTGCACTTGGTGCCGGACATCGAGTGTTGACCAAAACCGCTCCAAGAATCAAGTTTTACATTGTTTTAAGCTTTAGTTCACTAGTGGAAAAATTCACATATGCTACATATTAAATGCTCCGGTTCCTTGAAGTAACGAAGCATAAAAGTATTGGAATTACGTAAGCTACATATTACATTCTCCGAGCTTATATAAACTGAAGCATATAATAATTATATGCTCCGGGCCTGTATAAATCAAAGCATATAATAAGCTTATACTTCGGGCTTATACAAACCACAGCATAAAACCCCAGAAATTAAAGGGTCTGTAGCATCTCGCCAGGCCACTTCCCTTGTATTCGCTCTCAAGTCTCACCCAAAATCTAAAACGAACCCTCGCATTCAGCTCCCACCCACAAAACTCTCACCCAAAATCTCATTCCCTCTCACTGTCATTCAAATTTTCCGACCTAACTCTTGCATTCTCTCTTACCCAAAAACTCTCACCCAAAACCTTTGCATTTCGACACTCCAACTTTTTTTAGGGTTTCTTTCTAAGCTGAAAAGTTGAATATCAACATTGATTGTGGCTATGTACTAAATTTTCAACACTCCAATAAGGTTAGTTAAAATGAATTTATGTATTTCCAATTTTGTCGTGTTGTTTTATATTTTATGGTTTTATCATTTGGGTGTTTTGAAGAAAAATTAGTTTTATAATGTATGTAGTATTTATTGTTATGATTAGCAAATGAGTGATTGCTAGGGAAAAATAAAGCTTCTGGCTTGGTGTTTTAAAGTGTTTATAGTGCTAAATATTTATCTGATTTGGGGTTATTTTAAAATAATTGGGTAACAATGAGGTAAAGATTCGAACTTGGTCAGTTGAAGGATTTTAATGCATACATTATTTGACAGTGTGGGTTCTTGGCTTGTTTAGTTATTGGAGATTGTTAGAGAAAGATATCAACTTGGTTTTTGTGACCCAAGCATAAATGCAAGTATGGATGCATGCGTTTAAAACATAATTTGAGAATAACTATGAAAAAAAATTAAAAAAAAAAACACAGTAATTCAGTCTATGTACTGATTTCTGATTATTGCATTATAATTGAACAACCTAGATACATAAAATACAAACTTAATACTTGTTTGTAAGATAAGGATTTTTGTGAAATTCACATCATATTAGTTGTAATATGGAGTATTAGAATTTCAGTCAATGATCATCAAAAGTTAGTACCATTTAGTTTTTAACTAAGTTAAGCCTTAACCCTTAAAAATAGTAAAAAAAAAAAGGGGGCTTGTACGAGGCCACGGGAAGGTAGCAAAAAATTGAGCTTTCTTATTGCCTTGATGTAGATTACAAAAATGCAAACAACAGGAGCATATATCTTATAATTTTTCCTGCGTGCATTTTTCTTCAAGCTAATTCAAACCTACGACTGTGCGCAACACCAGTGTTAGGGTTGCATGCCTAAAACTGTGAACTGGACTAGTGGACCTGTGTTACTTTGTTGTCAAAAATTGCGATTGTTAATGCTATAAAATATTATACACCTATAGCTTGTTGTGTAATTTAATATAAGATCATTTCTAAAGTGTAAGCTAACATATTACTTATCTTAAATGGGAGGAGTCCTACTTATTAGACTTTTGAGTCAAGATTCCTCTTTAATATAATTTTCCATTTAGGAATATTTCTATTATATTGTTAGTAAACCAGATTATTTCTAAATGCTTTTTATTTTCAAGGAAGTCATTCAAGATTGACTCATTACTTATAAGTCTTGATTAGTCAAAGGATGGAAAAAGATCGTTTGTGGATTTATGGTAGCATTGAATCATCAGAATTTGTGGATGGAGTCTTGGAATTTTGTAGTATTGCTTTCGAACATCAAGCTAGGACAGGGGAAATTGGATTCTACTGCCCGTGCATCAAGTGTGGCAATGTATCAAAGGTCGATAGCGTTGACATCCTTAGGGAGCATATACTTTGGCATGGATTTAGGCCTCAATATCATGTTTGGGTTTGACATGGTGAGGAGGGAGTTTACGAAGGAAACAATGTTCCACAGAATGTCCATGAAGAAGAAGATGTTGCTCATGTGGTGGATAATAATGAGTATAAGAATGACGATGATGATGTAAATGAGGACATAAATCGTGTTGATGAGATGATGGAAGGGGTCGAGGATGAGTTAGGAAAATGTCCTCGTGTTTTTGAATTGTTGAAAGAGGCCTCTGAGAAGCCTCTCTACCCTGGATGTACAAAATTAACCAAAGTGACAGCCGTGTTGACACTTTTCAATGTTAAGTTAAAGTTCAACTGGAGTGATACTAGTTTCACAAGTTTATTGGAAGTGTTAGGTGAGATGTTTCCTAATGGAAATGAACTTCCAAAATCGACATATCATGCCAAAAAGCTCATGTGCCCTTTCGGCTTAGAGTACCAGAAGATACATGCTTGTCCGAATGATTATGTATTATATTGGAAGGAAGATGAGAACTTAGAAGAGTGTCCACGTTGTGGGTTATCGCGTTACAAGCGTAAAGGGGCTCGTGGTGCTAAAGGTCCCCCATCTAAGGTGTTGTGGCATCTTCCAATAATTCCAAGATTCAAGCGCTTGTTTTCTCTAAAGAAAGATGCTACAAATTTGAGGTGGCATGCAGATAGGGTGAAGAAAGGTCGTCTGCTCACACATCCAACTGATTCTCCCGAGTGGAAGACCATGGAGGACGTGTAAAAGGAAAGGGAGGCGTTCATTTAGGGATGAAAAAAGCCTTTGGAAAAGATTGTGTGGTAGCACAATCAAGTGCAAGCATAATTACACCACAAGATATGGAGGCCATCACTTCTAAGATAGAAGAGCAAGTTATGAAGAAGATGAATAATAAATTTGCCTCAATCTTGGAGCAAATGGGATTACCCATTGTTGACTTATTGGATGTTAATCATGGGAACAAATTAAGCCAAAAAAATCCAGAGACTCCACTTAAGATAATTAAGGACCGACCAAGACCTAGCCCGATAGATCCTTCAATGCCTGTTTTAGAGGTAAATAATTTGAATGTATTTGATAAGTTACGTAGTTAAATTAGAAGACCCCTCCTTGTGATGCTAATTATGCCCAACATTGTTTTCAGATAGAGACCCCTTGTTGTCTTTTACTACCCCAACTAGGTGTAGCCAATGGTGGTGACTTAATTAAGGTTGCTTTTGGTCGGGCGCAACCACCAATGGAGGGCCAAAAGGTGCATTTGTTGCCTGTTTCTGGTGGTCAATTAAGTGTGTCCATAGACACCATTGTTAGTGGCTTTGAAGATTTCTCGCTCCCGGTTCCAAGGACAGAATGGAACCTTAGTACAATGTCGGATGCACAAGGTAGTTTCATAACATGGCCATGTGCTTGGGTTCGATTTTCAGATGAGGTAATAATTATGTATTCTCTTTTTTGCAACTATTCCATGTATGCTATTTTTTGCAATTAATCAAAGTGTTTAAATTTCTATATAGGTTTTGCAAAAAATAAATAAGGCTTCTAATAAGAAAGGAGATGAGGCAAACAAGGAAGGATTGCAAGCAAAAGAAAAAGAAGTGGAGGCCAAAAGTAAGCCAAAGAGAGTAGTTTCATCAAAGGGGTCAACTCCACTATGAAAAACAAAGGAAGATCCACTTGTGAGCATTCAAGTTCTTGAAACTCTTACCAAAGATTGTTTATGGCTCCATACATGTGTCAGCAATATTGATGATGAGAAGCCAATTCAAGTTGATCTGGCAAAAGAATGGTTCCACTACATGGAGGACACATTAACACGGGTATACAAAGTGGATGTTCGTGAATTTCTATCCGGAGATATGTTGAATGTATCCATAATACAAGTCTTTATGAGGTGACATGTACTTATATACACTATTGTATGTTATTGGTTAAATGTTTTAAGTTTATTTTCTAACATAACTTATTTGTTGTGAGTTTAGTGCACTTCATGAAGAATTGAATGAATGCGAGTCTGGTTTGAAAGTTGGGTGGTTATGTCCACAACTGATTTGTGGCACACACTGCATGAAAAACCAACCCGAGGTGAAGGAATACATTGAACAAACTTTGATAAAGTCAATTAGAGATGGAGACAAGTTTATTATGGCTCCATATATTGAAGAGTATGCCCTAGTTCTAACATGTTGTGTCTTCTGTTAATGTTATCTAAGTTATCCTTCTCCTATTTATTGACTTTAAATTTTTTTTTGTAGTAAATATTGGTTGCTCCTAGTTATATGTCCCTTTACTCACACAGTATATCAATTCGATTCTGTGCATCTACAACCACCTTGACATTTACTAATCAAATCCTTGTTGAATAGGTACATGTTTTTAAGCTGACCAGTTGCGATTTAGTTTGATTCTTAATTAGCTTTGATATCACATTGATATTTTTCTCATCGGAGTGTAGTGTAATGAAGAAATTGCGTGGAAGTATTGGATTACATTCAAGGGCCACATTTCCTAAATGGAAATCAGCAAAGGTACATGTTTTTTGAATTTAAATGTTTTTTGGTTTACTTTGATTTTAACATGAATATACATTTTATTCTTATGTAGTGTGCACAACAAGTAAATGGGGTCGATTGTGGCTATTATGTTATGAGATTCATGTACGACTTAGTCTCTTCTACCACGAAAGTCGATGATGTAGAAAAGGTATATCTAATTCCTTTACTTACATTTTTTATATATACATATATATTAGACAAGTATTCATAGCTTATATAAGTAGATGTATGATAATCATGGAGGATGTCTTTACCATGGAATTGTGGAATTGTTAAATTGTGGAATTGTGAAGTTGTTGAATTATGGAATTATTGAACAGGTTATTTGGATTAAAAAATTGGGATAATGTTCATTGTACAGAGGAAACTCTGCCGAATTTTTTAGAACTTTCATAAATAATCGGAAATTGTTATATTTGTTTAAATTAAACATATATATAATTAATTATACATGTATATACGATAATCTAATTTTTTTTTATTACGTTTACGATGGCTAAATTTAGGTTTTGGACACACCGAGAGAAGAGCCTTTCACGATTGACGAAATCAAGGAAATAAGAGACAAGTTTGCACGTTTTCTTAGCAACTGCATTTGGTTGTTATGTTTAGTTCATTTTTCATACGTTAGTTGTAGCAAATTAGTTATCTATATTTTAGTTTGTAATATAACTCAAATTATGCACACTTATATTTGAAGGTATTTTCCACATATTTATGGAAATGAAATTATATCTTTCGTATAAACAGTATTGAAATCTGATTTTGTCGTAATCTAATATGCCCATTAATAACAATAATTCGTCTTTATTAAAAAAAATGTGGATTTTATGCTGCGGGCTTTCAGAAAACTGAAGCATAAAACCCTTATTTTTTTATAAAAAAAATAAGGGTTTTATGCTTCGGTTTTCTGAAAGCCCGCTGCATAAAGTCCTTCTTATGCTTCGGTTTAAACCGCAGCATAAAATCTTTTACAATATGCTCCTATCAAATATACTTCGGGTCGAAATCGGAGCATAAGCCTAAAAAAAACCGCAGTAAATGATGTATTTTCCACTAGTGGTTTTTGATGAACTTTGGTTCAAGTGTTTGGGGAAATTTATGTTTTGGCTTGGTTTGTGTTGGCGCCTTTTCGAGGTTTGTCTTTTGAGGTATTTTTGGGATCACACGCACTCAAGTTAACCCAAGTAAAGTCCTACCTGCAAGGGTTGATTCGTCATAGGACTGCTATATGGGAAGATAAGATTTTTTGTCCATACCCTCTCACATAAACATATATTTCAATCTTTTTGCAACCTCGTGAGCCTTGATCTAACTAGGAGACATCATCCTTGATGCTCTCTTGTGATCAACTCACACACTATTCATTTTAATGTTTCATCTTGCCTATGATGTGAAGAGCTAGGAGCAACTCCTACTTCACTAGGTTAAGGCTCAAAATCCTAACTTTGAGCTTCTTATCAAAGGAACCATCTTCATACATTTTTCTCCTCTTAATCATTTGAGCAACCCCTCTCCCTTGTATTTTACTTATTGCAAGTTACATTATGCCTCTTTTGCATTTAGTCTATGATGATAAGATATGGATATCTTCAATGTTACTAGACTTGACACTTGACCCATATTCATGAGCAAACCCTAACCATGTATCATACTTGAATATATGTCTAGGAGTTATCCTTAAAGCTTATTTCTTGTTCAAGCATTATAATCCATACTTTAATCTTATTTATGTCTCAATATCAATGATGTTTATGGATAAATCATACTTGTCATTTGAACTAGACCCATTTGGAAAGTTGGAGCACATCACGAGGAGAAGTCTCTTTAGACTACTTCCTCAATTGATCAAGAAAACCTCTCTAACTCATCATGCATCATGCTTATTTTCTATTGCTACTAACCTTAACCATATTTTTATTGTAAATTGTCTCTTGTCTCAATTGCTTCATTTCAATTTTGCATCTTTATTTACATAATCCTTATATTGTAATTGCAAGACCACTTTTACCTTATGCACTTTCAAGACCTATTGATTACAACCACGACTAATAAGATAAAGTTGGACAAATGGCCATAGAAACCCTTAATCTTATGGACAACTAACACAAGTGATCACTGATAACCATACTTTTAGCATCGTTTTACTAAAAGGTGAGTTATACAAACAATATTTATAAACGCCCTAATACTACTACAACTAGTGTAATGGTAAGTCGGGGGTCGAACCACAAGGACAAGGGGACAAGGGGTGATAGTTTCTAGATTTGATGCAAAGGGTTTATTTGGGATTTGATTGAACTATACTAATAACAGAAATATGAAGCAAGAATAAAAATGATAATATGCTATGGAAGAAAAACGGAGATAGATTGAATCCACCCTAGGAAGGACAATCGAACTAGCAAATACATCAAGTTAGGGGAAAATCGATCAACAATCAATCAAGACACTCAAGAAAACGAGAGGAAGATTGTGACCCTATAAATCACATGAACAACCTATTATCGCCCTATGTCTCCCAAGGAGTGGCAGGATAAGATTCGCATCGAATGTCAATCAATCAATCATCAACAATCTAAAACCCTAACTCTACAAATGAAGAACAAGCCACCCTAGGGTTTCACCAATCAAACCCCTAAGAAAACTACTCACTTATAGTAATGAAAACTAGGGCATAAATAGTGAACAAGAACATTATTGAAAGCAATAACTATTTAAATGTAAATAAACAAGGGAACAAAAAGAAGAAATAAATAACTATAACAAAACCGACAACTACTCTATCAAAACTGTAAATGGAGCAAGAATAATGAAAAGAACAATGGAATTAACAAAAATAATACGTGAAAGCACTAAACAAAATAGAACAGTAAAGAATCAATACCTTACGCAAATGAAATTGCGTGAATGAAGGAGAATCTAAATTCGAAATACTAAGCTTGAAAAGAAGAACAACAAAATCTATAAATCTACACTAATGCATGAATGAATAGGAAAGCTTTAAAGTAATGTTCTAGGTTGAGGCACAAGAGCTCTCAAAGTAGGCATGAAGGTTTTGTACAGAGCAAGAGGGTATTTATACCCTAGGGACATAAGGGGGTAAAACCCTAGAAAAACCTTCGAGGGCCGACTTAAGAAAGAACCAAAAACTTCGGAAACAGGAGCTATTCGGCGAATGAGAGGTATATTTGGCCGAATGAGTGGTGTATTTGACCAAATGGTTCTTCATTCGCCCATATCAGAACCTTCGACTTGTCTCACCCTGTCCACCATTCGACCGAAGGAGGTCTTCCATTCGGCCGAATGGGCCTTGATTCAGCCGAATGGGAGTTCATTCAGCTATTCCCGAGAGCTTGAGTTGTATGCTTAAGTTCTTGTCTTCCATTCGACCGAATGGATGTCAGATTCGGTCGAATCTGAACCTGAACCTTGCTAAACAGCTTCTTTGAAGTGTCTAATGGCTTCTGGAATTTGTGGGATCTTTGAGAGTGACTTGGAACGCGTGCCCAAGCTATGATACGTGCATCTAAACTCTTGATAAGAGTGGCAAAGCCTCGAACACGTCACATTTTACCTCGAAATCATCGAAATTACTTGAAATGACCTAAAAAAGCTCGAGGACAAGATCAAGGTAAAATCGAATGTAATGTGCATAAAATCATTCTAAAACTATGACTCGACACTAAAATGGGGTTGTAAACGTGCTTTCAAATGAGCACATCAACTTCCCCCAAGCCAAACCTTTGCTAGTCCCTAGCAAATGAACTAGCAAGGCAACACCATGAGTAAAGCACATGAAAAGCAAAGCGAGCGGAAAACAAGTCAATGCCAGCCGTGTACGCACAAAACTCTTCCCTAGCCATGGGCGTGCAATTACAATGGGCTCTAAAGAGCGTAATACCAAGAATAACGTTTTCCACAAACTCAGGATCACTGGAAACGCTACAACACAGGCCATGCCACCCATTACCTAATAAGGTCACAAGTCTATGCTTCACATGCTATTTCCCAATAGATATGGGAAATTTCTAATATGCTCGTGTGTTTAATACGGTATGTGTTTCGCTTAGAATTATCCGACTTAAGATGAGTCGAGAATTAAACACTCAACAGGGAGAAATCTTGGGAATTGTATCTTTTCTACTCTCCAGCACAGAACTTGCTAATCAGGCCAAGTCGGATAGGTTTGAAAATGGTTGCCACATAGGCTAAGATCAAGGTAGAATAAAATTTGGGGATGTGGAGTTAAAATAGAGGATAGTAAGCAATCTAAGGCAATGAAACCAAGGAAGGCTATGACTTCCGACAATAATGCCACTCCCAGAATTCGGCAGATATGCATAAATGAACTCTAGTACATTACACCTACTTTATTCTCGAAATTTTCTTTTTCCTTTTTCTGTTTCTTTTCTTTTTCTTTTATTTTTTTTTTTCTTTTTTTCTCTTTTTCTTTTCTTTTCTCTTTTTTTTTTCTTTTTTGTGTTTTTCGTGCTAATATTTCTTACATATACTAAGAGTAATGTAAAGAGTCATATCACTGTGATCACTTGACTATCCATCCTCTAGGTAAAGAGAGGGAATATTTGGCTCATGTGGAGTTAGGTGATGTAGATACGAAGAAAAGGTAAAGGCATAAAATTGGCTTACCCTAAAATCAATCGATATTCATGGTAGGCAATTGGGCCATGTAGCTGTAACTACAAACGTGTTATCATCCCTGACCTTTAGAAAAAAAGACTATGCTAGAGGAGAACAGACACAATACTTAGACTCTCTAACTAGCACTCGATAATATAGGACTTATAATGGAGTCCTAGAAGGATCAATCCTCACTAGGCTAGTCGAAATGCATCTCAATAGGTACCCTCATCCAAGCCACAAACCAAGCAAGCCCAGATCCCCAAAGTCAGGTGGAAAACAGTCAATCATTTGGTCCCAAAACAGGCATAAGGCTAAGAAAATATGAGTATGCATAGGACCACTATAATTTACACATCAGAAGCTCGCATGTCAGTTTCACAACTCAAGCACATCAACTTGACACACCTAAACATGCAAAGAAAAACTAAAACATAAACCAAGGCAATAGTTTCAATAATGCGGATCTTTTAAGACTTTGAAAACGCAAGAACCCTCCCCCAAGCCAGCTCAAGAGCCGTCTCGGCACTTGGGAGAAGAGAACTAAAAGGTTGAAAGATCAGCATTATGGAAGCTATTGCTATAAAAATAAACAAATAAAATAAACATCGGGTTATCTCCCATAAGTACTTTTGTTTAACGTTGGTAAGTTCACCACAGTTAGGCACAAGTTCATACAGAAAAAGAAAACAATGAAATCATACTTGCCGTAGGAGTGGATTCACTCCTAGCATCTCCATCACCTCTAGCATGGGGAGTCAAAACTCTCCACCGAGCCGCAATGGCAGAAGTAAGCAACGGAGAACCAGGGTCATCTAGAGGTGGGTTATAATGCGAGGCTCCCCCAAGCCAGGGTGGAGCCATCGATCTCTTTTTGGTTTTTATTTTTCTAGCCCTTTTCCATTTGCGGGCTGGCTTGTCATTTCCCTCGGACATGTAATAAATCTCCTTTGTCGAAGCAATCTCCTTCACAACCTCAAAAACAACACGCTCCTTTGCCTTCTCCTTAGACGACACCTCAACCAACATTGGGGCAGAAAAAACATCACACCCCTCAACCTTTTGCTTAGCTTGGTTCTCAAAACCTCAAAGGAACATATCTACTTGACCATGGGTTCCTTGAAAGACTTAGAAAAGGCAAATACTACCTTTTCTTGAGCTACCCTCACAGTGATAGTCTCTGATTCACAGTCTATCAAGGCACCCAAAGTCTTTAAAGAATCCCTCCCTAAGATGAGGGGGGTATAAGGATCCTTAACCATATCAAGAACTATGAAGTCACATGGAATCACTATGTTCCCTACTTGGATTGGAAGGTCCTTAAACTCCCCACATGGCACTTTTATACTATGGTCAACCAGTTTGATGGTTTTCTTCGATGGCTTAAGCTCAAAGGTTATCTGCTTGGCAATAGACATCGGCATTAGGCTAATGGAGGCCCCAAGGTCAGCAAGTGCTCCCTTAGAATTGAGTTTTCCAAGGGTGACTGGGAGCACAAAGGGCCCTCTAGCTTTTTCTTTCTTTGCCCACGTCCTCTGAATGATGGCACTCACCTGCTCTGGCAAACTAATCACTTCGCCCTCAAGCTTTCTCTTATTCCCTAAGAGGGTTTTCAAATACTTAGCATATTGAGGCATTTGCTCCATGGCCTCTAAGAATGGTATCTTCATTTCAAGCTGCCTCATATGCTCTAGGAATTTAAGAAACTTTTCTTGCAATTGCTTCTCTACCTTTTTGTAAGGAAAAGGTAGAGGCAGAGCATGTTGATGCTCAAGTTTCCTCCTTTCCTGTATCTCCCTCCATCTCTTATCCTCATCCTTCTTGTTCTTGTCATGCCCAATTACCTCACCATTGTTTTCGGATTCCTCTTCACTATCCTCCTTCTCTTAACTCCCCTCAAGATCCTCCCTATGCTCAGTTTCTCCTTGAAAACCACTATCCTTTGAGGACCCTTCCCCTAAATCATCTCATGGAGGTGCAACTGGACCTGAATATGAGGTTCCTGGTCATAGGAAGATCGCCTTGCATGTGTGATGTTTAGAGTTGGAGTAAGGAGTGTTTTGTGGTGGAGGTTGGGTGGATGGGTTTTGTTGAGGGTGAGAAGGGAATAGCAATGGTGGGGTGGATTGGCTATCTGAGCAAGTTGTGATTCAAATAACTTCTATTGTGCTTGAAGTTGTTGCATTTGATTTATTAAGGTTTGATTTATTTGGGAGAGGGTTTGATTTTGCTGTGCTAGGGAGTTCACTTGGGGGGAAAGGTAATCATTATTTGGAGTTGGGTTTGGTGGTGGCTGTGTAGATGGATAGGGTAGGTTGGGGTTGGGCCTTGGCACTTGAGGGTACGGCCTATTCCCATTCGGCTTAGGAAAACTCTCATTTGCTTGATTAATGGAGTTGTACCCTTGGTGGGAGTTTCCTTGGCTAGAATTTGGATTGAAGGGAGGTCTAAAGGGTAGCAAACCCTTGGTTTTGACCGCCATACCCCACAGCTGCCACATAATCGGTATTGTACCCATAACCATCATAGTTCATGATCGGGGTTCCTTCTTGGCTATACCCCCCATAGTTAACAACCTCTACATGTTCATAAGTCGAACCCCCACAATAGGATGTATCATGATTGGTGCCCCTACAGATTCTACATGAAAAGGGCGTCTCTTTAACCGATGATACATTGGCACTACCTTGAGCTAGTTTGAACTTGGACAGTTTCTTATCCATGATAGAGTCAATTTTCGAGATAATTATGTCCAAGTTACTTGAATAAATTGTTCCCCTCGGTAGTCCATTACCTCTCACTCCTTCCCAAGAGCTATTTTTGGCCACCTCCTCAATCTTAGATTTCACTTAATTGCATGGGACCTTTGAAAGTTGGCCACCAATAGCCGAGTCTAGAAGTGCCTTGGTAGAGTTATTTAGACCATCATAGAAGAATGTATTGAGATGATTCTCCCCGTACTCATGATGGGGGCATGCTCTAATCATTCTCTTAAACCAACTCCAAGTAGCACTAAGGTTCTCATCATCCTCTTGAGTGAATGACGCGATTTTCTTACACCAATCTTGCGTTCGAACTGTAGGATAGAACCTTTCTAGAAAAGCTATTTTTAATTAAGCCCAATTAATGATTGAGTTTGGCTCTAAGAATTTATACCAATCCCTAGCATCACCAGCTAAACTCAAATGAAATAAATGCGTCCGCACATAATCCGGGCTATTGTGGCATGGAGGGATGTGACCACAAATATCTAAGAATGCCTCCAAGTGTTGGAGAGGGCATTCATTTTTCAAACCGCAAAAAGGGGTCTCCTTCACCATCCGGGTGAATTGAGGATGTATGTGATAAGGATTTAGAACTATGGGTAACACTACACCTCCTTGAAATTCTTGGGACCCAGGTGTCCCAAATTGACCAAATAATTGTTGGTTTTCGTCCATTGGTGGTGTAGGAGGGTTGGAAGTATTTGGTTGTAATGAGGTTTGGGTTGGAATTCTCCGTTTACTATGTTGAAACTCAGGGTCGTATAGTTCTAGTTGTTGATTTGATCTACGTGTGCTATAGGGCATGCAAACAACACTAAAGACCAAGCGTAAGCACTGACAAGCAAATTAAGAGACAATAATTTATATAAAACAAAAATAAATTACACCAAGACTATAATCTAAACACAACTCCTTGTCCCTGGCAACGGTGCCATTTTGATAACCGTACTTTTAGCGTTGTTTTACTAAAAGGCGAGTTATACAAATAATATTTATAAACGCCCTAATACTACTACAACTAGTGTAATAGTAAGTCGGGGGTCGAACCACAAGGATAAGGGGACAAGGGGTGATAGTTTCTAGACTTGATGCAAAGGGTTTATTTGGGATTTGATTGAACTATACTAATAACAGAAAAATAAAGCAAGAATAAAAACGATAATATGCTATGGAAGAAAAACGGGGATAGATTAGTTCCACCCTAGGAAGGACAATCGAACTAGCAAATACGTCAAGTTAGGGGAAAATTGATCAACAATCAATCAAGACACTCAAGATAACGAGAGGAAGTTTGTGACCCTATAAATCACATGAACAACCTATAATTGCCCTATGTCTCCCAAGGAGTGGCAGGACAAGATTCGCATCGAATGTCAATCAATCAATCATCAACAATCTCAAACCCTAACTCTACAAATAAAGAACAAGCCAACCTAGGGTTTCACCAATCAAACCCCTAAGAAAACTACTCACTCATAGTAATGAAAACTAGGGCATAAATAGTGAATAAGAACATGATTGAAAGCAATAACTATTTAAACGTAAATAAACAAGGGAACGAAAAGGAGAAATGAATAACTATAACAAAACCGACAACTACTCTATCAAAACTGTAAACGGAGCAAGAAGAATGAAAAGAACAATGGAATTAATAAAAAAATTACGTGAAAGCATTAAACAAAATAGAATAGTAAAGAATCGATACCTTATGCGAATGAAATTGCGTGAATGAAAGAGAATCTAAATCTGAAATACAAAGCTTGAAAAGAAGAACAATAAAAGTTATAAATCTACACTAGTGCATGAATGAAATGGAAATCTTTAAAGTGATGTTCTAGGTTGAGGCACAAGAGCTCTCAAAGTAGGCATGAGGATTTTGTACAGAGCAAGAGGGTATTTATACCCTAGGGACATAAGGGGGTAAAACCCTAGAAAAACCTTCGAGGGCTGACTTAAGAAAGAACCAAAAACTTTGGAAACAGGAGTTATTCGGCCGAATGAGTGGTGTATTCGGTCGATTGAGTGGTGTATTCGACCGAATGGTTCTTCATTCGCCCATATCAGAAGCTTCGACTTTTCTCACCCTGTCCATCATTCGACCGAAGGAGGGCTTCCATTCGGTCGAATGGGCCTTGATTTGGCCGAATGGGTGTTCATTCGGCTATTCCCGAGAGCTTGAGTTGTATGCTTAAGTTCTTGTCTTCCATTCGACCGAATGGATGTCAGATTCGGTCGAATCTGAACCTGAACCTTGCTAAACAGCTTCTTTGAAGTGTCTAATGACTTCTGGAGTTTGTGGGATCTTCGAGAGTGACTTAGAACGCGTGCCCAAGCTATGATACGTGCGTCTAAACTCTTGATAAGAGTGTCAAAGCCTCGAACACGTCACATTTTACCTCGAAATCATCGAAATTACTTGAAATGACCTAAAAACAGCTTGAGGACAAGATCACGGTAAAATCGAATGTAATGTGCATAAAATCATTCTAAAACTGCGAGACTCGACACTAAAATGGGATTGTAAACGTGCTCTAAAACGAGCACATCAATCACTAATTTAGACTTACGTGCATAAAGATTAATTTGCTCAACTAACTAAATTAGAGTGTGCTTATCTCTTGTTTGTGAATATTTGCCTAGAAACTAAATTTGATTTGTTCTCCATCTCTATGCCACTTCTTTGCACACACCCTCAGATTAACATAAGTTGCTCATTCCCAGACCTTCTCATGGTGGCGACTCCTTAACCCTTTCAATGTCTTTAAAGTCGCATAGCCGATCCTTACCGATGCGTAAAATAGTAGAACAATAGTGGGGAAGAGTCCCTTTCTCTTTTCTTCAACGAAAAGGAAAGGTTGTGTTGTAAAAAATCGGGCTCTCTAGTGGCAATTTACTTATCAAATTGTCCACCCGAAACCTAGTTGGGTTCCCAACCCTTTAAATTACACCTAGTCTAAGAGAATGAGAGTGAATTGAGAATGAATGGAAGTTCATATATAAGGGAATTCCAACGGCTACTTGCAACGGTAAAAGAACGAGCGAATTTCGGTGAATCGGGTCGGTCTGGGCTGACGTATCAGGCAAAACCGGACTGGTTCGTAGGCCAAATAGGTTTTTTTCGAAACGAATTAAATAAAGTCTAGTTTTGAAAATCCGAATTCGTATTCAGCCCACCCACCTAGTGGGCCTAATTGAATCTGGGCTGAAAAACGAACCGATTCAGTACTGGGCCGAAGGCCCGAACTGCAGGCGTCGGTGTTAAATCTTAAGAACTCTCAAGCGGGAATGAGGACTTCATTTACAATTGACCAGATTAGACATGTATGTATCATGTCTAACTTAAATACTCGAGTCCAAATAGAGTATAAAACGACACCAGAAAAAAAAAAAAAAAAAAAAAAAGTATTTCACCAACTTTTCTAGTCTTCCCTTGGTGGTGGGTAACACGGAGAAAGCAGGCAGACACGGCGGCTTAGAAAGATCAATTTGATATTTTCTTGGTATATTTCATAATCTATATCTTGTTAAATTTAATTTGTGTTATAGATTTGTTTTTTCTGTTCTATGTCAAAAATATACTGACCTTGTTTTGATTAAATACATATGTGGTAGTCAAATGGAGTGATTTTTCTCTCTGGCCATAGTTTATGAGCTATCGTGCAGATTGGATAGCAAATCGTGCTAATTCTATAGTTTTTTTTTCTTTATAATTATTAGAGCTATAGTTTAGCTGATCATACTGCGGATTGGGTTCTATTTCGTGCTTATTATGTAAATTTTTGGTTTGGTCACTAGTTTATGAGCTAATCATGTTGTGGATTTGGCTTCGAATCATGCTTGGTGCGCAATTTCCTTGCCTGATGTAGATGTTGACCTCCATGTATAGTTTAGTGATCTTGTTATGCGTGATAGGCCAAGAAGCACCACCGAGAGAAAGATAAACTAGTATTATGATATGATGTCTGTCAAATATCAAAATTCGTAATCAATGGAGGATTAATGTCACCAAACTTGTTCATGATGTACCAAAATTGAATCAATTTGTTCTTTACATGGGTGCAAACAGAAGTGACATGTTGGGCAATTGTATAAATCTATTTTTGTCCCAAGTATAAAAATCTACATTTTAAGATATAATGGAAAATCTTTGTTGGAACAATTTAAAATAAATTTTTTTTAAGTAAATAGGACAATCTTTAAAGAACATAACATAATGAAAAATGGGGGAAAAAAAGGATAGAGTACCTTAATCCTCCCATCAAAACCCTTTTGGGGTAAAATGCGGAAATTACCCCTTCTATAATTAAGACCCTAATCTTCTTACTATAGGTAAGATGCTGATCTTCCTACTAAAACCCTAATAATGTAAAATCCTAAAATTACCCTTCCTTTCTGTAAGACCCTGGTCTTTAAGTTGAAACACTATTGGGTTAAATACCAAAAATTACCCGTTCTATCGGTAAGATCTTGATCTTCCCACAAAATGAAGGAATAAACTCGATTCAAATCAAAGGTATGGATTCCAGCTATGGCACTATAAGTAAACCCCTTCATTTTTAGTTCACTACCAATTCTTATGCGGCACAGTGGAAGACTCCATAACCCTGCACTAGTTTTTCTCGTCCTTCTACTTCATTAACAATAAATGATTATTATCATGGCTGGAGGTTATCTCGATTATTAAGGTGTTAGTTGTCTATATTAAATTATTAATTGATCCTTGTATATATTTCCTGTTCTAACAGGATGTGCTTAAATAACCTGAATGTTAAACGTGAATGCTATGGTATGAGACCTAAATAACTGAGATACCTGACGTTGAATACATTTTGACTCGTGTTTGGCCAATTGTGTTGATGAAGACCGTGTCAGCAAAGTGGCTATCCTCCAGCCTTTCTCAAATTAGCTGCTACGGAGGGTAATTTTTTAGCCAATTATAATGGCCTAGCTGCAGGCATTTTTCTTAAGCCGAGAAGCTAGCAGACAACTCGAAAAAATGAACTCCGTTTTAAGACACACTCTTCCACTGGTTAGATCCAAACTATCGAGGTTATCTCTGGTAAGAATCCTTACTCCAGCATAAGGCAGCGAGTGTATTTTTTATTTAGACCTTTCTCAAAGTTCAATCATCTGTACAATCTGCTACAGTTGGCTAGCCGTTACACATTCAGGTGCTCTGGAGTTCCTTAACAGGCTATGAACCAATCTGGTTCACAAGCATTAGACCTATGTGTACTTTGTATGACTTTCTGTTCCAAGTTTGAAATGCTAAAATTTTTGGAATTCATATGAACAAAATATATCTCATTTGTCTATATCTGTCTTTGTAGAACATGTGAGATGATCAACAATGTTTACATTTAAACTTTTGATATCCATAGCTTGAGAATGATGGACACTCCAGCCAATATGATTAATGAAAACAAATTGGTTACATATTTATAACGTATAAGTCAGAATTTTTTTTGCCGTACTGGATATGAAATTGTTGATTTTTTGCTATTCTAGAGTTGAAAGTTGTGTTGCTGCATGTTATGAATGTCATATCCTTCCATTGCTTCCTTGAGTCTGTCTCTATGACATTCATCTCCTAACTCCAAGTTCACCTTTCTCAAAGTAAGAAAACGTAAGATAAGAATAAAATATAAGCGGTGATGTGTATAGGAGTCATTGAAGAACATTCCTATTATTTTTTACCCAAATCTTTGGTTTTAATTTGTGGTATTATTTTATTGAGTTTAACTTTGTTTTTTCCCCTTATTGTGGATTTTAATCTCTGTAACAATTTTTATGGATTTTCTGCCTGCTGGTGGGTTACAGCTTTATAATTTCGTGATTCGTCTACTCGCCTATAGGTCAAGGGATCGCCTATAGGTCAAGGGATAGACATTCCATCTGTTTATCTTTTTTGTATGCTTCTATTTGAGTGCTTAATCTTGTAAAGGGATACTCATACACCAGTAAAACATGCGGCTGCCTGGATACATTTTAAGTGCTTCAGGAGGGTTCAATTTTCACTCATTTGCTGAAAATTTGTTTGTTGAATATCGGGTCCAGTTTTATTTGGGGTTATTGTATGATCCTAAGTAAGGGTGGAGTGGATACCCCACGTAAATTAGAGAAAATTTGGAGGACTTGCATTTGACTCGTCATTTAATACAATGTATGCTTTTCTTGTTTTTCTTTATAGAAGGTAGTAGTGTGCTTCTTTATATACTACAGTATACTAACAATTGGTACCACAACTTAAGTGTCCATATTACTCCCAGTCTAATCTCTGCATCACATCCTTAGCTCTAAAATTAACTGTATTCTTATCACAAATCTGAAATAACTACTTACCTGTACAGTTATGTATTTTCAGTGTACCATGGCCCGAACTGCAGTTGATGAGGTCGCTAAATCTGGTGCTTTTGATCGGTCTCCTTCAACATTCCGTAATTTTATTTCAAGAGATCAAGGATCAACCTTTCTGCCTGAGTCTGGAAGATATCATCTATATATATCTTATGCTTGTCCATGGGCGTCTAGATGCCTTTCTTTTGTAAAAATTAAAGGACTTGACAAAGTCATAAGCTTCACGGTAAAAGGGACATCTTAATCTAATCAGCCTTTCATATGTAGAAGTGCTCATGCTTAGTTTGACATATCATTTCATTGTACTTGCAGTCTACCAAATCCAAGTGGGAAAGAACAAAGGAAGGTGAGGCGCATATGGGATGGATTTTCCCTGACTCTGAAACGGAAGAATCTGGTGCTGAGCCTGAACCTTTCCATGGAGCAAAAAGTATAAGAAACCTTTATGAGCTTGCAAGTGCTAATTACTCTGGGAAATTTACAGTCCCTGTATGTACTTATTATTATCTGACATCCTTCATGATAGTTTTTTCACCCTTGATTTTGGTTTAAGAAAGGGTTTACTACAGGTTCTTTGGGACAAGAAACTTCAGACAATTGTGAGCAATGAAAGCTCAGAGATTATTCGCATGTTAAACTCTGAGTTCAATGATATAGCAGAGAATGGGGATTTAGATCTTTATCCCCATCACTTGCGAACTGAAATTGATGAGGTTAACGAATGGATCTATGATAAGATAAACAATGGCGTCTACAGATGTGGATTTGCAACTAAGCAAGTACCATATGATGAGGCAAATACATTTCCTTTCTAAATATGGTCTATGATTCATAATACCATATGCAATGTTTTGGTGTGGAACTTTATAATCTGATAACCTCTGTTAATGATCATATTTCTAGGCTGTTGACAACCTGTATGAAGCACTGGACAAATGTGAAGAGTTACTTTCTAAACAGCGCTACTTATGTGGCAGCTCACTCAGTGAAGCTGATATTCGTTTATTCGTAACCCTAATACGGTTTGATGAGGTAAATCGACTGTGGGTAGTAGTGGATTCATTATATGCTAGTCTCTCTCTATCAAAAATAGTCTCAGTTCCAAAACAAAATTTCAAGTTGTTAAGTCCACAATACTTTTTTCCTTTAAATTAATAGATTGTCAAATATTATGTACCTATCAAACATCTAAGTGGTAAAGATGATGACCAATCTTCTTGGCAAATGTTACTTTTTTTGTGTGAATCATACTTAAGATAGTTAACATTCATTTTAGCCTGAATTTTCTCTGCAACTTAACTTTGATTTGCGTTTCAACAGGTGTATGCCGTTCACTTCAAATGTAACAAGAAACTGCTTCGCGAGTACCCAAACCTATTCAATTACACAAAAGATATTTTCCAAATTCCTGGCTTGAGCAGCACAGTGAACATGGATCACATCAAGCATCACTATTATGGAAGCCACCCTAGCATTAATCCTTATGGGATCATTCCTCAAGGCCCAAATATTGACTACTCTTCTCCTCATGATAGAAAAAGGTTTTCCTCTTAGAGATGTTGGAAAATACTGTTAAATCCCTGTTAAAAATATTTCCTGCTTGTTTTATTTCCAGTTGCCGTCAAGAGGTAGAATCTAAGCCTGTGATAATGGCCTTCTCTGTTTACAGTGTATGTGATTTCTCTTGTTCGAATAAGATGCCAGTTTGTCTGTGTAGTATTTGCTATTGTTGTTGTTGGGAAGATGATGTATATACTTTCTGAGCAAAGGTTACAAAAATAATCTTAACCGTTACGAATTTGTATTTTCTTGGTGTCGTTATCAAATGATATTCATTTTATTGGACTCTTCATTTCATCTCAACTATCCGACTAATATAGTCTTACTGTCATGTTTGTCAACATAAGCACAATAAGTGACTCTTTGTTCGAAGTTTTGAATTTCATAACAACGGTGAGTTTAACATCAGCCAGTCTTAACCAATATCTTTTCAAGCATGATATTCAGAAGAATGTTCTGTATATTTCTGAATTTTGGAGTATAAGCAACGCTAATCATAGAGGAAATAAGCATCATCATTTGGCATTTAGGTTTTTAATTTAATCACTACTCTATAAGTATGTTAATTTTTAATATGGGACCCATGTCAGGAAGGATGAGAAATCCCCAAAATGAGAATGCTAACAGGATTTGACTACTTGAAATTCATATAGGTAGGTCTTTGGAGATGGGAAAAATAGAACCACTTTAAAGTATTTTTGTGGGAGAAACTGAACACTATTTATTTATTTATTTATTCACCTTTCTTGGATATTAACTACTGGCATTTTTTTGGCCCTTTGAAGAAATCAGTTAACATAACTGTGGATAGCAAAATAAGCTTTGATTGTGATAGCAGTGCAGCTCTTCAATTTTTAGTAAGTCTATCTTCCCTGAAAACTTGATACAGCTGCAATAGATTACTACATAAACTACATTAGTCAACCACATGTTCTATGACTTCTCTCAAAAACTACCAATATTGCACCAGAATTTGGCAACCATATTCAGTATGCAGTGGAACAAAAAGCTGATAACATTTATCTGACAGGAAGTCCCTAGTAAAAACCCAACTGGACAAGTTTTTCATGCATGTACCCTAAAAAAGAAAGGCATAGCAACAATCTATGGTTAAGCCATACAGATGCCAAAGTGACAGAATACGGAACAACTGTTGGAGCAACGAGTTCATGACCAAGATCTAACATGTCGCACAGAAAATATAACTTCTTTGTCTGTATGTCAAATGAGTAGGCAGAATTGGAGACCCTTACAAATAGCGTGAATCTTCGAAAGCCAAAGATTTCATCCATGGGACTTGATTACCAACAGATGTTGAAACTCTTTCTGCCAAATTGCACAAGTATTGTCGGTTTTCTTGCTCCATATCTTCGAAGGTATGAAGGACCTAAGATTCCAATTGGAGCTGAAAAAGTCCTTCCTCTGATATTACAACACAATGGAGCTCCCCAACAGATTCCCCAGGACAAATCTCAGGGCACTTACCTTCAGTGAAAAATACGGGGAGTTTAATGATCAAAGATAACTCATTTGCAATGTCGAACATGAGAATTGAGTGACCATCTGTCAGCCAATATAAATACCCTTAACCAAAACCTGTTTGTTGATGTACAAGTGAAGACTCCACCATGATGATGCACTAATGTTTTGTTTTGATGAGTGATGGAAGTCAAAGCTTGCTTGGATATTGATACAAACACAAATGCATGTAGGCAGCTTGACCCATGCAAAGTCAAACAACAAGCCCTTGGTTTAATATGCTAATCTACTATACAGAGTATATTTTATTGGGCTGTGTTTTTATACTAACGTGTTTGTTGTAGTCAAGTCAAGATATTTTATTAAGTTTCAAAAAGATAATCTTGTCTAACCATTGATAATTATATATTACCTTTTGTTGAGTTTAATATTGTTGCAAGATATCAAGTTACGTGGATAAGTGCCCAAACATGGATAACAAATTACAAATATTTCGGCATATGCTACTTCAATTAAAAGTCATAAAGTTAATTCAAATTTGAAACACAATACATCTCCTAAGTTCGTGGCTTAAAAAGATAACGCCGAAAATATTTAAAGTCCAACAACACATCTCTGGAGAGTTTTGTGCTGCTTTAAATCAGAAGAATTCGAATTTGGCCACTGTCTTATCCCATCAAATCTGGAAGACTTTGTGCTAGTCATATTCAATAGAAATTCAAATCTCCAATAGGCACAACTTCAACGGTTATCTACAATAAGTCAACTAGAAGTTGTCATTACAAGTGTTCTATATAAAGTTGTTGAAGTCTTAAAGAAAAAAAAGCCATCAACAAGAATAGCATTCACAAACTACAATAACAAATCATTATTAATTTCTCTCTAGGCTTTCATACCTTTCTTGTATTTAGATTGAGTGGAAAACTATATAATCTCATGAGTGTTTAAAAGAATATTTATAGAGAGTGTTATACTAAGAGTATACCCATCGTACTCAAAAGTATAGTGAGATCTTTTTATTTCTAGGAATTGAGGTGTTGAAGTGTAGTTGGACAACTATGGAATAGAAGATAGGAAAAGAGATCTTCTAAGATAGAGGTGTAGGCATATTGTTACTATGGAAGTTGAAACCCCTAGGTAGAGGTGTAGGCATATTGTTACTGAACTTCATAACAAATCTCTGCGTTTTGTGTCATTTACTTTCTGCTTTTATTACCTACGTTTTTAGTTTGCTTCGTTCATTGTTTAAAACCTATAGCAAAGTCAAAGCCTGAGCAACAACCTTTGAAACTAATTTCAAGGCCTTGACATCTCATTTTAACATACAAATTCAAAGTATCAATTCCGTCTTTGAAATCCATATCAAGCCCTTAAGATCCTAAACTATGAATATTTGCAATACTCTATTCACCCCCCTTTAGAGTATATTTGGTCCTTAGTCCATCTCCCTATTGATTCTTCAACTGGTATCGGGGAAAGATTCATAAGGAAAAGATATAATCATCTGTGAGGAAAAATGAACACAATATGTGATGGAGGTTTTGCTTAAGGACTGCCTGCCAGTCGTCCTCCTCTATTATGAGCAAATAATTTTGCCCACTGGCGTTCGCTGATGCAAATGCTAGTGATCGATCAATATTTGGAACTCTCGAATAGTATTAAGAAAGTTCCTAAGGTACCAATAAAGACCAATGAAAGTGGCTCTTTGCTTCTTAAAAAAAGATGGTGATTTTACTCAAACAGACTTGGAAAGTGTTGCAAAAAACTACAGAGTTATGAACCTTCTTTACTTTGGTTTCGACGTAAATGAATTCAACAAATTTTTTTCCTGCAAGAGTGCCAAGAAATATGGGATAAATCGGTTGTCACTTATGAAGGAATGAGTCAAGTCAAAGAGAAAAAGATAAGTATATCTACAATATGAACTATTCAAGATGACGCATAATGAAACTGTGAAGGAAATGTTCACGAGATTCACACAAATAGTAAACAATCTAGATTCTCTTGGAAAAGTGTTCACCAACAAAGAATAGTAAGGAATATTCTATTGTGTCTCCTAAACTTAAAATGGAGTCCAAATTTGACCGCAATAGAAGAAGCAAAAAATTTGAGAACCTTGCATTGGGATGATCTATTTGACAAATTGATCACTCATGAAATGTCCCTCAATGAAGAAGATGGAGAACCAGTTTCATCCACAAAAAATCTAGCACTCAAAGCAAAGAAAGAAGAAGCTTCTACGAAAAAAGGATAGTGATGATGAAGATGATGATGAAGATCCGTTTGCTCTAATTATTAGAAGTCTTGCCAAGATCTTAAAAATGAAGAAGTATTTTTTAAGAGAGAAAGACTACTATCATTCCAACAAGCATAAGGGTAAGTCATCTAACCCAGTGAATAAAGTTAATGCACTAACTTGCTACGAGTGTGGTGAAATAAATCATCTAGTAAAAGATTATCCTTAACAAAATAAAAAGATATACTATAAAATGACAATAAGAAGAAAGCTATGGTTTCCTTGTGGAGTGATTCAGATTCTAGTGATTTAAAATAAGAAGATGCAAACATATGTCTCATGACTAATAATGGCAATGCTAAGGAAGAACATCTTGAGATAATGGTGAAGAATTTAATCTCAAGTCCCACTAATGTCTGACCGGGCTGTCAATACCCTATCAAAAGTTACATATTCACCTAAACTAATGTAGCTTAGCTAAGTAGGGCCAAAATCCCAAAATACTATTGTATTTTAATGTTTCCTTTGATAGTTTTAATCTCTATTAGGAATGTCACAAACAAAGGAGTTTATTCTAACTACTCGCTGAGCTAAGCTAGGCTAAGACACGAGCTATAGCTAAACTTAGATTACCGATATAAGACAAACATCTAGGAGAACGAATCTCCACTAGTACGACTTAGACATTGATTTCTATCTCAATCTTGCAAATTCAATACATAAAGTAACTCCTAGAAAAATGCACCCTGAATAATACTAAGGATCTCTCTCGAGTATCAATAGCTTCCTCATAAAGCAATCATACCTACTTTCGTGGATTAATGTGATAGCAAGACATTAAGCACAACATTCTATAGGTCCTAATGGTTATGATGTCTACTTTTGTGATCATCAATCACACCTTAACCAATGGTTCTAATGTAGATTATGATCCCACTCTTGTTGCAAACCTAGTTTATGCCATTAATCAACTACGTCTAGCCTTTTAATGGAATTAAAGCCAACCAAAGATTGAAAGAATCAATTTATGCATTTATATTTTGGTTTAAAGATTTATTCAATACCTAATCCATACTAGGGTTCATCGAGATCCTAGACTAACGAACTACTCACACATATTGATAATAGAAACAACACAAACAATGAATAACACCACAATTTATGCTAGATTGATATAAAAGAAATAATAAAGAACAATACTAAAATAGGAACAGAATATAAAGTGAAAAAATAATAAATTAAAAAATTAGAAATTGTCCACAACGCTAAGGTAGAAATCTGGAAAATTGAATGCAAAGCAAATAATGAACAACAACAAAACGAAAAGAGTTTAAGAGAGTTTTGAGAGATCTAATGCTAAACTAATGAATACTGTTGTAAAACCTAATGAAAACCCTAAAACTCTGCTTAACATAACCTAGATTGCTTATTAAAATCGTGCAAATAAGCCTAAATATAGACGTAGATTTTGGGCTTCATTAAAACACTCGTTGAAAAGTAGGCCAACAGCAATGCACTCGATCGAGTCCTTCTTTTTGTAGATTTTGAATTAGGGCAAAACTGGTTGCTAGAGTGCAGACTCAATCGAGTGTCTTATAATTCTTCACGTTTTCAACTCGAAGCCACTTTCTACCAAAATTTGCACTTTCACTCGATCGAGTCCTCTGCATACTTCATCGAGTCTTCTTGCTTTTGACTCTAACTTTTCTCCTTTGCTTAATCCTTTGTTCTGACTCTTCTAGGGTTTCTTTCTTAGCTTAGTTAGATCTATGTTCCCTAGTTCTTAGACTCGTCCAATGACACTAAGTCCATATGAAACCTAAAAAACAACAAATACACAATAAAAACCTATGAACACATCACATGATAACAATTGAGCAAAATTCACTTAAAACTAACCTAAAATGCAGTAATCTATATCTAAAATGACCCGAAATACCATATAAATAGGAGTATAAGTGGAACTTATCAAAATCCCCCAAGCTAAATGAATGCTTGTCCTCAAACGTTCAAGAGCAATGAGAGAGATGAGATAATGCCCCCTCAGGAAGTATAATTCAAAAACAATTAAGCACATGTATGAGTTTATAAAATCTATTTAAATGTTTATAGTCTATAGTGTCAACTATATACTCCCCCGAGCTAGTCTCGTTCATATCCTCTAGACTTCTAAATTTAGTTGTGCATAGGGAAAATAATCCACTCATGTGTTTTAGGGTTTATAATGTTAACACTCGCCATAATCATCTATGTGAAATTATCCTCTTTAGGCTTTCATTATGTCTTTCTACACTACTAAGTATGGTATCAAATCTTTAAGGTCGTGACTCTTTAAATAGGTAGGCTTGGTTAAATAGGGTAGGGCGATGCTATTTAGGAAAGTGGTGCTCAACCTAAATAAAACTCCACTACTATATTGATGTACGGGTTCAAAACCACCTTATAACCTCCTATACTTAGCTTCCTGAATATGGCCTCTTGTTCTTCATACTAAAATCGATGCTTCACCTCAACTAAAATGGATATAACCTAAATCATTGTTCTTATTGATGATGACTATAGACTTAGGAATTCTCCAATTTTCTTATTCTTCTTCTTATTTTCTCTCTTTTCTCTCTTTTTCTTATTTGTTCTTTCTTTTGATTTTCCATATTTTTCTTTTTCATACTTTTCAATTTTTTATTTTTCCTACTAGTGTTCTCTTTATTTTGATGTGTACTAGAGAAGGGGATGGAAAACGAAGCTCTTCTATAAGATGTGATCAACTCGGTATGAGAGACAATGAGCATACTCTTCTCCAAAAATAAACCTAGCAAAGTGTCTCTAAGGCTTTTTAATTATAGGTATCAAGGAAAAGGTAATACAAGCTCAATGGGTTTCATCATAAGAGTTAATGAAAAGAAAAACAATTTAAGTGGAAAAATAACCTAAGTATGAGAAAACAGCTCTAATTCTAAGGAGAGTTCAATTATTCCAATAAGTTGCACTAAAGAGTCTTGAATAGCCATATTGCAAACCCAAGAGTAAAACCACACAAAGGACGACCTTTAACTCATATAATAAATAAAGCAGAATAATACCATCGGTCTAAGGCTCAAGTCCTCACTGGTATATACAAGTCTACAACATTGGGTGAGACTAATTATGAAAGGGAGAAATAGCCTAGTTCTTAATAGTGTAATGTTCATGATTTTCAAAAAATCGAATGATATATCAAAAAAGAGACATATATTTATTGATCCTCATTGAAAGGCTAATCTTATTTATAAAGATAAAAATATGGTATGTATTCAATGCTAAGCTATAAAATGCATGAATAACTAAATAATGAAATAATGACTTAAAAAATTGAACAAAGAAATTATGATTGAAAAACTTTAAAAAAAAGGAAAAGTGGGATATTGAGAATGTCCTAAAAGTAAAAGAAAAAAAAACTTAATAAGGAAATAATGAAAACTACCTATAATGCAATGCATGCTCCATATGAACTCTCCCCCCAAGAAAAACCTTGCTATGTCCCTAGTGCAAGCACTAGAGATCAAAGAAAATGTCAAAAAAGGGGAGCATGAAAAAATCCCAAGCTAAAAACAAAACACACCAAAAACCAACAAAAAAACAAAAGAAAAGAAAAAGGAAAAGCCTAATGTTGATCTAGGGGAGGGTAGGGTTCATAACTTGGGCCAAGTCCATATCAAGGCGAGCCTTAGCGCGATAAAGAACTAGGATCACCCCCGAAATACCTCTACATAGCCTCCTCCATGGATGAGAAACTAGTCCGCATGGTGCTATAATCAGTGCTCATCCAATCAAACTATGCACTCACCGCCTGGTGGAACCCTTGCATAGCATGATAATCAGTCATCATATCATGGTACAAATTGATCATGGACTGATGTGAGGTCCTTAACTTAGTGAAGTTATCCCGCATGTGACCAAAATCAGTTTGTAATAGACCAGATTCATGTTATAGAGCAGCTATATGAGCCTCATAAGACTGGGACTGGCTACTACTCCCCTAATAATGATGGAGCTGTGCACGGGCTCCTCCTTCATCCCTCTAGAGGCTTGCTAACCACCTCCAAGTGCTCCACCCTCCTCGGGGAGTGGATCACCTTCGGCAACTAGTGGTGGTCATTGGAAGTCTAGGTGTAGAATCCATGACTTAAGATCATCCAAGATAGGGAGATGACCCTAGGGTAAGAAGGCATTGGGGGCTAACCCTTATGGAGTTGGACTCCCCACAAGCCACTCAATACCCTGGTGTCAACCTTTATAGGGTTGAATCCATCGCATATTTTGATATACAACTTAAGTAAAATGGGTTTAGTTTATGAAGACATGTGTGTTTTAGTATATTAACATCATTAACATAAAGAGCCAAAAACAAGATCAAAATATGCTTTATGATGCTTGAACAAGAAATAATCTTTAAGAATAACTCCTAAATGTACATACAAGTATGATGTACACTTAGGGTTTACTCATGAAAATGTTAAAGATTGATTAAGTCTAGAGAGAATGGAGATATTCAAGTCTCTTCATCATTGACCATAGAAAATCAACTTGCATAATGTAAATGGATTAAAATAAATAAAATGCAAGGGGAAGGGATAATTTAAGAGATTAAGTGCAGACCAATCTATGAAGATGGTTCCTTGAATAAGGTGCTAAAAGTTAGGGTTTTGAGACTTGATCTAGTGCAATAGGAGTTGTTCCTATCTCTTCACATTATATATAAAAGAGACATAGGAATAAAATTTTTAGAGTTGATCACAAGAGAACATCAAGGGTGATTGATAACCGGTATTTTAGGTCGTTAACTAAAAGACAGGTTATGTAAACAATATTTATTCCAACCTACAAACTATACGAGTATAGTGGAGTAGGGGGTCAAACCACGAAGACAAGGTATATCAAGACTTTAACTTTTAACACAACCGGACTATTTGGAGTTGGAAATTCAATTAAAACTAATAAGCAGAAGATGGATGACGATAAATCACGAAATAAAGCAAGTAGAGAAAAATGGGGACAAGATTGGATTCACCCTAGGAATGAAGCTTCCAAAACCGAACATGATAGATTAGAGAAAATCTGATAATAACTAGCATGGACATCCAAGAATACGAGAGGAAGTTGGTGATTCCATAAATCACAACGAACGACCTATAATCGCCCTATGTCTCCAAAGGAATGGCAGGACAAGATTCGCATCGGACTCCGAAACTATTTATTATCATCTTTTCTACTACCCTAAGCAATAAAGATCATAGCTTTCCTAGGGTTTCACCAATCAAAATCCCTAAAGGAATTACTCACACATATTCATGCTTAAAGACGTAAAGATATTCAAAGATGCAACAAAAACAAACATGGAATGAAATCGCGAGAATGAAAACAATTCAGAAATTATGCTAATAAACGATAAACATAGAACTAGACATGCAATGAAGTAAAGCAATTAATTAAGAGCAAAGGAAGAGATCAAAACTTACAAAAGCTTCAATATATTATCCACGATCAGAATTCGAACGACAAAGTATTGAGAAAACTGAAAACCAAAAGCTAAAACTAAAAGAATTTGGAGGCTAAAGAAAACTAAAAGTGCATAAAAGTATAAAAACTAGCTCCCCCCCCCCCCCCCCCCCCCCCCCCCCCCCCCGCTCTCATTAGAGGAAGGGGGTATTTATAACAAAACAAGAAAAACCTACGAAAACCCCAAAATGCATAGGAACCGGCCCTAAAAAGAAGTAGTTGATCCGGAGGAAAACACTGTCATTCGCCCGAATGTAAGTCTCATTCGGCCGAATACAATCCCATTCTCCCGAATGGTCTTCCATTTGCCCATTCCAGAGGCTTCGAGGAATCGATCCCTGTCCAACATTCGCCCGAATGTGGATGTTGATTCGGCCGAATGGAAGCTCATTCACCCGAATGAGTTCCATTCGGCTTTTCTAGTGGCAAGGCTCAAAATCTCTAAAGACTGCCTCTTATTCGACCGAATGAGTCTCAGATTCGGTGGAATCTGAACCATTTGGTCGAATGTATTTCAGATTCGGTCGAATCTAAGACCATTCTTTCCTCTTTTTCACTTTTCTCTTTTCTGAACTCTGTGTGATCTTTATGAGTGACTTCAAACACTTGCCCAAGCTATGATACGTGTGTCAAAGGCTCGAATGCATCGCATTTCACCTTGAAATCATCAAACTTACCTGAAATGAACTTAAGACAACTCGAAAACAAGATCAAGGTAAAATCAAGACAATATACATAAAACAAATACAAAACTGCGATACTTGACACTAAAACGAGGTAATAAACGTGCTCTAAAATGAGCACATCAACTTCCCCCAATCTAAATCGTTGCTAGTCCCTAGCAAACGAAATAGGAAGGTGAAGTGATAGCTTAGGGCAAAATGAATGAAGAAATGAATGAAGAGGCGAATGAAGATCATGAGAAGTGGAAATCAAGACAATGCAAGCCGTGCACGTGCAAAACTCTTCCCTAGCCATGGGTGTGTAAGTACAATGGGATTTAGAAAGCATAATCAATTTTACACCTACTCGGGATCACCAAGCAAGCTACATCATAGTTCATTCCGCCCACTACCTAACGAGGTCGTAAGTCTACGCTCCCAAGGTTATTTCCCAAGAGGTGTGGGAAAGTTCCATTACGCTCATGTGTTTATAGGGTATGTGTTTCGCTCGAAATCATCCGACTAAAGATGAGTCGGGAATTAAACACCTAAACAGGGAGAAATCTCGTAAATCATGTCTTATCTACTCTCCAGCACTGATCTTACTAATCAGGTTAGGTCGAACATGTTTGGAAAGGGTTGTAATGCAATAAATGAAATCTGAGATAATTGATCTAACTAATAGGTTAATTAGACATTAGGAACGTGCTTTTTTTGGGAAGACAGACATATCTGATTTTGAGATCATATTACTTTTCATTGATTGTGACTTGAAATATCAGTGGCCATTGAAGCTTTCATATGAATCCTCTTATGAACCAGTGTTGTCTGAAATGCATGATTTTGATCTTCTATGTGGCTTTCAGCTAGTTGGATGAGCATAATTGAATGAACAACAATTGTCAGTTCATTGGTCTGTGCTAATTATTAAGCATTAGTTAGGTCATTGGTCTGTGCTGATTCTTAAGTAGTACTCAGGTCATTGGACTTCATGCTCTTTTGCTCAACTACAACTTAATTACTTGAGATGATTTGTATTGGATATATTTTTTTAGCTGTATTAATGCTAAAATGTTGAATAATCAATCATGTGTTTTCTGAATAATCAATCATCTGCTATATTATCTGAATACACTTATCTACCTCTTAGCTGAGATTAACAATTTTTTAGCATCTTTTGAACACCTAATCACAAATCTCAAGGATGAACTAGTATAGTAGCATGCTCCAACCTACAAACAACAAGATACATAAGTGAACACCATACATAAGAGAATACTATATGAATATAAAATTATAAATTATATAACTCTTTTTAGATTTCTTAGTTAGGTAGTTTGATTCCTATAAAGTATGATACTCTTGTCAAATGTAACTAACCAAAGTGGTAGGCTACCCACTCATGTGACATGATGTTTTCATAAGTAAATGATATCTAATTTAACTTATGGGATGTGCAGGTTCATGATTATCCCTCTCTCTCTATGGAAAGCTTCTTACAGTCTCTAAGGTTGGACAAGTACACCATTTTTTTCGAGGCTAAGGAGGTGTGTATCCCTCTTTTGACTATTTTACTTATTAAATCTAAGAGAATGTGAGATACTTATAATTTGAATGTTAATTATGCATTGAATTATGTGATGGAGAATTGATAGTTATTTAGTATTCTGTCCCATGCATTTGTTGGTTGGAATAAATATGTGAGAAGATATTGGACAGAGGATAACAACATCAATGAGCTATTGGGAATGTGTAATAGAGATTCCAATCAATAATATAAAAGTGTTTAATATAATTAAAAGTTGTGAAAGTATATCATTCCCCCTCATTTTGGGTTTTCTTTCGATTTATCTCTTGTGTTCAACGTACAAGTTTCACCAGTTAAGTGCAATTTTTTTAATCTTTGAATTGTTTGCCTGCTTGGGGAGCTATTGGTTTTCCCTTTTTTGTGGTAGTCTGGTAGATGTTATAGTAGGCTAGTAGTACTCTTTGCATTATGTATTTTGTTTTGCAAAAAAATACAATGGTTGAGCTTTGAACCCAAGACATTTGAGAAGAGTGAATAACATTGTGACCATGTTAGTTGACTACTCCATTTGTACTCATAAAAATTAAATAAGAAATGAGCATAACAAATAGAATCAACAAAACGAACAGTGCACATCCCATAGAATATACTATAAACTATGAAATGATCAACCTTGAAGCATATAAATCCAAAATTATATTATGACCACTCATTTTGCCATGAAAAATTGCGATCTATGAGATTTTACACTCAAAACAAACAACCAATTAATTTCATAGATTTTAGGTGCATTATGAGGTTTTGAGAAATTCGGATTGTCAGAATAGCGTAACTTTTTTTAAACCCCTTATTTTTTAAGGTACTACACAACCATGTTGCCCCTTAGTGGCCTTAGTGGCATATTATTTGAGATATTGAAAAAAATCTTTGACAAGTCATAAAATTGGCTATATAAATCTAAATGGAGCTTATAATATGTCTAAATTGTGTATTTTTTTTTTGAGATCTACATACCACAAATTCACCTTTAGGAGATTTGTCCACTTATTTTCTCCAAAAAAGCCTTTAACACCATATAATCTATGAAATTTGATTTTTAAGGGTTAATTTCTTCATAAACACAACATATAGTATGGGAATCTAATCTAATGAAACACACTGGGGTTTAGAAAGAATTTAGGGTTATAGGAAGAAAATGTCAGGGATTAGGAGTGGGAGGACTAAGTGTTATGGAAAATTAGGTGTAGGAAAGAACGTGTGTATATTTTCTTTTAACATGATTCATGTTCAAATTAATTCAAAATACAATATTTTCTTTTATTTTATATAGTCATATTCTAGAATATATGTTTGATGATAAATTTTTATTTTCCATTTTAGTTGATTATGGTGTTGTGTACAATCAAAGAAAGTTTATCTTTGCCGATAAAAGTTGTATAGTAACGATTAGGCATTAATGGATTCCTTGGTTATGCTATGAGGAATTTAACATCTGACGGTAAACTTAGATGTCCTTATGTGAAGTGTGTTAATAACAATCTTTTGAGTCCAAATAATGTAAATTACCACTTGCTTCAATTTGGAATGATGCGTAATTACACTATTTGGATTTTTCCATGGGAAAAGTGTCGTTCAAATACCAATTCCTTTGGAAACCTAATATAGAAGATGAAATGTTAACGCATACAGATATGCATCAATGGGTGCATGATGCATATGGTTATAGAGGTGAAAACTTGGACCAAGGTGTTCATGGTTTGAATAAAGAAGCTCAAGACTTTTATAAAATCCTCGATGACGCTGACACAAAATTATGGTCATGTTGTGAATTGATCAAATTATCTTTTTGGTACTTCTATTTCATATAAATAGTACTAATAATTGGACCAATAAGTCTTTTGATGACCTCTTAGGGACTTTGCAACTTGCAATTTCAAGTAGTACAAATTTACCTAAGTCATTTACATAGGCTAAAAGGTCACCAAGAAGTTAGGCCTTGGTTATGTTAAAATTCATTCATGCCCAAATCATTGTCAGCTCTATTGATAAGGTTAAAGATGGAACATGCTCTGTTTTTGGTGCATCAAGGTGAAAAAGAGTGAGTGAGCAAACAACTTCAACGGGCTGGATATATTTATTATTTATTTGATACCACATTTTATTTATTGCACTAAATAAGATCTATATCTGAAATCACGCCTAATTAGAAAATTATAGACAACATGTTGTTGAGGGATTTAACATGTACTAGAATATGGGTGGATAACTCAATGAATGAGTTACCACAAAAAGGACTTCTTTTTTACAGCCTAATCTTTGTTTTATTGGTGACATGAGAAATAAAGGAGCAATTTCCCATCTTGTCCCTATGATTTTGTGTAAATTGATGGATTGACAGTGTGGCTTAATTGTCCTTGTATGTTTTGGGTCCAAAAAGGGCCATTGAGTCACTACTAAACAAACAAAGGTCTTTTAGATGCCTACTTGGGTTTGAATCCCAAGATTTGACTTGCGTAAATAGTCTCAAAGCCAAAATGGGTTCGAAAATAAGTAATCTATGTCAATTCAAAGATGATGAGCTTGAGAATTAAATTGTGATAGAAAAAAATTAGGTTAATAGTTTCAAGACACATGCTCAAATAAGAAAAACATTTAGATTAAGTGGGTTCACAATGTTAGAATCATGTAAACATGTAGTTAAGGTGATCATTTCTTTAATCCTCAAAGTTGTAGGGTACTGAAATCGGTTGTCCAAAGAGTTAATCTTTTTAAGCGTGATTGTCCTTCAATAGGTCTTGAATTAGGTGTAAAATTTGAAGGTAATCTAAGAAATTACAATGATTTAAGGTTTTTATGTAAATAAAGTGTAGAAATTCAAATAAAGAAATAAAGGTGTAATATTTAAAGGTAAAAATTGAGGTATGCAATGTATGACTTATGCATGTGAAGTTGAAGGTTTACTTATCAAATGGAAAGAAAACTTAAAGATGCTTCTTCCTATGATATACTCCAAGTTTGGCTTGGAAGCCTAATCCATAGAGTTAAAAAGAAGAATTTGGGTTGGATCTTAAACATTATTGACTGTGAAATTAAAAAGTAAGCATCAAATTATAAATTATGATTTGCATCCAAAAATGAGCTTTAGATAACACTTAAAAAAGTCATTCCAAGTTTAAAGATTACCTAAGGTTTGCTCATAAAAAAGTTGATTATTTGATTAGGTCTAGTATAAGTGAAAATGCTCATCTTCTATATAATATACTAGTAAAGGAAAAAAAATAAGAAAATGTACATAAATAAGATGTAAGATATAATAAAATTCAAGGGAGAGGGGTTTTCTTTGATTATGAGGCAATCATCTTAGAGGAATGATTCCTTTAAGCATGGTGCGAGCTCAAAGTTAGTCTTGAGGTTTAAATCTAGTAGTCAAAGGAGGTTTCTCCTTGACTAACACATTATTAATTGATAGTAATCATGATAAAGAATAAAAAAGTTAGGAGTTGATCAAAAGATAATATCAAGAGTAATACATATTTGGTTGATTAGGAACTCAATACAAAAGCATTAAGATAAGAAAAATGGTCTCATATAAAGGGATGTTTGCATCCTTAAACATTCATTGATTGGCAATTCTTAGCCTTAACCTCTTGAAAAAAATGATCACAATAGATTAAAGAAAGAAAAGGAGTAGAAGTACAGAAGTGAAAGAAAAAATTGAATTTAAGAGGATCTTATATGTGCTCATCGTAGAGGATGATTCCATATTTGTCACTTGAGTGAGTGTTAAAAGTACTTGAGGTACTAATCTTCTTTTTTAGGGAAAGTCTAGTACCTTTGAGTGATCCTTAATTTGAGTTAAGGATCTATGTGAGAGGTTTTAAGGTTCTATTAGGGTGAGTAACAGTTCTTAAGGTTTGTAAAAAAAAATTTGGACCCTTTGCTAATAAAAATAGGGGTTATTTATAGAGAAAAATTGAGTCTAGGAAAGGACCATTCAAGTTTAAGTTATGGTGTTCAGTGTTAGGATGAGCATTAAACCATAAGATTCAATGTCAGACAATCATTATGAATGTCAAACACCCATGGTCTAATGTTGAATGCTCAAAAGGCATCTTTTTCTAGGAGTAAGCCAAGCTCATAGAGGTTCAACAGCGCTTTTAGATGAGCCAAATCATTATGGATGTCAAACACCCATGGTCTAATGTTGAATTCTGAAAAGGCATCTTTTGCTAGGAGAAAGCTTAGCTCGTAGAGTATCTACATCGGATGAACACTCGTAGAGGTTCTCTCTGTGTCATAGTTCAATGATGAACCAAAACTTGCAGGTTGATCTACTTTGGCTTGAGGTTGAGTGTGAAGAAACTCAAAAAATCCCTTAAAGAACATAAAACCTCAAAAGGCTCGAAAACAACTATACCTAAGCTCCTCACATTGGCCTAAACTCAAAAAATCTTCTAAACACATCCTTATTAATTTAGCAAACCTCTAAAATATTCCTAAACCAAAAATGCTCGAAGTATTAATGCTGAAGTATTAGACACCCAAGAGAAAGATGCCTAACACATATACTTACCACTAGATGCCCAAAATCCTAAGCGTCCAACTCTAAGTTCTAGCGTAACACCGCCAATCCCAGCATCCGAAGCCTTGATTCTTGGCACCACCTCAGAAGCGTCCCTGGTCCCTTGTAACCCCTTATTAAATATGCGGTGGGTTTTTTAGTACTATATGTGGCGTCAAATGGCTAATAGAAATTGGGATGGCAATAAATTAATCTATTTAATTTACGGCGTAAAAAATACACCACAAAAATTAATTAATATGCGGCGTGTCATACAATATATGCCGCAAATTATTGAATTAATAAGCGGTGGTTCTAACATAAATATGCCGCATTTTATTTGTAAATTTTAATTAAAAAATCCAAAATTTTCATTAATATGGGCTTATTTTATCAGAGAACTACCGCAAATTGGTCTGTATTTTTTTAAAAAAAAACCTATAATTTGGTCCCTAATACGCCACATCTACTATGTACTAACCTTTGAACCCAGGATCTTTAGGAAGAGGTATAACATAGTGACCATGTTAGCTGAGTACTGCATTTAATACTCATAAAAATTAAATAATGCATGAACATAACGAATAGAATCAATAGAATGAAAGGTGCACATCCCATAGAATATAATAGGAACAAAAAAATGATCAACCGTGATGCATACAAATCCAAATTTCTATTATGATCACTCGTTTTGGCAAGAAAAATAGCAATCTATGATATTTTACACTCAAAACAAAATACCAATTAATTCTTCATAGATTTTGGGTGCATTCCGAGGTTTTAGAAAATTCGGAGAGGCATATCTCTTAGCTTGGTAGTCTGAACGGTGTAAATTTTTTGAAACCCCCTATTTTTGAAGGTACTTTGCAACCATGTTGCCCATTAGTGGCCTTGGTGGTGTTATTTGAGATATTAAAAAAACCTTTGACAAGCCATAAAACTGGCTATGGGACTCTGAATAGGGCTTATAATATGTCTAAATTGTGTATTTTTTTCAAGATCTACGCACTATAATTGTCCCAAAGGAGGATTTGTCCACTTATTTTTTCCAAAAAAAGCCTCTAACACCATTTAATCTATGAAATTCGATTTTTAAGGGTTTCAAACCCTAACAGGTTAGGAGAATCACTTGTTAATTTATGAAAACTCCAAATAATCAACAACATTAGCCAAATGCAAAGATAAACCCTATGTCTAGGTTTTGAACCCTAATTCAAGGTTTCCAATTAAATAACCCATTCACATTTACAATTAACAACACCCATTCAAATACCCATGTTTCAAAATGGAATAAACAACAAAAAACAAAAATATATACACATGCATCCGGATTTCATTTGATGCTACCATTTATCTTGCATCTGGATCCAACATATACATACAAGTAGTGCAAAAAATCAAAGAGAAAGTATAGAAGAGATAGAGTTTTCATACAACAACAAAGGGTGGAGCACGATGAGGAAGAGAAAGGGAATTCCTTGTTGGGTTGGTGGTGTTCGTTGTGGGGTTTGTGGTGCGTTAAAGGGTTGCTCTTGCCAGATGTTGGGTTGGAATGTGGGGTTTAATGCTCGATTTCTGGCAAAGAATCTAGGTTTTGCGTGGAGTTGAAGGTTAGAATGCTCGGCATTGAAGGCGAAATAACTAGCTTAGATTTTGCAAAATAAAAGAAATGAAGTAGTGGTAGTCGTGGGGTTTTTTTAATTTTAGGGAGATAAATATGCGGGGGGACTAAGGTAGTGGCGCCGCATATTATTAGGGTTGGAATTAATATATGGCGGGGCTAGGCAACTGGCATCGCATATTAATAGGGAATGAATTAAAGTGTGGTGGTTTTAGTTAACTGACGGCACATATTATTAATAATTTTTAGTTGTTTTGGTATTACGCCGCAAATCTCTAGCCGCAATTGAATAATATTTTACTAGTGAGATGCCTTTTTGGGCATTGATGCAAACATGGGTGCTTGAAGCCTATGCCTTGTGTTTGACGCTTGAACTTAGCGTATTGCACTCATAAACCAATCTTTTTGCATATAAGTACCCCAATTTTGTATGATCAAAAGTTCCTAAAATTTCAAAAGCTCAAGACACTGTTATTCTACCAAAATCTCTCCTAAAAAACACTCAAATACCCTTTTAACCTTGCCAAGGATCAATCAAAGGCAACCCTAGCCTCTTAATCCAAGGAAAGATAACTCCTCACATAAAACTCAACTAAGACTCAAGCCAAGGACTCATCTGAAAAGGTAACTAACCAAGGACCCTTATAAATCGATATTTATATTTCTTTTTGCTTTGTCTACCTCTACTCTATTCACTACTCTTCTAGATCTATAGTGAAACATATCCACTTAGTGGTTCAAGTTGAGTCCTCTTTTATGTAATAATTGTAGGTGATGCAAGCCTCTTTTTATATGAACACCATACTTAATTTTATGTTCTTTGATGAGCTTGACCAAAGAGACATCATCTTTATGGACTCTTGTCATTAAATCCTACACTTTCATTTTCATGTGTTCCTTATTCACCTATGATGTGATTAACAAGGAGCAATCTTCTTTCCTCACGATGTTAAGCCTCAAAACCACTTTGAGCACTATCCCTAAGGATCCATTCTCATATAAAGGACTCCTCTTAAATCTAAATGTAACCCCCTCCCCTAGCACTTTATTTCAATTATTGTACCTTTAATCTTATGTATTTTTGTTATTTAACACTTTTACATAGATTATGATGTAAAGGTTTAACATCTTCAACCTCTCTATTCTCTCTAAAATCTCACCTTTTTTCACTAGCAAAACCTTAGGTGTTCATCATGCTTGAATGAATAAAAGGTTTGATTTCATTTGAATTCAACTAATCATCATATTAGTTGTGTATGCTCAAATTCATGTTTTATTTTATTCTTTGTTCATATGTCTGATTTGCATCTTTAATTTCTTCCTTTTCTATGCATGAAACTATGTGCGAAATAATAATTCATATTTCTGATTTTGCATATTCATTTTTATCCATTTGTGTGTGTTCTTGCCTTTTATTGTGTTTTAAATTATCATCATATCAATCCAATTGTGTATGTTATTTTCTTCATTCATACGTTTTGTTTGCATATTCAATTTATTTCTATAATTTTTGTTTTGTATGTTTTAATTTTTATCTAGTTCTTTGATGTTAGGATTTTTAATTTTGTGATTAAATAATGATGTAGAATGGTTTATTTGTCAGCCTAAATGCTAAACAATTGGACTTCTCGATTTACAAGTGTTTAGGTTGTAAGCGTTGTTGGTTTATTATTAGGCTAAGCAATGATATTTTCTTGCCCTAATGTCTTATATGATTGCATGATATAATGATTCTCAAGCCTATGTTTCATATGTTTTTTAATTATAGTAAATGATGATAATTTCTTATGTTTCTTCCTATTTTTGTAGCATGGTTGCGAAGGAAATTTCTGTTGCATCAAAAGAAAGAACATATTAAGATAATCCCAATACCATATTTGACTTTGATTATGGACCATTTGAAGGCCTTTTTTGAACTTATTCAAATATGAGAAACATTAAAAATAGTCGGCTCAATAAATTAGCTAAAAAAAATTAGCTATCCAAACTAGCTAAAAAAATTTCAGTATTGATTTGGAATCAAATTAGCTAAAAATTTTTGAATTGCGTGCTTTGGATCGGATCCAAAATCTAGTTGGTTTGAATTCGATTAAAAAAATTTAGAACTGAATTATATTTGGTTTGGATTTATTTTAGGCTCTAATCCAAATCAAAAACCGAACTTTCACCCCTAGTTATGGTAATAATAATATTATTAATAGTAATATTAATTACTCTATAGTTGATAATAAAAATACAAATACTAATTATTATTTTATTACATTATAAAATTATTATTTTATTATTATTGTTATTATATAATCCAAGTAAAAATAATTATAAGTATGTAAAGTTTTATTTTGATTTGCTTTTTTAAATGAATTTATCAAATCAACTGATATAAACATATAATCAAAACTTACACTACAAGGAAAAAATGAAAACTTGAATGTATATCAATTATATGTATATTGTAAAGGGGACTTTTGATTAGTACAAACAGGTTTCTAGTAGGTAATTCGATGAGTGAATTAATACTAAAAAGCCCGGTTTTTCACTATCTAACCTTCCTTTCTCAATGAAGAGAAGAGGATGGGACATTTTTTCCACTAATTCCCTATGGTTTACAAGACCACTATGGTTTGATATCGCGGCTTAGCTATTCTCAATATGATTCGGGTCCAAAAGGGTCTTTAAGGAGTCGCCACTAAACTAATAAAAGGTGATTTGAGCATTTATTTAAGTTCAAATTCCCAAGGTTTGACTCATATAAATTGTCGCAATAAACTAAAGAAGGGTCAAGAAATGAGCGATCTACATCAATTTAAGAATGATATGTTTGCAAATGAAATTAAGATGGAACAACTTTAAGTTAAAAGTTCCTAAGGCACATACAAAATTAAAAGAACACTCTAAATTTAGTAGGTTCACAAGTTAAGAATCATGTAAACAATCTAGATTAGGTGGCCACATTTTTTAGAGTCATCAAATTTAAGGGTTCTAGAATTGGTTGTCCAATATTTATATTTTTAGATGTGATTGCACTTCAGTAAGTCTTAAATTACGCGCAAAAAAATAAAGGTGATCAAGCATTTACAAATATATGAGTATCTAGTGTAAATAAAAATATGGAATTTAAATAGAGCAACAAAAGTGCAAGATTGCAATCTATGATTCATGCATGAACGAGTTGAATATTAACTTATCAAATGAAAATGTGAGCCTAGAAAGACTACTTTCCATGACATACTTCAACTAAAACAATCTAGTTTAGAGAACTTGTTTGGATTAACCCTTACATCATTGACATGGAAGATCGAAATAAAAGTCAAAAATATGCTTCATGATGCTAGAAATGAGATTTGGACTAAATCTTAAACTACCATTTAAGTGTAATGATCATTTAAGGTTTTGCTCATGTTAAAGAACATTGTTTATACAAGTCTAGTGAGGATGAAGATGTTCATTCCTCTATATCATAGACCAAGTGAATAAGAAAATAAGAAAAGAAAAGGCACATAAAGTAAAATCTAATGCTTATATTAAATAACAAGGGAGGGGTTTGCATTAAACTTAAGAAGAGATCATTTTATAGAAGTGATTCAATGAACTTTGATGCCCAAAATAAGTTCTCGAGGCTTGAATCTATTGAAAGAAGGAGCAACCTCCTTGACAATCACATCATTGATTGATCATAGGCGACATACAGAAATACATCTTTGATTGAGTAAGGCTCAACATAAAAATATAAACTTAAACAAATGAGTTCATACAAAAGGAGGTTTGCATCACTGGTTAGTGTAACCACTAGAGCTTAAAAAGTAAGAGAAGAGGAGAGTAGAAATAGAAGTAGACAAGGTAATAAAAGAATGGAATTTGGAAAGATCCTTTGTATGCCCACCGTTGAGGATAGTTCCATGTTCGGGTTCTTAATTCAGTGTTGATGGAAGTAATCTTCCTAGCTTAGGGAAGGAAAAGGTTTGCCTTATAAGATCATTGGTATGGATCAAGGATGCTTTAAGAGGAATTGAGGAGTTATTATGGCAGAGTGATAGTGCTTAATGGGTTGGAAAATTTTAGATCCTTTTACTTATAAGAAAATCCGGGTATTTATAGACAAAATAATCCGGAGACCTAAGCACTGGATGCTAACTTAAGACATCAAATGATGGGCATTGGCGTCAAAAGCTCAACATCATCATTGAACGTCGTAAAGGGAATCTTTTGTCTACGATGAAAAGGGGGTGCAAGGTTTGGGAGCGCTTTTGAGGAAACACTCAAATTGGCTCATCTAGTACTAGGTTTGGGCGCTAGGCGCCCAGCTCTAAGGAGTTTGATGCTAACTTTCTACGTAAATATTTCAAGCATTTTATTTTTGCTAAAGTTGTTTTCTTGGTTTGCTTAGCATTCAAGGATTTGCTTAAGACATTTTTTGAATGTTCCAAAGTAAGTTATTTGGACTGTAGAGTATTTTTGGAATCTATAAGATCTTCAGACTATTTGGGTTCTTTGAAGGCAATTTAGGTTTCGACATACTCAATCTTGAGCCCATTCAGGTCTACATGTAAGGGTCGGTTTGTTATTGGACTATTAAAAAGGGGAAACACAATTTCATGTCTACATATACTCCCACTTAATCAATATTACTTGGCATTATCTTGTCATTTTTGCAAGTATCCCATTGGAAGAAGATGGCATACAAAGGTGATGTTATTTCCAAATAACTGAAAACCTACATTATTTTAAGAGACCTATTATAGGTTATATGTTTAAAATTAATTTTCTCTATAAATTTTTTTTTAAAAGATAGATATTTTATAATATTATTTTACTAAATAAAATATTACTAGAAATCATGTATAACTTATTGACAAGATTCATTCGATATTCTCTTTATTATATATTCTTAAGACACTCATTAGCACTTGCCTTATTGAACATATATATCCTCATAATCAAAACTATAATCCATATAATAGTACCCCTCTTGTTTCTTTATTACTATACAAATTAAAACATGAATACTCCAAAGTCACCAACTCATACTTATATAATCACAAGATACATATTCAACCTATTAATCCAGCAACTCAAAACTTATTGACCTAGCCCTTAATAACCAACTTTAAGATAATGTGTGTTTCCTCAATGGTAGGCTTTTAAAAAATATACATTTTACATTCATAGACTTTAAAATATTAAGTCAACTATGATGCAAAAAGAAAGTCAACACTCAAAAAAAAAAAAAAAAAAAAACAACGGCAACCAATAGATCCAAAGTGGCATTCAAGTTCTTTAAATTGGAGCCATGACTCAAAGTGTTGGATTGCACTAATTAAGCACTACTTTCTTCATTTGTTCTTAACTTAGGATTTAAAACCAAACCTACACGCTTCCATCATTTCACAATCCACACACAACAAATCCACCTCACTTTCAGGGTCTCACCCACACGACCAGACCGCTGCGCTCAGCAGAGTCGCAAGGCCACTTACAGAAATGGCGGGTGCAGGAATTCGTCCATACCACCATCAACAATGGCCAGCAGCACTGGCCCCACCACCAGCTCCCGCAGCTGCTCCTCCTCCTGCCGCTGTCGTTCGTATGCCTCCTCCTCTAGATAACCGCTTCTCCGACGATGTTTGTTACTCCTCTTTCGCTCCGCTCTCCGATGTTTGATTTGATTTAATTTTGACGATTATTTGATGGGTTTTGAGCAGGTGAGGACTATTTTTATATCGGGATTACCGGAGGATGTGAGGGAGAGAGAATTGCTGAATTTGTTGAGATGGTTGCCTGGTTATGAAACGTCGCAGATTAATCATAAAGGCGAGCATCCAATGGGTTTCGCTTTGTTCTCTTCTCCTGAGTTTGCTCACGCTGCTAAAGATGCGCTTCAAGTCAGTTTTTATGCAACTTTTGTGTTATTTGAATCCTGAGTTAGCGAATCGTTGATTTTGTTCATTGTCGCTTATTATTTTGCGGTTTTGTTTTGTAGAACATTGTTTTTGATGCGGAAACGAAGTCGGTTTTGCACACAGAGATGGCCAAGAAAAATCTTTTTGTTAAGAGAGGTTTGTGTTTGATCCTACTTTTCTGTTCGTTTTACTTCTATTGTTAAGGTTGATGTTGATTGTGAATTTTTTGGAATGCAGACCAAATAGAGTTTGTGATAGGTGTATGTGGGATGTTGTATTTTTGTAGGGAATGGAGAGGTTATAGAGTTTAAAGTATCTGCTGTTAGTGTTGTAATAACTATGTTAGATATGTAGATATGCATTTTTAATGTCAACGTTAGGATGACTCTTATGTTCTGGAGTTTATCCTGATTTCTATCCTTAATCGAGATTGAATGATGAACATAATTGTCTGTCTAGGAATTAACAGATCAACCAAAAAAACTTAGGCAAACATAAGAATAGTGTTTGTTAGTTACGTACTGATACAATGTGTGGGGCTCTATGCAGTGTCCTGTTTACATTGCCTTTGTACCAAACAACAATTTTTGATGTACTGTTGCATACTTTCAAGATATTCTTTATCTTTTTTTTTACCCCCTCCTCACTTAACAATACCAATTGCCATGACAATGGGCCCTGTTATATAAAATTTCTGTTTATACATGCACCTTTTTTTCCCTTTCTCCTAAAGGAAAGTTTGAAGAAATGTGGCATACCATAATGTCCTTATCCATTTTTATAAATATTAGTGACATGAGGTACAGCTCATAAGCACATCTAGCTTTCATGAGGGTATCCTCCTCTTATTATGTCAGGATATTGAATGGATCTCTGAATGCATGATTTACATACAAGATAATTGGGCAGTTTGTGTATTGGGCAGAAAAGCAATTATAACCATTAGCATTATATTCGCTCACAACATGGAATTGTTACCTTAAGTATTCTGTGTCATATAATCTACTGGATGTCAAATCTATAGTGTGTTTACTTTTGTAATATACGAACCACAAAGCTAATTTGGGATCCAAAGTTTCTGATAATCTTCTTATCATGAAAGTGGTATGATTATGTGGTAGAGATATTATATTGTTACTAATATCAGTTTGATAGCCTAACTATACTTGATATTCTTATTTTCATTTTCTTAAGTTGTCAACCTTTAGAGGATGACACAATGCCTTCATGAATGAATATTGTTTGTGATGCTTACATCAAATATCTTTAGGAGAGTAAACAAGTTGAATTATTAGTAATTATACATTCAAGAGTCAAGGAAAATGAGAAGAGTATGGATTTGACCTTCCCTCCAGAATTTGACCCTATGCTTTGTTTTTACTTCTTTATATAGAAGAAGTCAAATACAGTACTTCAATTCAAGGCTACTAAGATCGTGTTAGTTTGATTTAATGCATAAAAGTACAAATAAGCTCAACTAAGTGCTAATAATTTTTCATTAGTCCTGTTTGGGGTAAATTGATTTTGATGAGCTATAAGTTTATTATATGATATTAAGTTATAAGGCAAGTTATGGAGTTTTCTGGTGAAAAGTACATGGTCTTATTATATAGTAATCCAATAAAGTGGTTACCATGCTGCTAGAAATATGATGAGAAGATGGTAGGAGAGAAATTATTCTTAATAATTGCCTTAAAGGTGAAAATTTGTTCTGCATTAATATGATTTAAGGCTCAAGTAGTCAAGTTTAAAAAAATTGAACGATTCTTAGCTAGAAAGTGAGGAGAGAATTTTTCAAGTTTGTAACTTAATAATAATCGAGTTTTTATTTCATGGCATTATTATGCGTATTTGATGTGCTGTGTTTTTCATAATTTTAGTTGCCTCTCTTTTTCATGAATTGTTAACTTTCTAATTGTCTTTTTTCCTTTTTCCATCCTATATGGAATAAAAATGGCTGTTTAGTTAACATTGATCTATATTTAATTATCTCTTGTATAGGTATTGTAGCAGACACAAATGCTTACGACCAAAATAAACGCTTACGAACTGGTGGTGATTATATACATACTGGTTATGCCAGTCCCTCTCCATTTCACCCTCCAGCACCTGTTTGGAGGCCACATGGGTATAGTTTCTTCTCAAATTCTTAGTGAAAGCAATGGCCTGTAAACTTGTTATTAGTTTAGGTGAAAGCTTTCATCTTGAATGGAGATGAGAGAGTATCAGTTCCTATCTGAATGTTTGTCTCTATGTCTTAGGTATATGGCACCCCCTCCTCCTCCATATGATGCATATGGAGGATATCCTGTACCTCCGGTGCCAATGCCTACTCCTGGACCTACTCCAAGCAATTGTGTTCCTGTGCAGGTACTTCCCTTGAAATCCATCTCATGCATGAATTTGAATAGCAAGGGACGCTGTAGCACTATCCCGTTCTTTCTTTTCTATTTTATTTGTTTATGAATTGACCTATATTTTCTGTTAAATTGTGAAATATGCCTTTGGATATTGTGTTTTTAGTAATCATACTTCAATTAGGGCCTTACATTAATTGACTGTGTTTACCAATAATATTGAACATAATCAACAAGAAATTCTTAGCTAAAGTTGACCACTACAAATGTTTAGATCTGTTGTCCCGTCCTTCAAAAACAGAAACAAAACTCTTTTTCTCCTGATAAAACTTTAAGGAGTCAACAATAGTGCTCCTCACCCTCCAAAGTAATGGTGTAAAAAATCTCGATAGATAATTTAGAGTTCAGTATACTAGTACACCTAAGGAGAAACTACTATATCAGGTTGCCCTTCAATATTCCCTTCTAAAATACCAAGGCTTAGTAGATGATTGCATGGAGATGTAATGTAATGGTGTAAAAAATCTCAGTAGATGTATTAGCTTTCACAAATGCTTTTACACTTATCAATATATAGTATACTAGTACACTAAAGTAGAAACCACTAATTCAAGTTGCTGTCCTATATTTCCTTCTAAAATACCAAGTGTTAATAGATGATTCATGCAGATTTAATCAAGGGCCCTCTTTGGTTGCTAATCAATAAATGTTTTCCTAGAAAACTAGATCTTTAGTAGATGCTCAATTTCAAATGTTTATGTTGGATATTAGAGTATAAAAATTCCTAATTATTTATTATATTCATTTTGAAAATCGAGCGTGTCTTGAGTGTATTACCTTGTTTCTCATTAGTATGTAAGAAGTGTGAAAGTCTCCCCATCCCCACCCTCCAAAATCTAAATAAATGTGTACAAAAAATTTATCTGCATGTGCATGATTGCTATAATGAAGTTAACATATTTGATGTGAGGTTAACAAGATTCTTAAACTTTAACGAATGTTAACCACTGTGTGAAAACAAAGAAATGAATAACTGCACTTCTTATTGTGGTGCTTATTCTTTGACTTATCTAAGTCAATACAGACCCATAGTTAATGCTATTGCAGCTTCTTTATTGCAAATTACATTATTTATTTACGAGTATTGAAGATGCTTTTCATCAATATGTTCAAGGTACGAGTACATTCTTTGACATATATTCACTAATGAATTGTAAATGTAAATTGCTTTTATTTTGTAATTATTTGTGGTGCCATTTTTTTGCATGTAATCTTAACTCTTATGCATTGATGTTGCTGCTGAAGCTTTTTCTTGTTTCAAAATGTTGATTAATTTCCTTAGGACTTTATGGACTTCTTTTGATGTGGAAGCATTGATCATATTTGATGTGTTGAGGTGACTGAAGTGCTACATGTCACAGTCAATGGTTTCTTGGGTGGTCAAACTTCTATTTAGTCCTTCCTTTCCTTTAATTTGGTCTTTTCCATGCTTTCAATGTGGCCAAGTTGCTTTCAAGGCTTGTCGTTGACTAGCAAGATGATCAACGGTCAGAAGGATAAGGAAGAGTTTGGAAGCTAGCAAAGTCAGCCTTAACAACCCACTTGTGATTCATTGCACGGTTGTGCAAGTCGTTGAGTAATTTTGAGCACGGGTCCTGAGTGGTGCGAAATTGCAAGCTTTTTCCAAAATTTGCACGAGAAATTATACAATTGTGGAATTGGCTCAGTCTTCACACTACTTGCGTGCAAAATGTTGCACGATCGTTTGTTGTTCTATCTGACAAGATTTACCCTTCCGTTATGATCTAGTATTGCTCAACTTTTGATATTAGCATTTGATTGTAATCTATGGCCCTTGTTTTGTGGTCACTTAGATATATTAGGCTTCCTAAAATAAAATGTATGAGGGAATATTCCCTGATGCTTTTTTGTGAATATTAAAATCCAAGATTTTTCTCGGAGTTACTTTTTGAGTTTATTCTGTGATGAAAATCTGAGAAATGTGTTATCTTTCCTTTTTGGAAATGTTAATAATCTTTCCTTAGTGTTAAATCTTTTGCTTATTTGTTCTTTACTTTTTATGTCGATTATTAGGCTTAGTATTTTGATAGTGGTTATTTTTGTGCTAAATGTCTTTTCAATATTCTATTTCGTTTCTTTATTTTCATGTAGTCCAATGCAAAACCCAAAAAAATGTTCAGAACATTAGACTCGTAGCTCTTTCTTATGGCCTAATCAAAAGTAGTATGCAGAGCCAAAGGTTTTGAACCTTGAAGATCCTTTGGCCAGATGAATTGACAATAATTTAAGGCTATTTAGTGTTTTGTTGAGAGATAACTTGAAAATTCCAACTTTGTGTTTCACACTCTTTCCTTTACATTAGTGTTTTCCTTATTTCAGTGGATTGTTTCTACAATCTTTATTTTCCGATACTGTTGATTTCCAAATCTTTATCTTTTCCAAAATTTCCTAGCTCAGCAAAGTTGAAACTTTTCTACTTTATTAAGTAGTCCTGAAAATCTTAAAACGGCAAGTAGTTTCTAGAGATGGATGATGATCATTATTATAGGTATTGCGGATCATCGTTTGTTAACAATTTCCTGGAATAGAAAGGAGTGATACTTGAGGGAACATGTTCTGATGTTTTTTGTTAAATAAATATGAGATTATCTCTCTTGGCTGCTTTGTAAACCATTCATAATGGATCACCTTGGTACTTTGTAATTATTCCTATGTGGTAATCCGTAGGCTTATTTAAAATCTACTCTGCATGTTGATTATTAAAGCTTAGTTTTTGAATTGGGATTATATTTGTGCTGAATATTCTTTCAAGAGGATGTCTTTATATTCTTTCTTATTTATGCTTTCTGATGCAAAGGCCCAAGTATATGTTCAAACAATCTGAGATTCTTTGTGCTTGATCCTACTTTTCTACTACTTATTGGGAATAGGAATCACTAAGTACTTATGACTATTGATAAAAAAAATTATGTTTTTCTTTTCTCATTGGTTACGAATATTATGTCTATCTTTATTTTGGGAAGCTTAGTGTTGTAGTTTATTGTTTTTCTCATCAATTTTATTTTGTTTTTGTGCAGAACGCAAAAGATAATCCTCCTTGTAATACCCTTTTCATTGGCAACCTTGGGGAGAATATTATTGAGGATGAGCTGAGGGGTTTGTTTAGCATGTAAGCATGTCTCTTTTGTTATTCAACTGCTAATTTTCTGGCTTTTGAGTACCATATCACCCTTCACGTTTTTTAAAGGTACAAAAGATCATAAATGTTGACCTTGGTGTCTCCCGTAAAACCCTCCCCAATGACATCCACCCAGTATATTTGGGGAAAAGAATGGCTTGGTTTTTTGTGTGGATTTCTTCCCTTTGAAGTTTCATACCAACTTGTTCTTTGTAACTAGCAACAGTTTGGCATGTTGCATTATTAATGAGTAATGACTAACTTTGACCAAAGATTTTACTAAAATATAAAAAGCGAATGTTATGAACTTTTTATAATTTCAATAATATCAATTTTTATGACATTTAAAGATGAATCAAAAGTAAAAATGTTTAAAGTTGGGTGTTGGCGAGCATGATAGTCAAGTTGTTGTTAGCTGTAAAGAACAGAGGAAGTTGGGTCCTTATGAGCATCAGTGTCTGGGCTAGGTCCAATGTGGACCCTTTTCATGCTGCACTATACTTGTCTTCTCTCCCAGCTTGAAACCCAAGATGAGACCCTTATGCCTATATTGGTCCTTTAGTTTATACAAAGTTCAGATATAAGTTCTTTTTTTACCATATTTTCCCTTTATAGTCAGTTATGCATACCTTCTCCGTAAATGTGCATCCAGAACATGACTTCTGTACACCCTCTCTTTTTATTTTATGCAAGTTTTCAACTCTTCAACACAGCAGGATCGGGCCTAATGGGCCAATGCTGTGCAGTTTTGAAAACTGAGTTCATATATACACTGTATTTGGTATTTTTGTGTGTATATCATAGACAAAACTTAGTCAAATTTGTCCATATCCATGGCATGAATTTAAGATCTCCCAATGGGTACTGTGGCTTTCTTCATGGGGGCTCTGATAGATTATTCCCTATGGTTTGAGTGAACCATAGACAAAATGGGAAGTTAAATGGAAGGCAAATTTCAGCTTGAACTGGCTTCATCTCAAAGATGAAATCAAACCCATTGATATTCTATTTTGCCTCAATAACTATGCTCTAATGGAACACAGTAGTTTCTTTTGCATGGTTTGCATCTAGCAATAGCTTTCATTCTCCAAACCTCAACCCATTTCCTCCACGCCTCCATGTGGATCCTGCCTTTCCTTTTGCTTATCATGTCTGCTTCCCCATCTGGATGTTCAGTTATTTCAGAAGTGGTCATTCTCTCTTTTCCTTTCCTTATCCCATCACATTTCTGTATTCTTGGTTTTTCAGGTCGTTGCCATTGGTCATTCGAATTTGTGAGAGATTTTAGTTTTTGAAAGGTACTTTCACCTTTCCTAAACATGCTTGATATGTGTATAAATTTAATTGATCAAATGACCATAATATAGGTTTAATTTTCCCTCACCAAATTACTGTGATTCCAGTTGTGCTCAATGCCATTAAATCCCCTCAATGCTCTACACCTTGAAGTTGATCACCCTCAGTACCAGTCTCCACATTATGTAGATTTGTAGATTTCTTTTGCCACAACAGATTTTTATTCTCCTTTCTTGGGCCCTTGTGGCCTTGGGGATGTCATATCTTGCTAATAGGATATACAAAGGAACATAACCTATCCTTCATTTTAACCTATCCTTCATTTTTCATGGGTGACAACTTTTAATTAAGATATGAAAAAGACCTATACACAGTAGTACATGACTCATGAGTGAAGCTATGTGGGAGCATATGGATAAATCAATGTTCCGATTCTGCTTTATGGTTGTTTAAATATGAAAGACGTACAGCTTTAGGCACATCAATTGAAGTACGTTGACATATTCGTAAATTTAGATTTGCCGAGTCTTTTTTGCTGCCAACTCTGAATGAAACCCTGAATGTAGGTTAGTTCTTTGGCTTGCGCGGTTTGTGTATTCTGCCTAGTGCCTAACTGGATAACTGTGAATACGACTAGAGATATAACCACATTTACTTTGATCTGATATCTTTATGGGGCTTTTCATTGAATTTAAAGAAAATGTCATTCATAGCTTTGATTTTTTGTTTATTTTCTAAAACAATTCTTTTGTTGATATATTATAAAAGTTGTGTACTTCATGTGAATCTTACATCTAAAACAATTCTTTTGTTGATATATTATAAAAGTTGTGTACTTCATGTGAAGCTTACATCTTTCAGCTGGCTAAAATTTTATGATAAAACACCATTCCTTGACATTTAATGGTCTTGGAGTTTGAGGGTGTGACTTATGAGAATCCCAATATGTTTTGGGAGACACTATGATGTTTACTTTTGGTTAAGGTTTTATTTCTTTGCTGAGAACAATCTCTGTGGCTTTGATCTAGGTCATTTTCTTATAAAATTTTGTGCATGCATTCAAATCATGTTCTTGAGGGTTGTTCAATGCTGATGCTGAGGATTTACTAAACTTAGGCTTATTGTTTTGATAATCTGTTTAAATCACATGCTCGCATGATGCAGACAACCAGGCTTTAAGCAGATGAAGGTTATGAGACAGGAAAGACATACTGTCTGCTTTATAGAGTTCGAAGTGAGTATTTAATGCAGTGTTTAAATAGTGTCATGTTAATTGATTTCCTTTTATTTCACCGTTTATAATAGAATTCATTTCTATTTATTTCCTCTTTGTAGGATGTTAATAGTGCTTCTCATGTCCATCATATTCTGCAAGGGGCTGTTACTCCTAGCTCCGGTTCTGTTGGCATGCGGATACAATATCCTTCATTTGTTTATTATTTTTATTGAGCCATTAATTTTATAATAGATGTTTCTTTTAAATTTTTGTTCTTCATGCATGACATACATCGTGAATGTTCTTTGTGGAATGCTCAGTTCCTTGCTAGCTTGCTTGTGGCAACTTATATCAGTTCTCAAGTAGGGAATTTGTTTTCTTTATGTATTTATGTAAGCATCTCTATACCATAATAGTCATAATTTTGAGTTTTCTTTGCTTTTTGTTGTGTGCTGAACAATGACATCTTGTTGTCTCTAATTTGGTCTTCGTAATGGCTTAGACGCCGAGCATAAGATTGAGGATAAGATAAAGGGAGAACGGTTACAATGCTTTGGGCTTGTGAGTTGCCAAGTAATAGATGCACGGTTGAGGAAAGTGGAAGTGGAGGGTTGGGGTAAAGTAGACTTCAATTGCGGTCAAGGCAGACCAAAGATGACTTGATGGAGGGAGTTAACCAGTATATGAAGAAAATGGGTTTGCAAGATGATGTGACTATATTTGAGAGAAGGGAGGAGGATTTTTGTAGATGATTATGTTAGATAGACTCTTGGTTCATGTGCCTGACCTCATCTTTTTGGGAATAAGGCTTAATTTTGTAGTTGGTTTATATTGGCTATTGGTTGATTATAAATTGTTTGAATAAGATTATCTTTTATTGTATCTAGTAGTGCTTTAAGCCAAACTATTTTTCTTGACTTTGAAACGTTTTCGAAGAATCCCTTTGGCAAGAGGAAGGACGCCATTCACCCTGTTGCTGCTGCTACTGCTGGAGCTGTCCCTACAAATGCTATGATAGGAGTTGCCCCAAATTGAATTTCCAATAGTCTGAAGGGGATGTACTCTGCTTTTCATGCTCAGAAAATGCAACTACATGATAGTATGCATCATGCAGCTGTTGCACACATCCAAATTGCATCAGCATTAACATTTATTCTCATGTGATTGAAAGCACGTAATGACATCATGATTGTATCATGGGTCATATTTTGCCTTGACATTTCAGATATGCATTTGATGAAGCATCCGCTAACTGCCTTGATGACATCCTATATCTTATACTTTTTTTTTGTAGGACTGGTTCATTCCTGTTGTAGTTTTATGGATGTGTCATGTAGGGTGCGTAATGTTCATATTGACCATGCTGTTAAATCACATAATATTGATGGATAGCCCAACCTTAGAGCTTGAACTTATAACTTGGTCTTGTGTTTCATTTCATGGACATGAAATTTAGTGATATAGGAGATTTAGGGCTTATGTCACTGATCATGATTGCTTTTGCAATCCATTGCCGTTATCATTGGCATCATGATTCATTTTCATTTATCCATCAATCCATCATCTCTACAGGTTCAAAGAGGGGATTGCCATCTTTTTACAGGGTCTAGGGTCTTCAAATTACACATATATGCTGAAAAATATGAGAAAAATGTGCTCTGCTCTTATCGTGCAGGCTATCCAGACTGTGACTAATGTTTTCATTGCTTTGTGTTTGAATGTCACTGCAGCTCATTTTCAGGTAAGCGGCTCCACTAGTTCAGATCATTTTGGAGGTTTCTGGGATGATATAATTTATTTTTGTTTGGTTAAGGGGCTATGTTAGTGGTCACATTGTTTAGAGTGTCCAAGTATTCATGTCTTTCAAGTTGCAAGCCTCTTTTTATGCTGTATTTGTTTTGGGAGTTGTGTTGATTTACGGTCAACTGTTGTGGTTTTGACTTTGTAAGCAAAATTTATAAAGTTAGAAAGCGGTAAAGTTGAGGATCAAATGCTGCTGTTGTTTTTGTTGCTTCTTGAATAGCTATTGCTTTTCTATCCACAGTTGACTTGGAAAGGTAAGATGAACAATTAGCTGTCTATTACTGTTCTTGGACTAGGAATGGTGGGATGCAGGCCTCAGCAGGGTGCATGTATCAAGGGCATAGCTGCTTATTGCCTTCAATCATAGATTTGTCAACTCTTTATGATGATTTTGTTAGAGCAAAATAAAGCTCTATACCGAGCCTTCCGTTAGCTATATCATTCTTGGAACTTCTGCAACATGTTCGGCATTCACCAATTATAGCTTCGACTGCTAGCTGAAATGTAGGCATGCCCCAAACTTTATCTTGGGCTCGTAGATTAATCCCCTTAATTCATATCTTTGAAAATTAAGCGAATTAATGTTGCACGAATAATGGTATGCCTAAGAGACTTGAGTTCCCAGTACCTTGCATAGTTGCATACTAAGATTTTAGTGGGATTTGATATAGTGTATACCAATGTGAACTGTTAGCTTTTGCAATTCATGATTAATTACTCATATACTCATAACAGTACACAAATGTACGCACTATCTTTATGATATCACAAACTATTGTATATACACGGGACAATTAATTTTAGTGAATCAATAAACATTGTCTGTGATACTTTACATATCGCCTTTATTTTATACGTATTTCACATTTTGTTGACAATATATATATATATATATATATATATATATATATATATATATATATATATATATATATATATATATAGGAGAGATCCAATGAGAAGGGTGCTTAATGTAATAAGAATAAGAACATATTTTGGCCATACAAATAGTAAATTCAACGATAGAATTTCACGTAAAAAAATATAGTTACTACTCCCTTTGTCCCTAATAAATTATCCCTATGAAATGTTTGCACTTTTTTAAGTATGTTAAGAAGAGTGGGTCCTAGTTGTACAACAGTTGCTTTGTGTTATGTTAATTAAACCAAATCAAAGACTGATTTGGAAACCATAATTTGAGCTGTCAAAAGATTTACTTTTTTCATTTTGTATTCCAGAATATTAAGTGGCACATTAGTGGTATAGTACACAGTGAAAAAGGTAGGAAGCTTTACGATTTGGTTGAAATTTTCACCAAAATTTCAACTTTCCCACCAAAAGGTAAGAATCCAAAAGCTATTGAAAATTCTCACAAAAAAATTACAGATTCCCCACCACAGTATAAAAGGAGGTGCATTATTGAATGTGGAAAGAGAACCATAAATACAAACACTGTTACAGAGGCATCACCAACAAAATTCTTGTGCTTTCATTTAATCACCCTCAGATTAAATCATCATAGAGTAGTGAGCCATGATAGACTCTTTTGATATTGAGCTGTCCATTGGTAGCTTTTGGTCAAGCACCATAAATGACAAACAGGGACAAGGCAACCATCAGATTCTAGAGAAATCTGTCAACCAACAGATTCCTTTTCCAAAGGAATCTGTCATCCAATAAGCAGTCATCCAACAACCAGAGGAATCTGGACAACAAAGATTGTACTTCCCACATCAGCAAAGTGAGGATGTAACTTACACTCAACAAGGCTAGAGACAGAGTACCCTATACTCATCCAAGGTACTATCCCAATTTCTCAAGAAACCACATTAGAGTCACACGCAGGAAACATGAGAGGAAAAAGGAAGGATATGAATGAAGAAAAGAGATTGAAATGCATAGAAGACCTTTTAAAACACAACACAGATTTGAAACTACCAGTAGGATTCATATCAAAAATTGCAACACTTCACAATTGTAGTAGATGGACAATTCAGAGGCTATGGAGAGCTATCAAAACCAATGTAGTAAACACATAACAACTCCACATAGAGAATAAGTATAAGGGGAAAGTGGGGAAGAAACCATTACAATTAAACCAAGAGTAACTAATGTCAATTCCTTTAAAGAGTACGACAAATATCAGGTCACTTGCCAAGGCATTAAACATGAACAAAAGCACAGTTCACAAATTCATAATAACAGGTCAGATTAGGAGACACAATAATGCCTTGAAACCAACATTGACCCTAAGGAACAAAGTACAAAGGCTTTATTGGTGTTTATCGCATGTAATCAACATTAACACAAGGCCACAATTTGAAGATTTGCACAACACTATACACATTGATGAAAAATGGTTTTCATGTCAAAAACAAGTTAGATTTACTACTTATCACCCACTGAGGCAGAGCCATACAGACATGCACAATTAAAGAGGCTCATTACGAAAGTAATGTTCCTAATAGCCATAGCTAGGCCTCAATTTTCAGATGATGGCACTTGTACTTTTGATGGGAAGATAGGGTGTTGGCCCTTTGCTGAGAGAATGGCAGCGAGAAGAAGAAGTGTGCATAGAGAAGCTAGGACCATGGAAACAAAGTCCATCAAGAACATAACACAAAGTGTGATCAAAGATATGCTCATTAACAAAGTTATTCCAGCAATAAAGAGCAAATGGCCATTAGGTGCACACGGGGACATCAAGATACAATAAGATAACGCCACACCACACATAATGGACATAGATGTGGATTTCAACAATGCAACAAAGTCAGATGGATTCAATATCAAGCTAGTATCACAACCACCTAATTCACCAGCTTTGAATGTCTTAAACTTAGGATTTTTCAGAGCCATCCAGTCAATACAGCATGAACAAGCATCAAGGATAGTCCAAGAGCTGATTAAAGCAGTGGAATTTGCATTTAATGTGTTCGAGCCAAGATTAAAAATCATGTTTTCCTATCACTGCATTATGTGATGATTGAAATAATGAAGCAGAGGGGAGGGAACAACTATAAGCTCCCACATGTTGGAAAACGGAGACTAGAAAGAGAAGGACTGCTCCCTGAAGTAGTTGAGGTGCCTACCCAACTGCTAGAAGAGTGCTTAACATCTTTATTGCAACAATATTACTCTTCAAGGCCATGAAGAAACTCAAAACAATACACTTCTTCTAAACACAATAGCAAATGAAGATACAGAGCAGAATGCAACAAGGATGGAAGATAATATGGAAAGCTAGTTTAAGATTTACTTCACCCTATGTATATTCATGTTTTAATTATGCATGTAATGATCCATATTATGTATGCAAAATTAAAACATGTAATGAAACAGACTAATATGCCTAAATCTCCTAAATTCCTTTCAGTAAGTGCACCTTATCATCATAACATTAAACATCTCAAAAGCAAAATGCACCTTTCAAACTGCATTCACACCTTAGTAGTTGTTGGTGGCATTTGGCACCAAATGCAACAAGGCAGAAAGAAGCTATTTTAAGATCAAAGACATCCCATTCATCATTGAGATTTATTCTCTCAAATTTAAATTCATATCATAATAAACAACAACATCTACCTTATGCTCTGGCTCCCTAAATGCCTCATCAATCAAAACTAGGGACATGAATGCAAGGAAATGCAAGAAAACTTTGAGGTTTAATGGCAAGAATATGGAAAAAAATTTCATCATAGAGGAAGAGCACCCAAACATGAAATCATATACTCCCCCTGTCCCTTCAAAAATAGACATGCACCATCAAATCACTAAGTATAACAACAAGTAAATCAGAAGGATTACAAAATAGCAAGAATCAAATCACAATATCAGTGCAAATCATATCACAACATGCAAATCAGAAGGATTATAAAACACCAAAAATTAGATCACAATATCAGTGCAAAACAGATCACAAGCAAATAAGAAGGATTACAAAACAAGCATAATTAAATCACTGACTATAACAACTAACATAGCACAAATGACAATGTCCCACAATGACAATATACCTAAACAACATTTCATAGAAATTGCCATAAACGAATATATGACAATATGCCTAAATCACAACTAACCTAAACAACATATGGTAAGAAATGAACAAAACTCAACAAATGACAAGTAAGAAATGAACACAAAGCAACGGATGTACATAAAATCCACAACAGATGTATATAAAATCCACAACAGATGAGAATATAGGTAAACAACAGATGCGAAGGTATAAACATAAAAGAACAAATCAATAGTTTGCAATGTCATAAATGAGTTTATACCTAAATCACAGTTGATAAGAAAGCAACATAAATGACCTAATGATAGATCTATAACAGATAAAAAATCGACAGAAAGAAACAAATGATCAGATCTACAACAGATAAGAAATCAACATAAATCAACAAATGATCAGATTTAGAACAGATAACAATTCAACATAAATCAACATATAATCAAATGTACATGAAATCCACAACAACTGAACGTATATGTAGAGATCAAAAACAAATCAACAACAAATGACAATTGTACATATCAACATTTAACCACAACAAATCATCAACAAATGAGTTTATACATAAATCACAATTGATAAGAAAGCAACATAAATGACCTAATGATAAATCTACAACAGATGAAAAATCAACAGAATCAACAAATGCTCAGATTTACAACAAATAATAATTTAACATAAATCAACAAATGATCAGATTTAAAACAGATAAGAATTCAACATAAATCACCAAATAATTAGATGTACATGAAATCCACAACAACTGAACGTATATATACAGATCAAAAACAAATCAACAACAAATGATAATTGTACAGATCAACAACTAACCACAACAAATCATCAACAAATGACAATTGTACAGATCAACACAAATCACAAATGCAAAGAAATTAACAGATCTGAAAATCATCCGCAACAAACAACAGATGCGAAGAAATCACCGAACAACATGCTCTAATATGTAAAAATCGACACATATCACAAATATAAACAGAACTGAAGAATTAGGGGTTTTTTTTAGTGATACTTAGCTCTGATTTCCTCAAGTAATCAAGAACAAGTAGCTTCATCATCTCATGACAAGGGCCTCGAACGTAATTGGGAGGTAGCTACTCTCCATCGCCACCATCGTCAACAATTCCAGAGGACTAAAGTGACTTACTCGAATATTTAGAGCTATTAAAGTCAATCGCCCAATCCAACTTATTCTCTACTCTCCTACGCATGCGCCGGCAGTATTCAGGTGTAGACCACACCTCCTTAGGTGTCCTAGGGATAACCAAGGAGTAAGTAGGAGGAGGTGGTGTTTAGGGTAGAGGGAGAGAGTCTACAGGGCACAAAAGGGGGTTAAAGTGTACAGCCGAAAATGGTGGTGTGAGGGGAGTCTCCGGTACAAACTCGGACCACGTAGAGCAAGAATCAGAGAAGTTGTGGTCAACCATGGTACGGGAATCAAGATGTCAACTACAAAAAACAACAGATCTAGACTACAACACACAAGTTTCGAACTCAAAGACCAAGAAAAATTAGAAGAGAGTAGGAGAAGGCCAAGATAAGCACCAAAGAAATTAGGGAGCTCGTGTTTTGCAAAGAGACGATTTAGGGTTAGGCAACGAAGAAGAAGGGTAAAAGCACTAATAGAGGAACGAAGAAGAAGGAAAAGGTGGCCAAGAGAAAGAGGAAGATGTCACAAATGATTTAGCGTGAATATTGAAGTTAGGAAACCATTGAGATGAACAAGATCTGAATGGAGGAGGAGAGTTCGAGAGAGAGGCACTGAATGGAGGCTGGAGTCTCAATTAGGGTTAGACGAAGAGAGGGAGTAATTAAGTTGGTGGGCTTTAGTCATTAGGTAAGGCTTAATAAGGGAATTTGTTGACTAAAAGTTAACCAAAATAAATTCGAGGCAATAAGGGACGGACCGAAACAGAAATTGGGGCAATTATTTGGGGATAGAGGGAGTATAACAAAAAAAAATGGTCACTGTTATTTTAGAAGGAAAGTTCATGGATTGGGTGAGAAATATACAGACCAACAGAATCAGTTATTTTAGAATAGAAATAAGGGGGAGGAGAAACAAGAGCGGGAACCAGCATCACTCCTCATCATCATTCTCTTCCTCTTCCTCCTCCTCATACTTAGCATCATCGTCTACATCAGCAACTGGTTCCTCTTCATCCTCCTCATCTTCTTCACTAGGCTCTTCTTCCTCGGGCTGAGTCTGTGGAGTACCCGATCCTATACCCGGAGCCATTTGAGCTTGAGTGTTAGCTAGCGTTTTTTCCATCTGCTCCATCCTGGTACTGAAAGAAGATGATAAGCTTTGAACCAGACTAATTATCTTTCTCAGCATATCCTCCTGATTCTCCAACCGTTTCAGAATCATTTCCTGACCTGATGGTTCCTCTACCTTCTTCTTCTTCTTTGATGGAGGCCTTATCTCCTCTGCTGGTTCCTCAAGCTTAAAGCTTAACATATCACCACTTATGTTAAGACCCTTTAGCTTCAATATTGCTTTTGTGAACACCGTGACAGGCACGGTGGACCCACTCATAGTAACATTGTTATCTGAAGACTCCACATTGATTACTAATGTTTTTATGTTTAACGATGGAAGTCAAAATACAAAGTCAAATAGAGTTGAAAACATGATGGAAACCAAAATGCATAGAGTTGAAAATGTGTTCGAAGTAATGGAAGCTATAATACAAAGCTTTATGCATTCTGTTAAAGGACGAGAATAACTCTTGAGCCACGTCTTCAAAAGCTTGAGCCACGTCTCAAAACAGTCAGCAAAGTTCAAACACTTTGTCAAAGGATAAGAATCTTCTAATTGCCTAAATCTTGTGTTTTATCCTTTCCCTATTTCACTTATTTTATGCTCTAACCTAACTTATTTATACATGATTTTACTGTCAAAGATATCTCTTAATTTCAGCAAATAAGTGATGCTCGTATATGTTGAAGATTGTTCAAGTTAACTTTGGTAATTACCAAAATTCAAGTATTGTGGTTATGGAAAACGAAATCTATTTTGAAGCTTCAAGGTGCAGCAAATAAAGTGGAAATATTCTTGCTGTAATATATTCAATGATATTAATCTTCAACAGCCAAAATGAATTATTCTCTACAACCATATTGGAGGAAATCTTGCTGAAAGTATTAAAGGCAAATCAGATTTTTCAGCAGCTTATTTTGAGCCTCCTTTCAACGGCCTGAAATCAAGTTCAGTATATACTCCAAGCTTTGAAGTTGAAGAAAGATATAGAGATAACGTGAGACACAACGAGACAAAAAGTAAAGAGCAGAAGCTTTAATCGTGAATTTCAGTCACAAGCACATCAACAAAGCTTCATTATTTTCTCTCTAGTTCCATAAACTTTATCTTGTATTTAGATTGAGAGAAAATCAAAGTATAATCTCTTGAGTGTTTAAAAGAATATTTTGAGAGAGTGTTATACTAGGAGTATACCCATAATACTCAAATGTATAGAAAAAGAGAGAGCTTTTTATTACTAGGATATGAGATGCTAAAGTGTAGCTGGGGTGCTATGGAGTAGAAGATGGGGATTAAGATCTTCTAGGGTGCTTTAGGTCTCTAAGGGAAGTAATAAAAGAGTGATGTAAATCCTAAGGGTTAGACAACCCTAGGCAGAGACGTAGGCAAATTAGTTGCCGAATATCAAATCTCCGTGTTTTGTCTCATCTTATTTCTGTCTTCATTGCTTATGTTTTATGTTTGCTTCGCTCATCAATCAAAGCAGCGAACAGTCAAATCCTGAGCAAAAGCCTTTGAAACCAATTTCAAGGCTTTGACATCCAGTATCAAAGATAAGCCTTAACACTTATATTCCTCCTTTGAAAGCCAGTTCAAGACCTTGAGATCCTGAACGCGAAAATCGGTTATACTCTATTCACCCCCCCTTTAGAGTATAATTAATCATATTCCATCTCCCTATTGATTCTTCAATTGGTATCAGAGATAGACTCACAAGGAAAAGATTTAATCATCTGTGAGGAAAAATGAATTCAATTGGTGATGGTGGTTTTGCTCAAGGAAGGTCTATCAATCACCCTCCTCTATTTTGTGGTAATAATTTTGCCCATTGGCGTTCATTGATGCAAATGTTTGTGATTGATCAAGATTTGGAACTCTAGGATATTATCAAGAAAGGTCCTAGGGTGCCAATGAAGACTAATGAAAGCGGCACAATGGTTCCTAAAGAAGATGATGATTTTACTCAATCGGATTTGGAAAGTGTTGCTAAAAACTATCGAGCCATGAACCTTCTTTATTGTGGTTTAGATGCAAATGAATTCAATAGAGTTTCTGCATGCAAAAGTGCTAAAGAGATATGGGATAAATTGGTGGTCACATATGAAGGAACGAGTCAAGTCAAAGAGAGCAAGATAAGCATCTTCCTTCGACAATATGAGTTGTTCAAAATGACGCCTAATGAAACCGTGAAAGAGATGTTCACAAGATTTACCCAAAGAGTGAATAATCTGGATTCTCTTGGTAAGGTATTCACAATGAAGAAAAGGTGAGAAAGATTCTACGATGTCTTCCAAAATCAAAGTGGGGTCCGAAGGTAACCGCGATAGAAGAAGCTCAAAATTTGAGAACCTTGCCTTTGGATGATCTTCTTGGAAAATTGATCACACATGAGATGTCTCTTAATGAAGAAGATGGTGAAGCAGCATCTTCAACCAAAAATTTAGCACTCAAAGCAAAGAGAGAAGAAGCTACAACGGACAATAAAGATAGTGATGATAGTGATGATGAAGATCCATTTGCACTCATCGCTAGAAGTCTTGCCAAGATTCTGAAAATGAAGAAGAATTTCTTAAGAGGCAGAGACTATCATTCAAATAAATATAAAGGTAAGTCATCCAACTCAATGAATAAAGTTAATACACTAGCATGCTATGAGTGTGGTGAAACAGATCACTTAGTGAAAGATTGCCCTCAACGAAAGAAGAAGCCTTTCCACAAAAAGGATTATAAGAAGAAAGCTATAGTTGCTTCATGGAGTGATTCAGATTCATCTAGTGACTCAGAAGATGAACAAGCAAACCTATGTCTTATGTCTAATCATGATGATGCAAAGAAAGAACATCTTGAGGTAATGGTGAAAAATTTAATCTCAAGTCCAATTGATGTTCTGTCCGAATTCTTGCAAAATATGATTATAAATGAAGAGAGTTTGATTCTTGAATCCAAGATTCTCAAGGAGAAGCTAAACCAACAGGTAAGTATCTCTGAAAGTCTCGCTAAGGAACTAACTGATCTCAAAGCCTCTCAGTCAGCTTTTAAACTCAGGGTTCAAGCCTCGGAGTCATCCTTTGACACCCAGGTTAAGGCCTTGAACACTGAAAACACAGTTTTAAAATGAAAGCTCGCCTCTTTGAGTTATTGTAATGATAACTTGGAGAAGGAAAAGAAGCTACTGGCTGGGAAGTGTCGAGAGCAACATAATTCCTTGGTTACATTTGCTCACTCCGAATATACTCTTGAAAAAATGCTAGGTGAGCACCAATCATCCTTGAATAAAAGCGGTCTTGGTTACAACAAAAATTTTCCAAATAAAACCATGACCACGTTTGTAAAAGCAAAGGATAATTGGCGAACACCTACATGTTTTTACTGTTGCAAAAGGGTCATACTAAGCTAACTTATCCTTTTCATAGGAATGACCCTCAAATTCTTAAAAATTCATTTCCTATTTTTCTTCGAGACCATATCAAGCAAGTATGGGTTCCTAAAGGGACTAGACCACCTAACATGGTCCATCCCGATTATGAATCTAAATTTGCAATTTGGTCTAGTCGAAAGGTTTGATGTTTTGTTCTTTTGTAGGAAATCACCAAGAGCAAAGATTATAAGTGGATTCTAGATAGTGGATGCTCACGGCACATGAGTGGGAAGTCCTCTTTATTTTCAATGATCAAAGAGCAATCTGCTGGAACAATTACACTTGGTGATAAAGGAAAGTGTAGAATAATTGGTATTGGAAAAGTTGGAGATAATGCATCAAACACCATTGATGATGTGTACCTAGTTGAAGGTCTTAAATACAACTTGCTTAGCATCTCTCAATTATGCGATAAAGGTAATAAAGTCATCTTTGATGAAGAAAAATGCGAGGTACAAAGAAAGGTGGACGGTAAAATTATTTTAATTGCTCCTCGTTGCAATAATGTTTATGCTTTTCATACTAACCAAGTTGCAAGTACTAGCTTAAAATGTCTTAAGGCCTTGACCAGCGACTCAAGGCTTTGGCATAGAAGGTTAGGTCATATTAATATGCATACCATGAAGAAGCTTTTCTCAAAGGACTTAGTATGTGGACTACCAAAGTTAGATTTCAAAGAAAAAGAGCTTTGCAAAGCATGTGCAAGAGGTAAACAAACAAAAGGATCCTTCAAAGCCAAAAAGGTTGTAAGTACCTCTCGCCCAATAGAGCTTCTACACATAGATTTATGTGGTCCTATGCGTGTTAAATCACCTAAAGGTAAACAATACATCCTTATTGTAGTTGATGATTTTTCCCGTTTTACTTGGATTTCATTTTTGCGTGAAAAATTAGAGGCTTTACTAGAGTTTTCAAAAATTTGCAAAGAATTACAAACATTAAAAAACCTACCCATAGTTGCTGTGAGAAGCGATCATGGTAGAGAGTTTGATCAACTAAAGTTTGATAACTTTTGTGCTAAATATGGTATTTCTCATAATTTTTTAGATCCTAGGACACCTCAACAAAATGGAGTTGTGGAACGAAAGAACCGCACTCTTGAGGATATGTCTAGGACAATGCTTTTGGAAAATGATTTGCCAAAATACTTTTGGGCAGAAGCTGTTAATACAGCAAACTATATTTTAAACCGTTGTTTGATTCTCCCTATTTTAAAGAAAACTCCTTACGAATTGTTTAAAGGTAAAAAGCCTAATATTTCCTATTTCAAACGTTTTGGATGTATGTGCTTTGTTCATAATAATGGCAAAGATAACCTTGGTAAATTTGATGCACGTAGTGATGAAGCAATTCTGTTAGGTTACTCTTTGAATTCTAAAGCGTATAGAGTTTTCAATAAGTGTACTAAAGTTGTTGAAGAAAGTATACATGTGATCTTTGATGAAACCGAGAACGGTATCTTGAGTGATGGTTTTATAGGTTTAAACTTGAATAAGCATGAAGGATATTCATTTGAGACAGAAGGAGAAGAAAGTTCGTCAGATAATGAAATGGAGAAATCTGCCCAGAATATGCAAGAGCCAATTTTAGACGCAGATGAATTAGATCAAAGCCTTAACCAGCAGCCTCAAGATCTTGAAACTCCATCTTAAATTCTTGAACAGACGAACAATATTATACCAGAAGCCACTCCAGGGCCTTCAGACCTATCTCAAGGCCTTGAAAGGATACTTCAGGAAACTACATCAGCTTCTTTGATGCTGCCACGAAAGTTCAAATACTCCTCATCTCATCCAACAAACAATATAATTACAGATCCAAAAGCTGGTATACAAACACGTTCTAATGTTAAAAATTTGTGTGCATTTCAAGCTTTTGTTTCTCTTGTAGAATCGAAGAATATCAATGAAGCACTTCAAGAGCCCGATTGGATTTTAGCTATACAAAGTGAGCTAAATGAATTCGAAAAAAATAAAGTGTGGACACTCACACCAAGACCAAATGATCATTCAATTATTGGAACAAGGTGGGTGTTCAAAAATAAGCTTGATGAGAATGGAAAGATAGTGAGGGACAAAGCAAGATTAGTAGCCCAAGGTTATAATCAAGAAGAAGGGATAGATTATGAAGAGACATTCACTCCCGTGGCTAGAATAGAGGCTATTCGAATGCTCCTTGCCTTTGCTTCCTTTATGCGAATTAAGTTATTTCAAATGGATGTCAAATGTGCATTCTTGAATGGTTATTTACAAGAAGAAGTATATGTTGCTCAACCCCCCGGTTTCGAAAATGAGAAATTTCCAAATCATGTTTTTAAACTTGACAAAGTGCTCTATGGTTTGAAACAAGCTCCAAGGGCTTGGTATGAGCGTCTTTCAAAATATCTTTTAGAAAATAATTTCAAAAGAGGGTTGATTGACAAAACTCTTTTTGTAAAAACCAAAGGTAAAGATTTATTAATAGTTCAAGTTTATGTTGATGATATTCTTTTCGGTGCTACTAACGATTCCCTTTGCAAAGAATTTTCTGAGATTATGTGTAGGGAATTTGAGATGAGTTTAATGGGTGAGTTGAACTTCTTCCTTGGATTGCAAGTTAAACAAGAGAAAGGAGGTATATTTGTAAATCAAAGAAAATATGCAAGAGATCTCCTTAAGAAGTACAATATGACTCAATCTAAAGAGGCTAAGACTCCTATGAGTTCGTCATTACTTTTAGATCAAGATGAAAATGGTAAGTCAGTAAATCAAAAGGAATATCGAGGTATGATTGGATCTCTTCTCTATCTCACGGCAAGTAGGCCAGATATTATGTTTAGTGTGTGTATGTGTGCTCGTTTTCAAGCTAACCCCAAAGAATCTCGTTTGAGTGCAGTTAAGAGGATTTTACGCTATCTCAATGGGACAAAGGATTTCGGTCTTTGGTACCCTTGTAATAGTAACTTTGAACTTGTTGGATATTCAGATGCTGATTTTGCAGGTTATAAAGTGGATAGAAAAAGTTCTTCAGGTTGCTGTCAATTCTTGGGATCATCTCTCATTAGTTGGCATTCAAAGAAACAAAATTCGGTGGCACTCTCTACTGCCGAAGCCGAATACATTGCAGCCGGTGCTTGTTGTTCACAAATTTTGTGGATATCTCAACAATTAAGAGACCATGGGTTAGACTTCAAAGGCATACCTATCAAGTGTGACAACACGAGAGCTATATCCATAACAAAGAATCCAGTTCAGCACTCTCGCACTAAACATATTGACGTTAGATATCACTTCATACGTGATCATGTGGAGAAAGGAGACGTATCTATATCTTTTATTTCTACTGATTTGCAACTCGCTGACATCTTCACCAAGCCTTTGAGCGAAGAACGATTTAACTTTATTCATCTTGAGCTTGGAATGTTAAATGGGGAAGCATCCTCTTAGGGGGAGCTATTTCAATAAGTTGTATATGTTTATTTTTTGCATGTGTATGTCAAAGTCTTGACACTCTTGTCATTGCCTTGACGTACTGTCACTTTTTAATATTAATATTGGATCAAAATGTTTGGTACTCATCCTATAGATAATTATCAAATATTTATTAAATGATTTTTGAAATGTTTTGGATACATAAATTGCGGATAGATCTGTTGCTTTTGCTTTCAATGTTTTTAAAATCTCATTCCATTCGTTTTAAAAATTCTCATGGCCTTGAAGTTGTTTTCAAAGTTTTCCGCGTCTTTTATTTTTAGCTTTCAAAGCCTTGATTGTTTGACTTTTTTAAGAAACGCCTTTTTGTTTTCATGTCTTTAAAGGTTTTACTGTTTTATATCTTTTTGTTATTTTGAACAAGTCTTATTGTGATCCAACATTTATATTTTCCCACCTTGTCGGAAGACAAAAAGGGGGAGAGTATTTATGTATTATTTATTTAAAGGGGAGAATATTTTTTTTTGGTCATGCATTTTATTCGTTGACGTTTGCATATAATGTTTTGTCTTCCATCAAGGGGGAGATTGAAGACTCCACCTTGATTACTAATGTTTTTATGTTTAATGATGGAAGTCAAAATGCAAAGTCAAATAGAGTTGAAAACATGATGGAAACCAAAATACATAGAGTTGACAATGTGTTGGAAGTAATGGAAGCTATAATGCAAAGCTTTATGCATTCTGTCAAAGGACGAGAATAACTCTTGAGCCACGTCTTCAAAAGCTTGAGCCACGTCTCAAAACAGTCAGCAAAGTTCAAACACTTTGTCAAAGGATAAGAATCTTCTAATTGCCTAAATCTTGTGTTTTATCCTTTCCATATTTCACTTATTTTATGCTCTAACCTAACTTATTTATACATAATTTTACTGTCAAAGATATCTCTTAATTTCAGCAAATAAGTGATGCTCATATATGTTGAAGATTGTTCAAGTTAACTTTGGTAATCACCAAAATTCAAGTATTGTGGTTATGGAAAATGAAATCTATTTTGAGGCTTCAAGGTGCAGCAAATAAAGTGGAAATATTCTTGCTGTAATATATTCAATGATATCAATCTTCAATAGCCAAAATGAATTATTCTCTACAACCATATTGGAGGAAATCTTGCTGAAAGTATTGAAGGCAAATCAGATTTTTCAGCAGCCTATTTTGAGCCTCCTTTCAACGGCCTGAAATCAAGTTCAGTATATATTCCAAGCTTTGAAGCTGAAGAAAGATATAGAGATAACGTGAGACACAACGAGACAAAAAGTAAAGAGCAGAAGCTTTAATCGTGAATTTCAGTCACAAGCACGTCAACAAAGCTTCATTATTTTCTCTCTAGTTCCATAAAATTTATCTTGTATTTAGATTGAGAGAAAATCAAAGTATAATCTCTTGAGTGTTTAAAAGAATATTTTGAGAGAGTGTTATACTAAGAGTATACCCATAATACTCAAACGTATAGAAAAAGAGAGAGCTTTTTATTACTAGGATCTGAGATGCTAAAGTGTAGCTGGGGTGCTATGGAGTAGAAGATGGGGATTAAGATCTTCTAGGGTGCTTTAGGTATCTAAGGGAAGTAATAAAAGAGCGATTTAAATCCTAAGGGTTAGACAACCCTAGGCGGAGACGTAGGCAAATTAGTTGCCGAACTTCGTATCAAATCTCCGTGTTTTGTCTCATCTTATTTCTGTCTTCATTGCTTATGTTTTATGTTTGCTTCGCTCATCAATCAAAGCAGTGAACATTCAAAGCCTGAGCAAAAGCCTTTGAAACCAATTTCAAGGCTTTGACATCTAGTTTCAAAGATAAGCCTTAACGCTTATATTCCGCCTTTGAAAGCCAGTTTAAGACCTTGAGATCCTAAACCCGAAAATCGGTTATACTCTATTCACCCCCCTCTAGAGTATAATTAATCATATTCCATCTCCCTATTGATTCTTCATTATCCATAAGCAATTGAGTAATGACAAAACCATAAGGCAGAGAATGGTGAGATGAACCATAACAATTCATAATGTGATCTAGCATCAAGGAGGGGAGATTAATCTTAATTCTCTTTATCATGAGATACATCAGAACCATCTCCATGATGCGTAATGTTCCCCTTCCTTGAGCCCGTGGAATCAAGACCTTGTTGCACAACGAATGTAGAACCAGCATTACTGGTTCCTTCAAATTAGCAGATTTAAAGACACCTGGTTTCTTGGACATATTTCCTCCAAACAAATGCTCATAAATCTCATCAGGAGTGACCCCTACCAACACAGGCCACCAATCACTAGAATACTTATCAAACCCATCCCTAGGCACCCTTAACATGCTAGACAAAGTGGCAACAGACAAGCTTACATCCACATCATTCACATGAGAACCAATAGACATATCAGGCAACTGTTTTAAATTCACATAAAAGTTTCTAACCCCAGACACATTAGCAGCACTACAATCAAACAAAGGCATCCATCCTTGATACTTAATCAAACTTTTAAGCTCAGACAGACCAGGCACATCAAAATATCCTTTCTCAACCTGACAACCAGAAAGAACCAATCGAGCATTTAAATCAGTAGAACCAGTAGTTAGAGATGCTACAGATGTACCTTTTGTAGTGCGAGGGGTTCTTACTGGTACCCGTTTTCTCTTGGTTCCCTGAACAGAACCAGTGGATTGATCCTCCAAAACTTCCTCAATAATCTTCTTCACTAAAGACCGAGTTACCCTACCACGTACCAGGACTTCTTCAGTGAATGTCCCCTCCTTGTGACCAGTGATCTCTACTTCATCATCCCCTACACTCTGACTGATATCTTTCAAATCCTGGCTTAAGGTTCTTCATGCTTCATGTTGATGTTCCCCCTTGAGACTGAGCTGGTTCCTTGATGATGGAACCATCAGCTTTTAAAGGATCGGGAACAAGCACGGTTTGTTGTGATTTTGGTTGGGTTGATTTTGGTGGTGAGGTAGATTCTTGTGGTGGATCGAGGATGGTGTTTGGCAATTTTATGGGTGATGAAGTTGTGGAAGTGAAATTGGGTGGTGGTTTGGTTGGATTTTGATCGAGGTGAGGAGACAGGAGTCACATCAGTGTTTCCCTAAGATTGTGAGGAATCACTTGCATGTCCCCTTCCCTTGCCTCTTTTGGATGCGCTTGATTTCTTACCCATGGAGATTATGCAGTTGAAGATCAAGGATTGAAGACGACGCTAATAAACAGTAACCGTTGTGAGCAGAGAATTTTAAGCCAAGAAGAGAGGGGAAAAAATAAGTCGGTTAAGCCAAGAAGAGCAACGGCACAATATTTAAAAATTGAAATCAGTTTCGGCAATGATTCTTTGCCTTGAATATCTCAACCGACCTAAAATTTAGGCATGTGATATATTGCCTTGATCAATAGGTCAAATAAATGAAATAAGATTATTTCCTTCCAAAAGGAAAATATCTTATAGTAATCTTCCAAAAAATATAAAGATATTAATCGGATGACATATCTGAGCTGATCTGCTGTTTCCCTTTGCTGGTACCTATACAGGACCACGTCACCCTGTTTTTGGTAACTTAGCCTGATTTTACCTGTTTCTTGCACAATAATTCTCAACCCTTTTGGGATCTTGAACCATTTACACAAAACTTGAAGGATTTCGACATAGGTATATACACATACTTATACAAAAGAATACCATTCTAGTCAATCATTGAGGGAAGTAATTGAAGCCAAAGATCTAAAATCTAGCTAGACTTAATAAGACTCTTAACTTACAAAAAGACTCTCAGCACAAAGGTTTTGTGAAGATATCAGTGATCTGATCTTCACTTTTACAAAACAACAACTCCACCAAACCTTTCTCCACATTGTCTCTTAAGAAGTGATGTCTTATCTCAATGTGTTTGGTTTTGGAATGTTGGACAAGATTCTTTGAAATATTAATAGCACTAGTGTTGTCACAATAGATAGGAACACTATCATAAACAACACCAAAATCCTTCAGCTGGTTCCTTATCCATAGTAACTGGGAACAGCATGAAGCTGCAACAATATACTCTGACTCTGCTGTGGATAAAGCCACTGAATTTTGCTTTTTAGAGCCCCAAGAGATTAGGCAAGAGCCAAGAAAGTGTGCCATACCTGAAGTGCTCTTCCTATCAACAAGAAAACTAGCATAATCTGCATCTGTGTACCCAATAAGATCAATTGAACTACCTTTGGGGTACCACAAGCACAGATCTGTTGTTCCCACAAGATATCTAAGTATCCTTCTAACAACCTTCAAATGAGACTCTTTTGGATTGCTTTGAAACCTGGCACATAATCCAACAGAGAACACAATGTCAGGCCTACTTGCTGTTAGATAAAGGAGGGAGCCAATCATCCCTCTATATAGTGAGGCTTCAACATCTTTTCCCTTTAGATTAGAATCTAATTTAGTGGATGTGGGAACAGGTGTATCATAAGCCTTGCTGTTCTCCATGCCAAATTTCTTCAGCAACTCTTTCAAGTACTTTTGCTGATGAATCATGATTCCATTTTCCATTTGGTTAATCTGCAATCCTAGAAAGAATCCTAATTCTCCCATCATGCTCATCTATAACTCACTCTGCATAAGATTGGTAAACTCATCACATAGTACCTGATTAGTAGCACCAAATAAAATATCATCAACATAAATTTGTACTATAATTAAGTCGTTCCCTCTAGTTTTGATGAACAATGTCTTATCCACTGTTCCCCTCTTATATTCATTCTCCATTAAAAATGTAGATAACCTTTCATACCAAGCTCTTGGAGCTTGTTTCAATCCATATAATGCTTTGTCTAGCTTGTATACATCATGATGGGGGAACAGCTTGTCCTCAAAACCAGGTGGCTGCTCTACATATACCTCTTCCTTCAAGTAGCCATTCAGGAAGGCAGTCTTTACATCCATCTGAAACAATTTCATATTCATGTGAGCAACATAAGCAATCAAAATTCTAATGGCCTCTAGTCTAGCTATAGGTGCAAAAGTTTCATCATAGTCAATTCCTTCTTGTTGATTGTACCCTTGCACCACTAGCCTTGCTTTATTTTTGACTATTGTACCTAGGTCATCCAATTTTTTTCTGAAGACCCATTTTGTACCAATGACTAACCTGTCCTATGGTCTAGATACAAGATGCCAAACCTGGTTCCTATGAAACTGATTTAATTCATCTTACATTGCTAGAACCCAATCAGGATCGGTTAAAGCCATTTTGTAGTCAATTGGCTCTGCACTAGACAGGAAGGAATAAAAAGCACAAAAGTTTTGAAAAACATTTCTTCTCGTTTGAATTCCCTTGTTAATGTTACTAATGATCTAATCTGGGGGATGAGAGGGTAGGTATTTATAACTTTTGAAAGTGAAATCATTTTGTGCTTCTTCATTAGGTTGGGAACTAGCATGATCATGAATCACTTCTTCTTCTGTAGAACCAGAAGAGTTTATGTTCATGCTGTTTCCATTAACATCACTTACCTCAGGTTTAGGGGAGGCCTCTTCATCCATTCCCCCTAAACTACTTACGTGTCTGTCACTTTGGAAGCCATTAGGTCTTGGTTCTCCTTCTGAATTCTCGTTGTTCTCATTTTCTTCTCTAGGATTTTCACCATCATCATCTGGTGAAGCATTAGGATAGCCTAGAACTGCTTGTACTTCACTTAGAGAACCAGTGTCATGGTTCCCCGTAAACTCCATCAATCCAATCATTTCATCAGGTTGTACCTGCACAATCTCAGAAGACATGTTAATTTCATCAAAAATGACATGAACACTTTCCTCAATACACAAAGTCCTCTTATTAAAGACTCTATATGCTTTTCTTTGAGAAGAATATCCAAGAAAGATTCCTTCATCACTCCTAGGATCAAATTTATCTAGCTAGTTCTTCCCATTGTTATGTACATAACATTTGCATCCAAAAACACGAAAGTATGCAATATTAGGCTTTCGACCTTTAAGGAGTTCATAGGGAGTCTTATTTAACTTTGGTCTAATAAGACCTCTATTTAGTATGTAGCAAGCAGTGTCAACAACTTCACCCCAGAAACTCTTGGGGAGACCACTCTCGATGAGCATCGTCCTCGCCATTTCCTCAAGAGTTCTATTCTTTCTTTCAACAACACCATTTTGTTGTGGTTTTCTGGGGGCTGAGAAGTTGTGACTAACTCCTTGTTCCCTATAATAATCAACAAAGTTAGCATTATCAAATTCAGTACCATGGTCTGATCTTATCGACACCAGCTTGTGAGAAAGCTGGTTCTCAACCTGCTTCACCAATGCTACCCACTCGTCAAATGTTTCATCTTTTGAATGTAGCATTATCACCCAAGTGTACCTGGAATAATCATCAACCATAACACAGACATATCTATGACCTCTTCAACTTTGTACTCTCATGGGACCACATAAATCAATGTGTACAAGTTCGAAGGGTCTGCTGGTACTCAAAACTGTTTTAGGCTTAAAAGAGATCTTGACCTGTTTCCCTTTGACATTTGGAACAAACTTTATCTGCCTCGTACGTGATGTTAGGGAGTCTTACCACCAAGTCACGAGATTTTAGTTTATTCAAGAGTGTCAAGCTAGCATGTCTGAATCTCTTATGCCAAATCCATTGATTATTGTCAGACACAGCTCTTAAACAAACAGACTTGTCTTGAGGAATTTTATCCAGAAAGGTAATGTAAACATCATGTTTCCTGATTCCCTCACACACAAGCTTGCTTGTTAGAGAGTTAATTATGTGACAAAGATTAGTGTTATGTTGTAAGCAAACAAATACTCAAAACTCAACTCTATTACCTTTGTCACATAATTGAGAAATACTCAAAATATTATGTTGTAAGCCTTCAACATAATACACATCATCAATTGTATTTGAAAGTGTCTTACCTACTTTACCTAACCCAGTGATGGTTCCCTTGCTGTTATCTCCAAAGGTGACACTTCCACCATCAAAGGCTACTAGTGAAAGGAATTGCTTCTTATCCCCGGACATGTGTCTTGAGCACCCACTGTCCAAATACCAATAGGTACTTTCCTTCACTTTAGCCTGCAAGAACAAATTAAATATTAGATTTAGGAACCCAAACATCCTTGGGTTCCTTTTCAATAACAATAAGCTCTTGTTGATCTTTTCTTCTCCAGACCAATTTCATATGTTTATTGCTCTTATTCACACTGTTCCTCCTAGCTTGACATTCATGAATCTTATATCTACTCATACCATAATGATAGCAAACAAACATCTCTTTGTTCATAACATATTTACCACTTTTGAATTCTTTAATCCAAGTGGTTTCTCTGGGGGACCAGTTAGTCCTGGTTCTCTGTTTGGTATATCCAAGACCAACCTTCCCTTTGTTACCTTTCGATGAGGTTAAAAGACTCAAAGTTTCCTGTGCAGTCAATAATTTTTCAACATGTCTATGACTATCATGAAGTTCCTTTTCTCTGGTTTCAAGAGTCTTAGTCAACAACTCATTTTTCTCTTTTAGAAAATCAAAATTACTTTTTAAGGCTTCAAGTTGTAAATTAAGCTTTGAAACCATAGAGTCAATAGTCATGTCAGCAACTAATGGCTGCTTGCCCTATTTCAATTGATAGATTTCAGCATGCAATTCATAAATAGTATTTTCATATTTATTTATTACATCACTAATTTCTATGCTGGTACCTGAAGGGGAAACGGTGAACTGAGCATCTTTAAGTGAAGTAATTTCCTTGAGAGAATTTTCCAGATTGCAAGCCAATATCTCAAAGGCTTTCATTAAAGAAGTTCTACTATAGAAATTTGCTTTACCTCTAGCTACTAAAAAATCAAGAGATTCACTAGTGGTTGATAAGTCTCTAGGGAACCAGGAGGTCAGGTCTTCTTCACCATCACTAGGATAGTCAGGTTTAGAAGATCTTGCCTTTTCCAATTCCACTTTACACTTGTCCAATTCAACTTCTAGCTCTTCCATTTGATTTTTCAGATCATGGGAAACTTCTTCTAGGTAGTCACAACTAGCAACAACAGTTTCACATTCAGCACGTTTTTCTTTAAGCTCTCTTTTGCCAGTAATGTAAGTTACACCCAATTTATAGCATTCATCTAATAAAGAGTCAATACAAGCAATCATATTATCTCTATCATATTCATGCATATCTTTTCTAACTTGCTCTAAGTTTACCTTGTGTTCATGTAGTACATCCTTCTTTGCCATCAAGCATTTTCTGAATGCACTGGTTCTCCCTTTGGTTCCTAGATTAGTGTTGTTTTCCTTAATGTTTGCAAAGGCGGTCAAGAAAACATCAGAGTTAGGTGATTCTTCATCCTCATCAGACCCTAAAATCAGACTCACCCCACATGGATGCTATCATAGTATTCTTGAAGGCTCGTTTATCTCCGGATTGGGACTGTTTTTCCTTCCACCTAGGACAATCTCGAATAAGATGTCCCTTATCACCACACTTGAAGCAACCTGTAAAAGAGAGGTTAGACTTCTTAAAATTCTTACCTTTGAAGTTCTTCCTCTAGTCTCGAAGTGATCTCTCAAATCTTTTAGCAATGATGCCAATCTCATCTTCTTCCTCTTCTACTGTTCCCTTAAGAGCCATGCCTCTGGCTGGTTCTTTCTCAGACTTATAATCAATCAACATCTCATGAGTCATGAGGGAGCCAATCAGCTGTTCTAGAGACAAGGTGGATAGATCTTTTGCTTCATAGACTACTGTTACTTTGGCTGTCCATGCATCTGTCAAGCTGCGCAAAACTTTTCTCACAAGATCCTCATCAGAAGAGTTCTTACCAAGAGATCTAAGATCATTGATGATTGTCATAAATCTACGAAAAAAATCATTAATCTTTTCATTTTTATTCATAGAAAACAGGTCATACTTAGAGATAAGTAAATCAATTTTGGACCTTTTTACCTCGCTGGTTCCCTCAAAAGCAAGTTCGAGGGTATCCCAAATCTCTTTGGCATTGCTGCAACCTAAGATCCGGTTTATTTCATTCTCACCTATAGCTTGTTGTAGAATTGACATTGCTTTGGCATTCTTCTCCAGCAGTTTGTAATCAGCAGATACTAATTCACTGTTTTCTTGGGAACCAGGTTTCCCTCAGCATCTGTCTTGGGGATGGTGTTGGGACCATTCTTGACAACTAGCCAACATTCATAGTCAATTCCCATGATTACATTCTTGATCCTATTCTTCCACCAAGCGTAGTTATTTTCGTTGAACTTTGGTGTCTTGTTGTCATAACCCATAGCATTTAGATCTTGAGTACTCATGCTTGACTCCTCTAGATGTTACTCTTGTGAGAAGCCTAGACTTTGATACCAATTGAAGGTTTTAGAGCACTCAAGAGGGGGGGGGGGGGGTGAATTGAGTGTTAAGTAGCCTTGGCCTATTTTTCTTTCTTTTCGATCTATGAGAGGAACTAGTTGGGCTGGTTCCTGTAAGCAACAGAATGTACGAAAGGCAATAAAGAAAAAACAAGATTTAATGAGGTTCAGCCAACTATGGCCTACGTCCTCCTACCCTATGCTCCTTTATTAATCTACTCCGAAAAATAAAGAACACAGACGCTCTACTGTTTCCCTACTCCGGGAACCAGTATACCCCATCACTCTACTCCGAATGTGCGCTCAACTTACACTAGTAAGCCCCTTGTGTTTGAACTCACAAACACTCACCCAGCCTTTCAACCCCTCTGTTGAAGGCTTTGACAAAATCAAATGTTCTCTTTTAATCTCACTTCTAAAAGCTAATTAAGAGAAAATGTTTAAGCTCTAATAGTGCTCTTGTATATGAATCGATGAATAGGCTTTTGTGCTTAAGTGTATATGGCTCTCAAATATACTCCTTTTTAATTTCGGAGAGACTTATCAGAATATGAGAGACTAGATGGGTTTATATACTTGGATACAAAAACCCTAATTTCCTTAAATCACATAAACTTAATGAGCAAGTAATAGCGTGATTTTAGGAAAGTATTTATCTTATATGATTTAATCATAAAGATAGAATCAAATAAGATAGATACTCCTAGTTTTTAGGTAACCATAATATTATCATCTAATCTCCAGCTGCTTAGGATATTTTTAGAATAATTCTTTAAAAAAGTATTTTTACAAAATCTTTTATTTTTCTCAAAACATACAGCTCGGATATTCCGTACAGTGAACTGGTTCCTCAACCTGGTTCCCTGAATTGAGTATGTTATGAGTTCTGTTCCAGCTTTGTACCAGAATTCATAATATGACTCGATACACTTATAAGCACTTATTTTACCCAAAAATGCAAGTCATACTACGGAGCACATTACATGATTTAAGCATTAAAGTACAAATCTTCTTTTCTTCATGTAATCTTCAAGACTTGAATCTTCCTTGAATACTTCCATTTTGAGCAATGTATCTTTCTTCGAATGTCTTCAAAAGGCCTCCATGCTCCAAGTCTTGGAATCAACTTAACTATTGTACATGTAACATGGTTAATGTACAATAAAGAGTATTTGACTGCTTTTTAGCATAGCAATCTAGGAAACAGTTCCTACTAGTTTCCCACCAGTACATGGATCAATTTACATCCAACCATTTCCTACATATAGACAAGTTAGTTAAACAAATAACATAAATAAGTAATAACTTATCTAGGAAAACAGTGTTCAATTCCAGCTGGTTTCCAGCCAACTATTCGCAATGCTTATTGTAACCTGTTTCTGTTTGTCATCACTCAAAACCTAAGGGACTCAACACTAACTTTATTTCATTCATTGAAACAAGTCTTGCAAAATTCGAAGAGAACCCAGCTGGAATACAAAAGCTGATCTTCTTCTTCCTTGAAAGTGTGAACCAAGCTGGAGGAAGATACCACCATTTACCATGTTCTTAAGGAGCTAATTTAGTTTACCCCATAGAAGCCATATCTCTCATAACTTTAACCCCATCCTTGGTTTTATCGGGCATATTCAAGAGCGTCCCAACAATGGCATCACAAATGTTCTTCTTAATGTGCATGACATCAAGGCAATGTCGTACCTCCAAATGGTGCTAATAGAGAAGACTTTGAAACACATAGCTCTTTAAAAACATGGTTTCAATGCCCTTCAACCGGTCATATACTTCACTCACATGTAGAGGGAGACGAACTTCTCGAAACTCTATAGAGCCATTAAAATCTTTCCTCTTTCTTTTAAAAGGATGATCTTCTGGAGGTACTTGTGAAAACCCATATAAACATATGGTTCCCATAATTTTGTAGGCACACAATGTTTATATCTTCTTCACATACCGAGCATGCAGTCTTCCCCTTCATAGCATAACTAGAAAGATTTCCATAAGTTGGGAAATCATTGATTATGCAGAAGATCACGGCACGTAAAGTGAAATTTGATTTAGAGTAAGCATAAAAAACCTAGACACCTTCCTCCCACAACAACCTCAAGTCATCAATAAGAGGGGCAAGATATACACCTATTTCATTACTAGGTTGTTCAATTTGAGATATAAGAAGTGACAACATGATATATTTATTCTTTATTCATAACCAAGGTGGCAAATTATAAATAATGAGATCAATCGGCCAAGTGTTGTACTGGGTGCTTAAGGTCCAGAACATATTCTTTCCATTCTTGCAAAGACCTGGCCTAAGATTCCAATCTTCCCCACCAAAATCCATGAACATCCTATCAATGTTTCTCCATTGATGAGAATCAGCCGAATGCCTTAACAACCCATCTTTCTTCCCCCCTCAGCAAGCCACCATAGCAATTTCATATTACTATCCTCTGAGTAAAGTTGCTTAAACCTTGGTATAATTAGAAGATACCATAGAACCTTGGCCTGTATCCTCTTCTTTCTCAAATCGAGTTCATTGTGCTTCTTCTTGTAATGGGGAACTCCACATAATGGGCATTCATCTAGATCCGCATACTCATTCCAATATAGAACACAATCATTTTTACACACATGGATCTTCACATAATCCATTCCCATAGGAAACATGAGTTACTTAGCCTCGTAGGTATAAAGTGGTAGTTCATTTCCCTTAGGAAGCATATTAGATTTAACTTCTAAGAAGTGTGTGAAGCATATTAGATTTAACTTCTAACAAGTGTGTGAAACTCTTATCAATCCAATTATGGCATGCCTTTAAGTTGAAGAGCTTCATGATAGCGCTCAATTTGGTGTGTGAAATACAAGAAGGATACAGAGGCTTTTTTGGAGCTCTAAGGATTTCATCAAAGATATGAGGACGACCTGTGAAATCATCCTCAACATCATGCATCATATCATCTATTCTATCCTCTTCCACTCTATCCTCATTATTACCCTCGTCATATACCTCATTAACATTGAACCCATCTTTATTACAAGGGTTCTTCTCCCTACTAGTGCACTTACTATCGCTTAAGCCAAAATCTAATATTTCACCATGCCAATTCCATATCCTATAATCTACTCTAAAACCTTGATGAATTATATGATATTTGATTTCACTAATGTCACGATAACCCCTAGAGTTGTTACAATCACAACAAGGACACAATATTATCTTCGAATGATTGTCTATGCGATGGAGTCTCGTACGAAGAGAGAGAATGTTAGGGAGTGGGTGTTGTGGGGTTATAGAATAAGAGAGTGGGTGTTGTGGGGTTACAGCTATAGAAGAAGAGGGTGGGTTTTAGGAGTTTTTTCATGCGTTAAAGGTTTGGGAATGGGAGTATTGCAGTGGAGATTATTTAGTTCAAGTCTTTCGTGTTTTGAAATGGCTTGGAATAGGGAATTCTCCATAATATATTAATGAATAAATGATGTGATTATCTAAAATAATGTAGTACTTATAACCACAAGTGATGAAGTTAAATAAAACATCGCAAGATTTATGACAAATGTTGTGGTGTGTTATTTAACCGCAGTACTTGTGGTTATAAGTGTTGCTTTATTTTAGATAATCGCAACATTTAATGTAAAGGTATATTCTCTATATTTATGTGCATTGAAATATATTTAACCGCAACATTTAAGACGAAGCAATTAAAGTGTTTTCTACTAGTGTTGGATGTTCTCATCGTATACAAGTTATTATCTCAGTTATAGAATTAAACATCTCAGATATTATATTTATTATCTCAGTTATAGAAATAAAGGTCTTACATATACATAAAAAGATCTCAAGTATTGTATTTTTTATTTCAATTTATGTTCTGATCATATATAAGTTATTATCTCAGTTATAGAATCAAACATCTCAGATATTTGATTTATTATCTCAGTTATAGAAATAAAGGTCTCAGATATACAAATAAAGATCTCAAGTATTTTATTTATTATCTTAGTTATACAAATAAATGTCTTAAATTTACTTCTAGAGATATTTATATCTATACCTATACCTGAGACCTTTATTAAAATAGGTAATGCATTTGTTATCTCAGATATACAAATAAAGATCTCAGTTATTATATATATTATCTAAGTAATACAAATAAAGGTCTTAAATTTAATTTCTGAGATCTTTATGTCTATACCTAAGACCATTTATTATCCCAGATATACCAATAAAATATCTCTGATATACAAATAAAGGTCTCATTTATTGAATTTATTATCTCAGGTATTGAGTTTATTATTACCAATATTCAATTTAATATGTCTAACGGACATTTAAAATTAAATACAAGCTATTATCTTAGTATATAAATTATAATCTAATATTAAAACGATTTAATATCAAGTAAACAAATTCTAATATCAGATTCTTAGCAATTATATCAGATATGTAAATTCAAAATTAAAGATTACCAAGTGAAAAACATTAAGATCTATGTATAATAATATGATAGTTACCTTCACATTTTGAGTTTTTCAAATCTTCATTATTTGATTTAGAAACATCCTATATTTGTCAGAGTCCTAACCCCTAACACTTTTACCTTCATAGAACAAGTCCTTTAGAACCTAAAACTAGAATTTAGTTTGATCTAATATTAATCCTTTCTTTAGTTGAGCTAGCTTGTAGGTGAACTGCTAGAGTTTGATATCTATTTGAAGCCATCCTCTACGGATTTGACCCTTACTTTCCCATTACTCGTAATAGGTGAAGTCAAGGTCTAATTGATAGTAGGTGTTATAACGACCAATATCTAACCCTATCAACGAGTCTTTAGAGAACTCATCAAATGACTAGGCATAGTTAATGTAATAAGAAGGACTAAATTTGCAGTGAAAGTGTCCTTGATCGTTATGAAATTACTAAATATATATTGAGATAGCAATGAAGATAATAAATTTAATTATTTTAGTATCATAACGTTTTTCTAGAAACTAATTGCGATACATAGGTTTATAAATTAGGCCCACAACTAATGTAACTAGGTCCTTAGAGATCACACAATAAACCATATGGATCAGGTTTCTCTAAGCCCATTTATCTAATGGGTAGGATGGCCTAATAGGAGTGGATTAGGGTTTATGTGCATGATTGATTAAATATATATGAGATCAATCATGTCATATCGCATACACAAAAACCTTAAAATCACTAAATCCTAAACCTACTCAAACCCTTATCGTCCTTAGGAGGACAAGAAAAGTTGTGTACAAGTATATGTTGTAATCCTAGTACGTGTTGAATAATTAGAGGAACTAAATTTGTGGTTTAACTTTTTTCTATTCGATTGTTGAAACAATGCATGAGATCGTACGATTAGGTGTTAGGATATGTTTCCTAAAATTTTGATAATCGCACCTAATAGTCTTATAGTGGTATCAATTTTTGTAGGGGATTTTTTTGTAAATTTGAAGGGTTGATGAGCCCAACTAAGTTTTGGATGGATGATTAGATGAGTGAATCACCACTTGGGAGCTTAGTTTTTTACAATCTAACCTTCCTTTTTCGGTGAAGAGAAAGCAAAGGGCTTCCCCCCATTATTGCCCTACTTAATTTGCGTGTCATTAAGGATTTGCTACGCGGCTTTGTGAAGTTGTTATGGGTCAAAGAGTTACCACTAAACACTTAAGGATGGTTTAGACACCGAATTGGGTTTGAATCCCAATATGACTAACATGAGTAATGTTTGAACCATGACAAGGTCTGGGAATGAGAAATATATTTCAAACCAAGAATGATGTGCTAAACAATTTACTTAAGATGAAGAACAAATTAGGTTTAGCTCCCAGAAAAAAAAGGAAATCACAAGATAAAGAACACTCTAATTTAGTTGGCTGGCAAGTTATGTATTATGCATGTAAGTCTAAATCAGGTGATTACTTTGTTTAATGTCCATAAGTTTAAGAGTTCTTATGGCCGGTTGTCCAAGATTATTTTACTTAGGCATGATCTGCATTACAACAAGTCTTAATTTATTCATAAGATAATGGTGAACATACGCATTCATTACATAGTAAGGTTCATGAAGTAAAAGCACATAGTTAAAAGTAAAAAATAAAAATAAAAACATTTAAGGTGATATAGGGGCTTTTAACGTGCTAAGGTTTGATGAACCCAACTAGGTTTCGGGTGGATGATTAGATGAGTGAATCGCCACTGGAGAGTCTAGTTTTAACAACCCAATATTCCTTTTTTAGTGAAGAGAAAGGAAAGGACTCTCCCACCTAGTGCCTTACTTAATTTATACATTGTTAAGGTTTAGCTATGTGACTTTCCAAAATCAAAAGGGCCAAGGAGTGGCCACCAAAAATTTATAGCATATTCAGACAACGTTGGGCTTGAATCCCAAAATAACTCACGTAAGTGGTCTTCAAAACATGAGAAGGTTTGGGAATTAGCAACTTATTTTAATTCAAGGATGTGTGCAAATAATTGACATTGAGACGGAGAACAAGTCAGTTTTAGTCCTAGGCAAACATGACAAAACAAGTGTAAGATACATTTTAGGTTTAGTGAGTTAGGTAAGTTAAGATTCCTGTCTATAAATCTAGATTAGGTGACCACTTTGTTAATTGTCCATAAGATTAATATGTAAATATGTCCAATTGTCCATTAATTATCTTATTAGGCATGGAATTCTATCAATTGATCTTTGTTTAAATCATAAGTAAATGGTGATCATGAAAATTCATTATAAGATTAGAATTATACAATAGAGTACAATAATCAAAATAAGAGGTATAAAATAAGAGACAAGAGCCAATAAATAAGGTTAGTAAAATGCAAGATAAGTACGTTGCATGATAAGTTAAAGGGTTTTATGATCAGATGGAGAAGGAAGCCTAAAAAGACATTTCTCGATGATAAACTCCAACTTGAAGATGAGTTTAATTCATGATGGCATATGTGACTTAACAATAAAACATCATTGACTTAAAATGCAAAAATAGAAGTCAAGGTATGATTTATGAAATCTAAACATGAAATGAGCCTTAGGATAACTCCTAAGTATTTATTCAAGTATGATATGTACATAGGGCTTGCTCATGAAAATGGGTCAAAAGTTGAGTCTAGAAAGATTGGAGATGTCCAAATCTATGAATCATAGAATAAGTAAAAGAAGCAAAAGTGACATAAAATAATTTGTTATAAGTGAAATTGAAGGGGAGGGAGCTAATAAGATAACGAGAGGAGACTAATCTATCAAAAATGGTTCCTTGATTAGAATTCTCAATATTAGGGTTTTGATACTTTACCTAGTTAAGTATGAGTTATTCTTAGCTCTTCATGAAAAAGATACATTGAAAATAAAATTTTGGAGTTCATCACAAGATATCATCAAGAGTGATGACTCTTTGGTTGATCAAGGCTCATAAGTAATTACTTAAAAACTAAAATAAATGTATATGTAGAAGGGGTTTGCGCCTTCCATAATCATCACAAAAATAGACTAATCAAAGACCTTATATGGGTGTAGACACACCAAGATCTAAGACTAGAAAGTGAAAGGGGTAGAAGTAGACAAAGCTAGATTGAATTTTAGAAGGGTCCTCAGGGTTTACTATTGAGGATAATTCCTTTACTTGAGTCTTGCTTGAGTAAATGTTGATGGAGTAATGGTTGCTTTATGTTGGAAGGCAAAAGGTATGCCTTGAATGCATGGATTTTCAGTTTATTTGTTCTTAGGAGTGTTTGAGAGTGTTTAAGAGTGGATATTAGCAGAGTAATGGTGCTCTAAAATTATGAAAAATGCCGGCTCTTTGCTCATGAAATAAGGGGTTATATATTGGCAAAATAAGTCAGTTTCTTAAGTATTGGATACCAACTTAGGGCGTTGAATGCTAGGAGTGGGTGTTGGACACTCAAGAAAGGAATCTTTTGCTTAAATTAAAAGAGGCTTGAAAGGAGACAAGAGTGCTTTGGGCTGGCGCACAAGGTTGAGCATAACACGCTAGGGGTGTGCATAAACAGTTAACCTTACCGTTAATCCTTAACGGTACGGTTAACCATTATAATGGTTATTAAAAAAGGCTAGCCGTAACTGTACCATTAAGTAATGATAACCGATAAACGGTTAATCAGTATTTAGAGGTACGGTTAACGGTTAACCACTAACCGTTTCATTCCATTTTTATACACTTGTACACTTGATATTGAGAAATTATAATGATTTATTAGCTTATTTGGGTCTTCTACAATAGTAATAACACATATCTATATAAGGATTAATCATGCATAAAAAAAACTTGTGATATTCATTCATGTTTTAGCCTTTTAAGTTTCATTTTTTAAATAACAATAACAGTTAACTGTTACAAAAATTTCATTACTGTAACTGTAACCATTAATTTTCAACGGTTTGATAAAGTAATAGCTAATATGAATCAGTTATACATCGTTAATGGTTACGGTTATTTGGCACATCCCTATCTAACGCCTAAGCTGGACATTGGATGCATGAACTGATAGTTGATCAGATTCTATTTTAATTTAGGCACTTGGAGCATGTTGTGCGTTTGACGCCTAGGCCTAGTGTCAGACACTAAGATGGCGCTTAATGCACTAACTAGGCATTGGACATCTAAAGCTAGTTGAGATTCAATTTCTACGCTCAACGCCAACTTCGAGCATTGGGCATTTGTGGTTTGAGCGACCTACTTCTTGCATGGTTTGGCGTTTGTTTTTTTGTGATGTTTTTTGTGTTTTGGGGTTATGTGTTTGGGCCAATGCATTTTGGGCTCAGGTTTGTGAATGAGATTTTTTAAGGTTCGTCTTTAAGGTGATTTTGTGTTTACGTACACTCAAAATCGACCTAAGCTAAGTCAACCTATATGGGTTGGTTTGTCATTGGAGCGCTAGTCGAAAAGATACGATTTCGTTTCTACAGAAGCCCCCACTTTGACTGAGTCCTGAAGGTCAAAGTACGACTCGAGCTAAAGAAAGACTTGAGATGCTCTACAATCCCAAATCAATCTTCTAACGCTCATACCTACAAAACAAGTAAGGTTTAGTATGTAAGATACCTATCCATCGGGTATTGCTAAACCGATTCCATTGAGGATGGGAAATCGCAGCGATTAGCCTAGATGCCTAGCATCAGCACCTCAAGGTGGTCCGCTAGGGGAGACTAGTGCTAATGAAAAGCCGCTATCAAAATGGTGCGACTTATAGATAGGCCTGATGCTCCAATGGGGAGCTGCTGCCAAAATTGGTGCGGCTCATAAGTTGCATGGATGTGCAAACAAGGGAGTCATTGTTAGGGGTGGCTTGGCTTAGAGACATGGTGTATTGTTCAAATAAAGAGTCTTTATCATGGTGGTATGGCTTATAGACATAACCTGATGTGTTAGCGAGACATAGACTACTGTGCTAGATAGGTATGGCCTGCTATGCTAGAGAGATATGGTCTGTTTAGCTAGAGATACATGACCTGCTGTGTCAAAGAGACATAGTCTGCTGTGTCAAAGAGACATGGCCTGCTATGCCAAAAGAGGGCCGTTGTCGGGATGACATGACATAAAATTGAGGAGGGATTGAAACTATTGTTCCTTACGCTCATGCAATTTACTAAGGAAGCATTAGAGCGTGAGGTGGGTGCTATCTTACTCCATTCAGGATTTTTCTTTGTCCTAGTCCCTTAACTTGAGCGAATTTCACAACTTTTGATGATCTAGCTCAATTTTTGGTTGACTGAGCTATAGTGATCATTAATTTTAAAGAGTTTACTACCTTTTACGTTATATATAGAAGAACCCTATTAGGGAATTTATCAATTTGAACTTCCATTGGGGAGACTTCTTTTGAGGGACTTAAATGATTTATGAGGACATCTCCCTTTTTACCCCTTAGGGAGTTTACTTATTGGGGATGTTTGTTTGCTAGGGAATTTTACCCATAAGGGATTTTTTTGCTGGGAAGCTCCATGGGAAGAAAGGTTTTGACTGAATCATCAGGGGATTCATGAGGATTTCTAAGCGTACATATTTGACTCGGTTAGGGATTTTGCTGAACCCAAAGTTTCCTTAATTTGCTTAGCATATTGTTGGGATGCCTTTTGAGCCTAATGATCAGCTTGACCCATTTTTCATATCATAGGGTTGCATCTAGGGTCATAAGGGTAGGCTTAAACCACTACCCATAATATAGGGACGTATCACAAGCCATAGAGACCCGTCTTGACCCGCTGCACGTACTATAGGGATGCCTCCTGATCCATAGGGATCACTACGTATTTTAAGGATGCCTCCCAAGCCTAGGTTTTCTTATCCTGATTTGCATATAATATGGATGTCATGGTCATAGGGTTGAAATTACAGAATCACTAGGGTGCTTAAGGTTCACTTAAAGTGTTTCGGCGTCAAACCAGGTCGACCCAACTTTTTGGATTTTAGAAAATGAGCATCTAGAATGCTTATTAGTAGCACATGGGAATTTGGATCTTTTTAACACATATTTAAAGTTTTCTTAGCCCTCTTGCATGATTTTGGGAGCAAAAGACCAAGAATCCTTCATTTTATTTCACGCAACGACTATCTAGCTTGGTCTCTAGTGCGCATTGGGACATAAGAGTAAGCGTCAGACGTTAAGGCAGTGCATCATACATGAGAGGTCTAGGCCTTTGACGCTGAGACTGAGCTGGACACGGATTTTGAGCATCAGATGAACGCGCTAGGTTAAAATAAAATTGATCCTAAGTTTTTAGTCTCCCACTTTGGCTTCCAAGGATTTATTCTTTAAGGATTTTTACATCACCCTTTGCATAATTCATGTAACTTTACTCGAATTTACCATCGTTTTATTTTGTGGATATTTGTGGCAATTATTTGGTGTAATTTCTTAGTATATATAAAGATAGTGTGTAGGTATGTTTTTACACAAAATGTAGAAATGTTGTGGAGTTTTGAGTCGGTTCTGGTGAAGTTTCATAAAGAGGCCAAAATTTTGTGGGCGTTTATGGTGCTCATAGTTTTGATTGATTTTCTTTTCTTAATAATACTCAATTATACTTATGGGTGATGAATTGTGTGTTTGGGAGTCATGAATTCCCGTTTTGGTTGTGTTTTGCAAAATGGGTCAGTTTTTAAGTCCTTGATTTCTTCATGCTAAAAGGGCAGTGATGGCTTATGTTTTTTGTGTTAATTTTGTTGTTTGTTGATGGATTAGGCTTTGAGTCATATTTTGTGTGACAACCCTTTGAGCTTCGTTCGTTTTAAGAAAATCGAGTTTTTGATTGTTTAGGGAAATATTGACCTTATAGGGTTCTTGTAAGCTTATGAACTACATTTTTAGGCTATACCATGACATTTTGTAGCCCATTTCTTACTTAAAATATTATAATTTCGATGATTTGATGAAAATTAGTGAATTTTCAATGCGACTTGCCATGCTCAGGCTTTGATGAGTGATTGTGTCTATGTGAAAGTCTATGAACTTTCGTTGAACTTGAGCTTGTGTTTTGAGAGCATAAATTTTAGTTTATGCATTTAAATGAACCCCTTGTGTGATTAAGACTTATTGTAGTGGAATTTGCAAATTTTTAGGTATGGTGCATATATGCTACTTTAGAGGTATTGGAACCTTTAGCTCTATAATGTTTTAGACTCGGAGTCTCTACATTGGACTTGATATTGAGTGCCTTTTTTGGTTCCTTTGACAAGATGGCACCTCGCACTAAACATCGAGCGGCGACAGATATAGTTGTGTCGTCTAAGGTTGAGGGATTACCCAAGGAAAAGGTTGTGTTTTAAGGCCGCCACACATATTGTTGTCGGCGCGGGTGGATGCCGGATTAGTTAGTGTTCCTCCCAATGGAACACCTTTCTTATTGCCCCATGATGGGCAAGGTGAGTCAACTTCTTCTTTGATATTAGAAGTTTGATTCTCTGATATGAATATGTTTTGATTTCAAGATGATGACTTGTACGTGCGGACTTTTAGCTCCATGAAGAGCTTCCCCTCATTTCTAAAGATGGTTGAGCAAATTGAGAGATAGTAGGCTATATAAGCTAGTGTTTAGCTAGGCTATTTTGGTCGGTTGCCCCGTTATTTATTCATTTGAGTAGGACTTGGATTCTGACCCAAGGCCTCGTAGAGTGTTGGTGAGATATCACCAACAATTTCTACATCCCATGGGGTGAGTTGAATATCACCCGTATGGACTTTGATATGATTGCGGGCCTATAATTCTTTGAGCGGCCCATAGAGTTGAACTTTAACCTTCGCTTCAAGCATACGGGGGTGACTAGATTACTTTGCCTTATTACAACCACTATACCCAATAAGGCCGTGAGCGTTGGGTATGTAAAAATTGCAAAGGGCCTTAAGATACGAGACACAACTGACGAGCAGATGGTTCAGATTCTGCTCCTCCTCATGGTGAGCTGGCTGATACACCCTGACAAGAGTAGTCAGGCTTCCCTGAGGTTATTGACCTTATTATGGGACCTTGATGCATTCCATTTATAACAGGGGAGGCTTAGCATATGCCCACCTCCTATATGAGAGGGAGAGGCAGTGAGGGGCTGAGTCGATAGTCGGATCTTGGTATGTTTCATGTTACTGGTTATGGAGGTATTTTCTTAATATTTTCCTCTTTTACCTTGTTTTCAGTTTTTCTAAGCCTATTTTGATATATTTTCTTTTACATGCAACTGAGGGCCTTTGAATACTTCCCAAATCTTGCTCCTACCAGACCAAAAGATAGACAATTCTCGGTAGGTGCCTCATGGGATGGGCGTGAAAAAGAAGGGGGTCTTCTTAGGCCAGATCTGGATGACACTCTTTCTCTTTAACCCATAATTAGTAAGCTTTGTTTTCATGATCTTGTATGCTTTGTACCTTGTTGTTTGTGACCTTACGTAATGAATTTTTAAAAAATATGTCAATTTTGGCCCTTGGGTCGATATTGAGTCCCCGGAGGGTGTAGAGAGGGCTTTCTTTCTGAAAACTCTAAGAACTCCCATGTGGGGCTTATGGAGGCTCATGTGGTATCTAAGAGAGCAAGTGAGCAGGCAACACTCGATTTCGGAGTTTCTAAATCTGATGGACCCTTTAGATACTATGTTGGAATTTAAGCTTAGATCAGCTTTTGCATCAAGCCTCTATTGAGAACCTGAGTGTTTGATAGGTTAGGGATCGGTAGTCATGGCATCTACTATAAAAAAAACCTTGACTTAACCTATTATAAGTAATGGAAAAGTAAGGGTCGAATCCATAGGAAAAGGCTTCTAATAGTTACCAAATTCTAGTAGTTCAACTACAAGCTAGCTCAAACTAAAGTTAGAATTAGATTAAAATCTAACTAAAACCTAAAGCCCTAGAAATTGGATTCAAAATTAGATAACACGAGGCTCACAAAGTCACTATCGATCTTTGCATCAAACCTAAAACATGCTGTAGGGAAGGGGATCTAACCAGAAACCAACCTCTTGTTCATCTTCAAGGAAGGAGTATTACAATTGGGTTTTCTCTCCTAATTGCATTCTAAATCATCCAAGCAACACAATAAATTCAAAACAAAAACCAATTGCTTGAAAGTCAACAACATTTAATATCAGGTCACTACCTAAATGAGCATTTTTCAATGTCTTTGACCGCAAATGAAAATAAACTATATGGCTAATATAGGCTCTAACCAAAACCTGACATCAAATCACACATTATTCATCAAGAAATTAACTCCAAGCTTTAAATAGCATTCATGCTCAAGATCGGGTTTTCACCCTAACCCCTTAATAATATAACTACTCATATTAGAATTAACAAACATCACAATATAAATAAAGATGGACATACTACCAATTCATGGACAAAAATTAGCTATTCTATGTGAAAATCCTAAAATCAACAAGCACACAATAAACAAAACGGAAAATAAAGGAAAACTAAGAAATATAAAGCGAGAGAAAGGAAAGAAAATACTAAATTTTATAGATGAAACTGATGCCCAACAAGCTTTAATTCACATATGTTGATAAGGGAAAAATTTGAGAATAATTCTTCAACTATTATAAGAAATTTTATGATGGAAAAGTAAAACCTTAAACTATGATATCTCCTCTCTAAACCTAAGCTAAAGAAAGAATAATATGTGCTAATGAATAAATGATGAATCACCTCTTGCTGCCCCTTGCATATCCCCCATAGAAGAGTTTGATTTCAGCACGAAATAGCCCTAAATCGACTTGAACAGGCGTTTAGTACAACTTTTGAGCGCTTGCTAATAGAAGGTATTGAGGCTATAGATTGAACTGAGCAGTCGCTCAGTTGAAATTGTAAGTGCCCTCTTAGAAGGATTTCAGACCCCAGAATGAACTAAGAGGTCACTCAGTTATAATTTAAGTGCCCACTCAAAAGGAAAATTTTCCTTCTGAGCTCCCTCTTAGTGCCCTCTTCAATGTTTTCGTCTATAACCTTCATTAAACTGAGCGGCCACGGTGAATCCTTCTAAGCGCCTGCTTAGTTCATCATGCCTTAATAGGCCTCTTACCTCTGTTCTCGAGCGATCTACTGGCTTCTCTTCTCGGCTTTTCTAGTTCACATTTCCATTTCTCATTTCTTATGCTTATGCTAACCAGATACCTGCATCAAGACAACAAAAGCACACATAAAAAAACAAAAAAACCTGAGAAATAAAGGAAAATAGGATAGAAACACGACAAATGCTCCTAAATCCAAATCATGCATAAAATGATGCAAAAATGGTACAAAACAAGGCAAACTCGGACCAAAAGAGTATGAAAATTATGCTAGGAAGGCAAAATTGTAAGTGCCCTTGAAAACCTAACTCACTTTTGTAAGAATCAAGGTTGATTTTAGCATCAATTAACAAGCCCTATAAACCCCCTAATCATGTAGATTGACGAGTGTGCTCTCATAAGGGTTTCTTGGGAGGTAACTCATAACGCTCAAAATGAAATAAAACCCAAGCAAGCATTTTAAAGACTAAAAATAGAGAAACTAATGCAAATGAAAAGAAGTAAAAAGAAGATGCAACGAGTAGGCATTCATTAGACACCATTGTGATGGATATTCAACTTTCTAAATTGTAAGATAAACAATATGTTAAAGAATGAATAACAATGAATAAAGGGTAACCAAGAAAGAGTAGGAAACTATAGATTTCATGCACCTAAACTAAAGCACAACCACACTCTTTCAAAGCTTTATTGCCATTTTTAAAGAATTAACTTCTCATTAATCTTTGAGGGAGTTGAACTAACAAGAAAATATAGGTAATGACATATGACTTGACATCTTAATTCCCATGCTTGCTCAATATGCCTGACCTTTACCTCCCTTCACCAACAATGACTCAACTTCCTAGAGTCAAAAGTATTTCGGGATAGAATATACGTAAAATAAGGAAAGGAATAGAATAAAATAAGGAAACGCTTGGGTAATGGTGTGAGGCTTAGCTTAATGAACAATAGAATTCTTATGATTTTGACCTTCAGTTCATTTCAAAGCCTTGAGCCCTCATCTTCAATGGAATACTAACTAGTCTCCTCCATCATGCTTAGCTAAGAACCTATCTGAGTTTTAGTTATTCTCAGGTTCCCATAAACCCACAAAATTCTTCTCAACTCATTTCCTCTCTTAATTATTTCTTCCCCTTTCTATTCTTTTTGTATACAACATTTTTTTGATTTTTTTCTTTTTTCTTTTTTTATTACTAAATTAGTCTACAATAGATGAGTATCTCTTAAGAGATATTATTAGAAAAGAAACTACCGCTACCATTTGATGCTTCATAACTCCTAAGTCACCATCAATACATTCATACAACTTGCTTGCCAAAGAATCCCATCAAAAACTATGGTGGTGAACGTTCATATTGAGTCAATGGCTACCAATTAGTAATTTTTGGAGAAATATAAGCTCAAGATAGTAATAATTTCTTTGAAAGATAAAATGTACAAGAAATAGGGAAATGTCAATGGCTATGGAGAAAGAAGATGGGTTTAAGAGTGCCTTTGTCTTTCTCTAAGAAGTTCTGTCGCGGTCCTAGGTAGGTATAAGTCAAGTTCTTGATCAAAGCAAGACAAATTACGGATCCTTGTTGCTTAATGTAAATAATTTTGAAGGCTTCAAAAGATTTCCTCACCATGGGGCTTGCAAATACTTGCCTTGCAAAATTCAAAATCTTTTTAGATTTTCTAATTTTGTAAAAGGAAAATGAAGAAAAAGAAAAACATGAAGAAGTATGCACGGGAGTATGATATGAGAAAGGTTATCTAAGAAATTTATCACAAACAACTAACCATGGTTATCAAAACCATTAGGGGCCTAAACTCTATACATTAACTCGATAGAAACAGACTATGACTCTAACTCTAACTAGGATGACACTAACTCTAACTTAGATGACTCTTTTCATTCATTTTAGGGCCTTCTCTAGTGACTATCTTTAGCTTATTGTCATTGAGATTTGTGATTTTCAGGGTTTTCCTCCATCTATGTGCCATGTTAGGAACTTAAACAATTAGCTCTAAAGGATCAAAGATGTAGCTATGGATTGTAACTTGGACTTTATTTTTGTTTTTTCAAGCCCAAATAGCAAAGAGAGAGTTGGATGGTCAATGCACTCAAGTGGCTTAGATGAATTTTCAGGTTCGTCATCATCCAAGAAATAACAATTGAGGAAAGTTCCAATGGCAGGGCAAAACTTTTTTCTAGAATATTAAATAGAGGCTAAGGGAAGTCATTGTAGATATGATATCATCCTCACTTTCCTTAATAGCTTTCCTATTCAGAGTCAAGAGGTAAGGTTTTAATTCACGCTTCTCTTAGCCTTGAGCCTTGGCTTGCAAGCAACTTCTTCAAGGATGAACTCTTAAAGTTCTTGTTCATTCGGTTTGTATCAGAGCACAAAGAGGTTATGATTTCCCTTTGGATCTTTGAAAGGAGTAGCTAGTGTTATCTTTTGACCTAGAGTACAGTCAGGGAAGTAGCTTGAGTTCTTCATCAAGGTGTAGACTATAGGATAAAGAATGAAGGGCAAGCTATCAAATTTGAGCATAGCTACTTCGGCACTAAAGCCAAAAATTTCCTCCTCATTTTACTTGATGTTGATATGGGATGTATCACCAATTTTAACTTTGACTCTTAAGGTGTCTATTGTAATTAAGGTGCCCTTTAAAGTTAGCTTTATCTTTAAATGTTTGATGATGGGATGGCTCCCAAATCATGAATCCAAGGGCGTCCTACAAGGAGATTAAAACTAGCTTTAATGTTTAGGATTTGAAAGGTGACCTTCCTCACTATTGGGCCCGAGATGAGAGACAAGCAAATAGTCCCAAGAGACTGATGACAAGAGTTGTCATATGCTCGGACTCTCAGAACTAAGGGTGTGAAGTCTTTCTCCAAAAAACCCAATGTTTCCGCTGTCCATAGAGGGTGCACACTAATTGTAAACCCATCGATTAGATTTATTGGGATATTCTTATTACATGCACCAATGGTTTAATACAAGACTTTGTTAAAGAAGGTTCCCTTAATGGGTAAATCATTGTTTAAGAATGATATTTACTCTTTCTCCTTTATTGTGTTAAAGAGGTGAACTAGGGCATTAAGGGAAGTTCTCAAAAAAACATTAATCTTGGTTAATGTATTCAATATTTCATTAAAATTCTCAAAGGAATTAGTGATTAACTCCCAAATATTAACCTCAGCTAGGATCTTGTTGAGTTGCTTAATTGAGAAGCTTTTGCCTTGAGGCAGTTTTCTCGCTAAGATGGTTGCATTTGGAATGGGACTCGAAACTATATTCTGAATCCTTCCTAACCTAGTTGGTCATTCCCTTTTTATACCATTTAGGTTGATACTTTCTGCTGGGGCCATCACATGAGCGATTTCATTAATGTAAACATCCTCATCATCGTTATCCCACATGCCATTAACCGTCTCTTGTGGCCATAGGATCATGACGTTAGGTGATGGGACCACTGTTGGTGTGATTAATAAAGACAAATCAAATATAGGTCTATCTTCATAGATTCATAAGATGGCAAGAGGGAGAATCTGATTATTTTGCTTGGCCCTAAGAGGGAAAGGCAACCTCCCGTCATCAACCATGTCTTGGTGAAGGTTCTTAAATCAGGCGCAATCCTTAATGTAAAGCCCCTTACCCCTTTTAAACTTGTATAATATGCTTGGGTCCCACTTAGGAATTATCTTGTCCATGGGAGGATCCTACTTAAGACCAATCAGCTCAATATGACCACTACTTGTCAAGCGATAAAATGCATTAGAATAGGCCATATCTAGGTTGGAGAAGACCCTATAAGGATGGTTTTGGAAACCTCCTCAATTATTGCTATTGTTTTTGTTATTACAAAAGTTACCTTAGGATTTAGGAGTTTACAAAGATTGACTTCATTGGTAGATTTAGAAGTGGCATAAGTGTCAACCTTCTTACCCTTCCATCGCTCATTTCAAGGGATCTGGTTCTTTGTAAGATCATCCTCAATGTTTTTGCCTATGATGTAGGCATGCTTAAAGGATTATAGACCCAAGTACTTTATGTGGTTATTGTACCTAGGGAGGAGGCTCAAGATGAAGGTCCTCACGAGCTCTTTTCTTGGTGGTCGTGAGACCATTTGGGAGGCCACTTCTATGCAACGATCCAGATAGTTTATGAACCCTTTGTTGTCTCCTTGTCTTAGGACCTCCGACTCCCTAGGAGTTGTTTAAAGCTAGACATTGGGTCGATATTAATTCTTGAATGCATTGGTTACATCTTCCCAAGTCTCTGTCTTCTTATCCTTTAGTGCGTAGAACCATTTTTGGCATATTGGTTCTAAGAACATAGGGAAAATAATATCAAATAACTTAAGTATACTCCCTTGATTGCCATTATTTCTATAAAATGGACTTAATTTTTTGGGATGTCATTAGCTGAGAATTTTCAAGAAGGCTAAATTTTCCCTTAAGCTTGTCGTCGTTGGCGGTGTTGAAGTACTGGCCACTATTTGTGAGCTGGTGGACCATGCCTTCAATCTTTTATGCTAAGTGTGCTAGAGCATTAGCACTTTCAACCTTCTCTAGTTGAGCATTCATCCCCCAAAAGGACTTAGTGATGTCATTGACCGCAATATGAACTCAATATGAATGGACTCAATAGACACAATGCTCGTGTCAAGGTTAAGGCTTTTGTGGTGCTTAACGCTAGTTTCGGATTTTTACCTGACAGGGAAATTTTGAGTTTTATCGATGAGGGGTGATCTCGGGATTTTACCTCACACAAGATTTCAATGGGAATGACAGATTTTTACCAATTGGATGGGGTAAGTTCAAATTATTACCCCAAAAGGATTTCAGTGGGAAGATTAGGATCTTACTGGTAAGTGGGTAATTTTGGATATTTACCCAAATATGATTTCAGTGGGAAGGTTAGGACCTTCTTGATAGGTGGGGTAATTTCTTATTTTTGCCCCAATTGGGTTTCGATGGGAAAATCATGACCTTATCGGTAGATGGGGTAATTTCAGATTTTTACCTCAATACAGTTTTGGTGCAAGACCAAGGTCTTACCAATGCTACGATTCAGAGGTAAATTCATGTTGTAACTAGTTCGGAACATTTAGGGGTAAAATCAGGTTTTTACTAGTGAGGCAATTCAAGGGTAAATTTGGGATTTTATCGGTTTGAGAAATTTAGGAGTAAATACGGGTTTTTATCAGTGTGGTAGTTACACTACTTGAGAGATTTTGGAGGTAAATTTGGGATTTTACTGGTGTTTGGAGGCATGTCGGTGGTAAGGTAGGCAGTTTACCGTTGCTTGAGACATTTTAGAGGTAAAGTAGGCTTTTTACCATGGTTAGGCTTTTTTAGAGGAGTGGCATGGCTTCCCTAGATTTTGATAGCTTTGGGTCATTTGAGAGATGAGGTTAGGTTTTCATCATGTTTGAGGCAATTTGAGAGGTAAGGTCATGATTTTACCCTTTTTGTGTCATTTTTGTGAGGTAAGGTTGGGATTTTACTGCATTTGGGTCATTTATTGTATATTTATTGATTTAAACATTAGTATATATATGAGATTAATCAGGTCATATCACATTCACAAAAACTCTAAAAGCTCTAAACCCAAAACCTACTCAAAATCTAGTCGTCCTAAGGAGGAGAAGCAAAATTGCATACTAGCATACGTTGTGATTGTAGTGCATTTGTGGACTAAGTAGAGGAACTACATTTGTGGTTCTTTATCTCCGTTTTGTTTGATATTTGAAGCCGCATCAAAGGTATATCTAACTCCTTATGATATAATTTGTATTATATGTATTCATGAGAACCTATGATTAGATGTTAGGAAATATTTCTGAAATTCCGCTAATTGCACCTTATAGTCCTACAAGTTCATGTGTAAATGTCAGCACAAAAGTTAATGTCAAGAAAATCAGGGCTTGAGAGTGTTGTTTTTAATATCTTTCTTTGCATGACTCCACGAAAGTATGCTTGATTGCAATAGAGGAAAGTCATGGATACTCGAAAGAGGTCTTTGGTAATGTCCAGGGAGCATTTGTCCTAGGAATTGTCTAATTGTTTGAGTTTGAGGGGTTGGGAGTGTTACTTTGCATCAATTCATATTAGTGGGGATTCTATACCTTAGGTGTCTTTTAATACTTATTTACAACTCATTTACATTTTTGTCATAAGAATTAGCTTTAGATTTATAGTCACCAACCTTTTCTTTACTAACTTAGTAGCAGTTGAAGTCAACTAAACTATTTGATCCATCAGTCTTTTGGTATTCGACCCTTCTTACCCGAGCTACATTACTTAAGGTTGCGACAACCTCATTAGCTTGGTTCGACAGTAGAAAATTAAGAAGAAAAAAAAAGGAGATTTCTAAGGAAGAGGTGAAAGGGAGAATAATAATTTCCTTTCTAGCGATAGTTTATTTTTACTCATGAATATGTTTGTGAAAACAGGAGATCCGTAAAACAAGTTTACTTGTACTAGTTTATTTATTCAACCTACGTGACTACCTCCCCCGTTCAATGATTTTTTGGTGGGGAAGTATTTTAAATGAATTATTTAGTCAGCAAGATTTTAATCAATATGCTACAATTCCCAGGTTTGTGCTAATTATATTCTGACAAGTAATGTACACCTTTTTTTTATTTACAAAATAGCACTCTGACTGGAGATACGTTGCATATCATTATATCAAACCACCTTGCTACATTTATATAGTAATCAAACAAGGACCTTACAGAAGCTACTATCATCTTGAGCACATATATCAAAAATTTATAGTAATGGTAATAAAACTTTTTGTAGCCAACATAGTTATATATAGTAGGAGATACCCTAGGCTAACTTTGCATAAGCAAAGAAGGGCTGATCTGATATAATTGGCCTGTCACTTCAGAATTCCTGAAGCCAGTGTTTATTCTATAATCTCCTCCTACTCGCCTGAAAGCTTCCTACAGCTTAAGGAATACAAACTCTTCAACTGCTGGAACTTGGCCAATTTTCTTGAGGGCATCCTCTTCAGGTTCTTCATCCACACCTATAGCCATTATAGCCTTCTGCTTCTTGCTGGTCCTTGTAACACTCATGAAGTTCACGTTTACATTATGGTCAGCAAGAATGTTCCCTACTTTGCCTATCATGCCTGGTTGATCAACTTGCCTGCAAAGGATAATGTTCCCTTCGAGACTTACATCCACTGCGAAAGACCCTACACGGGTCAAATGGGGAATCCCGTCCTTAACTTTTCCTTCAATGCTTATGTCCCCTTTTTCCGAGATGGTACTCTCAAATTTGGACTGTACATTTGGGATTTGAATCTGAATGGAGTCAATTGGGTTCTCAGGGGATAAGTCCACAGAAACTCGCTCCTCACTGATGCGGAGACCCTTCTGCTTGGCAGTAAAGTCTGCATTGACAAGGTTGATGTACATATCAGAGATTGGCTCAATGATACCTTTGGTGATCATTGCTCTGAGAAGTCTGGTGTCAAGGTCATCTGGACCTCTGGCTGATCTGTACGACACTTTGACAGTCTGTATCCCGCTTCCTCCAGCCACCAATTGTACAGCTAGTCTGCCTAGCTTCTCAGCTAACTGGACATAAGGAGCTAGTTCCGATAATACCTGCCAAACCAATAGTCCTTAGAAGTGCTTCATGTTCAGGGGATTTTATATTATGATAATTTTTTATGATTTATCGCTTACCTCAGCGGGAACCATAGGTGCGTTCACTGCAGTGGCAGAAAGTTCCCCCTTCAATGCTCCAATAACAGCTTCAGCTATTTCAATAGCCACTCCTTCCTGATTAATTTCAGGCAAGTGAATTAGTAAAGGAATGAAGGTTAGGAAATGTCTACTTTGAAATTATGCAAGCCCAGAAAAAAACTAACCTGAGCTTCTTTAGTGCTGGCTCCAAGATGAGGGGTGACAGTGACGTTTTCATGCTGCACCAACTTGCTGTCCTTGGCAGGGGGTTCTTCACAGAACACATCAAGTGCAGCCTGCTCCATACCAGATTGTTTTATTCAAATAACTGTAGTTTGTCAACACAGAACATAGTTTTATCATTGATAAATGATTGGAGAAGTTTTTACCTGAGCAACTATACCACTGTCAAGAGCCCTAACCAATGCATCTTCCTCGATGACCCCACCCCTAGCAACGTTAACGATGCGCACGCCTTTCTTCATCTTAGAAAAGGTGGTATCGTTGAAGACTTTCTTAGTCGCTGGAGTAAGAGGCATATGGAGGGAGATAAAGTCAGCAGTGGAGATGGCCTGGTCGAAGGAAACCAACTCAACACCAACTGCTCGCGCTCTGTCTGCCGGTGCATAAGGGTCGTGAGAAATGACATGCATGCCTAGTCCTTTTGCTCGTCTAGCAACTTCTGATCCAACCTTCCCAAATCCCATAACGGCTAAAGTCTTCCCGACCAGAGACACACCTACATACTTGCTCCTTCCCCATTTCCCTGGAGATGTTAAAGAGTTAACTTATAACTTGGCTTTATGCTGTTTGCAGATCCATCATGGTTTCGAGCAGTGTAGTAATTAAGTTACTTTGATCTTCAAAGAAATACTGCAAATTGCTGATTTTCCAAGTAACAAGACTTGCAAAAACTCCAATATAAAATAGAAGGTAATTTTGTTTTTAATCTTAAATTCTAGTTGACGGGCGGACAACAATTGCATATTATGTATCGGTCCTGATTATATTTTCAAAATTAGATCCTCTATTCAGTAAATTAAATACCCAAGTAAAAGTATTTAAATCACTATTGCAAGTAGATTTTTATGTTATTATAAAAAACAAATATAAATATATCTTATTAAGGCCCTTTAAATTTAAGATTCTATTTAGTTAAACACCATGTACATGTCTTGAATCGCCTCTGAGTTCTACTGTATTTAAAAGCATTCCTTAAAAAGTGTGTTAAGATAATCAATACTAATTGTGTAACAGTTCATACATTAATTTTACAGACCAACCATGCATTACGTTAGACTAGTATAAGTGGTATATTATTTTTTAATGGGGTCAGGAATATTTAAAATCTCAATAAATCTTGATCAACCTGAGGAAACAAAGAACAGTATTGCATCCACTGATGCGATCAGATGACCACATGTAGGATACAATAATTAGAAACTGACAAGATCTAGTTTTTTCCGTATCTCCAAACCAAGATCTAACCACCATTTTTTAGACATTCAATGAACTTAACAAGTTGAGGCTGATCAATAAAACAAAATGAGAAAAATAGCCCATGGGCCATTATGTCGGGACTTACTGTTATTTTGAATTACGATTCAATATATTTTTTGACTTTTTGATTGAAACTAAACAAGTTTCGACCTTAAACTTAAATATCATTTCATAAATATCAAAATTTTATGATTTAATATGTCATTTCGTAGAATTACATAACACGGTTACATATTATTTATCTTCAATAAAAAAATATTTTATGACATATTTGTTAGTGAAATTTATAATACTCGTTGACAAAAGTCAGTGGTATTAAAATACAATGAGTTTTAATTCGAATGTGGATTAACCTAATGGAGTGAATTTCCTATTTTTCTGTGTACCAAATATAAGGAAGATTATTTATCATACTTCTACACTCGAACATCATAAGTTTGAAGGTAGTATCTAGATGAATATCAATGTACAAAGTACTGTTTTAAAGACAGATTTCAAAATAGTAGATGTGGTCACGTTTACACTATCTAGACATCTATTAGAGTTATGGACTTGTAGACTTGTAGTCCCATACAGACATGGAGTAAAGAAAGAGAGAGACTAACTCAATGTAGGTCCATGCTAAGTATGTAAGCATGTAGCGTTTGTGCAAATGTGCGTCCATCCAGTAAATAAGGCATGTATATCTTTTCTTTAAAAAAATGGATTAAATGATGGAATTAATTCAACCTTTAGCCACTTCGCTATTAATAATCCAAATTTTTGTTTATTCATGAATAATCCAACCTTTAACCTCCATTCGTTTTCATTTAGTCAATTTACATGTTATCTGATATTGATACAGTAACAGGTAATTTCAATCCTCTTATTGAGCAATTTTACGGTTAATTATATAATTATATGTATTATCATCAACTCCTTTGATTACTATTCATCAACCTTACATTTCTCTTCCTCACTTTGTCAAATTGGGTAAATTTTGAGGCCTAAATACATCATTTGGCCTCCAAACTATGCCATTGTCACTCTCTTTGAAATTCCTCTCCTTGAGCACCCACATTCTCATCGCTAAGTAATTTCAATGGATTTATAACCTTGAATCTCTGATTTTCATTTGTTATAGTATCAATAACAGTCTCCTAATCCTCTAAACACCCATCCATATCCACATCCTCATCATCACACTCATGTTCTTCAGTGAAACCCCCCGAGTAGCACCCTACACCAACAATACTATAACTAATGCAACTACGTATTATTAAAACTCTCGGCATAACTGTTTCCCGAATCATTCTCACAACACATTGTAACTAAACCATCTTCTTTTGAGTCATTGCATAATTCACTTCCTCCTTCCCATTGTTATTCTTCTTTATCTTTCGAATAAAATCATTCAGTGTATACCTTATGAAAGCTAGTGTTCATAACGAGCATTAAGCTTACACTACTTTAATTTTGCCGAGCAATTCGCCTACCAATTCTACATCAAATTGCATAAATATTTCACAAAACCCCAAAAACTATTAAATAATTGATTAATTATCAAATTTTTCTTGGCAGAATCCTTGCCAAAGCACTAGGAATGGACGCGTGGAGGATTAAAACTAAAAGAAATGGAAAGAATGGGAATCTCAATAATTGCTTTGGTCCTCTATCTTGCCTAATTTTATAGTCATTGTATTTTCTCATAAATATATATAATATTTTTTATTCCCATTCTACCCATTGGTGCTTGAATATATAAGTATTGGGAATAAGAAGGAAAAAGATGAAGAAAGAAAGAATAAAGAGGGGCGATAAAGGATTAGAAAGGAAGAGAGGATTAAAAAGAGGAAAAACAATAAATAAATAAAAGTAAAAAAAATAAATAACTTATTGTTGACCAATTATTGTAGGTTACTATTTCGTATTATTCAATAAAAGCGAATTGGGGTCAAAGGTTCTTGGATTATTTAGGAATAAACAAAATGTTGTATTATTAATAGAAAATAGACAAAAGGTTGGACTATTTGCATCAATTAATCCTAAAAAAATTAAGAATCTCTTTTGGGTCTACTTACTTGTGAACTGGGTTGTGCGTGTAAGAATTGGAGTCGTTTGCCGCCCGTAAATAGAAAAAGAATTGAAGCCATTTGACGCCAAAATTAGGAGATCAAAATATATAAAGCACATGTGAAAATGAGAGTCGTGTCTTATTCAAGTTACACAAAAAAAACTGCATACTCTCTCTAAATCTAATTATTTGATCCATTTAATTTTTATAATTTTTAAAACACTACTTTAAACTTAATTTTCTCTAAATTCATAAGATAAATATAAAAACTTAACTTTTTTACAAAATTACATTAAAATGCATTTATAATCTCATTTAAGTATTAATTGTTATAATTAAATTAAATTTATAATTAAAATTTTTAAATATTGACTGTAAAAATAAAAATATATTAATAAATAAGAATTCTTAAAGCATAAAATATGATAGACACGTAAATTCAATTTCGAAAGAAGTCAAAGAACTTATCTAAGCCGCCAAACTTTCTTTAAAAGCACTTTGGAATCAACCAAAGAGTACTTTTAAGTAAAAAAGAAAACTAATAATCAAATAGTTCTTTTTGTATACATTAATTTAAAATACAACTTTTTTAAAATCATGAAAAAGTATCACCAACTTGTTGATACTTGATATAATTGTGTTTTATACCTGTGCATATTTATTATTCACCAATATTTATATGTTTAATAAGGCACTATAAAAAAATATTTTTTTAATTCAAGAAAGTTTCATACATGATTATATAGCTAATCACTCTTTAGTTTTAATCCACCACCATATCAAATTATACTTTCTTCAATATAATTTATTCTTGGCATTTTTTTACTAGACCATCTTGAGGGACTAATCATTTTCAGTAGTCGTCTAGTCTTCCAAAAATTTAGTGCCTTGACCAAATCTTTATTCAATCGACCAATGATACCTTGTAAGTTGTAACTTTTCTAATTAAGATACGTCCAAATTAACTTGCTATTTAGACTTTTGTGTTAGGGCTTTGACTGTTATAAGTCTAGTACTATACTAAGTAAAGAGGAATATCAACAAAAGTTAGAGCTTAAAGTGGTTAAGATTATGAACCCAAATTGAAAGCTACAGATGTGATCTCTATACACTTACGGAAGGTTAAGACAATTTAACCCAAATATCATTAAACATATACTTCTCATACCCGTATAATTAAGTGCGAGCCCCGATCTTAAACATTCTTCAAATTATTTTTGTATACCCCGAAAATTATAAATTCTAGAGATTAGATCATCTCACAAAATGAATCTTTTTAAAAAATAACACCTAGTAAGAAATTTTCAAAATCCAATAAAACTTACGGATCAAACTATGATATTTCTATAACATACCATCCTAAAATTAATATTCTTCTCTTTTTTCATTTGAATTATAGATTTTAGAGTTATATTTTAAGTATGAATTCTTTTCAATTTAGATGAAAAAACTTATTCAACTGAAATCTTGAAATATAAATACATAATTAAAAGAATTTAAATTTTAAATTTATACTCAATTTGCGAAAAAAGCGGATGGAAGGAAAAAAAAAAACAAAAGTATGAAATGATTCACATCTATCATAAAAGAAAATATGTTATGTAAAATTTTATAATTATTATTAGAGCATCAATAATGATAATCTAAACCGAAAAGGACTCATTACCAAACGACAAATCCAAAAAAAGGTAAGAAATCAAGAAAAATAACCGATGAAATTAAGAAAAGCATACCAGCTTTCATGGAAGCATCAGCTTGAGCAACATTCCTAGCCATGGAAGTAATCAACGCAATCCCATGCTCAGCTGCGGCTATCGTATTAGCCGTAGGTGCATTCACCACCAAGCTCCCATGCTCTGTCGCCGCCTGCAGATCCACATTGTCTATCCCAACACCAGCACGTCCCACCACCTTTAGCTTCCCCTTCGCCGCCTCGAATACCGCACGGTTCACCTTCGTCCCACTCCTTACGATCAACGCATCATACTGCGAGATCCTCTTGCATAGATCCTCCGGGTTGAGGTCGTACAGACATTCGACCTCACCGAATTCTCGCAATACTGCGAGTCCTGCTTCTCCGAGTTTCTCGGAAACCAGGATCATGGGACGGGTTTGCTTAGAAAGCGAACCCGTTCCATTGTTAAGAGCAGTAGGCTGTTTAGTTGTGGACAGAGGGGTTGATAAATCAAGGGTGTTTGTATTAAGGACATTCTTTGTTACAAAGTTTGATCTTGAGTAGGAGAGCTTAAGGAAATTTTTTGATGATGGATTATTATTGTTGTTGTCGAGAAATGAGAGATTGATATTATTTTCATGAATTTTTTTTTGTTGGTTTTGAATATTTGTAAGAGAAGCAAGAGATGAGAAAATTGATGAAGATTTAGCAGAAGTAGCCATTTCTTATGTGCAAAAAGATTTTCTTGATGTATCTTGTCTAAGAAGGGGTGATGAGGGGAAGAAATGAAGGGGGAGGAGGGATTTTCTGACTAGTTATAAATTGGGAGTGAGACTGAGAGGTTAGCTTTTAATTTTCTTATTTCACCAACTTTTGGGAGATCTAATTTTGGGGATATTTTTTGGAGGGCATGGGAGGTGGGGTCCACATGTATGATTAAAGAATGGTGGTGGCCTGGTGGGTAAAAAATTGAGGTGGTGGGAATCTTGAAGCTTTAATTTTAGCATTTCTTTTATGTTAAAGTAAAATGGAATATGCGAACAAAATTATTGCTTGTACTAAGAAAAACTAGGAATAAAAAAAAAGAGAGAATGTTAGGAAGCTATGATAGTTAATTTGAAATTTTATTATGTTGTAGAAAATTAAATTTGAAATCTTCTTCATGTCATTTTCATATTTGTAATGGGGCATTTTTCTTTATCAATTTTTCCATCTATAGTTTCTAAAGGAGTTTAATTGTGTGCAAAAATTTTGTTTCGTTTTTCAAAACTATGTAGAAAATAAAAGATAAACTTATTGTAGTAAACACTAATTTTCCCAAAAAAAGTAACAATGAGATGACATAAAAGGAGATAATAATAATAATAATAAAACTAATAAGTTAAAGAATAATATTATTACTCTGTACGACTATAGAGTTTTTTTTTCCTAGAGAACAAAGTTTAGTATGCAATTGTTGTTTTCAATTACTATGTATGTATTATCTTTCAATAATAAAAGAAAAGGAATTTCTTTAATGCCCCGTACTTTATAAAAGTCTATCAAGCATCCTCAACATTTTTTTTATTCTAATTCGTACCCTTAAACTTTATTCTTTTTTCCTAAGTATAGGATTGTATTAAATCATTTGATAGACTTTAAAATCCGTTGATTAGAGTCATTAACACTTTTAAATAGTAGCGGAAATTCTCTTTGGTGTCCTTGTTGTATTTTTTAAAAGTCTTTTAAATAAATTTAATGCCTTTTGTCTAACCTATATCTTGAACTTTGCCTTTTTTTTATTGTCTTAAATGTGGGATTTGTGTTACAAAATCATTTACTAACTTTGACTAGAAGTTGATAGGATCAATAACACTTTTAAATATGAGTTCACTCCGTTAACTAAATAATAATGAAACTTTATTTTTATAATTCATTATTCTTATTAATGACTTATGGTTCTTGAGTTTTTATAAGTTATTGTGAAAAAATTATAGGTATAATATAAGAAAAATTAGTTACTAAAAGGGCATATATGTATGGCATTCAATAAAACTTAAAAACTCTTATGACGCTTTTAATCAAAGCTTGCGATGCTATTGAAGTGCCCCAATAGGCACTCGATGCTATTGAGTTTGCGATGCTATTGAAGTGCTCCAATATGCACTCAAAAGCGCCTCCGTTAACCTTATGACGCTTTTGACGTACTATACCGACGCTTTTTGAAAGCGCCGTAATAGGGGTTAGAGGCATAGGAAAAGCCAGCGCTTTTGAGAGCGTCGGTAAAGGGTGTAACGGCGCTAAAAAGCGTCGCAATAGGCCAAAAATTAGCATCGCAAGAGGCTATTTCCTTACTAGTATCTACTAATTCCTGCTCTCAACTCTTCAATTTTGTCTCTAAAAATCCCCTATTGAAGCTTTCTCTTCAAACTCCAGACCTCCACTCCGTGACAATCCCTCACAATTTCATAACTATATATTTATTTTCCAAATATATCCATTATCTTCTTCTAATAGACGATGAAGCAAACATTGAATTGGGTAAAACCAAGGGGTTCCAACTCTTAGGTCAAATTCGATCAAGGTAGGCTTTAAAGAGCACGGTTGATAAATAAAAGCTTGTAATTCCTCTTGTTAATTGCTAATTACAGTTATGAAACTATGAATTCTTTGATTATTGAATTTTTTTAGCAAATTTTAAAGACATTGGATGATTATTCTTGAAGTTCATTTTTTTATTAGATGTCTCTAGTAGAACTTGTATTAAGAGAAAAAAAAAAATGGTAGTCTGATTATGAAAAGTGGGAAATATTGTTGGTGGGATGGTGACAATGAGTTTCGAGATAACATAATTAAGGAAAAGAATAGTGAGAGAGATGATGAGGATATAGTAAATTATAATATTATTTCAGAGATGCAATGAATGTGAAGCTTTTAAAAGTTAAATGGAGGTTTGTCGTTGTTTCGGGTAAAAATATAAACAAAATAAAAAACTAGCTTCGGATAACTATTTCATTATAGGTTCGAATGAAACAAAACCTATAACCACCTTGCTTTGTTCTTTTAAAAAAATAAAGTTTTATTGGTTTGGATTTTGGAATATTGTGGTAAAAATCAATATTTATATTTACAAACTGAATTAAACAAGGATAAGTGAAGGTAAATGAAGACGTAGAGTATGAAGGAGATCATACTAATACATTAAACATATTTTATTGTTATAATCGAGTAGATGTACAGAAGAGAAACATTATCTTAGGATGTAACTACAATCTAATTTTTCTTTCCTTTTCTTATTTTTCCTAGCTTTTGATTATTTATTTTTAGGGATGATGTCTTGTCTTTGTTCATTGCGTAAATAGTACGGAAACATTATCTTAGGATGTAACTACAATCTACTTTTTCTTTTCTTATTTCTCATATATAGCTTTTGATTATTTATTTTTTGGGATGCTGAGTTTTCCTTTGAGCAAGTGCATGTCAAAATTTAAAGGTAAAACTTAAATGTGATAATTATTCCAAAAATATATTTGATAAATTTTATTTCTAATTATCCATAGTAATGTAGATTTTAATTTTTCTTTGGAGGGATAAAATAGTTTTGAAGGCATTACACATTAGTTTGGGTTTTGGAATATTGTGGTGAAAATCAATACTTATATTTATAAACTGAATTAAAGAAGTTTATATAATCTTATATTAATATTTCAAAGACACAATAAAGGTGAGGCCTCAAAAAGACAAACAGAGGTTTGTCATTGCTTTAGGTGAAAAATATAAAAAATAAATAAAAAAATTAGCTTCGGATAACTATTTCATTCTAGGTTCAAATGAAACAAATCCTATAATCACCTTGCTTTGTTCTTTAAAAAAAAAGAAAAGTTCTATTGTTTTGGATTCTGGAATATTGTGGTAAAAATCAATATTTATATTTACAAACTGAATTAAATAAGGATAAGTGTAGGTAAATGAAGATATAGTAGAATATAAAGGAGATCATACTAATACATTATACCTATTTTATCATTTTTATTGGATATGTAGAGAACAAAAACATTATCTTAGGTTGTAACTACATTCTAATTTTTCTTTCCTTTTCTTATTTTTCGTAACTTTTGATTATTTATTTTTAGAGATGATGTGTTGTGTTTGTTCATTGCGTAAAGAGTACGGAAACATTATTTTAGGCTGTAACTACAATCTACTTTTTCTTTTCTTATTTTTCCTAACTTTTGATTATTTATTTTTTGGGATGCTGAGTCTTCCTTTGAGGAAGTGCATGTCAGAATTTAAAGGTCAAACTTAAATGTGATAATTATTCCAAAAATATATTTGATCAATTTTGTATTAATTACCTATAGTAATATAGATTTTAATTTTTCTTTGGAGGGATAAAATAGTTCTAAAGGCAGTACACATTGGTTTGAGTTTTGGAATATTGTGTTGAAAATCAGTACTTATATTTATAAACTGAATTAAATAAGGATAAGAGTAAGTAAATGAAGATGTAGACTACGAAGGAGATTATACTGATACATTATAGATATTTTATCATTTTAATTGGCTAGTTGTAGAATACAGAAACATTATCTTTGGTTGTAACTATAATCTACTTTTTCTTTTATTTTTCTTAGCTTTTGATTATTTATTTTTAGTGATGTTGTGCTATTTTTGGTTCTTGTGTAAATTAATTATAAAAATGATTACATGCTAACACAGTATTATGTCATTTTATGTTAATAATCCAACTTCTTCAATTTCGCTTATCAAATTTAATATAAATGAAGATGTAAAGTACGAAAGAGAACATACTAATACATTATAGGTATTTTATCGTTTTTATTGAATAGATGTAGAGTACAAAAACATTATCTTATATTGTAACTACAATATACATATCCTTTCCTTTTTTTATTTTTCCTAGCTTTATATTTTAAGTATGTTATGTTGTATTTGATCCTTGCGTTAAAGTAACTAAAAAAATAATTACATTTAAACATAATATTTTGACATTTTATGTTAATAATCCAATTTCTTCAGTTTCGTTACCTAATTAAATACCGTGCTATTACACGGGCACATGCTAGTATTATTTTACTCAACAAACTAAATATAATAGTTGCTTATAATAATTAACAGATTCAAACTAACGCTTACTTCATGGAACGTTACTGACAGGGTTGCTGCTGAATTTTATTTTTTTTTTTAAAAAAAAGTTCAAGGGTACATATTAGATGAATTTTTTTAAAAAATATAATAGTTGATAATAATAATTAATTGGCGCAAACCAATGTTTACTTCACGGAACAATAACGATAAGGGCGTGATTGAGGAAACAAAAAAAAAACAAAGTTCAAGGATGTAAATTTGAAAAAAATGTTAAAGGTATTTGATAAACTTTTTAAAAATACCCAGACAGTGAAGAAAATTTTCCTAAAATAAAATATAACAGGTAGTATGTTTGGAGATAATGGAGTGCATAAGCTTACACTTTTCTCTTAGGAAGGGTCCTCCGTCATTATAGTGCTCTAAGCTAAGGCCCTACATCAAGAAATAAACATGAATCGCTTTATGCCCTACAATCCCTTAGTGGGAAAGAATACACATGTTTCTCTTCTTATAGCTCAGCTATTTTTTCCAAACACGTAATAGAATTAATTAGTTTGCAAAGTAATATTTCCAAATACGCACGTAGCAATAAAAATAACAAGATAGGTGTGTATGTATTCTGTTTTGACTCTTGGACTTTGCGTGATAAGTTTCAAAATTTTAAAAATTATGAAATTAGATAATATGGCCCGTAACAAGTCACACCATTTTATTGGTGTGACAAACCTAATTTAAACAAATCCAAATATGTTAACAAAAACCTGTAAATAATTCTATATATTTTGTATATCTTACCTATACATTATTATACCTAAGGGTTATTTTTATAAATCTGATATTAGAATTTTTTTGCTTGATATCTTAGATTATACTTCTATACTGAGATCTTTATTTGTATACCTAATATCTTTATTTGTATACCTAAGATCTTTATTTGTATACCTGAGACCTTTATTTGTATACCTAAGATCTTTATTTATATGTATGAGACCTTCATTTGTATACCTAAAATCTTTATTTGTATACATGATACATTTATTTGTATATCTGAAATCTTTATTTGTATACCTGAGACATTTATTTGTATACCTGAGATCTTTATTTGTATACCTAAGACATTTATTTGTATATTTGAAATCTTTATTTGTTTATATGAGATAATAAATTTAATACCCGATACCTTTATCTGTATACCTAGAGCATATTATAACATAAATCTCAACAAAATTAAGGATTCCTTGTCTCGTCTTTGCCGTTGCATCTAGCATATGTGAAGTGAATGTCAGGCTCCACGATAGCATCCTCCAAATGTCTACACCTTCAGAGACTTTGTTAAACTCATGGACAAAATTCTATTAATTGAATCCTAGTAGCCGAAAATTTGGATTATGCTAAATGCAACATAATGCATGTCAATTCACATAACATCATGCAAATATGTAGTTTTGCCTAATATCATTGATCCTCTCCTTTTCAAGCCATTGTCTTTGATGATCACATTTAAGGGAATGGGCTGAAACTCAAATCAACATAACCTAGAAACTCAAATCAAACAACCAACAAATCCCCAATCAAAATAGTACAAAAACAGATAAAACCCAGAAAAATCGTACATGTAAAAACTTCAGTAATCAATATTGTATCCAAACCCCACAAATTTCTAGATGAAATTCACAAAACCAAGAGAAATTAAAGCAAAATAAAGATACTCTTGAGCTTCTTGGCACATGAGCAAACGTGGCAAAAACCAAGAACCCTTAGGAACAGCAACAAGGATAGGTTTGAGACAAGCCGTGATTGCACCCGTTGCAGAGTAGTAAATCAAGATCATTCTTCCCGCATCTACACTCCTCACACCACACATCGTCGTAGTATGAACCCGATTCATGTTAATATTTTGATGTGGGTCGATAAACGGGTTTCAAGGGTCGGATGCGTAGTCGGTGAACTATGGGATACATAAAAGTAGAGGTTGGAGATGGAGGGTGGGATCGTGGTGGTGTTTGGTAGGGGATGACCTTTTATAATTTATTAATGTCACACCACTCGGCTAATGTGACGGTCTCAGCCAATATTTTCACTTATGAAATGTGCAAATAAGGAGAATATATTCGACATGTTTTGGTAAATTAGTTTTTTTTTCTTTTGTAAAAATTGTAATTAGCCCTTATACACTTCTACTTCACTTGGAAGTTTTATTTGTCTTTCCAATAGAGAAAGAAACAAAAACACCCGCAGCTTTGAGAAAAACTTTTCCGACACAAGAAAATTCCCTCAAGTTTTTGTGCGTCTCATAACCTCTTTTTCAATTTTTTTTTCTTTTTGAGTAAGTGGTGGGCCCACTTTTGCTGATTGTACAACTTTCAACCAATCGTCTTTTTTTTTTTAAAAAAAAATATAACCGTTACCATTACCTATTTGTAACGGTTAATTTTTATTTTTATACTAAATAGAAAAAATTTACACTAACCATTATAAAAAAAATTTCTCTATAAATAGACACCCATTTTGAGACACTTCAAAAATCCTCATTTCTCTCTTCAAATTTATTAAAATTGTTTAGTTTCTTTGTCTAATTAATATTTCCATAAAATTTTAGTGTTATTTTGTTCAATATTAAGGAAAAAATGGATCCTAATAATCCCCATAACTCACAAAGTTTAAATGATTAAAAAATTAGATAATGAGTAGAAGAGAGAATATAACGAGATATAGTAAAAAAGTAGGAGTGAGATTAAAGTAGGAATTTTTAGATTTGTTGTTCGTTGGGAGAAAGGCTGAATTGAAAGAAAGAGAAATGTAGGGAGAAATTGAAGAGGGAATTTAGTTATTTTAATATACTATAAGTGATCTTATACAAGCTTGACAGATATTTAATTTTATTTTGACTATTTTCAAAGCATTTTCTTTGCTTTATTTTTTTTTTATTTTATTTTTTTTTTTTTTTTTTTTATCATCCCACAAGAAACTTCATGCAAAACCCATCACGCCAGCCATTGTAAACTCGAAATATATGCAATATATGATTTTAAACATATTGACATAACAAGCCCTAGAAAAACTCGTATAAATCTGGTAACCAGTATAACCACATGCAGTTATTACACTAGTAATGCAAGTGTTATTTTTTTTTTTTTAAGAAAAGAAAAATCAGGAGCCCTCGTGAGGGTAACCAATAATGCAAGTGTCAGTTTTCTCACCAATAAGAAATAAAGCAAGTGTTAGTTGGCTCCTAACGAGACTCATGGGCCTAATTACATGTATAACTGTACAACCTGTACAATCCAGAGTTCTAACCATTAAGATATGAGGTTGGCTCAAGTTTGAAATGGCAAGGCGTTCCTGTCAATTATGTGTAGATTTAGAATTTGTACGTACGTGATTCTTGTAGAATACAATTCTCTTCCGCAAATCTTGCAAATTACTTCTATCAATCAGTTTATGTTCCTTCTGCAGGCTTGGTCTTGTCTACTCCGCTTCTTTCCTTTTTTCACCTTTGGAGGAACCAATATTCTTGTTTATCATAACCCTTCTCATCTCATCAGAAGATAAACCAATGTCTAAGTTTCATCTCACTACAAAAGATCAGCTCCAACCAGAATGCCACAAGATCGAGTTAATGAAATTTTAGACGTTCAGTGCTATCTAGTTGATATCATAATATAAGATAGACTCATACACGCTTAGAAAACTACATGGGATGCTGATAGATCACGTCTGACTGCCACAGATTGTCAGCTTTGAGACCCAAAATACAAACATAACCGATGAAAATATTTTTTGAAATGGAAAAAGAGATTCAATGACTTGAGATACACCAAAATATATGTCCCAAGTCCTTTTATCTCTACTTGACGAAGCAATAAGGTCAATTTATGACGAGATATAGTGGTATTTGCTTGTTATGGATAGTATTATTCTTGTGGACGAGACTAGTGCCGGGGTGAATACTAAGTTAGAGCCATGAAGTCAAAAGTTAGAATTTAGATGTTTCAAAGTTGAAATTTGCGTTGGAATTCTCGTTTTAAGCGTCCTTTTAGAACAACCTTTGAGCGCCTGCTTAGTTGAATTATTTCCTCTTGAGTTGTAACACCCCGACAATTCCCCCTTTTCAAAAACCAAAACCTTAAGAGAACTACTGGTGTGCTACCGTCACGTGTTCAAATGTTAAGGCTTTAAATCAGAATTTTGCAACGGAAAACATAAAACTTTCAAATAAAACTTCAAAAATACCAAACTTAATCAAACGTACAATCCAGAACCATTACGACCCTTGTTAAAATATATGAAACACCTATCAAACTAAATCCAAACTGGTTTCAAAATATTTAGAAAACGTTAAGTCAAACAAAACAAGGAAAATAAATAACTCTCCACTCATCCCAATAATGTATGCAAATTCCTACGATACCTGTTAGAAATCTGCTCTCCAAAATTACCTGTGTAAATATAGGATCATTAAAGGCGAATGCCATGACAAAAAGGTCACACATAAAGTACGTAATCAGCAAAGTTGAGTACATAAAGGTTACGAAAAATAAATTAGATGTGATGATTCATAAGAGTAAATGCATGGCTTTCCTACTCTTATAACACATTCCTTTACTCAAATTAAGTCATTTTTTAATTAATTAATAATTTGGATTAAGCAACAAATAAGGTTATTTCTCCATGCCCTAATCAGGAACAACAAAATATATAAATAAACCCATGTGTTGTATCACTTAATGTTTTGGTGATGGCATTGCAAACACGTTTGATGTATTTGTTGTTCTAAGTTGTATGAAGGTCTAAAAACAAGTTTTAGAGTCGAAACAAAGGTGTCCAAGAGGAAATCACACTTAGACATAAAGATGTCAAGTGTAAAAAAATTTATGAAGCAAAGCAAATCTCTAGTCAAGGTATCATTGGAACTCAGAGGTTTACGTTTCAGTCACTGCTGGGCTAAGTTCCAGTTGTAATGGTGCGGGGTTTCTGAGTGGGAAATTTGTTTGAAACTTCTCAATGGAAGTGTTTGTGCTGCCTTAGATTGAGTTTTCTTTAGGTTGTGTGTAAGTACAAAGTGGGTCCACATGGTTGATACAATTAAGGCATAAAAATAATTAAAAGGCAATCGGTTAGGTGTTTTAATGGAAAACTGATTTTTTGGTATAAGCTAATGGATAAATATGGGTCTGCCTAATAATTTCAATTTGGGCAGAAAATTTTTCAAAAATTTACTTTTTTTGTAATCAAAGTTTAGTAAAGTGACGGCTTGCTTTTGCTCTTCCAACAAAATATCTTCAGTGCAAGCATGCCTTTGATAAAGTGTTTTGTTATAAAAGTTTTGACAATTGGTTGATGGTACACGTAAACTATACAAAGGTGTAATGGGTACTTGAGTATTATGTACTTGACTAACTTGGGCATCTCTAGTATATCAAGCTAATGCCATGAACTAGTATAAAAGAATTTACTCAACACTTAGATAAATAGCACTGAGCAAGCACTTGTAATTAAGTCAATGTTCTTTTAACTTATGCCAAGTCCCTGTATCAACTTGTAATCCTCTTTATACACTACCTTGAGTTGTATTCTTTGAGAGTTTAGTACTGAGTTATACTAAGGGAAGGTAAGGAGAAAAGAGAAGGAAGACAGTGAGTACCAAGGAGCATAGTGTTCTGGGTGGAACACGAGTAGAGAGAAGAGAGTGTGCATTCCTAATAGAATGTATTAGGACTTGCCCATTAGTGAAAGAGTCGCAAAATCCCCGAGAAGGATCGTAGTTTTCCTTTGGATGAGCACAAAGGTTCCCACGCTAAAAAATCTCTGAATTCCTTTCTGCGTGTTCCTTCCACTTTTTGTGTTCCAGTTTTAAATTTCGCAAAATAAGAAACTAAAATTTACTTCCAATTCAACCCCCCTCCTTGTAATTATTTATCCAAACAACACCATGGACTCTCATCAGAGGGCATCAAAAATCGTATAAATCCTGATGGTAAACGGGTACGACTCTATCACCATAGCTAGATAAGATCTTAAATAACCCCAATTTTAAATTTAAAACTTTATAAAAGAGACTTATAGATCACACGACCTCCAAGAAAAGCCATGAATAATACCCCGTCAAGCTCCAAACCCTAATTATCAATACTTTAGACGTGCACTAGCCCAAAGTTTTATTGCTTATTCTTCTTTCATTTAACGTGATTTCAGTTTAACACTTGGGTTCCAATTCATCAAAGAACACGCATGTAAAAACCTCACAATTAAACAATCAACCTCTTATATATTGAAATTTTAACTCTTTGATTTCCTTCTTAAATTTTAACCTGTTGAACAAAGTCAACTAATCTCGTCTTTAAGACTTGAAAATCACCTTTACTCAAAAATATCATTAGTAATGAAGGAGTAATAATAAATAACATCATGGATTAATTAGCAAATTAATTCCACTTGAATCAATTGAGATTCCTCAACCATACATAATCCTTTTCTAGTTAGTATTAACAAATCATAATTTATAACTCACCAACAACACCAAATAAAGCTTCTAAATAAAGAATATGGATAATTTCAAACACATACTCAAACAATCTCACCCAAAAGGTTCCCTAAACATGATACTAATTTTTCCTTTTACTCTAGATCATGCTCCTAAAGGCAAGGTTTTCGTAACTTGTATGTACCTTGAATAGAACAATCGAATTGCCACTTTTACAACTACGAATCGTCTCCTATGAATCATTTTTCTAAACCAGGTAACGCAACCTTAATCAATACCCTAAGAAATAAGTTTATAGAAATTATACCCATTTAAAAAAAAAATCCAAAAATCATATAATTGCTTTAAACCATTGTTTTTAATACTTAAATCCTTGAAATATAATAAAAATCAGTTTTATAGATTTTGGAAAATTTCCCAAGTCTACAAAATGTTGATTATAATTTTCAAATCATGTAGTATATTGATTAGGATCATATACTACATATAAAATCATAAAGTCCTTAGAATTATCAACATAAAAATCCAAATTTCGTATACCATGAAATCTAAAAATTTATTTTGAACATAACATCGTTAGATTAGTTACAAAATACTCTTAGTTTCATGAAATAACCAATATTATATGATCATAAACCCTAAAGCATGAGCACTAGAGCATTTAATCGATAATTTCATGCATAAAGAATCTGAAATCTATAAAACATATATAAATTCATAAAACTTTTCCTATTAAACACTTTTAACATATAATTAATCATTGAAAACAATCAAAACAATCATTGAAATAGTTTTCTAAAATCATGAATTCTAGTGCATAAAAATAAGAAAGAAAGGAAGGGAAAAGAAGGAAGGTCGGGCGACAGGGTGGCGACTGGATGACATTAAAGAGGACTGGCTGCTCCTAGGGTTTCCCTCTATTTTTTTATGATTTGTGAGTAAATGAGCAATTAGGGTTTTGAGAATGTAGGTTTATATTTATATATTAGGCTTAAAGTGGGTTGGGTATATTTTGAGCTTTTCGGCTTATGATGGCTTAAAATTTTTTTTTATAAAAAATAAATCTCATGGTTATTTAAGGTAAATAATTAAACACATATTTTGTAAAAATAAATCTTGTCTAGTTTATACTAAAATTATACTTGGAATAAAATGCAATTAAAATCTCGTAAATTTACGGGGGATTACAATCTACCCCTCTTAAATGAAGTTTCATCCCCAAAACATAAATCAAAATCCATGATTTTCAAATAAAACTGTGAGGGATTACAATCTACCCCTCTTAAAAAAAGTTTCATCCCTGAAACTTAACTCAAAATTGGTGATTTTCAAACAAAACTGCGGGGATTACAATCTACCCTCTTAAAAGAAGTTTTTCCCCAAAAACTTAACCCTAAAATTCAAGATTTTTGAATGAATATTAATGTAAACTGTCTGCAATGCAACGAGATACCTAGCATATTCTAGAGATATGCAATCAAAACAATAAAAAGCGCAAAATTACATCGTATTTCACCCCATAAAAGAAAAGAGTTACGACCTCGTAACTCACCTCAACAAATAACTAGGGTATTTCTACTTCATTACATCTTTGGTTTCCCAAGGTAATACACTCACTGAAGTCATTCTAACACACATGGATTCTACATTTCCTTTCATTCAATGCCTCAAAAGGTGTCATTCCAATACTCATATGATAACTATTGTTATACGAGAATTATATCAGATCCAACATATCCTCCCAAAGTCCCAATTACCTTGGAAATATATTGCACAAGCTCTCAACATATCATCCATAGTTTGGTTTGTCCTCTCTATCTGTCCATCCGTTGCAGGGTGAAAATCTGCACTTATTTTCAAAGTAATCCCAAGATTGTCTTATACCTTCTCCCGGAACTTATATAAAAACCTCAAATCTCTATCAGACACTATATCCTTAGGAAATCCATATAAACGAACTACATTCTTCACATATGCCTTCAATAATTTCTTTTTCTTCCACGTCTCCTTAATCGCAATGAACACTGCAAACTTGGTTAGTCTATCCATAATTACCCAAATTGTATCATTACCCGTTCTAGTACGTCCTTGGTAAACCATTCACAAAGTCCATGGAAATTGAATCTTATTCCCATCTGGGTATCTCTAATGGTTGCATCTTCCCCATGGGTCTTTTATGGTCTATTTTTACCTTTTGACATGTCATACATCTAGACTCATACTCAACTGTTACTCTTTTCATATTCAGCCACCAATATGTCTACTACAGATCCTTATACAACTTATCACCCCCAGGATGAACTGAATATGGGGTATCATGACTTTCGTCCATGAATCTCCTCTTCACTTCGGTATAGTTTTGAGGCACACACCATCTCCCCTTATACCTTAGACTACCATCATCATGAATTTCAAACTCAAAATCTAAATCGGTAGTCACCCTATCTTTAATCTTTTATAAAGATTCATTATTGGCACACACTCAATATATTCTCTAATTCTCCATGACTCATAACTTCTAGTTTTAACCTCTTCATATCCTCACACAACTCATCAGCTACTATCAAGGCATTGATACTATTGCTCGATTTTCTACTAAGAGCATCTGCAACAATATTTGTCTTTCCCTTGTGATATCGGATGGCTAAATCGTAGTCCTTGATCAACTTTAACCACCAACATTGTTGCATGATCAAGTCTTTCTAGGTGAAGATGTATTTGAGGCTCTTGTGGTCTGTGAAAATCTTGTAGGTGATGCCATACAGAAAATATCTCCAAATATTCAAGGCAAACATGATAGCAGCTAGCTCTAAGTCATGATTAGGGTAGTTTGCTTTATATGGCTTCAACTGTCATGATTAGGGTAGTTTGCTTCATACGCTATGATCTTTTCATTTTTTTGTAGTACACATCCTAACTCATGTTTCGAGGCATCGTTGTGTACCTCAAATCCTTCATTCCTATCGGGCAATGTTAGCACTATAGTGGTAGTCAAACACTCTTTAAGGGTTTGAAAAGCCATCTTGCACTTTTCATACCAGATAAATTTGGTTTCCTTTTTCATTAAGGTGGTCATAGGTCTGTCTATTTTAGAAAAATCCTTGACAAACCTCCTATAATATCTTGCCAAACTTAAGAAGCTTCTAATATCAATCATGTTTTTAGGAGTAAGGCCATTCACTAATAACTTTTACCTTTGCAAGATCTATCGAAATGCGTTCCTTGGAAATGAAATGACCCAAAAATGCAACTTGCTCCAAACAAAACTCACATCTGAAAGACTTTATGTACAACTTATTTCTCCTAAGGGTTTTAAGATGATTCTGAGGTCTTTGGCATGATCGTCCTTGTTTCTCAAATACACCCCGATGTCATCGATGAGTATTACCACAAACTTTTCTAGGTACTAATGGAAAACTCCGTTCATCAAGTCCATAAAGATAGCAGGTGCATTGGTTAACCTAAAAGGCATAACTATAAACTCGTAGTGCCCATAGTGAGTTCTAAACACATGTCTTTGAAATGTCTGTCGGATATTCACAGTTGATGGTACCCCGACCTCACATCAGTCTTTGAAAACACACTTTCCCCCCTTTAATTGGTCAAATAATTCATTTATTTTGGGTGATGGGTATTTATTCATTACAGCCACATCATTCAATTCACTATAATCAATGTGTAAAAATTAAATCCAATATTTAAGTAGAAAACACCTGTCTTATTATTTTTCTTAGAATGGACATGAATGCAAACAATATTCTATGCAATTACATTACAAAAATGCAAGTTTAGCAGCCAGAAGGAGATGTCTTTTCAAAAGGAGATTTTCTTATCGACAATACAACCTACTTATGATGTCATAACTTATTGGAGAATGAAGCAAGGGAATTGAGATTAACAATGTTATGCCTAAAGCATCACAACATAAATCATAATGAAGCTAATGATGAAGGTAATGTAACTTATATACTATAATTTCCTGGTAAATTTAATGATGAATGTCAAGCATGTCCAATCGAACATAGTCTTAATGAGGCAATTGCTATAAGTCCAGTGCACCAGGTACAAGTGGTTCATGTTCAACAAAATCTTCAAGAGACTTATGTTGAAGATTAAAGGTCGCAAAACCAATAAATTCAATATGTTATTACATGTACACTTAAAAGAAGGGGGGGGGGGGGGGGGGGGTGAATTGGCAGTGAGGGGAATTTTTTCTTTTTTTTGTTGAATTAGAACAACTGGAACAAAGAAACAGAAAGGAAATATAGGATTTTTTTTTCACGTGGAAACTCTTGTACCCATCCCAAGAGAAAAATCCACGACCCTACTCCGGGATTTCCAACTCTTCACTATTGGGAAACACCTAATACACTATTAGGATTTTTCCCTTTCTCTCACTCGTGCTCCATTCTGAATAACGAGTTCCTCTCTTTCTTTCTCTCTTCTCTTTACACCCTTTGACTTAACTCTAAGTCACTCACTCTTCTCTATTTTGAACTTAAATATAAGTTCTACAACTCACTCCACCTATTGCATAAATCTATACAATAAACGTATACAAAGAAAATTACAATTAAACTCTAAGGCACGTAGAATGGAAATAAATGGAACAGGCGAAGCTCAAAGATGGCTGTTGACACTTTAGAAATGTTTTCATGAAAAGCTCAAAGTTTTTGTCAGTGAAGTGCATTTAAGAATTGAGGAAATGAGGTACTTATATATGCATCTTAACAAGTACAACTATCCTAAAACTTTACATAAAATGAGAAAGATGAAGTAAGAAGTTAGTTACCCATTGTGTTATAGTACGGTTGGGCTAATTACTTTGTACTCACACAAACCTTTTGCCTAGTTGTTCGAAAGTCCATCATTCGCATAGAAGTAATTTAGGGAAAAGAAGTGAGAAACTTTGCTGTAATTCTTCTTGTTTATAAAACCAAGATTACTAAGATTTTTTCTTTCTAAGTTTCCAAGATAAAATCCATTTTCAAAACATACTTTATGCAAAACAATTTGAGCTAAGTTTGAGCCATATATCCTCATCATACGTACTACATGATACCTAAAGCAAACTCATGCTTGGGCTACTCTTTGCTCCATGAAGCTTGGGCTTCACTCGAAGTCCAGCAAACTACTCCTGTTTGAAACAGCCCACCGTGGCAGATTGGATCTCTTCAATAAGCTCCATCGAAAGTGATGTATTGCTTCTGCATTTCGTTGAGTGCTACCTTCTCCTTATGGGTAGACTAAATGAATTAGTTGTAGCTTATCATCCCTTTGCTCCTACTTTAGAACACGTGCAAAGGTCTACACATAAATAGACAAAGAACCCATTAGGAACATAGTTTGTCATTGCCAAAATGCTTAGTGGAATCAACACAATATGATGCCATTGTTCAAGGACAAGAAATTGAAGACCAACAATTTCACAATGAAAACATTATTGAATGCCAACAAACTCAAGCCAATGCAAGTGGCCAAGTGACACATATCTTACAAATATCAAATGATGCACAAGCGGGTAATGTTTCTATTTGCACATCCTCTAAAATATATATCAAAAGAAATTAAGTCCAAAGTTATTGCATACTACTCTAAATAGAAGAAACACTTCATCACTGACCCAAAAAGGGGGCAAGTACATGGTTGTTTGGACCTAGAAATGTGGCATGTTCATATTTTAAGGCTCTAATGTGGATGGATGAAAAGGTTAGAGGAAGTTCTATTTCACAACCAAGGTTTAACCTTTGTTATGGAAGTGGGAAAATACTACTACCATATACACCTCAAACACCACTATTTCTAAAATCCCTCTTGGCAAATCATCAATTTAGAATTAACATCAAAATAATAAATTCTATATTGACATTCATTTCCATGGGTGGAAAAATAGATCACTCTATTAATGATGGTAGAGGGCCCTATGTCTTCCACATCAATGGTAGTAATTACCACAAAATTGGTTCACTACTCCCAATGCCAGGAGAAAAGCCAAGGTTTACACAATTGTACATTTATGACACTGAAAATGAGGTCCAAAATCGCATGAGTGTTATTCAAGGAGTTGCATCACATGTAGTAAACCTTGATATCTTAAAAGGGCTACAAAATATGCTTGATGCTATTTATCCATATATGAAGATATTTCGGTCTGCTAGAGATATGCTGCGAGATCAATGTAAAACTCAAGATTTATGCATTAGGCTACTAAATTCTAGAGAAGATAAACAATACATAAGACCTATAGCAAGTGAAGTGGCCGCATTATTAGTAGGTGAGGATAAAAAAAGCTGGCTCATAGCGATGTCATATTACAAAAACGGATGGATGGTTACAAAGAATAAATGATAGACATCCAAGTTGTATGCCCTTACAATATTATATAAATGAAATTGTGTCTCCCCATGTAGTAATCCAACGATGAAATAACCCTGACAAGAAGACTTAGCTTAGGTCAAGTTTGAGTATGTGTAAACCCAAAAACACCTCAAAATTAAACCCCTGAAAGGCCTCAAATACAAACCCAAGCCTAAGAATCTTAACTTGGAACAAACACAAATCCAAAGTAACAAAATCATCTCATTAAAACACTACAAATCAAGTCTCAATCCACATAATCCCCAAAACCCGGAGCTCGTTTGCTCAGCGCATGAGCACGGAGTGACTTTGAGCCACCGTGCCTGGGCGTCAAATGCCAAAAGTAGGGTGTTGAGCGCCCACTCCGTGTGTCGAGCGATCACACCCTGTGCGTCGAAGATAGTTCTAGTTCCGCTTTCCTCCATCTCTGTTCTAACTCATTCCTCTCTTAGCGTTAGACACAGCTTTGAGCACTTCACTCTTAGTCATAGGGTACAGTACATAGCACACGTCTAACACTCAAACCCAGCGTTTAGTGCTCAATCCCAACGTCTGACGCCCAAACTCCTAAACTAAAAAGGAATCTAATCAGTTGTCAGCTCCAGCGCTAGACACACAGCTTAAGCGTTTGATAGATGCACCTTGAGCACTCAACGCAAAGACTTAGTGCTAGACTTTTTCTCATCGTTTAACGCTCAAATCAAGCGCTCGATGCCCAGGAACCCAACTTTTTTGCCTCTAAATACCCCCTCATTTGCACTTTAGCTACCAATCTAAAGAGTTGTCATTCTTCCCAAATACACTTCTAATAGACCCTTACACAATAAAAAAAACCTCTCAAATATCCTTCATATTTACCAAGGATCAATCCAAGCATTTTGACACAACAAAGCAAGGAAATCCTACCCCTTTAACCCATACTCAAGCTTAAGGTCACTCCTCAACGGTAAACACCAAGGACTCCTCTCTATCCACTCTTTTCCTTTTATGCTTTGTCTACTTCTTTCACTCCCTAGTCTTTGGATCTAGTGGTTTTCATCAACTCAAGACCCTTTGATTAGGTTTATTTTGTGATGATTGTGTGAGGTCCAACCCTCTCACATAAACACTTATTTCAAGTTATGCAATCTTATTAACCCTTGATCTAGCAAAGAGACCTCACCTTTAATGCTCTTTTTAAACCAACTCATACACCTTTTCTTTCTTTGTCTCATTCTACCTATGGTGTGAAGACCATGGAGAAACTCCTTTACTAGGTCAAGTCTCAAGATTCTAATTTTGAGCATCTCATTCGAGAAACCATCTTTATAGATTGGTCTCCTCTCAACCATTTCAAGTAACCCCTCTCCCTTGCATTCAATTTATTGTAATCCACTTACATTTATGCAAGTTTTATTTTACCTTTGGTCTATGATGAAGAGATTTGGACATCTCCATTATCTCTAGACTCAATCAATACTTAACCCATTTTCATGAGGAAATCCTAGACGTAAATCATACTTGAATGTACATTTAAGAGTTATCCTTAAGGTTTATTTCTTATTCAAGCATCATAAAGCATATCTTGATCTTGATTTTGTCTCACTATTTCAATGATGTTCTAAGACTAAATCATAAATGCCTCTTAAACTAGGCTCTTGCCTCTTTAGTTGAAATATGATATGGAAAAGGATCTCACTAGGCCTTAGTCTTCATTTGATTAGTAAATCTTCAACTCATCATCGTCATGCATAATACTTACATTGCATTCTACTAATCCAACCCATTGACTCTTAACTTTTATTGCTTTATTTCAATTATGCACTTTTTGCATAATCCTTACTTTGTATTGCAATTACATAACCCTATTTATCTTATGTCTATAAAAAAGACTTATTGTTTGTAATTACACTTAATAAGATAATATTGGACAACTAGCCATAGGAACCCTGAACTAAGGATATTAATACAAGTAATCACCTAATTGGATTATGTGTATAAATCTTAACTTGCTTGAGCTGCTAAATTAGAGTGTGCTATCTCTTGTATGTGCATGTTTGCCTAGGAACTAAATCTGATTTATTCCTCCATCTCAATGCCGATTGTTTTGCACACATTTCTGGATTGAAATAAGCCACTCATTCTCTAACCTTCTCATGGTTTGCAGACCACTTACGTGAGTCATTTAGGGATTCAAGCTTTAGGGTTTCCAAACAGTCTATTAAATGTTTTGTGGCGACTACTTGACCCATTTGATGCACTAAAGCTGAATAGCTGATCCTTATTGATGCGCAAACCTATAGGGCACTAGTGGGGGACATCTCCTCCCTCATTTATTCATCAAAAAGGGGAGGTTGGTTTGCAAAAACCAAGTTTTCTAGTCGTAATTCACTCATCGAATTGCCCACTTGAAACCTAGTTGGGTGCTTAGACCCTTTGAAACTCTCACCCCCTATAATTTGGCGACTTCATTAGGGTGGTGTAAGCTTAAAGCTTACTTGGATATGCGTGTGAATGAGCAATCAACATAATTTAGTTTGTGTGCTCACAATTAGCTAGAGATTGTGTTAGGCATACTTGCATTCATGCATGTAACTCTTCGCATGTGGAAGTTACACCCTAGGACTCCATCTAATGCAAATATGTTCTTCATTCAAGACACTTTAGGAGTGGAAGATTAACCAATAACTGATTAAGGCTCCTAGCCTGACCTTTTACTTTTCCAAAGCTTACCAAACTGTGGTGTCTGGCATGCGCTCCTAGCGTTGTGTTGGGGGGTTTTCCTCTTACCTTTGCCTATTTCAAGTAGTGGCTCTAGGTAAATGGATCTTCCTCAATACCATGGCCCTTTGACTCATGTATCCAACCTTAGTTCATGATAAAACTTAGAACCTTGGCTAAGTGAAGACTTATATTTGTCGTATTCATCCGAGCATTCTAGTGTGACTATGTGAACTTACGTGTATTTCTATGTTTTGTGCAGTAACGCTGGATTTAGCTTTACTAAAACCATGGGAAACCTAAACTCCTTAAACATAAATTACATGCAACCTTGATCACGATCACCAATTAGGCTCATTTGCATCATGTCATGTATCAAAACCGCATCATGTTTATCCCAAGTCTCATTATGCCCGCGTCATGCCATGTCGCCCGAAATCCTAGCCTCATGCTACAAATTACCCTAACACATTAAAAACCTAATCTTACCTCTCAAATAACCCAAACACGGTAAAAACCTAACCTAACCTCTCAAATAACCTAAACAATGGAAAAAGCCTAACATTACCTCTCAAAAGTCACCAAAAGACTCAAATTGCCTCAAACACAATGAGAACCTAACATCATCAATCAAATGTCTCAAAGCAATCAAAACCTAGGGAAAATCATACCTCTCCTATGAAATGACCCATGTACCCGGGGAAAATCATACCTCACCTCTCAAAATGTCCCAAGCAACGGTTAAAATCCTATCTCACCACCAAAATGTCCATGGCAATGCTAAAAAACCTACCTTACCACCTAAATGCCTTGAGCTCTCGGTAAAAATCCTACCTTACTCCTGAAATGCCTCTTGCCTCCGGTAAAACACCGAGTTTACCTCTAAAATGCCTCTTGTCCCTTGTAAAACCCTGAGTTTACCTCCGAAATGCACCATTACCCCGGTAAAAACCCAAGCTTACCTCTAAAATAACCTATGTCCCCGATAAAATCCTGAGTTTACCTCTGAAATGACTTTTGCCCCCGGTAAAACCCCAAAATTACCTCTGAAATGACCCATGACAACGGTAAAACCCCGAGTTTACCTCTGTAATGTCTCAAGTCCCGAGTAAAAAACATGATTTTACCCCTGAACCATCGCACCGGTAAGGCCTTGACCTTCCCACTGAAGCCCTCTTGGGGTAAAAGCATGAAATTACCCCATCAACAGTTAAGATCCCGATTTTTCCACCAAAACCTTTTTGGGGTAAAATCCTAAAATTGCCCCTTCAACCGGTAAGGCCTCGACCTTCCCATCAAAATCCTAATAGGGTGAAAATCCAAAATTTCCCCATCCAAATGGTAAAAATCTGACCTTTCCACCAACACCTCATATCAGGTAGAATCCAAAAATTTCCCTCACCGGCAAAATCCCAAAATTGCCCTACTGGGTAAAAATCTGCATTACCTTTTAGCACCACAAAAAGCTTAAACTTCGACACGACCATTGTGTGTTGAGTTCATGCATATCGAGTTTGTCTCATGCATTCGGAATCATTTTGTAACAGAGGATGACTCTCTAAACCAGGCCATGCATTCATATGCGTTAGAGGTGATCGTGTAGTTACATCATACTTGTAATTGCATCATACATATGTATTATATCTCTCCAGACGCTGACCCATAACACTCAACCCTAATCGAGTCAAGTCATTATCCCATCTCCTTTTGCAAAAGTTTGTCGCTATGGTACGAAGACTGTGTATAAAGTTGAAGAGAACACTCTCACCTCCTCTCTCAACCGATGGCATCCGCAGAACAACTGGCCTAGATCCTGGTTGCGGTCAATGATTTTGCTAAGTCTCTAGAGGGCATGAACCTTCTTCTAGAGAGAATCAAGGATGCCTACACCTCGAAAAGTCTAGCATGAACAGTTGAAAGTATGGTCCATTAGTTCACCAATAGTGGACAATACTTTAACACAACCCCAGATAAATTGAAAAGGAAAGTTAGCCTCCCAGAAAAATTTTCCACTGAAGACATCATAAAGTTCAAATCAACAGATGATCCAGCATATCATCTTTGTAACTTCAGAGCCAACATAGTAATCAAGGGGATAGATCTTGAATTATTCCTAGTAATATTTCGTATATCCCTATAGCCAATCTGCCAAAGTGGTTTTATGCCCTAAAGGACAAGGAAACTGAGACATAGGTGGACATCACCAATGCCTTCATGAATCAATATGGACCTAATGTGCAATTACAAAAAACTCACTAAGAGTTAGAGGTTCTTCGACAAAGCACCAACGAAGGGTTCACAGCCTACCTAAATCGTTGGAGGAAACTATCCTCTCAAAGGGTCTCGAGGCCATCAAAAAGGGAACTTATGAGAACCTTCATCTCAAGTCTTCACTTAAGTACAATAACCATGTGAAGTACTTGGGTCTTGAATCTTTTGAGCGTGCCTACATCATTGGCACTGACATTGAAGATGACATGACGAAGAATTATATGCTTCGGGCGATGAGCAATGGATGGGGAACAAAACTGAAACAAACTCCCTTTTCGAATCTAATGATGAAATTGATGTTCTTGAGGCTCTAACATCTCATTATGACACCTATAGCAACAACAAGAAAGGCTTTAACGATGACCCGTTTGCTTATTCTACTTGTCTAGGAAGATGGCTCTATTATTAGCCCATCTTCCTTAATCACCTCCAGGGGATCACACCACTGAATGGAAAATCATCTTGTCACAAAACTTATAGTATAACACCCATGGAAATGGTGATAATCTGAAGAATAATCAAAGCCACTTGAATGCATCAATCACAAGGCTTTCTCCTCACTCTTCGGGATTGAAAACTGAAAAAGAAGTACAAATATCTCTCTCAAGTCATGACATTCATCCATCAAAACCTATATGGATGAAAGAAGACACCAAAGATCAATATTCCTAGTGGCAAGGACCTCAAGATTGTCACCCAAAAAAGACCCAAAACTGAATGAATCGAGTCGTCTGAGTCATATTCCGAGTCAATTGAGTTTAAATGCAATGAGTCTATGCTTATATAGGTTGTGTCACATGGAGAAACATATAAATCCTCCCTTAATGTAACAACCCCTAAAGTCAATAAATAAACATTAGTTTTCTATTTATTCCTTTTCATCCACCTTAATCCCTACCAATTGCTTTGTTTGTAATGAACATGACTTTGAATTCATTAAAGCAATCAAAGAACTTGAAATCAAATCACCTAAATCAAAGAACTTGAAATCAAATCACCTAAATCAAAGAAACTGAAAAGATTAACAGGTGCCCAACAAGAGCAAAAACATGTACCAAAGAGGGCTAGCGTTGTCCCCAGAAGAACGCACCGAGCATATACAATTGCTCATAGAATGCATCGATGTCTTTGCTTGGTCCTATCCAAATATGTCAGTGATAGATAGAGATATTGTTGGAAGCCAGGTTCATTAGAATTGTGAACTACCCTGATTGAGTTACAAGCATTATATGTGTTCCAAAAGAGGACTGCATATTCTGAATTTGTATGGATTACCGAGATCTGAGCCAGGAAAGTCTAAAAGACAGGTTTTCGCTACCTACATTAGCATTTTGGTTGACAAAAACAAATCGCCTTACTCTCGTTCCTTGACGGGTATTCAAGCTACAACTAGATAATGACAAAAGACGATATGGAGAAAACTATAGTCATGACTCAATGGGGAACCTATTGCTACACGGTCTTGACATTTGGTCTCAAAAACATAGGTGCCACATACAAATCATACAATCATAAAATCCTGAGATCATACAGGGCACTTCATTGCCCTCTAAAAACTCTTTGAACGACTCAGACAGTTTAGCATGGAACTCAACCCTACAGAAATGCACTTTTGATATAACATTAAGCAAATTGTCATCAGTTCTTGAGGCATTGAGATTAATCCTAACAAAACCAAGGCTATCTTCGCTATCACACCCCTTGAACACAAACAATAAATATGAAGCTTTTCGCAATACATCAGTATACAAGCCGGTGTTCCAAAAATTGAAGAAGGGTACACCAAATTTTTCTAGAAAGCTTTCAATCTGATAACAATATATTCTCCTATCTCAAGTTCTTGGTTTCTTCAAGTTACATGATATTCCATAACTTTGTGCTAAGTTACAACTGGCTCTTCCATGTTACTTTGGTTCTCGGTTTTGGTAATCGATTTTAAGTTTGCAAATTAAATGTAATCCTTAAAACATTTAATGGCACCTCGCAATTCAAACACACTTAAATTAAAGAATGATAGTCTGAATCAGAGGAGACAAAGCAAGCGATTTTAAACCTAATCAAAACCCTTTGCAATTTTTTCCCCCAACCTAAACCCAAATTGGTTAGCCACTTTTATTGCCCTCGGTGAGCCTTTCTTTTACCGACATCACTTTATTCCGAAACCTCTCTTTGATGACAAAACCTACGCTTCCAAAGCTTTAGTTGTTTGGACTTAGTTTGATTCTGATAAGTACAAAGTTTATGAAGCATCTGACTCGCTCAAATAGCAAGTCAGGCTATCTCCCATGTGCCAAAGCCTCAAAAATCATTGCCTCACATTCAAACTCAAAAAGGGATGCCTCTAACCCATGTAAGATCCTAATGCCTCTCGCACTCTCACATATCAACCTAGTCATACCCTGATGACTCCTACATCATATTAGCAACAAAAACACTTTGCCAAAGCTTTTTCGCAAAAATTTCCTAAAAACCTCGTCAAACCATACCTTCTTTCCTTCTTGTCTGGAAAGAGTCGGTATAGCATCCATGTATGAGTTCAAGTCTATGTCCATGTAAAATCATACATGCATCATGATAAGTTATATTTTCATTAGGTGTATCCACCTTAAATCATGCTAAACCTTATCTGCATTAGGATCATGCATCATAAGTCAAAACCTTAGCATAGTCACCGAAGTTTCCTAAGCTACAAAAATTTGAGCTACAATTAAATCTGCCACAATCCTAAAACCTATCCAAAGCCAAAATCCTAAACTTGCAGGTAAATCATCCATCAATCATTAGTCAACAGTCAAGCCATAATCTTGAAAATTGGCAAACAAAAGAGCACAAGCAAGCATAACGCATGAGCATGAGATCTCCCCTTTTGAAGGCCTCTAAGGCCTCTTTTTGGGGTCCCCTGACATCTCCCTAAAGAGTTATCACAGCAAAGCTAGACATCCATGTAAGAAAGCTCAAGGCACCCACTAGCCACATCGCAAAAAGAAAACTCTAGGTTTTTAAAAAACCATATCTACCTCTAACCATGACAAACATACACACAAAAACCTAAAAATTTCAAAACCAAACGCAACATGCCATAAATCTCCCGGAAAAACCTGGTCCCTAACAAGGTGGTACCTCCAGAATAACCAAAAAGACAATCCTACTGACCTACTTAAATGACAAAATATTCACATACTCTGACACCTTCCAAACCGGGGGCTTACCAATCAAACCAGTTCTACAAACAAATACAAAGCGAGGGGCTTATCACTCAAACCCGTTCCACAAACACATCAATATCGCGGGCTCACCACTCATACCCATCCTCTTCCAAAACAATAGGCAAAAGACTATTTTGCCCCTAAATGCAAAAGTGACATTCTAGATGTCAATCAAAAGCCAAGTTGACCCCGCATGACTCTAAAGCACTTCAATGACCCAATGACTCTGTCTCATGACTCGAGAGGCGTCCCCATAATATGCAGGTAGTCTCTTTGACTAGGAGGCATCCTTAGAATATGTAATGACTCAGGAGGGGTCCTTAAAATATGCATATAGGCTCATGGCTCAGGAGGCATCCCCATAATATGCAAATTGGCTGAAGGCTTGGGAGGCATCCCTTTAATAAGTATATTGTTTCATGCCTCGGAAGGCATCCCCAGAATATGCAATGGCTCGGGAGGCGTCCTTAAAATATGCATTGGCTCGGGACACGTCCCTAAAATACGTGATGGCTCGAGAGGCATCCCTAAAATACGCAATGGCTTGGGAAGACTCCTTACAATACACATTAGCTTAGGAGACGTCCCTAAAATACACATTTTCTTGGGAGACATCCCTAAACTACGTTTTGGGCTCGGGAGACATCCCCAAAATACGTTTCGGCTCGGGAGACGTCCCTAAAATACGTCCTAACTCAAGAGCCGTCCCTAAAATACGTCCTAACTTAAGAGGCGTCCCTAGAATGCGTAATGCCCCTGGAATCGTCCCAAAATTACTCATTGGCTCGGGAAACGTCCCCAAAACCCGCAATGGCTTGGGAGAAGTCCCTAAAATACATCAAGCGAGCTAATGCAATCGTGGGCCTAGCCAGAATATCCCCAGTGGGTCATCTAAGGGTTTCAATCCCCAGTAGAACCAACTAAAATCCTTCTCCCCACGGAGTTTCCCTAACAAAATTCTTCCATAGCTGATGAAATTCTCAACATATCAACAT